>JAEDXJ010000010.1:1200000-1800000 GCA_023014345.1 Galerina sulciceps
AGTCCAAAACGACGCGTTTCCCCTGAACAGACGCGAACAATCGTGAAATACCGTCTTGAACGAAAACCAAAGGAATAGATCCTCGTACCAATTGAACGTGCCCCTAATGAATTTTTACGACCAGAGAAAGTGCCTACATGTCCGAGACTCTCTTGACTGCCAAAACACGGCAATAGAATGTCGTAGACCGAGTCCGCGTTGAAGAAGGAGAATGACGAGTGACTCGTGCCCTGGATCATGTTGAAATCAACCCCCTGAAATTTACTCCCATGATAGACGGCAGACAGAATGCCGAAGCGGATCACCGGATCATCGGATCTCCTCCATGGTGCACTTGACACCGAGAGCGGGGTTCACGTCTTTGACTAGACTACCGTTCCAGTTCTACCGTTCCAATAAACAATAGCGCCGATTGGACTTCCTGCAGACGCGTGTAAGGTGGCCTGGGACCAAATAACTCAATGTCCTTTTCACACTCTGAACGTGCGCGTGGCCTACTTAGGTCTTTATAACCCTGACAATTGCTCCAAGCCACAGTACCCGTGTAGAAATGCTGATTGTCGTAGTAATGGTCATTCAAGCGTCGTCAGCAGTAGTCCCCCACTACGTTTATTGGCGCATCATGCGGGGCTAGTTCAAGAGCGGTTCTTATCAGTGGCTTTCTAAGTAATCGATCCGTTATTTTCTCCCGATGTTATAAATTCTTATTCTACCTTTCTCTCACCTCAACCATAGCCTGCACTTTATAATTGACAGATTTTGGATTGAATCAATAACACTTCTAAAAGGAATTCAAGGTGAGTATTTCTGTTTTATTCTCCCTGTTATTCCACCTTCTAAGAATACCGATTCCGGCAGCCAATTGAAATTATTAACTAACGTCGAAGATCACTCGGATTTTGGTTCCCAAGCGATCTGAAGGTATGTAAATCTTCTCATTATTACCGCTGGCGTAAATTTTGATCTCTGTGGTACCGTTCGCCGGTCGACTTACCAGTCATGGAGTCAAACTATGATGTAATGCTTGGCGTGTAGACGGTTCATTCTGCTAGGGTCACTGACTACGAAGTGTGACACACAACAACTGTTTGTGATAAACTGAAAGCAACTCGCCTTGAATTCCAGGACAAGATCTGATGAAAGGCAAACGTAACGGGTGAGTCATCTATGGCTAGCCATAGCCACAGAGGAGGAGACCACTGAATGACGATTCATTGACGGGGTTCATTTTGAGGGTCAACAATGCAACGCGGTGTCGGAATGAACGCCCGCCGGCCAAGAGTTCTCTTTAATATTTACCTATTCCTCCCTTCCACGAGGCGACTTCGACGCCAAGCTCCAGGTCGCATTACTATGGATTGGGAGATTTGTCGAGACGGTTTTGTATCGCACGACTCTTTGAAACTTGAACACCCTTACAATACCAAGAGTTTTATATCGCGCACAGCCTTTCTCTCTCTCACCAATACCGACCAACTCACCTCTGCATTATACTTGTCCTGACCACCGTCGAGCTCGTCGATATAAAAGGTGCACTAAACCGTCGATGTATTTCATCAGTAAACCTCAGGACTCCCTCAGAACTTCACACTTTATAACGAGCGATGCGCTTCTCTCTCGCCGGCCTCACTATTGCTTCTTTCTTCATCACCGCGGTGGTCGCGTCCGCGCCGATCTCGATGAAGCGCGAAATTGAAGACCCTAATCCCGTCGTTGAGTTAGGCCCAATTTGCGAATGCCCGTGCTGTCATGGTGAGCTCCCAATGACTTACTCCGTCGATTTCGAAACAGGCTTATAAGAACGATAGCTTTTGGTGGTAAATTGTTTTGCTGCTAGGCGTGGGTTATACATTATTGTCTAATGGTAGGATAATATAGTACGTTGGGTTCACTTTCTGTTGGAATTCAGGGTTGAACTCTTCTTCAAGATGGGACTAGGTCGCCATTGAAATATCGTCAAACCTGTGTCTTTTCTTTTTCGATTTTCTTTTCCCAAATATATCTCTGTTTCCCTTTTTATAAGGCTGACGCCAAAATTGGCATCCAGGACTGATACAAGGGTTCATAACTCGCCTGTAATAAAATCCTCCATAAATACAATGCTTCACTTTCACCTGAGGTCTCCGAAACCGCCATCAGGCGGGTGGTCCTTGATAGACAATATTAATAAAATCCCAGGCACTTCGATCGTGGGGTCGACAACGACCTTGATACGTCTTCTCAAGACATTTCATGATCTGTGTGATACTTATCTCCGTACATTTTCTGCAGAGGATACACGTTTATTCGCGTTCATATATTATACCAATTCTCTTTTTATACCTATGACGGTATGTCAATCATCGTTCTTAAAGTGGCTCTGAATATACTCCACCGAACATGGAATGACACCAACTATCATGGTTGGTCGGCTTTGCCATACTCCAAGCAACAGAAAACAGCCACCTACAACCCATTATCTTTCGGATATTGAATTTCATGGACCGTCGAGGAGCGGAACCCATATCAAGAGTAGGACAATGGACTCCATTCCAGGAGAACATCGTATTTCACTTCACGAAGGAAAGGAAAGCGTTAGATGAGGAAAAAGATATAGTAGCAAGTGGAATCTTACAACGATATTGAAGGATAGTCAACCATCACACCTCATTAGTTCTAAACGGAAAAAGATGCCAAATGTTTCAAAAGACAAGAGAGTGCTGCATTTGGACGATCAGATCTAGAATCAATATTGTGACATACCGAGGAGAACCCTTTAGGCTTTGATAATTATGGGGGTAGGCGAGGTTAAAGCAGAGGAATCATTTCGACGACACATCAAGTTATACAAGGGATGTCAGTTACCGAAAGAAGGGGAACAAGCGGGAGAAAACAGGCAGCGCGCCATTTCATACAAGTTGTGGGGTCATCAACGGACTCGACTCGTCCGAAATGGCGTGTATGCAACACCCGATCCAGAAAGACGAATTGCAATCGACAAGTAAGAGGAGAACCGATTCAAAGAGATACGTACAACTCTGAAATTTTTGACGGATGACCCAGGGAATTGAGACGGCGATTGATGCTGTTTATCAAGATCAAGAGACGCGTTGATTCAAGGTTCGAGCCAAGGCCAGTGCCGCTGAACTGTCCTTTCACCGAAAGCGAGCGCGAACAGAGAAATATTCACGATTCGCTCGCCAGGAACCAGAGCTATCAAATTGGAGCATGGTTTGGATGCAGTCGGGGCTGTGACATGAAGTTCAGTGAGTGGTATGAGGTTTTTCCAGGAACGGGCCGGTTTTAGATGACTGACCACCTCGGTTTTGCCTGTCTGTAAACAACTTGAATGAGCGCATAAATCATGACATTGGGAGCATAAATTTGGGAGGAGTAAATACATACAGGTATCGAGGAAGTTAGGTGGAACGGTTAGACGGTCAGGAAGAGACGTGAGACATAACACAAGTGCGCGTTTCTACGTGCCTGGAGCTCGTTGTTCGCCGTAAAAATAGACCGATGCTGTCTAAGAACCTTAAAGACATTCCTGGGAATCGTGCTCCATGTCAGGCCGGGATGGCGAAGTTTCGTCCTGGAAACGCACCTCGTTGAGTTATAGAGAGAAACAGCGGCATCGTACAAACAGAATTCACGTTGATACTCCTCACGGGTTCCTCATTGTCCAATTGGGTCAACTTCAGGCCTGCGCTTCCACAACACCTCTTACAATCCGAGGACAGCAAAACTGCATTGGTTGCCTCAGCACCGCGCATCGTCAAACTCGTCCTCCAGGTAACCGGTTCTAGAGCCTGTCTGATCAGAGCTACAGCAGTGACGGCGTCACGTTCCAGGCGTCGATATAGCTGCGACGGTATTTCTCGTTAATGCACGTCGATTCAAAACAGGAGAGGGTGTAACGTCATTGTCGATCGTGTCGCCGTCATTGGGGGAGATGGAGAGGTAGGGTTTCGCTCAACCACATCAACAAGGTGAATGACTAAGGTCGAGAGTCTTAAGGAGAGGAACGTCGTTCTGAATACACCTTCCTCGATTCTTAGGAGGAGGGGGGGGAACGAGTTGCAGTTTGGTTGCAGTGACGAGTCAGGAGACAAAAGGGAGGCAGAATATTACCTAATCTAGTATCGTGACAAGTTTGATTAGATTAGATCAAGTCGGCAGCACAGCACGGTGCGCCCTTTGAAAGAATTTGGTCAGGGATCAGCCCAACTTTCTCAAGTCACCACTCCCTTCAAATGACATCAAGAAGTTCGTTTCCCACTCGTGCGAATCACCACATTAGGTAACTTCAATTAGAGATAAATTGGAAATAAATCGATCTGTACATAAATCATAGTGTTCTAATAGTGGCTTGGGTCGGGCATCTGGGTCATATTCACTTGACGGACAATACGAGACCTGAGAAAACTTTCAAGGGTATAAATGGGATAGAGGGCCTGAAAACGACGATCAAACTAAGCGATCTATTTTTGAGATACTCGGATCTAAACTTACACAAGTTTGAGGGAGAAGTTGAATTGTGAATACCGACCAAGTTGGAGACAAATATGACAGGAAAATGTGGGTAACCGTGACAAGCGCAATCGGCGCACTTGATTGAATGAAATATTTTATTGCATTGGCGTATGTCACTTTTTCTTTAGGATGAAGGGAGCTAGCGACAGTCCCTCTCCGTTGGTATAACTGAAGGAGCATTTCAAGAGCTGGGAGACTGACGTTAATAATGGACGAGAGAATCGGTATTTGTGGGGTTTGTCCTTTGGATAACGGTTTCAGTGAAACTTGTAAAAAATACATGATTCCTCCAACTAAACAAGGAATTGAATAAAGTGTATCCGAATAGATAAGAGCTCACCAAACGACCCAAGTGCAAAGCATAGCACACAGAGCCGCGTCAAGCATTGGGTATGTCGAGCTTTGAGTCGTCCTTTAATGAGACCAAAACAACGCGAAACCTGTTTCCGTATGAGTGAAACGCTCAAAGAAATGAGATGAAGACGATAAAATAACTTGCCATAAAAAAATTTGCCACCCAAACATTTATTGGAAGAGATATTGGTATTCCCAAACCAATTAAGGCACCACCAATCTTGAGGTTTTTTGGCAGAACCTTCCACCCAAATACGACTAATAATGCCCGATTTTGCAGGTACATGATCCCCTGAGCCACTGAGAATGTGCTCAGCAGTATTGCCGATACGGTTAGGGTAACCAAGACAGATAGTTTCCAATCCCGTTCTAGTTTTATTGCCTTCAGTAGTGGCGGAGAGAGGTCGAAACACTTCATAATGATAACACCGTAAACAAAACCAGAGAAAATGATACTGGGAATTTGACGCTGATATTGAAGGAAGGCTTTTAGTACGTCGTCGAGAACCGCGTTGTCCAGACAAGAGCCGTCAGTCAACTTGACCGGGCAGTCCATAGAAGTCCTGCCTTCTATCCCTTGTCTACTATATACTATAGGGAAAATTGGAGACAGGTAAACCTCCTGAGAACAGATCTATTTGTCTAAAGTTTCACCACCACGACATCTTTCTGATGCGCTCCGATGGGCGGTGATATGAGCTGACGGGGCCATCAGAAATTTGCGTGGCAGCTTGCGTGCTTGCGCAAGCCGATTTATGCGCAAGTCTGCGCAGGTCTGCGCAAGTGCAACTATTCACAATTTTTTATTTTGTTTTGTTCTCATTATATTCTGAATTAAACTGGATTATAACACATTTGACGTAGGTTAGTCTACTCCAACGGCTCTGTGGGCAGTCACTGAGTGATTGAGCAACATTCTGAAGCGCTGGTTTATGCTATGCGAATTCCCACGATCTCCTGCTGCCATGCACGAAAAGTCTTGCGCGAAAACTGCACCACCTTATTTGAGAGAAACATCCGGAGAGAAAGTTGGTAATATTCATATATTCTACTGTATAAAAAGGTTTTTGAAACATTATATGAAGAAATGGACGGTCTTGAAGGCATCCCAGCATATTGTTGGGTGTGAGAATAATGCTCAGACCCAGTAGACTCGGTTTCCCCGAGACGAACTGAAGATTTAAAATCAAATCAATATATGTATATGGAGTCCTTTCTGTGTAAGCTTTCCATACCAGCTCGTGCATGCGCAAGTCTATTCCACTGTCTGCGCAAGTGCACTCGAGGCCCGCGCAAGGCATGCGCAAGCGTGCGCAAGTGCACTCAAGGTCTGCGCAGGGTCTGCGCAAGCACGCGCAAGGTCTGCGCAGGGTCTGCGCAAGCACGCGCAAGGCCTGCGCAGGGTCAGCGCAAGCGTGTGCAAGGTGCTGGAAGGCATGAAACATTTTTGAGACGCCTCATCGTCTGAAGATTGTCTTGCCGATCCCTCATTCCATGACAAAGTTTGACTCCTACTGGAGTAAGTGGGCACACGTTCACTAACTTTTATTCCATCATTCCCTATTTACTTAGAACCCTCGCCGGTTCTCTAACTTAATCAATATTGTTTTTACTTCCTTATTAGATCTTTATTGACTCCTTATATCAACTTGCGATCCACTAGTCCCTACTTCAAATCTATTCTGTTTATTATTTTGCTCCCAGTCGCCTTCTATTTTTACAGCACTCACCCTTGCTTTCTGGAACGAACCTGTAATCAGAAGGACAAAACGGAGAACCATTGACTCGAGGACAGACACTGGAAATCGTCCAGATGTCAAGCTGATACCTTTTAAAGATACAAAAGGACCACAGGACACGGATTAGACGTCGTTACAAAGGAAACCACAGAAGCAATTGGAAATTTCGAGTAAATTACCGAAACCAGGAGGCGCATATACCACGCGAACTCGGACAGCCGTTACAGGCGCTTATTCGGAAAGCGACACTGAAGAAAGAAATTATATGCACAGACTACGACCGCTGGAACCCGGATACAACATCGATAAAATTGAAAGTCTCACTCAAAGGAAATCCATAACGAGGAGGAGATGTAATCAATCAAATTTCTTTGCGATGCCAAACGGATTCAAAAAATCGCAGAAAACAGATAAATTTATGAAGAACACCCGGAGACAGGAAGAGTTGAAATACGAAATTGGGACACTACCTGGCCGAGGGGGAGTGGCGGGAATATATCCGAGCCAATCGCACACTGGCGCTAAGTTGAGCCAGCGGTTACTCACTCGCTAGATAGATTACTAATCTACTTAACACATTCTAGTTAGATAGTACATGGGTGTATAAAGCGTCTATTTTACTTGTAGTTAATAATAATAAGTTCCCACTGCGCTCAATATGTCGGAACTAATTGCAGACGAGTCGAACAGTGCAAAGAGCGCTTGAAGAACTATGTTGTGCCAATGATAAAACCTGTCTTTGGCTTAGCTGAGTCGCTTTTGCAATGGACTCCGGTATAATAGTGCGCACGGTAAAGTCAGGAATTTGAGTGCACAGAGTGTCGCGAAGCGTATCCACGAATTGCAACGAAGGTGGAAAGTTAAGTATGTGTATGTCTACTTTATATGCTAATCTTAAACATAATTGCCAAAGTTAAACTCAATTTTCTATTCATTATATTGCCTTCGTGGAGTAAAAACAGTGCGTATTGACATTTGCGCAACGCTGTGCAAGTTATGCGCAACACGTGCGCAGCTCTTGCGCAAGTCTGCGCAAGCACGCAACCTGCCACGCAAATTTTCCTGTGCCCGAGCTGACGCACTAGATTTACCGGGCGGTATAACACAGCCGATCAATGATACCAGGATCAAGCCCATGAATTATAACTACCACCATACCACTACCAGTACTCAGGCGCAAAAAGGTAATCAGACAAAAATACGCTCCAGAGGTGACGCAGTGTTCAGTTACTCTGGTGCACCCCGAGTGAGTAATATACTTATTTAAGGGCCTTCAAGAACGCTTAGTGGATGCAGTCCACTCCTGCAACATCATGTTTTCTGCCACAGTATATGATAAGATCGACACCTTTCTCTTCACGGCACAGCGATCCTATTTCAGTGGAACAGTAATTTCTGCTGTATTGTATGGCATCGTTCTTAATCTTTTTGGAAGGTCATTTTGGCAACTCAAGAATGTAGGCGTATCCCGGAAGCAAATCTATTCTCAGGGCATGAAGAGATTTTTGTTCATCTATCTTATAGCTATGCTTCTTTTGGCCACCTTCACAATGATTACCGAGCTTTATTACTTCAACTCCTATTTGCTTTTTCCGAGATCAACTAGCAAGCTTATTTGGCAAGCCCGATTTGCGGTCTGTCTCAGCACTTACTTGGTTAGTTGTCAACGATGCGACAGCGGGCCTACCAATCATCCTAACACCCATTGTCAATCTTGGGCTTGCAGGATTGATTGTGGGTCGCATACTTTACCATCGAAGATACATTCGCAAAACACTTGGTGTTGGTCACGAAAAACCATATACCAGAATTATGGCCATGTGCGTTGAGTCTTGCAGTTTAATTATCTTTGCAGCAGCAGCATACATTGGTGTGCTACTACTACTAGTGAATGATCCTATCAATTCTGCGGGCCAGTATTCTGCCAATCCCACAGCTCGTATAATTTTGACACTGACATTCCCTCATATTTGTGTGAGTGGATTTTTCCCGGGTGAATGAGATCACTAACAACGCCTATATCTAGGTTATTTCTCCATTTTTGATAATATTTCGTGTCGCTCAGGGACGGGCTGCCACCATTATGAGCCGTTCAGAAATAGACATTCGAATGGAGAGCATTCGATTTGCCAATTCTGACGTACTTCAAGCTGGCGAAAATAGTCTTGTGGATAGACAGTAATCTCAGTTTTGTTATGTAGATTCAAACTTTATGGGTCATTGTTGATGGCGCTCGCCACAGTATCAATGCCGAAGAATAAAACAGGGAGGGGCGGGCAGTTGGTATGATAATCTTAGATCGCTTCGTGAAACAGTGCGCAGGGAAGGCAGTCCAAACTGCAACGGCAGAAAGCCACGAGATTGAAGCGAATCAATATTGTGACATACCGTCAAGATCCCCATACGTTTTGGTAGTTCTACCGTTTAGGGGAGATTTAGGCAGAGCAGATTTTTCTTGATAATACTTTAGGGTCCTACGAGGAATGTTAGTTAGCGAAAGAAGAGAAACCAGAGGGAGAAAAACAGACAGCGCACCAGTTTTGTGCAAGTTGTGGGGTCATCAACGGACTCTACTCGTCCGAAATGGCGTATATGCAGCACCGGATCTAGAAAGACCAATGGCAATTAACACGTGAGAGGAGAGCCGATTCAAAGAGATACATACTTTGAAGATTTTGAGTTATAACCAGCAGCATCGCGACGACGATTGATGTTCCATACCAAGAAGCGCGTAGTTGAGCGTTTCGAACCAAGACGGGGACCGTTGAACTGTCCTTTAATTGAAACAGATTTCCCAGGAATGGACTGGTTTTAGATGAATGACTACCTCGGTTTCGAGTTCGCTTCTTTTTGTAAATATCTTGAATGAGCATAAATCATGAAATAGGGAGTAGTAGAGGCATACCGGTATTGAGGACATTGGGCGGAACGGTTAAACGGACGGGAAGGAAAGCGAAACGTAACATAGGAGCCCGATTCTAAGTGCACGGAACTCGTTTTTCACCACAAAAATAGATAGACGCAGTCCGAGAAATTTAAACGGCGATCCTGGAAATCGTACTCCTCGTCAATCGGGATAGCGGTTTAATGCAGGCTGTGAGTGTGGAAGTCATTGAGGCAGATGGGTGAATTTGGAACGCACATCATGGAGTTGTAGGGAGGAGATCGGGTGGTCGCATACGAGCAACATTTACGCTGCTACAGTTCGTGGGTTTCCATCCTCGTCTGATTGCGCTAACTTCACGCCAGCGCGCCGAAAACACCTCCTATGGACCAAGGGCAAAAGAAGTGCATCGTTCCCCTCAGCACCGTCCACTCGTCAAATTCATTCTGCGCACAAGCGAGTGATCCAGGGAACCAGTGCCAGAGCCTGTCTGATCAGAGCTACACCAGTGACGGCGTCATCTCCTTCGCTTCATTGAGCTGCGACAGCATTGTCATTAATGCGCGTCAAGTGAGAGCGGGAGGCGCTATGGCTGCATTCTTGACCATCGCTGTCACAGGAGGGAGTGTTGGAGACGGGGTATTTCGCGCCTGCCACGTCGATGAGGTTGCAATTGGGCACGGCTGTCAAGTTACTTCAGTCTCTGATGTGTCTTGATTCACAATGCATACCCGTTATAACTGATATCGTTTGAGTATAACCTCGACGTGTTGGTTGAAGATGACGAAAAAAGAATGCGTCATCAATTTATCAACTCCCACGATCGACGAGAGCATGCCAGATCGGAAAACCCCGAAACCGGCCATCACTCTTGGCATGCGTCCAAACGTGCCGATGCCTAATGGACTTCGGATACATTTTTATTCTTTTTTCTTATTGGCCTACAATTCTTCCGTCAGTCTATTCATCATCCAGGCAACAACCAGACGCCTACCCAGCGTCTGTAGTTGGTGCAGACGATAACTATGCCCTGAAAAAAAAAGTTCAACTTGAGTCGTGGATAGGAATCCTTCCGGGGTTATTTTTTACCCAAAGGCGTATCACGGCGCATGTGAACATGGCCACGCACTCCGTTAATAGGACTGACATAAAGCACTACACATTCCGAACGAAAGAACCTCTTACTCGAGTACAATGCGAGCAGGTAAAGGCTGCTCTCGTTTTTGAAGCATTCCAATACTTGCTTCAACTTTGGAATTGGAAGTTGAGCGGTAATAATAACACCAATGATCGAAGATCATCGAGAGACCGGGGTAACGCGCGTATGTATGAAACGCGACGGCATTTATAGTTCCACACCCCACTTTTTGGTACAACCACTTTTATTTCCCCGACCTTTGTTCCTCAACTTTGCGCTGCCTGGTCACACTTAGCCTGAAGCTGAGGCTGCGTCTCTCTTTGAATGTCGACTGTAGCCGCTCATTACATCGACGATCATGACCCAGTTATCAACTACGCGCCCACTGGAAGCTGGACAAGAGGGGGAAATGTTTCGGATTACCAGGGAACTTCGACGTTCACTGGTACACCAGGGGCAACCGCAAGTATAACCTTCTCTGGCGAGTTCTATTCTCATTTCTTGAGTACTACGTTCTGACAATTTATGTACCCAAAGGCACAGGTATCAGTGTATGGGGAACGATCACGCACTTCGATCCTGGGGTACCAAAATTCGTTCTCTCATCCTACAGTGTTGACGGTGGACCAGCGTCGACATATAACGCTACGGAGCAGTCGCAATTCCAATTCCAACAAAATTATTTCCAATCCGGACCCTTAGCGCCGGGCACACATACCCTTGTCGTCACTCATTTGAACAACGCCGCTCTCTTCATTGATTATCTACTCGTTGATCCCTCTACCTCTCCTATCTCTTTACCACCAACATCACCTTTGCCTGTGTCGTCGCCATCGACGCCCGTGCAGTCGTCATCTCGACCAGTGTCGTCGGCATCTTCGCATGGTTCGTCGTCAATTCCGTCTGAGCCATCACCACCACCATCTGTGTCGGCGCCGCCTTCGTCAGCGTCGTCGCCATCAACTCCACTACCCGCGGTTGCTGGAACGTCAGCTGCAGACGGTGCCAAATCTCAGTCAGGTACGATTCCCATAGGCGCAATCGTCGGTGGCTTGCTGGGCGGCCTTGCTCTAATCGCAATCGCTGTTGCCTGCGTCTTCTGGCTTCGTCGTAAGCGCGAGCATCAGATGAGTGAGTGAAAATTTTCACCCTATCCGTATGACATTGGCAATTATTTAAACTCGGACTGCAAGCTCCTCAGCCGTACAGTGACCCAAACCTACTCATCGACCCCACCAACACGACGGGGCAATACCGGCCCTATGGCAGCGCATTCAGCGTATCCTCCCATGCGGCTACTTCGTCCCAGCTCTCGTACCCAACGCCTACATCGCCGTCTCAAAGAATTATACCACCTTCCAAAGATACTCTGGCCGCGCCTGGATATTGGACTGGCCCAGTTCCGCACGAAAATTCGTCGGATTCGTATACCCTCTACGGGTCGACTCAACCACCTAGATACGAACAATAGAACATTTTTTGGTCGAATTGGACTTTTTAAATAAAAAAAATTAATCTCGTATACCCTAAAAGTGATAAGAATACAATCCTACTGGTGATTGCGCTCGGTAGGCCAGCAGGTGGTTTCATGTTGCAACGAACGGATAAAATAGCCTAGCTCCCACTGGTCCGTACATATGTGCCGGTTGTGCGTAATTGTTTGAACTGACAGGATCTAGTAGGCGTTTCAAATCGAGAGCTGATAAGAGTGAAAAAAAATAATCCGCCATCACGCAACGTACAGATGAGGGTCGTTTTTGTTCATTCACTCATCGGACAATCCAAATTACTTGTTTAGAATCGAGACTGTATTACATTCGAGGTTTTACGGCGATTTTACCAGCAGTCTACAGACGGTGAGAGGACCGCGAAGTTGTGTTTTCCAGACCGAGAAGCACTCCAATCCATTTGCCAACAAGAGGGTCGCGAGCTAAAAGGGCGGGTGGAAAAAGCAAACCACTCAGAGGAGGTTTTCAGATGGTAATCGGATGAAAGGCTTCCGGGTCAGATTGGAGCTTTGCGCCAGGGCGGGAGGGAAAGGTGGGTGAATGAAAACGATCGAAAACGCAGGGCTACAGCTGGAGTGCGAACGCGAATGTTGTGTGTGGGAATGTGTAATCAGAGACAGAGCTCTAATTTACTTGTTCCGCGAATTGTACAGTAACATGGGAGAGAGCAGTGGTGGTCAGGAACCAAGATTAAAACTGGTCGGTACCGTTGGCTATTTTTGATCCGACTCCAGGAATGCGAGAGAAAATTGCTAAATCGGAGGCAAGAGTCTAATTTCAGCTTTGGACATACAAAAACAAAACTGGGGTCAAGTACATGCCAAGCGTGGCGTTGACCCGCAAGTAATCTAGATGCATCCCCGAGGAGTTTCAGGGGTGTAAAGATGATAGCACTTTCAAGCGTTCAATGGCGTCAGTATCGAACTTGAAATAGCATTCAGACGTCTTGACAGGTCTGTAGATCACCGGTAGTTTCTGTTTATAGACATGGTCTCACTTCGTACTAGTACTTGTAGCCATAATAATTCGAAATGGATGCGAAAGTCCACGCTTACAGCATAGATGATTTTTGTGACTTCAGCCCCAAACTGCTGTATATTCAAGTCCAATCCTTAAAAAATTGCCAGTTCTGCACAAGCGAGCAAGGTCGAGCTGCGCTCCGAAGGCTGAGACTCGTCCGTGGGTATGACCAAAAATTCAACTTCGAACTTGTAACAAAGCCATAATACCATGTGATATTAACAGCCGGACACGCCTAGAACGTAGCGCGGGGTAGGCCGAAAGACAGCGCTCGAGGAACTGGAGTTCACGAGAGAATACTGTATATTAGAGTAGACACTACATAGAATAAATAACTATACGTACCTGGAGTTCACGAGAGAATACTAAGGAACTCCAGGTGGAAAACATGAACATAGCCTACGTGAATGTTTGTCCCTGTGTGTCTACAACGTCTGATCGGAAGATGTGATAACGATGCGATAGAAAAGAGAAAGTCCAGTCAATTTTTCTCGTCACTCCCACTCGCAGAGTTATCCATTTCTCCCACTCCCAACGCCGCCCGAAACTTCTCGAATGCCTCCCGCGGAAGCTGCTTAGTGAATATGTCGGCGAGCATATCCTTTGTCGAACAAAACTCCAGCTCGATCTCGTTGGACTCGATCCTTTCGCGAATGAAATGGTGTCGGATGTCGATGTGCTTTGCCCGTGAGTGAGTTACCGGATTCTGCGCCAGAGCAATGCATCCCTGATTGTCTGCGTGTATTACAGTTGCTCTGGTTCGCGGATATCCGAGATCTTCAAGGAGAGTCCGTAACCAGATGGCTTCCTTGGTCGCATTGGATGCCGCCATATATTCGGCTTCGACTGTCGAGAGGGCGACGGTCGGTTGTTTCTTGGATGACCAAGAAACGGAGCTGCCGGCCACGTCGAAAAGGAACCCACCAACTGAGCGGCGAGAATCCGTGTCCTCAGCCCAATTGGAGTCCGTCCATCCAACGAGGTCGACGGAATCGTGGTCTCGATGACCAAGCACCAACGAAAAACGCGAAGTACCACGAAGGTACCTAAGTATTCGCTTGGCTGCTGCGAGGTGCGGTATGCCTGGATTACCGCCAAATTGTGCAACGACCCCGACTGCGTGTTGAATGTCGGGTCGAGTTTGCGTCGCGTACAACAGTGCACCGACGACTTCGAGGTGCTTCAAGCCGTTCGCATATTCAAGGTAGGCCTTGCGTTCGGCGTCGTTTGTGGGTGATTGCGAAACTGATAGTTTGTTTTTGACTTCAAGCGGGGTGGTTACGGGAGAGGAATCGTGCATTCCGAAGCGGGAGAGGATTTGTTCGATGTATGCCGTTTGATTCAGGGAAATGGTGCGTGCTTTGCGATTTCGAACGACTTGAATACCGAGGATATATTTCAGTTCTCCCAGGTCCGTGATTTCGAAGACCTTCGCGAAGTCGGTCTTGAACTTTACGACGTTCGAAAGCTCGCGCCCTGCGATGGCCATATCATCAACGTATACTAGCACCAGCAGCAAGATCTCCTCCGACTCCTCCTTTCGGAGAACGTAGAGGCAGTCGTCCGCTGTGCTCTTCGTAAATCCCAACTTCCTCATTGCATCGTCCAACTTCACCTTCCACTGTCGTCCCGCCTGCTTCAGTCCATACAACGGTTTCTTCAGCTTCCAATACCCGCCTTTCTTTCCTTCGTCCTTCACACCCTCCGGTATCTCCATGTATAATTCCTCCTCTAAGTCTCCACGTAGATAGGCACCAATAACATCTAGCTGGTGTAGTTCCATGTCCAGGTGAGCAGCGAGCGAGAAAAGCGTGCGGAGGGTCGTGAATTTCGCAACGGATGAGAAAGTGTTCGTGAAATCCTGCCCAGGAATCTGCGAGAAGCCCTTTGCGACGATTCGAGCCTTAAACTTGACGATACTACCGCTACCGTCTCGTTTCTGCTTGAAGACCACGCGACTACCAATTGCGGTTCGACCTTCTGGGAGGCTCGCAACCCATTCGTAGGTATCCGTGTCTTGTAGCTGTTTGTGCTCGATTGCAATTGCCATCTCCCACTGCTTCGAGTAGGGTGACTCCATTGCTTCGCGAAAATTTCGTGGCTCATTGCTGGAGAAAGTCACATACGCACGGCTAGCACCAGCCGTCGTTCGATTCGAGGATTCCTCGATTTCTTCTTCCGTAGCTGGCACGCCATATTGTACTTTCTGCGTCCGCATACGTTGTGGGTGATCTCGAGCAGGTAAGTTACTCCATTTCGAGGTTTTCGGTGGTTTTGGAACCGGTTCAGCTACTGAATCAGCTTCGACCAGCGCAGGATCGTTATTGTTATCTGCGGAAGGGGGTCGTTCTTCGTCTCGAGCATTCGGGATTGCCTGTGGGGCAGAGCTAGTGGTCGGGTTGACCTGAGAACGCAAGTCCTCGGGTGGTAAACGGTCTAGCTCCTCCGTTGTTGGTGCTTTCCCTCTCGTCTGAGTCGTCTCGATGACCGCCAAATCTCCCGGAGAGCTGTCTTCCACAAAACGAACATCCCTCGAAGCTATCAGTGTGTTCTTCTCCACATCCTCCAACCTGTATCCCTTCGACTCATCCGTATACCACCCCAGTAAACGGCACTTGATCGAAGTGACCATTAATTTACCCCTCCTAATTTTCTTCGGGATATTGGCGTACGCGATGGACCCAAATATCCGAAGGTGTGACACGTCGGGCTTCTTGTTTGACCAAGCTTGAAGGGGGACAACACCGTTCAACGCAGAAGAGGGTGAGAGGCTCCGAATGTGGATCGCATAGAGGAAAGCTTCCCCCCAATAGCGCAAGTCCAAATCTGCTGCATGGAGCATACACCTCACCATCTCGAAGAACACAGCAATGGCTCTCTCTGCAATGCCATTCTGCTCAGGTGTGTAGGGCATGGTTGTCTCGTGAATGATACCATTCTTCTCGCAGAAATCCTGGATCATCTTCTGCACGAACTCCGTCCCATTATCTGTCCGCATCCGCTTCACTTTCTTCCCCGACTGTCGTTCCATCATCGAAACAATCACTATCAAGGCTGGAGCAGCAGCTTCCTTCGACGGAAGAAGCTTTCCTACTGGGTACCGAGTACCAACGTCGATGACGACAAGCGCATAGGACATCCCTCCCCACGTTGCAGTGCTCATCGGACCAGTAAGATCAAAGACAAGAAGGTCCATCTTCTCGTACCTTGAAGTGCTCGCCTTGGGTAGAGGTAATCGATGTGATTTGCTGAAGGCACATCCTTCGCAAACATGATCATATTCTTTAGAGGATATATCCAGTCCGTCAACCATGTTCTTCCGGTCCAATTCACGAATGGCGTCAAGGTGCAAATGACCCATGCGACGATGCCAGAGGCGTAAACTCCCACTCGAGGCAAGGTATGCAACATTCTCCGTGTCATCTAAAACATCAATATGGTACAATGTGCCACGGAGTTCTGCCCGAAATAGTTCCACCGTAGATCCTGTCGACTCTGTAACTGCTAGCCCTGTGGCCTGTCTATCCCGATAGCCAACCAACCCGTATCCTAGCCGTTGAATAGTTCCAATGCTGATGAGGTCGCATTCCATATCGGGGATGTAGAGGGCATCCTTAAGAATAATTTCACGAAACGCGTTGCCTGGTAGCTTCGCCAAAAAGCGAACGGAACCAGTACCCACTACTGGGATTTCGTTGCCGTTGCCTACAGAGACGGTTTCCGAGCCAGAAAGCCTGGTATAGGAGATGAAGTAGTGGCGGTCGCAAACATATGCGAAGACGCGCCTGTATCTGCAATCAAGGGCTTATCCGATGATCGACCTGCCATGAATGCCTTTCCTACTCTCCTCGACGACGGGCCTGTTGCCACGTATAACTGGCCGATCTCTCGCGATCCCAAATCTCGTAGCTTGTGCGTGGTGAGGTTGGCCGAGCCTCCACCGTTCTTCTCCTTTTCGGACTCCTCTGTTCCATTCGGACAATTCTTCGCCCAGTGCCCCTTGCCATTACACTTGCGGCAGATGTCGTCGGGTTTGGGTTTGCCTCTAGTCTGCTTGCCCTTGCCCTTTTCCTTCTGCCCCTTCTTCGTGGCTAAGAGCGCCGTTTCGGTTGCCTTTTCGCGTTCAGCACGATTGGCATGGGCCGTGAGTTCCGTAGAAACGAGGTCCGACGTGAGGTTTTCCTTGCTGAAAAGCAGGGTCTTCACCAGTTCCCAGGTTTGGGTGCGTGGCAGCGAGAGAACTAGGGCGCGAGCGATGTGAGCGTCGGGCAAGGTTTCGCCCGCCCCAGTAATCTTCTCCCCGATGTCGAGCATAGCCGCAATGTGGTCGGCCATGGGTTTGGTTTCGTCGTACTTGCTGGTGTAGAGATCCTCGAACCAGTAGTGCACGTTCATGGCCTGCTGATTCTTGACGTACAGCTTTTCCCATGCCTCCCACATCTCCTTCGACGTTTTCGACTTCGACACGTGTGGCCACTGCGCGGAGTCCGAGGCTCCCTTCATCAAACCTTGAGCCGCTTGATCTTTCTGCATCCACTCAAGACTTTCCTTCCTCTCCGCTTTCCACGATGCCATCAAATCCTTGTTGGCCGGAGGATCTGTCGGCGGTGCCGCCGGTTGCGGCTCGTCTCCGCTGACAACCAGCCAAAGGTACCTTGATTGTAGTGATGCCTTCATGTGCTGACACCAGATCGTGTAGTTGCTTCCGTTAAGCTTCGGGAAGCGGAACGACTCTGAGTTAGTCGTCGAAGATGCCATGTCTGTCGGATCGCGTGCGGGGCCCATAACCTAACAGCCGGACACGCCTAGAACGTAGCGCGGGGTAGGCCGAAAGACAGCGCTCGAGGAACTGGAGTTCACGAGAGAATACTGTATATTAGAGTAGACACTACATAGAATAAATAACTATACGTACCTGGAGTTCACGAGAGAATACTAAGGAACTCCAGGTGGAAAACATGAACATAGCCTACGTGAATGTTTGTCCCTGTGTGTCTACAACGTCTGATCGGAAGATGTGATAACGATGCGATAGAAAAGAGAAAGTCCAGTCAATTTTTCTCGTCAGATATTGAGCAGCCCATCCGAGCCATATCTAACACCTCGGGCCACGGAAGTAGGGCTAGAGGACCGGAAGGCGACCTTGCCAAGAGGAGAAACAGTCACAGCTAGATTCAAGTGCCCACGTTGAGTGCGCCATGGGAACTCACATGTGAGTTGAAGTTGAAGGTTGAACTGTGAGTACTTCAACTTCAATGACACGGTAGTCGAGTGAAAGTGAGCTTTTGTGGAGCCCTGTCTACTGGTTCGGAACTGGCTACTCAGGCTTATGAACGACCTAGAATCAGATATCTAATCTAGTTAACTGCTCCAACTGCCTCTTACACGTCTTCCCTCTCACACTGCCGGTGGTTGTTGCAATCTAACGATTTGCTTGTGGTCAGGCTCAGATTATCGCATGTCTTGGCTTGGTCTAATTCTCATATCATTGCATCGCCGATGCATAATTTCATCAGTTTGATATCCCTTTCACCATTGAAAGATCCTGTGCTTTTCAAGATCTTCCCTGTTTCTCAGTTTCCTCCATATCTAGCGATTTCAAGTTCGTCGCTTACTTGTCACACGACCGATCCCGATTCATTTAGAATAATCATCTATATTTTAACACTCATCATCCCAACACCAATCCTGTCTGCCTGAGCCCAACAACCTCGGACTTCTATTCGGACGTTTAAAAACATCGGTTTTCATGCCGTTATTAATCGTGGGGACAAAGACTTTGCTGACCTTACTGAAATGCTCTGCAAACGACGTCTTGCATAAGCCAAGTCCCAGAGGTCCGATATTTGGATGAAGTTGTCTCTCTCACCGACTTCTCACCAGGATGTGATGTAAATAAATTCTGATGCCTCTTTTCGGTCACCTTTTCGCTTCTTTTGCGCCCACAACCTGCGGAACGGTCCAAGTATTTCTGCCTCAACGCCGTCTATTGAGTACCTGAACTGAACTGAGATACCTAACTACGTTGATCTTATTTATATTGCTTTACCCATTGTCTTTTGCGCCTCCCAAATGACTTTAGTTAGTTTCAGTGTTCACAGCTTAGGGCTTTGCGACGCGGCAATCGCCTCCCACGTACCTTGAGCACGCCAACGAAGTCGGTTATTTGAACATTCTTCATACCTGGCCGTATAAGCTTCGCATATTCCAATTTTACCAGAAGGAAACCATTGTCCATGACCTAGGTTTCCATATGCTGATCTACCTAGGCTTCCAAACTGGAAACTTTGTTAATGTCATGACACTACACACGCTGTTCAACTACGAAGTAACTAAATGCAGGCAAGTACACAAATACTCCAAGATATCAAAATCGGACACACCACGACTGTGTGCCGCTGTCACACGTGGACTTTGTTTTGAGTAAAGTCCCGCTTAGCTTACACAAAGTCTGATTTGATTGTTACAAAGATCTTATGAGTGTCCATCCGATCTCTGCAGTGATGACATAGTGACCCACACACAACGAAATTAGCATCAGAGACGATCAGAATTGATGGGCAGAGCTAAAAATAGAACATGACAGAATCTGTCATAAAGGCTGTGCACCATGAATATTCAATGATGTGATATTTCGACACGATCTTCCTGACTCACTTCTTATGAGGCTATGCTTCGATTATACCTTTACATGAGACTTACTAATCATAGTATTCTCGGCGTTTACTGAACTTTCAGTATGCTTAATCAGCTATATGCAAATTAGCTTACGAATCATTCATTTCTTACACTCAGCGCTTATTGATCCACCTTCTTTTGAACTCGGCGCTTATCAATTCCTTATAATTCCGACTCAGTATTGCCTTCTAGATTACCAATCCCTGTAATTCTGACTCATAATTTGCCGAGACCACTCTTTAGCTTATCAATCCCTTCCAATTCTGACTCATAACTTGTCGAAACCACTCTTTAGATTACCAATCCCTTTAATTCTGACTCAACGCTTACCAAGACCACTCTTTAAATTAACAATCCCTTACAATTCTGACTCAATCTTTTTCTCGGCGCTTAATCATCTCTCAAATAGTAGTATTACTCAGCTAATAGTCTTATGTAAAGTAGCTTACATACAGCCACTCTGAAAAGGTATAAAAGGGAGCCCAAAATCTGAGGTTCGACAATAGATATTCCTCCAGATACCCATTTGATCTACAGCTTCTAGCAGATCCTGATATTCCCAGTGCGGAGTAGTCTGTTAGATAGATCAGATACCTCTTACCTTTTCAAGTGCGCCACACTTGCAATACGAGTTTACGATTACATTCACGACTTTTTATTTACTGTACGCTATTGACGACGTCCTGCACGTGAGCCAGTGAGTCTTCTATTTTGCTAGCAGTTGTATTATTATCCTATTATTTCGCATTTCTCCTTCCTTGCCTCGAGAGCACTATCTAGGCATACCTACGCACAGTTCGAAGCGTATTTGGACATTTTTAGACAAGTTCATTGTCGTGCTATATTAATTCTAGACTCACGTACAGAATTATAGTAGCTTGCAGATTTCTGCAGAGATTATATCGCTTTTCAGATAAATCTCACTTGATCGCTGGTTCTCTGGATATAAAGATATCAACACAAATCTATTGTTGACGGGGAAACCTCGCACCCACTGGAATAAGCCAAAGCAACCCTTTCGCTGAAACCCAGGTGAAATTTTATTTCACGACGACATAACTGGAGCCCACCGCGAGGGGTTTCCATTCCAACAAATTTGTGTATTTGTTGTTGACATTTTTATATGAGTCTACTTGACACCGATTTTCCGGAAGAACAGACACAGCGTCAGCCAATTTTTCCCACTGCAACTCCTTCGGAGAACATAAATCCTTCCCCACACTCAGAACTATCGTTCGAACAGACTACCGACAGCTATCGAAATCAACCCCTTCCCGACTCAGTCCGCAGAAGAGCGAACAACATGTCAACGTATCCTACACATCCCAATCCCCCAGGGTATTCTGCCCCAAGTCCCTCAAATGTATACACCCAGACCAGTACATCCCAGGATACTCGACCTACCGGCAGCAGCCTAAATCCCCCATCAGATCCGCCAGTCATAAATCCATTACCTCCTCAGCCATTACCTCCTCATACTTCATACTTTCCTCGAGGACCTATGCCAATACAGCCTCCAGCTCCATCTTCCGGCCTCGGCATTGCAGGATTACCAATGCCTGGCACTCATAAAGCACCCAAGAAATTCCGAGGACATTACTCTACAGTACAATCATTCCTTAAGCATCTTGACAGGCTCTATGCTCAACATCAAGTCCATGCAGGCTTTGATCAAGTAAACGCCATTCTAGACTACTGCTCTCAGCGAGTACGATCATTCATCCACGACTAATGAGTACTCTACAAATGATTGGGCTGGACTTAAGCGTCGACTCCTCAGTGCATTTGATGCAGAGCGAAATGACCCCATTTATACACTATCTGATATAGCCGAATATGTACGAGCCAGTCACCGCAAGCCTATTCGGAGCCTAGCAAAGTGGAGAAAGTATGTTGTCGGATATGAGATCATTGCAGGCAGTGTACTTAAGATGCAAAGGATAGCTGAACGAGAGTATCATGGGTATTTCTGGTCAGGAATGCCTGCCGAACTCAAGGAAGCTTTAAAGCCTATGCTATTTATTGAGTACCGCAATCATGATATCAGCAATCCCTACTCTATTGCAGAAATTTGCACCGTCGCAGAGAAGTATTTCAAGCGTGATCGCTTTAGCGATTTACTTCCTGGGACAATAGGATGGGAACAAGAGTCAGACAGCTCAGAATCGGAGTCGGATTCAGATGATGAAAGCTCAGAGTCAGAATCAGAAGACGAGGAACGTAGACGTCGAAAGAAGAAGAAGTCCAAGAAGGTCAAGGACAAGAAGCCCCATACCAAGAACCGAAGCAGGACAGAGAAGCAAAGCATGGATGTCACACGAAGTGAAATGGACAGTCTAGTAGACCGAATCAACAAATTGACCCTACTAAGCACTGCGCAACCTCTGCCAACTACATCAAATGGCCAGCCGGTCTACCTTGCAAATACAACTCCAGTCATGCAATCACCGAATACCTCGCAGACCTATGGAGCCCTCCCAGATCCACAGAATATGAATCAGCCTTATTCATTCTATTCAAACAACATGCCTCCTTTGAATGGACTGCCTGCACCTATGCCAGGCTATCCACAATATCCCAGCAACACAGCTCCTGTCAATTCGCAAGCCATGAATACGCAGCCATATAGAACTTACCCAAATAATATTCCACTTCCACCAAACCCATTTGGAAGATTTCCCCAGCTACGGGATCCGAAGTGCTTTGGATGCGACAACCCAGACCATTATCTAAATAATTGTCCTCACATGCAAGAACTTTATAATAAGGGAATTATAGATGTTGACCCAATTTCAAGAAAGTTTCGCATGAAGAAGACCCAGGAAGTCATCAATCGGAAGATAGGAGAGACAATGTACCAGGCCGCTCTACGAATAAATGGCCCAATACAGCCAGCACCAGCACTAGCACCAGCCCCAAGTTCTAATTTTATTACCTATGCATCGGATTTTAATGAAGATATGGAGGAGTCAGAAGCTCTTCAAGACAGCATAAGGCAATACTACATTACTAGAGGGGAAATTGACTCAGAGACTGATGATGAAGAAGACGATGGGCCATATTACAAATATGCCTTTAAGTTGGATGAACTATCACCATACCGCACAGCAGCTAGTGACTATTACGACTCGGATTCAGAGAGTGAGGAAGAAGAAATGGTAGTAGCATATCCAGTCACTCGCTCATCCGCCAAACGAACCAGTGAAGCCCGAGATCGAGCAAATAAGCTGCCTTCCAAGCCACCTAAAATGGTTTTTGATGGTGTATACCCTCCGCGACGACCTCGAGGTCCCCCTAGACCCAAGATAGAGCCAAAGACAGAGTCAAAGCCCATGGTTGGAGTTCCTACTGCGACAAATCCACCTGTACCGGCTATTGCAATACCGCCCGTAAATCAGTCAATTCCGCCAACAGCTCCACCTCCTACTCAGACAAATGTCCCTGAGACAGCACCTGCTCCATTGCCGTCGCAAGCACCCATCGCATTGCCGTCGCAGACGCCTACCCGCACTTCAGCCCCGAATAAGCAGACAGAGTCGTCTATCCGACCTGTACCTACCCAGAAACCTCTTGACACACGGCGATTGCGGATAAATCAAGATATGCCTATGGATATTGACAAAGACCCCATACCTGCACGTGTCACCCGATCAATGCCTAAAGAAATTCCACCCCATATGACTTCAAGTAAGGAAAATTCAGGCCGAAATGCAGTACGACAGTCTGAGATATCCAAGGAAGTAGACACCCGAGATGTCTTAAAGGAAATTCTAGACACACATATTACGATGTCCCTCCGGAAATTCATTGGGTCATCACGTGAAATTGCAAATGACCTTCAAGACATCTTGAAATTCAAGAATAGCAAGCCAGCGTCAGCTTTAATTAGCACTAGACAGAGCCCAGTGCCTGTAGTTGCAACCATTGATCCTGCAATTAACTTAAAACCAGGAGGAAAATTAATCCGACTACCCCTCTCGCATGGTGGAAGCATTGTAAAGGCTATAATTGATACAGGCTCAGAACTAAGTCTAGTAAAGCCAATGATAGCCGATCGTCTTCAATTCCCAGTAGACGTAACTCGGCACACGCTAGTCAATGATGCAAATGGAGGACAAAGCAAACTTACTGGTCTAGCTGAACGAATTAATCTACGATGCGGTCAAATTAACACCGTAGCAGATATTTGGATAGGTGGCGAGGACCTACCATTTGATCTGTTACTAGGAAGACCATGGCAGCGAGAAAACTTAGTCTCAATCGAAGAGCAATTGACAGGAAGTTTCATTTCATTCAAAGATACAATCAGCGGTAAAGTTCGTTATAAAGTGTATGTCGGAGATGCGGACGCCAATGCTCCAAAGGAAGTAAATCAAAACTTCTTAGAAAATGGCGAAAGTATTGAGAACCACTCATACGCAATAGTCTCTGAAGACTCACCAGGACCAACTCCTACGGATCCTGATCCCGCAATTACTAAAGACGGATTTAAAGTCTCAGAACTTCTATGGGTTGAAGCACTTCATCGAGCCATTTCAGAGTCTCGAAATGCTTATAGAAATTCAACTATGCCTCAGACATGCAATGACTCCCTCGACGAACAACCAAAGACACCTCCGAACACACCCGTACTTCATCCAGATATTGTAGATCAAGCACTCGCGACCCATCACCCCTTTGGAGTGGATAAACCTGCTGAAATTAAGGACCCATCAGATGCATTTGATGATCCGTCAGCTGTATTTAATGATCCGTCATCCGAATCAAGTGATACGCCCACAAGACCGAGAAATCCAGTCACACAAGTCCTGGAAATGACTCCCATGACTCCCAAGACGCTCGGTACCTGCGAATCTGACCAATTCGGGGATGCATTACCAATTAAGGAAGTTCTAGACTTACCGGAAATTAAGTCCGAGAAGCACGAGGCTCGCGAGATGAAAGGGGATGAGAATGATGGAAACAAAGAGAATATTCCACCTGTCAGAATTAAATTAGAAACACCGAATTCGTCAGCAGAAGGGACCGAAATGGACCTGGAACCACTCGAAGACGCGCACAGAGAAACAAGAAAAATTCGAAAAGAAATTAATAAGGCCCTTACCAGACGAAATAAAAGGCCACGAGATGAGCGAAAACCTCTCGGAACTCTAGCACATTTCGAACGAGCTTCGCAGGACTCAACGAGCACGTTTAGAATGTCTTCGGCGTCATCGAGACCTCGTTTTACCTTATCAGGCGACCTCGAACCGTCGTATCCGGCTTCTATGACGATTTCGACAGCTCAAGCGCGAATTGTCGCAATTGATCACGACGGCGGTGACACCTCCGAAGCCGCGGTAGCCCTAAATTTCCCAGATGCTGTCTTTACATACTTCCAGAACGGTGAGCTCATTGCCGCTGCAGGACGAATGAATGCTTGGGCGCATTTCCACTCCCAGGACCCCCAATTCGGCGCAATCATAGACCGAATGTGTACCATCAAACAAGGGAGCGAAATCGACGAGGACGAACACGAGCAAGACACTCCCGCGGCGCTTCCCACGACGTCATCGGCTCCAGGAACCGCGAACTTGGCGCTCCTGGCAGCTGTAGCGACCGCTGAAGCTGCGACAGGCTCCACACCGACCTCCGAAGTGCCCAAAACGCAGCAGCAACTCCCCCCCAGACTTCGTATCTTCTATCCTCCTCCTCCCTCCTTCGAAGTGGGCGAACTCGTCGCCGTTCCTTCCCTCGATGCGTTAGCGCCCGAGTCAGGCGCCTATCCAGAGCCTGCCGAGTTCCGTGATCCGTTAGAGACCGACGCCGACTACCCGCTCCAGCGAAGGCCTGCGACTTTCGAGAACCTCGCGTCTCTCAGACCTCCCGTTCCTCAAGTTCCGACCTGGAAATGGATCCTAGGTCAACGACTCGTGGACGACCCCGGCCCCTTCGAACCGCTCAAGATATGGAAGGACCCGAAAGCCGTGAATTTCAGTCTTCAGGAGCGGCATGTGCTCGATATGGGGTACGAGTACCTCACCGACGACTTCAAACCTTACCATAGCGTCATACCCCGCGCCTTGACGATTGGAGGACACATTGAAGGGCATTTTTGGGATTCTAAGACGTTCGTACAGTGGGTATGTATTAGGTTACCCCTCGTCGAGTACCTTTTCTGGCTTGCTGCTAGGACTTGGCCTGAGAGCGTGTTCCGACGCTTCCGCAACCTCGACCCGCAACGCCCAAGCTCCGTAACGCCGGACGACCTACGACGAAACTACCCAGAAATCACCCCTGCCTCTCGCGCAGCCTACCACGAGCAACGCCGACGTTCCGAGCGGGATGCAGATATTCAACACAGGTCCGAAGACCCCAGTACCCAGTCGACTACGCAGGCCCCTACCGACGCACCTAGCACCATCGTCGAACCGGCTCCCGCGGCGCTATCTAGTCTCACGTCAGGACCTTTGCCGACCTCGTCCTGGGTCCATGTCATCGAGACGAGAGCTGCGAGCGTCGCGGAAGCTCATCTACCACTAGCTAAGTCGCCTCCCCGCCCCCTTCGTCGCATGCCAGCATACGCTGACTTATCGGCTCGCATGGCGGTAGACAATCTGACTCCCCCGACCACCGACTCTATGTCAGAGAGCTCGGAAGAGGGAGAATTCGAATATCCAGATACGCCGCTTGAACTACCCGTCCATGGATTCCATCGCCTTACTACCTGTGATCGACGTGCCAACTACGCTCCGACCGAGAGCGCGGACACCAATAGCACCCAGTACGGCGACTATGACATGTTACCGACGCCTGATACTACGCCCTCCGATACCGCGATGGTCGATCAGTTGGCCGACGACGACGACAATATGTACGCACCTTACTCGTCGCCTCCTCCTGTTATTCGGTCAGCACCTGAGACGCCAGTTGCCTTTCGCCTCCGTCACCGCGTCCAATCACCAGCACCCGCAGACGAAGCCCAGGCGGCTCGATTTCGACCCCTCCTTGAAGCCGTTTCGCGAGGACTTGGCGTATTCTCCCCGTCTGAGGCTATCACCGCCCGTGATGACACCCCCGCAGATTCTTACGAGGCCCCAGCGCACAGCGAAGGAGAAGCGTCTGCGCTCGAGTTACACGCCGACCAAGCGGATAAACTCGAGTCGTCGGACAGCGACTCTCAAGGCTCAATGCCTGGCCTCCAGACTGCTTCGGAGACCGACTCGTCTGACCCGCCCTCGCCCACGCAAGCTTCTTACCACGTTAGCGCGCCCGTCAGTCGAGCCCCGTCATCTCGACTCACCTCGCCAGCTCCTTCGGACGGGAATCCCTACTCTGCCGACTCGCTTTACTGCCGACAAATCACCCTCCGACTCAGCCGCCAGCTTGGGACCCTTACCCGTCACTTCCATTATTATTCCAACCTTACGCTCAACGAACGACGGAGCCCTCGCAATTCGACCGGCCTCCGGAGCGTCCTCTCCTACGCCGAACTCCGACACTTCCTCCCGGGATACCAGACCCACGAAGAGCTCGAAGCCGTCATCGCACATCAACCCACTATGGAGTACAACCGGTGGCAAGCATACCTACCTGGACTTCGCGACCTCCGCAAGACTATCACCGCCACCCTGTACCTCCTCAACGAGCTCGTACGAACTTACGGATACGACGACGGTCTCCGAACATATGTCGCCGAGCGCCACTTCAGCATATGGCAAGGCTCGCTCTTCCGTCATCCCATTCTTTACCCCTTCGAACATCAATATCTCAACTCTGTCCAACACTTTCTTTATGAATATGATTACGGCAGGGAGTACGACCAGCTCGACAACATATTGGGCAAGACCTTCCAGGAACCGGACGACCTCGCGCTCCTCACCACCCATGTCCTCAAGTTTATTGTCCCACCCGCCACGTCCGTGGGACTCGAGGAGACACCCAACTAGTACGTTCCCGCTCCCTTTTCGAGACGTTATTCTCATCAGGGAGCAACTTAGGACACGTCGCGCATGGCTTCCCTTCGTAGGTCACCCACGGCTGTCCATCGTCACTACCACTCTCCTCGCATGTATTATATTGACCTTCCTTTTCTGCTCCTTGTACACTACCCGGTCCTCACCACTGACTATTTTCTTCCCTTGTACTTGTAACATGTATCTTGATTGTATGTACCACCACCCAGTCCTCTTATTTATCTCTTGCTTGTTGTCCAGTCCCTACTTCTTTCTTTCCTCCCTCCTTTATTTCCTTGTCATGCCTATTTATTTTCGAAGTTTTTATTTATTTTTCTCCTTGTATGTATTATTTAGTCCTCTAGTCTCTTCTCTTTTCCTCTATGTACTATCTAGTCTCTCAGACTCTGTTCTTTTCCTTTCTATCTTGTATGTATTATCATATCTCCCAGACTCTTTTCTTTTCCTTTGTACCTTGTATGTACTATCGCTTGTACCACCTGAATCAACCATTTATTGGTCATTCTGCTGGTCACATCTGAGTCAGATCATCTTTGAGCTGGTATTTTCCTCTACTTTACCCTTAGGATGTGTCCAGTTTCGCTCAAGCAGGACTGACTTAGCCCTGAAGGATTCAACACCCTTCTCACGTAGAGACTTGAATGCTATCTTGTTCCCCGCGAACTGCAGGAAGACTCGTATTCAAGTATCTAGGACATTCCGACTCCACAAAATTCACCCCATACCTCTTGAATCTGCAAGGATATCTAATATCTTTACGGATATCGCTCCGCGACACCTTATCATTTTCCAACACGCAGAAATTTACCGACTCTGCAGACAAGTCCCGGTGACCTCGACACTGTGGGATTGCATAGATAATGACCAGATACTCTGGGACACTCCCTTTACCCCCGAAGAAGATGACGAATTCATCTTTGACTCACCCGACATCAACGCACTTCAAGATGTGAACTCGGTATTCATCCTGACAGCTTATAAACGAGTTGATCAGAAGGTCCACCCAGTATCGACTCATTTCCCACTCGACTGTACAGTCACTCGACGCATACCCGAAGATCCCTTGATTACACTCCCAGAACTACCCACTCATCCTCCTGAATTCATACCCACACCGAAAATCACGCAAGCGCGAATGAATGATCTTAATGTAAACGCCACTGGCTTCCTTTGGCCAGAGGAGGAGAAATTATTCATGCATATTATGAAATTGAACGAAGACGGGATTGCATTTGAGGACTTAGAACGCGGAACCCTCAAAGAGTCCTATTTCTCTCCATACATCATTCCTACTGTCCCTCATATTCCGTGGGAAGAAAAGAACATTCCTATACCTCCCGGACTCAGAGACAAGATCATGACAGTCCTCAAACTCAAGATAGATGCAGGCGTATATGAACAAAGTCAATCATCCTACCGCTCCAGGTGGTTCTGGGTATTAAAGAAGAATGGAAAGATCCGCATTGTACATGATCTCCAGCGACTGAATCAGATCACCATACGAGATGCAGGAATGCTACCAATTATGGATGACTTTGTTGAAGGATTTGCGGGACATCAATGCTATACGGTGTTTGATCTATTCTGGGGTTTTGATGCACGAAAGATCCACCCCAAGAGCCGCGAATTAACTGCCTTCATGACGCCACTAGGATTGCTCCAGATCACCTCCCTACCCACCGGATTTACTAATTCCCCCGCCGAATTCCAAAAGTGCATGACGATAGTGCTTCAGGAGGAGATCCCTCATGTCGCAAATATATTCATTGATGACCTCCCAATCAAAGGACCTAAGACACAGTATCTCTTAGACGATGGGACTCCAGAACTCATAAGTGCAAATAGTGGAATTCGCCGCTTCATTTGGGAACATGCGCAAGATGTCCATCGAATAATGCACCGAGTCAAATTATCGGGAGCAACGTTTGCAGCCAATAAAGCACAGATATGTTTGCCTGAGGTGCTCATCGTAGGACAGCGATGCAATGCAAATGGACGAGAGCCAGACCATGATAAGGTCAAGAAAGTCATAAATTGGCCACCCCTCAAGACCCCCCAGCAAGCCCGTCGTTTCCTTGGTCTTTGTGGCACTATGCGCATATGGATCCCTAACTATTCAGCAATTGTAAGACCACTATCCGAACTATATCACCAGGATCTAGAGTTTGAATGGGGTCATCGACAACAAGCCGCATTTGATCAAATCAAGTCCCACATAACTACAGCGCCTGCGCTTATGCCTATAGATTACCAGTCAGACCATCCAGTAATCCTTGCAGTTGACTCAAGTCGGGTTGCTGCAGGAATGATCCTATCCCAAATAGATAAGCAAGGAAGGAAGCGACCAGCTCGATTCGGATCCGTTCCAATGAGTGAGCGAGAATCCCGATATTCGCAACCAAAGCTAGAGCTATTCGGACTCTACCGAGCCTTAAAACACTGGAGATTGTACATAATAGGCGTCAAGAAGCTTGTCGTTGAGCTTGACGCTAAATACGTCCGAGGAATGTTGAAGGAACCGGATTTGCAACCCAATGCAGTCATGAACAGATGGATTCAAGGGATTAGACTATTCACGTTTGAATTGGTACATGTCCCAGCCAGAAACCACCGAGGCCCAGATGCATTGTCGCGAAGAGAGCTTGCAGAAGGAGAGGAAGCCGAATCAGATGATGACAGTTGGCTTGACAAAATAGCGCTGTCAATTCTGTCGTTAGTATTGGCCACCACAGAAAGACCAGTCCAATCTGAAGCCATAACACTTCCATCCTGCCTAGCAGCTCGAGAAGTCCAGGAATCACTGCTCAATGACATACGACATTTCTTAAAGACCTTAGAGTCCCCAGTATTTCCAGACCCTCAGAAGAAGCGACGATTCCTTGCTAAAGCGACTGAATTCTTTGTGAAAGAAGAAAAACTTTACAAGCGAAATGGAGATAGGCCACCTCTTTTAGTGATCCTCAGTCCAGAACAGAAGCTCTCTATACTTCGTCAGGCACATGAAGAATTAGGCCACCGTGGGATTCACGCAGTCCATGAAATCCTGCGGCGTCGTTTCTTTTGGCCTCACATGAGAGCAGACATCAGTCACCATGTGAAATCTTGCCACGAATGCCAAGTACGAAGTCTAATAAGGACTGAGATACCTCTGACAATATCGACGCCCGCTAAGCTCTTTTCCAAGATATACGTAGATATAATGCATATGCCTACATCGGTCGACAAGAAAGTATGCATTGTAGCAGCAAGAGACGACCTATCAGGAACATGCGAAGCAAAAGCATTGACAAACAAGACAGCCGAAGAACTGAAGACATTCTTTTGGGAGCAGATATATTGCCGATATGGAGCCCCTGAGCACGTCATCACCGATAATGGCCCGGAGATTAAGGGTGTCTTTGCAGTCTTACTCAAGCGGCTCAAGATTCCTCACATACGCATCACTCCATATAATCACCATGCAAACGGGAAAGTCGAACGTGGACACTTCACATTGCGAGAATCCATACTCAAGTCATGTCAGACTACTGGAACGCCAGTTGAGCGATGGCCAGAAAAGTTAGCGGAGGCATTATTTGCTGATCGGATCACCATTAGCCGAGTCACAGGCTTCTCCCCATACCAACTTCTCCATGGCACTGATCCTATACTACCCCTGGATTTAGTCGAAGCGACATTTCTTGTGGAAGGATTTCATCCAAACATGTCGACAAGCGAGTTGCTAGCACATAGAATGCGACAACTGAGCAAGCACCCTGACGATATCGCCCGAGCAGCCCAGACACTTAAAAAGGCACGATTTGAGTCGAAAGAGCAATTTGAGCGCAGATTCATACGACGCTTGTCACGAGATACCTATGAGAAGGGAGAACTCGTACTAGTGCGAAACACACAGATAGAGATGAGTCACAATCGAAAGCATAAGGTACGATACCTAGGACCTTATGTTGTTACAGAAAGAAGTAAGAACGGATATTACTGGTTGAGAGAAATGGACGGCGCACTTTACAAACATAAGATTACGCCCAGCCGATTACTACCATACATCACACGGCGGCATGAATTCATGAGAAATAACGCTCGCGGCCTATATGAAAATGACGACACGGATGAAGAATCATAAACCTAAAAATTACAGGGTTAAGCTGGCAAGGAACCCGTCGAATACAGGGTCATTTCCCGCTGCCCCCTATCCATCCGAAAAAGACGTCTTAATGACCCTGAGCATAAAACAAACACAAACACACTCTTTCAATAAATTCAACGCGTCGCGCTCTCGTCCTTCAAATATGCCTCTCACACCAGCCCGCCCACTTCTTCGAACACTCACATACTATCCCACCCCACCGCCTAAGACTCACTTACAACTGACTCTCGTTCAACCTCTTCCGTCACGTCCACGACTGCCTACCCCAGTGCCTACTGCTGCCGAAGTCGACCTAGCTCACTCAGTCGTGACAGAAACACCGCAAGACATTACCGATTGCCAGCTGGCCGCAGTGGATTCCATGTTTGCGTACCTACCCTCCTACAGACCTGGAGAGCTAGCCTCTGTCCTGACATGCCCTGACCCCCAGGCGTATGCGTCCGCTACTCGGCCCGTCTCTAATATCGAACCACCTTCACCTAGTCCAGTAGAGGAAGAACCAATGGCAATCCCAGACTCTCCGGTACTCAGCCTAGACTTCGACATTATTGCTAACGGCCACTGGCGTTTCCCCTCATTTCCAAGTATTGCCTTCGAACGAGCAACTACATTCAGCGGGAAATATCAGGAGTTGCATCCTGGTCTGGTCCTCGATGCAGATATCAGACAGTTCTGGAAGACGAGCATTATCATGCTTCCAAAGCGGCACGTCGAAGTCAGCACCGAATACGTCTATCGCGGCGCTTACTTTCGCATCACACCGATAGGCGATGTCATTTGTACCATCGTTCAAAGAGGCCAGACGTTCGCCCTCCACCGACAGGATCAACCCAGCATTAAGTACGTTGCCACCATATGCCGCGGCATGACCCAAGATTTTGCCTACCTGCAACTTAACGCCTACCACGAAAACGGCCGCCTTCTTCATGCTAATGATCGCAATTGGCCAACTGTTATCTTAGAAGTGCCACACCGCTTCAACGGGATTCCCTTGCATCCGCGACTGCTGCCCTATTATGAGGGTATCGACGAAGAAGACATGGAGACGTGTTTCGGGTGGACCCATCATCTCAAGCATCGCGCGGCCAGAATCATGACCTTAATCCTCGCTGCCCTTACCTATCGTCACGCCTAGACCAGACCACGCTCCTTAGCCTCCCCCCCTTTTTTTTTTTCTCCGATTCCCTGTCATATATCGTCGTCAACATTAGTCTGTACTATGAGGGTTGCGCCGGAAGGTCTATTACTATTATCGTCGTCGTTTTTTTTTATGCTAGCCAGTCACCGTCGAGGTATATATATATATATGTATATACGACTCACGTATTCCAGGATGATTCATAAGCCAGAATCAGACTTTGTGACGCTTGACCACTGAACCCAATGACCTGCAACCGGGGTCGGTTGTATTCTTGTTCCCCGCGGATGTCACGCGTGGACTTTGTTTTGAGTAAAGTCCCGCTTAGCTTACACAAAGTCTGATTTGATTGTTACAAAGATCTTATGAGTGTCCATCCGATCTCTGCAGTGATGACATAGTGACCCACACACAACGAAATTAGCATCAGAGACGATCAGAATTGATGGGCAGAGCTAAAAATAGAACATGACAGAATCTGTCATAAAGGCTGTGCACCATGAATATTCAATGATGTGATATTTCGACACGATCTTCCTGACTCACTTCTTATGAGGCTATGCTTCGATTATACCTTTACATGAGACTTACTAATCATAGTATTCTCGGCGTTTACTGAACTTTCAGTATGCTTAATCAGCTATATGCAAATTAGCTTACGAATCATTCATTTCTTACACTCAGCGCTTATTGATCCACCTTCTTTTGAACTCGGCGCTTATCAATTCCTTATAATTCCGACTCAGTATTGCCTTCTAGATTACCAATCCCTGTAATTCTGACTCAATTTGCCGAGACCACTCTTTAGCTTATCAATCCCTTCCAATTCTGACTCATAACTTGTCGAAACCACTCTTTAGATTACCAATCCCTTTAATTCTGACTCAACGCTTACCAAGACCACTCTTTAAATTAACAATCCCTTACAATTCTGACTCAATCTTTTTCTCGGCGCTTAATCATCTCTCAAATAGTAGTATTACTCAGCTAATAGTCTTATGTAAAGTAGCTTACATACAGCCACTCTGAAAAGGTATAAAAGGGAGCCCAAAATCTGAGGTTCGACAATAGATATTCCTCCAGATACCCATTTGATCTACAGCTTCTAGCAGATCCTGATATTCCCAGTGCGGAGTAGTCTGTTAGATAGATCAGATACCTCTTACCTTTTCAAGTGCGCCACACTTGCAATACGAGTTTACGATTACATTCACGACTTTTTATTTACTGTACGCTATTGACGACGTCCTGCACGTGAGCCAGTGAGTCTTCTATTTTGCTAGCAGTTGTATTATTATCCTATTATTTCGCATTTCTCCTTCCTTGCCTCGAGAGCACTATCTAGGCATACCTACGCACAGTTCGAAGCGTATTTGGACATTTTTAGACAAGTTCATTGTCGTGCTATATTAATTCTAGACTCACGTACAGAATTATAGTAGCTTGCAGATTTCTGCAGAGATTATATCGCTTTTCAGATAAATCTCACTTGATCGCTGGTTCTCTGGATATAAAGATATCAACACAAATCTATTGTTGACGGGGAAACCTCGCACCCACTGGAATAAGCCAAAGCAACCCTTTCGCTGAAACCCAGGTGAAATTTTATTTCACGACGACACCGCTCGAAATGTATTTAAATGCATAACTTGTTCCCTGTCCCTTCGTGATTGTGAACATCTTCAACACCCTTCCCTTTCCAAGCCTTACCTACCATGAGCCAAAGATACCTGGGTTCAATATCCCACCCTGAGATTGAGTTGAGGACGCAAGTTCTCGAGGACCCTTTCCTTTCAGATGACCGCAGTCGAGAGCCGACATCCTTGGACATTCTCGAGATATCCCGTGACGCTCAAGTAAAGGAGAGATCAAAGCTTGGACAACGAGAGCTCGCGGAGTATTGTGTCACCCAGCAGCAGGTATGTTTGTCCTGCTATTTGAGGGCTTTGGCTAATTCTGCGGTGTTTTGGCACCTGCTTAGCAGTCTTCTTCGAACACTGCGAAACTGCCAATTTTGCGTGTATTTTAAGTGATTCACCTATGTATGAACCTCTCCTAAGGCTTACTGTAATTTATAGCTTTCTCCAAGGATTGGTTTTCCCCCACTTCATCCCGCCTAGTGATCCAACCAACCACAGCACAAACGATTCAGAACTTGATATGGACCAATGCATCGTGGTTTTGCTACATCGACATTTTGGAGTACCCATGTTATTTCTACGGGAGCTGGGTCCCCATTGCGGTAAATCGTTTGGGCATGCCAAGTTCGTGCGGAGGAATATGCAAGGAAAAATAACATCGATTGGTAAGTCTCATTTCGACCTTGTCCATTCTGTCTTTCGGATTTACAGTGCCTTGCAGACGGATACTACCGACTCTCCGGGCCATTCTTTAAGAACGGAGTTTCCTGCATCTGGTTTTCGCAAAGCCTGGAGAAGGAGAAACCTTCGAATTACCTTGTTCATGGCTGCCCGGCCGAGACAAAAAAACTCCTGCAGCAATGCGTCAATGGACCAGATCCTCTATCCCTCGCGCGGCCATTCTCCTTGGATGCATTTTTAATAAACGACTACGTGACAATGGCAAACAAGGTTCTACTTTACCATGCTCCCATTTTAATATCACTTGTAAGTCGAGTGTTACCTGCGAAAGTAGCTTGATTAATCTTTAGCGCAGGACAGCACTCCGATAACCAAACTTCTGGAATATGAAACAGCACAACAGGTTAAAAACATTTTTAGCCTCCATGACGTGTTGAGGGTCTTTCGGCTGGTAAAAAGAGCCACCACTGCGAGCAGCGACACTTTGGAATTTATTAGTAAGGTTTTGACCTGTCATTTCGAGGAAACGCGCAACCCGGAGTCCGAAGCTGTTCAGGAATCATTTTCCTTCATAAAGTCAAAAGCTGTCTGGCTGATCGACCAGGTCGCCACTCTTGAAGGCCTTACGATTGATAAAACGGGCTTAGTATCCAACTTAGAAAACCAGCGAGACAGTGAAATAAACCTCAAAATTGCACGCTTGACAGCCGAAATCGCGGTTGCCTCTCAAAAAGACAGCTCGGCCATGATAACGTCAGGTGCATTTTCCACAAAACTTTTCCCAATCTGATTGACCGTTTTTAGAATGGCGGTGGTCACGATGTTCTTCCTTCCCGGAACGTTCGTCTCCGCCATCTTCAGTACCGTGTTTTTTGGCGTGTCAGCTGAAGGACGATTGGGCGTTGCACCAGTTTGGTGGCTCTTCCCCGCGATTTCAATCCCATTAACGATCATTGTCTTCTTGGTGTGGTCGTTCTGGTTTCGGCATAGACATACAAACAGAGTCAAAAACCTTTTGGCGGAGGACCCTGAGAGGAATATCACTGCAGAAGCACCTCCAGCTGTATATCCGCTGTACACAAGACTCACATTATTACTTCAAGGCTGGAAGACCCGAGTTACACCTCCTGAAAACGCTTCTACCAGCCGTCAAACAAGTTTCGCAAAAAAAGCCATATAAAAGAGGGGTTTTATCGCATACCTCATTGCGTCGATGATGATTTGATGGATGGAGGAGTATATAGGATGAAAATAAATCACTACAACAACACGGATGAATTTATGTCTCTCATCAAGCGAAGACTTAGACTCTATCGATCCATGACCTCGAAATTCCCTGTCCAGTGTGATGAAAACTAGTGATTCAGATATTTGGAATAGATGCAAGACACGAAGAATACCTTTGACCGAAGGAAAACGACCCACATCCATGGTGATCAGTTCATCATCTCTCGTTGGTTGACACGGCATCGCATCTAATTCCAGTAAGTTAGCCTGTACCAGCATGGATGGTGCCGGCGTACACACCCGTTTCTCTTGGTAAATGGATTCCGGTGGAAGTCTATTAATACGAAAGTTCAATGACCAGATGTTGCAGCCGTAAGTACCCACGCATATCGTTTGGAGGCATTCGGAGTATTCTCAGCTATGAATACCTCCTTATTTGTGTGAATTACCGATACTTTTTAAGAAAACGGAAGTCGTTGAGAATCATCCCAGGCCTTGGGCTTTTGGAACCCCTTAAAAGCAAGTGTTTCGTCAATAATGAAGATCGGTGGTCCATGTTGGCCTCTATACCATCATCGCTTTAGCGTCATAGAAGAAACGCAAATAACTTCACGAAGAGGTACCAGGGAACGCAATGGGATGTAAAGAGCATAAAGACGACGTTGGTGCCAGTGCGCAGATCCAATTTAATCCAAAAGCAGCTTGGAGAAGGGGGGGCCCTCAACTTACCTTATTCATAGCTGCCCGATGGTGACGAGGGAACTCCTACGGCGATGTGTCAATGGACCAAACCCGCTAACCCTCGCACGACCTTTCTCCTTGGATGCACTCCTAATCAACGACTACGTGACGGTGATACAAACGTATTACATGGAGTACAGACATACCTTCTTCTCACTTGTGAGTCAATAATTTATATGTAAAAAGAGCTTCATGAACATTCAGGACAGGACAACGTTTTAATAAATAAACTACGGGAATACGAATCAGAAAAGAAAATCAAAAATATTGTTAGTCTTCAACAGTGTTTGAGATCTTTTCGGGCTACAAAATACTTCGTCGCCGTGAACAACGATACTTTGGATTTCATTACTGACGTTTCGAGATGGCACACCGAAGCAAGCAACCTGGGGATAGAAACTGTCTTGGAATCTTTTTCTCATATAAAATCAAGAAGTAGCTGGCTGATCCACAAGGTTACCTGCTTTGAAAATCACGCGACTGACAAAATGGGCTTAGCATACAACCTGGAAAATCAGCGAGACAGCGAAACCAATCTCAAAATTGCGCGCTTGACAGCGGAAATCGCGGTTGCCTCCCAAAAAGACAGCTCGGCCATGATAACGTCAGTTACATCTTCCATGAATTTTTTTCACCAACTGATTACTCATGATTAGAATGGCAGTAGTTACGATGTTCTTCCTTCCCGGAACGGTCGTATCATCTATCTTCAGTACCGTGTTTTTTGGCGTGTCAGCCGAAGGACAATTGGGCGTTGCACCAGTTTGGTGGCTCTTCCCCGCGATAGCGATCCCACTGACAATCATCGTCTTCCTGGTTTGGTCGCTCTGGTTCCGGCATAGACATACGAAAAGAGCCAAACGCCTATTGGCCGAGGACCCCGAATTGAATTTGCATCCAGCAGAAACACCCGTTTCGCTTCCGTGGTACAAAAGGCTCATGGTGTTTCGAGGCAAGAAAGCTGGAGCCGCAGTTCCGAATGAGGTTCCTCATGGCGACCAAACAAGTTCTGAAAAAAAGACCGTCTAGCAGAGAAATGGTATTGTATATCTAATCGTAATTTCGTCAATATGACTTGTGATGACTAGGGTTAAATATAGAGTAGACTTGTAGGTGAAGGCAATGAATATGCGAAAGAGATTTGTGTCTTTCTCGTTGACCTCTGTGTTTATTGATCGTTACCTTGCGACCGCTGGTTGGATGTAACGAACGCAAGGGGTTCAGATATTTGGAACGACGGGAGCGAATGTGTATCTGCCACTTGACAAATATTTAGGAATATTCGGCATGCAAAGACACAGGAGAACGCCGTCGAAAAACCAGTGGGTACGTCGATGAAGGAAAACTGTCCAACTCAGTCCCGGCTGTTCGAATACATAGAGGCTGCTTACCGGCGCTAGTGCCCAGATGAGAAGAGAGGTCAAATAGGTGGCACCAATGCTGTGAAATCGTGAGTTTCATATCTTTCAGGAAAATTCCCGTAGCTTACATTACGAAATACAGCACGGAATCGCGCACGAGGACGCGAAGGAGGCCCATTGGGCCCCGGTAAAGCTCGCCCCCATCGTTTTTGCGAGATTGAATGCCAGAGCTGATTGCCAGCAGGCACAATAGGCATTCAAACGCAAGAACGGGTATCCAAAATGCGTAGAAGGGGTCGATGGCATTGGAACGATTCAGGACGCAGAATGTTCCGACAGGAGTCACCAACCCCTGGCCATGGATGCCTTCGACTCCTTTTGAGTTTTCCATTCACAAAAGAAGGTTATATCGGCTTACCCGCCGGTGTAGATAATTTCGTCCCAAGAACCCACGTACAGATACACGTTCCCGCGGTGAATAAAACCAGCATCAATGCTAGTATTTTTTTGCTCAACGAATACATTGCGTAAACCCGCATTTGTAGGATTCCTGGAGCGAAAATACTCGATAGGAATTGAAATATAAAATGAAGGATGGATTGGAACAACCTTCAGTAAGTATAATAACCATGCCACCCCCAATCCCCGTCCAGGTGTAAAAACGGGTACCTTTTTGACGAGGAAAATTAATTATGAGCAAGTTGTAAAAGAGTTGGTACACTCACAACTGTAATAACGATCTTAGCTAAATAGATACAAGGTGTTTAAGAGACCTACAACTGCTTCTAATTAGCATGACATGTACGTAACACGGTACACTTCGTGGTTCACCAAATCAGTGACTCGGGGATTGAAGAAGCCTAAATATTAAGTCAATATTCGGTTATGACGATTCGCAAGGGAGGATTACCATAGATGTTGATTCTAAAGTACAATAAGCCTTAATGCCATTTTTTTAATAGAGTGAGTGACGATAGCTCTCACATGAATACTAGCAGCGTAAAATAACGCGTCTATAGAGAAATAAGCCAAGAGGTTATCCAGTCAAGTTGTGAAACCATACAATCAAAAATATGCCCTTTCCAAATGACCATCAGCGTTTCTTCGTTGATTGTCAGTCCAATGAGTCGAAGGTAGAAATAGAGAGTGTAAATTCTCACCCACACTAACTTAACCTAATAACTATTAGACACCGGGCGCGTCCATTGTAATAGGTCAAATCACGTACCTCCTTGTCGAGGTTTATCACTTTCGATTAAGAAGATAAGGAAGCTCTTCGTCACATCGAAAAAAAAATAGGACGCACGGTGGTCAAATATGAGGATAGTACCCGAAGCCACTAATCAACGACAAAAGTTTACAAGAGCGGGCAGCCTCACGGCACAAACACCTACATTGACAGTATCGAGTTACTCGAATCACCTCCAAGGTCGTGACGAGATCGAGTGATGCTTGGGGGATCATTGTGGAGAGTCAGCTTGCACCTCTCGGCTGGAGGATCCTCTTTAATCCTCGCGGTCTTCGTACGCGGTGTCACTGTCGCGTCTTGAAGAATAGGAGATAGAGCCTCATGATTTGTTGGTTGGCGCGGCATCAAATCTAATTCCAGTTAGTCTGTCAGGTAGACCGTGATGCCAATGGACGCACCGGCATCAACCATGCCGGTGCGTCCACACAGCGGTTTTTGGAAGAAGTCTATTTATACGAGAGTTTGATGACCTGATGTTATGGCCGTAATTACTCACGCCCATCGTTGAAGGACAACCGGAGAATTATGGCTATGAATAGCTCTATAGGCTGTGGATCAGGAAGACTTTTCAAGCAAATGGAGGTCGCTGGTAATCATCATGGGTTTCAGGACCAGGGTCTCGGGCTTTTAAAACCTCTCAAGGTGAGTGTTTCATCAATGAAGAAGATCGGTCAGTTCATGTTGGTTGCTACATTCTCGTCACTTCAGCGTTATGGAAGTACTTCACGAAAAAAGACTTACCACCAGTCAAACCACGACCGTGATGCCAGTGGATAATGCGAGAAAGGGATCTCTATTCAATCTCTATTTCTCGTGAAACCATCCTAGCCCGACTCATATGTAATCAACGAGATAGAAAGACGAGAACAGATTGAACACATACCCAAGCAGGGCCTGAGACAGAGGCTTCCAAGGGGTAGGGAAGAAAAAAATCGGGGATATCATGTTGTTTTTTGCGTTTAAGGATTCTCGGCCCCTCCCCCCCCTCCCCCCACTTCCTAATTTGGACGTGTTCCTGATTACAAATTTATATTAGTCATGTTAAATTGTCAACTTCTTGCGTTGGTCCGACTCGCTCCGGTCTGTGCAAGGTCCGCGTTTGTCCTGTGTTCATTGCCACAAGCCTAATTTGGTTCATTTTTGAGTCGCGTCTGTCATGGGCACATAGGATCGTCTCTTTATCGTCGACTTTGACCATGTAGTGGCTTAATCTGGGACTGAAAAATCGCTAAAATCATGCTAAAATGTCATTCTTTGTCGGACAACCATGATTTTGCGCCAAAAAAGTGAATAAACGCCGCGTTTATGGCCAGGACCATCCATTTGCGTACTTTGAGAGTTGAATTTAACCTAAATGTGCTGCATTTATGTGTTTCCACCTCAATTATATCTAGTGATTGAAAGTTCGGTCCGGTTCGGTCTTTGACCCCTCTGGGGCCTGGACCGAGACCGAGACCGGTTCACATCGGTCCTAGGACTGCCAAAGACTGCAGAAGACCGCAAAAGACCAAAGACCGCGGTCTTTCGCAGTCCTGGACCGGTCTTTGACCAAATAATGTATAATCGATTTAAGACTGGTATTTTCATTAAAAACACGAAATATTTTAAGATTTTGAATCGGTAAACTTATTAACATACATCTTAGCTTTCAAACAAGCCCAAGAACGTTAATTTACGTTGAGAATTGATGTACTTACAAAAATATTCTGGTATATCTACTCTTTTTTCGAAATATTTTATAGTTTGGCTGGTATGTTAGTCAAATTTGTACCAATAAATACGTTCTTGGGTGCGTTTTAAAGGGTATTGACAGGGCTACAAAGGACCGGTCCTAACCGATGAAGACCGGTTCACCAAGACCGGTCTTTTGCGGTCTTACAATCTCAAAAATCGAAAGACCGGACCGCACGGTTCGGTCTTTTTCGGTCCTGGTCCGGTCCTGGTTCGGTCTTTTTGCAGTCCTAGGACTGAACTTCCAAACACTAATTATATCCTCCGAAAAAAATACGTTTAAGGTCTCGCTTGGACCCCCCCCCTCCCAGGATGATGTGCCGGCATTTGCCGATCCCTACCCCTTGGAGGCTTCAGTCGCATTCTCGATACTCCAGCCCAGAAAGTGGCAATGAGGCTGAAGCGGAACCCAGGGTCGGTGATTTTATTTCATGTAGAGTGGCGCCGCAGGTTGTTCGAGAGGCCACCGAACGAGTTTGTGTAATCGTGGAAATGAGTCAATTCTCTCCGCAGACGCATGACGTATAGGACGTTCTATGCTGGAACTCGAGGAGTACAGAGAGGGAATTATGATGCGAATGGAACACCGTTTGAGGGGTGCGGCCGTCAAATTCAAGGCTCCAGAGTCGCGTCAAGTGCAAGCAAAGTATGGCTGGAGGTGAATTAAATATGTGTATACACGAGGACTGTAGCCAGCTCATGGGCACCTCAAGACCTTATTCCGACATTCTTTGGAGCAGGGGGGCAGAATTGACGAAATAGGCGCAAATTAATCTCCTCCTCCTCAAGCCAAAGTTGCTTCGTTCAGCAGCGTAAGAGCAAGGCAGCATGGTCATGTTGCCATGATGTTGGTGGAAAATAGGTGTCGGACTCAGTCTGTGTCGGAGCCGAAATAGAAATCCAACCAACACGTGTCCACTTTCAATGACGTCATGTTCCCAACTTTCCGCTCGGCTCACGCTCGAACTAAGACTTGGCTACACTTTACATTATTCCCTGCTGTAATTGATGTCTTTTCATAAAGTAGTGTCTTCAATACATCGATTAGAATATTAATACTGCAGACTGTGACAAATCCTTCTAATGATCCAAAGCAAATTGCGAAACAAATCTATTTCTAATATATTCTTCAGGGAAAACGTTGATCGTACATACACCCCAGTTATACCATCTCAGAATCTGAATTGTGGAGCGTTTCTTGCGAAATTGCCCACCGCGTATAGTAATCGCCATAGTCCGTCGAATTTGTCCGTGAAGACGCCATACTATACAATGACATGCCCGCCGCCGAATCACGCCCAGAGACATAGGCCTTGTACGCCGCATCGAATGGTTCTTTGAGAGATAGGACAGCCGGTTGATTATTTTTATCCTCGCTAGCTATAGACCTGGATTGCTGGGTGAGGCCGTTCTGATTGTGGGTGTATGGATTTTGAGTAATATTGTTGTTGAACAAGGTAACACTAGCAGAGGGCCGTGAATCGTGGCTATTCTCAGGCAGATATTTGATGTGTTCTGCCGACGACAAAATATTAAATGACTTCATATCAACAGAGTTAATAACCGACGTACTCGTCTCCAAGGCGTGCGTATAAAATGAATCATACGAATTGGATGATGGAAATGATTCGCCTCCAAGAACAAACACCTTTGTACCAACTGACGCCATGGTGTGGCCTGATCGCCTGCTAGGTGGTGGTCCCAGGTTTTGGAACTTATACCATCTCCGATCTTCAATTTAAAGGTCAATACAATAAAACAAGAGGGTACCAATGTAAACATACTTGAGATCTTCAAAGCAGACAGATCACCCAAGTCCTTTCCGTCAATTCCGCGTCCGCCAAAAATATAGACTATATTGCCCATGAGGGCAGCCGCATGATTTTCTCGGGCTGATGGAATAAACCCAACGGTATTCAATTCTGTCCACTTCTTGGTCTGTAGATCAAACGACCAAGTATCATTGTAGTGATACTTGCCGTCTGTTCCACCAAATCTAAATGGAATACCAATGAACTTGGGATTCAACGCGTAGATAACGGATTGCATACATGATGATTTGGTCTTCATATGCTACGCATACGTGTTCCGTTCTGGGTGGTGGTCTATCTGGGTTAGCAGGCTCCCATAACTCCCAAGCCGACCTCGTTCTTACTTGGAAGATGGGTCAATGTTGAATATAAAACACAAAAAAGAACAGAGAGCATAGACCCACGTGAGTTGAGATCGAAGGCCCAGAGGTCGTTTTGGAACGTCATATTCACCTGACCACCAAATATAAAGACTCTGGTACCGATAATGGTCATGCTATGACCGTATCTTCCCACTGGTGCTGGACCAGAAGTGTTCAATTTTGTCCATTCTCGTGAAACTACGAAACGATTAAAACGAGGTTCATTGGACACGATAAGTGAGACCCCAGAGGCACGTACCAAGATTTAACAAGTACAGAGCGTTATCGTGTCCTTCCGACGATACCTTTGAATAAGAGTCTGTTTTCGTGTCTCCGCCCCACCCAATGAGTACGTTTCCAAGTAGGGAACAAGCGTGGCCAAATCGAGGACTTGGTATCTCTCCTCTGGTCTGAAATAAACGCGCAGAATTGTCATGCGTGGAAAGTACGTAGACGTCGTTCCTCGCAGATCCCTGGACGAGGCCCCCGAAAAGATAGAGATCGCCATTCGGGGTGGCTGTAGAGGTGAGGCCATGCCCGTATCGTGGAAACGGCGAAGGCGACAATGATGTAGGAAGAGCGACACCGTACTTGTTTATGACACTTGGCGGTAGGAGGTTGAGGCTTCTGGTAGACCATGGATCACCAGATCGACGAGGAGGTTGTCGTTGCGGTTGAAATTCCTCCAGGAGCTGCTGGGTCGCAGGTACAAGGCTCCTAGCTCAAGAGAACGCAAGTTGTACGTGCAGTGAGGTCCAAAAGTGTTGAATAGTCGGCGGGACTTACGAGGATGAAGGGCTGTCATCATGAAAACCCTCAGACTGCTGCTGCTGGATTGCAATAACCTCGTCAGAATCTGGATCTCGTGCGAGGATAAGAGCTGCTTGAGACGGAGGTCTGGGAATGGGCTTCTTTCTTGAAAAGAAAAATGACATTCTCCGGGGTGGCGTTGATGACTTGGGGCTTCCAAAGTCATATCAATCAACGGTCAAAGTTTCGCTTTACATAAATAAAACTGTGGGACTTCTCACGTTGTCTACGGGCTATGCGAGCACAGCCAAAGTTAATTATAAAACAGGTTGATTTTGAAAAGCTATTGGTATGATCCCACATGTAGACAGCGGCTCGGGTCTGCCAACTCTGTTGAAAGAAACCGGAGGGGCCAACAAGCGCGTGGGCAATGAACTGGGCCTGAGCTTACCCATTGCCCACCACCAACATGACGACCTGTCTGTTCGTTATCTGGTGTATGTAGCCTAGGTGATCCTGCCAGGTCGTCGTCCCATCACGAAGGTTCTTCACGCGCACAGCATCGCGTCCACAGCTAAGACCTGGATGTGCTGCCACATGAACCGGTATTGACATTGACGTCAGTTCGAACTGGAAAGCTCAATGTGACATATCCCTAGGAGTGTGAATAAGTGTGGATTGCGTAAAGGTCCTATGGGACGCGGAGATACAAACCTTGCGCGAGAGCGGGCTAAATTCGATCCCTCGGAATAGTGGGTTAAGAGTATGTGCGTGGAGGGAAGGAATGAATGACAGGTGAGGTACGTTCCTTGTCCAAGACACAATTCTGAGGGTGAAAATCATGGAGTCAGGAATGAAGGGACCTTCAAATGATTTCACAGACAATAAATCCTGTCGTCGCGGGCCAGTGAAGTAGAGAGGATAGGCCAACATGACATCACACCGGAAACCACATCCAACCAACACTTCTTCCACGGATAGGAACCGGGACCGATAAGCTCGCATTAACCCCCACTCGACCGATGTCTAGCCCACATCAAAACCCTCGTTCAACCACATAGAACTCGGCAGGGGTGCCTCCCAACGAATTCGAGTTTGACGTAGGCGAAGTTTGTTTGAGTTTGAAGATGAATCGAAGCTACAGGATCCAATTCGGGAGTGGGACGGGCAAGAACTTTCGAGGAGCTAGACGTGAAACTGAACATGTAAATCAGAAAGATAATCTGGTTGAGCATGTAAAAGAAGGAGTGACATACTATTTGACGTTAGACACGTATTTTGACTTGAGATAAACCATTAGAAGATCGAACAGAAATGAGGAAATGCGAATTAACTCTTACACCTATAGATTCTGCTGACCTGACTATGTAGAATGCTCGACGATGATGAGGAAAACTGGTGGGGAGAAAATTCAGCCCGCGCTGCTAGCTAAATTTCGACGATCAAACAAAAAATCCCACGGTCAGCCGAGCTCAAATGAGCGGCGATGGACCTCAGGAGGCTGAGTCAGGACAAAAACCTTGTTTTCAACATTCAATGTAACAAGCGAAACCCCTATACTCGAGGGCATCATCAGCTGATACAAACCGACTAATCAACCGACTATGGCTCTGATCGTTCGACAAGAGTCAAATAGGGCACCTAAAACTCTTGGTCGTACGTCGAACAGATTACAGTACCTTGAGTAAGTATCGATATCTATCCTCCTAATAGAGATTACTACTTGCCACAGGTTGAGGTGAAGGCTACTTGCTACTAAAAAAAAAGTGAGGCGTGTGGACTTATAATTACATATCTCCATTTTCGTATCGAGAAGAAGCGATACTCGTCTGTGGAAGCCATCGATGGCCTCCGTACGCTAGTCATCGAGTATAGGGTGGGCTGCTTCGGTATTCATTGACGCTGGAAAAACTCTTTTTAATTAGGAAGCAGACCCAATGGGTCGCGAGCGCAGTCCGTGGAGTGTCTATCCGTCCCCCACGCCAGCATTCAATGACTTTTCGGTCTCATTCTTAAAATTTTATTCTTCAAATCGTTGACACGAATTAATGATCATGGATTCGAGTACCTGAGTATGCGCTTCGGTATGTGGAGGGAATAACTGATATTCTCCTCTGACTGACATTTTTATTGTCGAATTTACAGAATGGTCATGAGATGCGGTACTCTAGAGAAGGATGCGCACCTTCCGGTTTGGTGACCTCCGTTTCTAGAAATTGATTCCTGATCGTTCTTACGAACCCCTGTGGAGGCTAGACTTCTTAGCCACTTCGAATCTTCGATGAGTATGAATGCGACTAAACCCACTGAGCTCGATGTACTCCTTACATTCTTACTATACCCTCTTCCGCGCTATAAAGACGCTTCCTGGACTTAGCAGGCCCCGTCGTTGCAAAGGTAAGAAACGAAACATATCGATATCGATACCCACAGCAACCAATGAATATACAAGGTATGTCGACGCATCTCCCAAAAATTGCCTCGTTGAAAAATCCTACAGCTTCCATATACCTGCTCGTCGCCTTGTGCGTCACCCAGATACTCGCTATCGATTTCTCCGCCTCCAAATGGATCTGGACCGACGAAACCAATGGCCCGAGTGCCACCAACCCCGGTTCGCGTGCCTTCCGCAGGGACATCTTCCTGCTTGGACAAAACCCGTTCACAGCAAACATCATCATGACCGCTGACGACCTCTACACCCTCTACGTCAATGGCATTCAGGTCGGGTCCGGCAACGACTGGCACGTAGCAAGCGCTTACTGCGTTCGGATCTTACCTGGGTACAACGTTTTCGCTGTCAATGTCACCAATGGTTTAACCGTCCCATCACCTGCCGGTTTACTTGGGACGATCCAGATCAAGGACACTAGCGGTTTCACAGAAACGATTGTCACGGATTCCAGCTGGCGTACATTTAAAGGCGTGCCTGTCGGCTTCCAAGATGTTGCATTCGATGACGGCTCGTGGCTCCCAGCCAATATTGAGGCCAACTTTGGTGGTGGGCCATGGGGAATCACGACCATCCCTTCTTCCCCGTCTCCCTCGACTCTCTCCTTGACCGACGCTAATTGGATTTGGACCAACGAAATCAGCAACGGAGATGCCCCAGTCGGCTCAAGAGCATTCAGGAAAACATTCGCCCTCCAACCTGGGCAAAGTGCTACCTCAGCGACGATTGCGATCACAGCCGACAACGCATACAATTTATATGTTCAAGGAAACTTCGTCGGTTCTGGAACAGATTGGAGGCAGGCCCAGAGATACGTGGTGAATCTCGTTCCGGCAACGTCTGAAATTTACGTCGCTATTTCTGCTACCAACAACGAGGGACCAGCGGGGCTAATTGTCGCTGTTGAACTCACGACAGACATTGAATGCGCTTTCACTGAGTCATTTGTCACTGACGGGACATGGAAGTTCGCTACCAACGTCCCCGCTGGATTTCAAGCGCCAGGGTTTGATGATTCGAAGTGGCTACCAGCACAAGTCGAGGGCAAATATGGAGTTAGCCCGTGGGGTAACGTCCCTGTGTCTGCAAGCGGTCCAGCATCAGGCAGCACCAATGGCGCCCCCGCGGAGAAGGAGGCGAAGGTAATAGGCTGAGATGACTTCGCGTATGCGTAAATTACAATAGCATCGTATTACGGCGGCATCTCTATTTGGACTTCTCGAAATTCTCAATAGTTTATTACCCACATTATTCAAAGGACTACGAAGTACCTATTCCAGAATTAACATCACTTGAAGCCTCGTAGACGCGACCAACTAACTTTTTCTCATTAGAACACCTGAGATTGAGCGTCCGACTACGTTCACGATCCAGCAACTCCACCCGCGCTCGATTCCTCTTCTTCGTCGACTCTCTGGCGTGAGGTGACAGCTGGAAAAGCATCGCTCTGCAGATCGGCATCGTTGTTCGCTACGTTGGCAGACTGGAGGGCCTCCCGAAAGTAGGAACTCGAAACCTGCGACTCTTGACCTCTAGCCGCAGCCTCGCGTATGTTTAGAATCAGACGGCTTCCCAGAGTGCACGACATGGCAATACAAAAACCAATGGGCACTTCCACGTAATTGCCCTTATAAAAACCTGTTAACAGTATCAATATGGGCAGCACATTTAGAACTTACGGGCTTGATAACCCAAACGATCACAGAGAGAAGCTTTGTGACATTGACACTGAAGGGATTATAAGGCAAGAAAGGAAGAACCAGTGGTAATTCCGTACCCCACGAAATACAGGACTGAATCTCGGACCAGAATATTGCATAAACGCAATCCACGCTGGAGAACGGGGCCGTTGTCTTTCACTGATTGGATCCCTCGAATTATTGCGAGAGAACACAGTAAACTTTCGCATCCAAGCAATGGAATCCAGGCCGAGTAAAAATGAGGAGAAGCCGCGGAAGCGATACAGAATGGTCCCATTGGAGTTGAGATCGGATGGGCTGCTAAGATTCTTTTAGTTAGTGCGCAGAGGAAATTGAAAATTTGGTCAATTACCTGCCACCATAACCGCTAGACTAGTATCCAGTATCCAGGCTGAAGCACCCGAGCAAGCAAAGTACAATAATGCGGTCAAACCAATGAGCTTCTTGTTCATTGAATACAAAGCGTATAGTCGTAATTGTAGAATTGCTGTGGGATTGGTTAACGTTGTTGTTGGGCTACGCAGATTTATGTTACCTTCTGCAAGCATACACGCGGCTAATCCAAACCACCCTTCATACAGGAAAAAGTTATGACAGCTTTGTAGACGGAATAAATTTTGTAGCAGGTTAAATCATATTTTATTTTATAGTAATCCTTGAATAACGCACAACTTTGCAAAAGCAAGTCAGAGCATTATCATTTGAAATACAAGTTACTCACCGCTTTAGATAGATGAGTTGAGAAAAACGCTAAGTGAAATATTAGCCTTTGTAGGCGGCAAACATAAATGGCAAACGAGCCATAAATCCCGAATCTAAGTGATAGATAATTAGGTACTTCCGGCCTCAGAAAAGTAAGATTCTCACATAGCCGCCGAGAGCCCAACGTAGCGATTCTACGACAGATTAGTGGTGCTGGGGAAAGTGGCAATGTCGATTGTACACTCACGACGAGAAAGAGAATCTTTCCAATGGACCACTTACTGTACTGCCATAAAAATGAGGCTGCGTCCTTAAAAATAGGGCGACAATGTATTTACCCAAATGAGATTCACCTGGGCATGCAATTTAAACTTTCCGTTATTCGAATATTAAGCGTTCGGCTCACCTCGCGGTCAATGGTAACAGCTGGAAAAAGAGGTAAGAATTCTCGGGAAAATTTTCCACTAGCCGATAGCCGAAGAAACTCACCGTGATCGTAAATTATAATCAAGTTGGAGGCGACTACAAGTATGTGGCTTAAGAAACGAACACTGTCAACGACAATACTTACCTACGTCTTGTCCACCTTACAAGTTGGATTTCTCGGAAAGCTATTACCAAGGCAGCTGTCAACAGAGTCGCGTCGGACATGATGGGGGAAGATGGAAAGAGGGGACTCAAGCTGGTCTTTATATACCATCTGTCAGTACGTGAAATAAATCCCACAGGCAGTGTATCTACTATAGACTGACTTGAGCTGGGAACTGAGACAGCTTGTTGGGTCGAAGTAGCAGCTAAATGCGAAACCATGATGAGAGATTTTGATCACCTTCATTAGAGCGGGTCTGCACAGCTCCTTACATTTGGGATCTACGTTCCTAAGCTAAGCAGTGTGTCAAGTCGCTTGGTTCAGTTAACAAGAAATAACGGCAATCAAGACTATTCAGAGAAGAAATAGTTCATCGTTTCCGTGCCTGTCGTTTCGGTCCAAGATAGGACATTAGGGTACTGATGAGGTGGAGACTCGCACGATATGCAGCTCAGGTGTGAAGACAGCACGTCGAACAAGGAGGATGTTGGTTTGTCACTCGTAGGCTTGGACTTACTGCCAACTTTTCCAGGAGGTGAGATGGATGCTACGACGGCATCGCAGCAGAAAGGATTGCACAGGTTTCTGCCAGAAACCTGTGCAATCCTGAGCAACAACCATGAGCGGAATGGAGAGGAGGACGGCGACGATCTACGAGGTAATTGCGAATTTCATTGTCAGATGAAGTGCGATTGACTTGGGTTTTTTTGGAGTTGGGAGGTTCCTGGGCAATACCTTGCTCTCTTATACCATTGCCAGGGCATTTCCATCATTTCAACTCGCAATTGTCCGGTGTGGCGCGCAGAAAGCGCGACGTAATTCAGCTGGTGACCGACGTAGTAGAAGTTCTTCTAACCTAATTTTGTGTAGTCAAATTCATTTTGAATATGGAAGTGCCTTGTTCGTTGTACCCTTTGCCATAACCGCGGTGGTGTATGCTGAGCCGGAGGAACCTGGTACGCCATTCTTCTAAATTGTTATACAAGCTGGGTTATGCAGATAGGAAAAGCGATACCGAAGCCATTCAGGAACTTGTAAGTGGCCATTTGAAACTGATATTTGGTCCCCTCTCCGGATCGCGTTAAAAAGATGAACTAACCATTCACACGACGCGACTAGGCGTGTCTGTTTCCTGTTATTGAGCCTGTGTTTGGTTGTGCTCAGGCTTCTCTTACCTTCTGAATGCAGCTGATGGACGGCAAGAGTTCGAAAGCCTAGAATCGTAGCTCCCGGGGTCGGCTGTAAACCATTGGATAGTCTCGTAACAATCGCCAGCGGATTCTGAACGTAAAACTTACACGTGAGGCTCTGTAAAAAGATGTGACCATCGATCAAACTGAAGCGTTTCTAGGTTTCCGTCTTCACCATCTGGCCACCAGCGCAAATAGAGTCTGCATTGCAAAAACTATTTGATGTGATCCTTTCTCGAGAATGGAATTCCAAGATGATCGGGACGCCTATTCCTTTTCTGTTTCCCCTATATCGAAACTCGACGAAGATGCTCTGTTACAAATATTTATGATCAATGCGACGGCGGCACCTAGTAAGCTGCTCAATATTTTTAATTGTACCGGAATGATACTTAGTATTATTGAGGAACCGGGGAACCGCATCCGTTGGAGGTTACCCGCCATACTTCTCAAGTTTGTCAACAATGGCGCCAGCTTCTCCTTTGCTCGCCAGTGATTTGGGGTCGACTAATAGACCTCGATCAATTTGCAAATAAAAGCACGAATTGGAGGGACGAAATAATGAGTAGAACCGGCCAGTCCCCCCTTGTAGTCGACGGATACATATCGGAAGGCCAGAAAGATGGTCGACTATTTTTTCAATTTCTGTTATCCCATCATTGGTCTAGAATCCAGGAACTCGACGCCGAATTTGGAGAAATTTTCACTGAAATACCATGCAAGTGCCCTTAAACCTCCTCAAAACACAGACGATATGCCGTTTGCTTTATTTGCAGGACAGGCGCCGCTATTGCGGTCCTTCCACTGCAAATTACTTAAATTCGACCAACGCGCAGGCTGGATTTCGCAATTGCACAGCGTGACCCTTTCTGATCCGCTCACCTCCGCTGAAATTCTCGGTGTGCTTTCCCGCACGCCTCACCTGGAGGAACTCAAAGTTGAATGCGGAGCGAAAGCGGCGGTTTCACCCCTGCCACCGACAATGTACGGCTTAGATCGCAAAATTCTGCTTCCGAAACTGGCATCTATCGAAATTGAACACACTCTCAAGAATAGCGTCAGCATCCTTGAACAGGTTATCCCTGCTGAAAGATGCAAGCTTTCCCTTATCACTCTTGATTACGACCAAACCGACGTCTCAATGGACGACTTCACTTCTTTGGTTCCCCTCGTTTCGAAATTCGCGGAGCGCTTTCTTTCATCGACGGTTGTGAAAGAACTTACGATCGAAATTCAATCTCGCACCTTTATTGCCTTTCCGTGGGTTCGACAGGATGCATCGTTCCCTCGAAACACAACTAAGCAATTGTTGACATCGACTCGCACAAAAACCGATCAATCCCTTCCTCATTTTTTCCTCAACGTTGTATGTCGTCCCAGACTTCTTGAAGGATCGCCCTCGTCACTCCTTCCCATATTTTCTGGATGCCGACTTGATCATATTGAAATTTTTGACCTTTTGCTTGGAACCACTTGTGGCTTACAACCGCAAGACCGAAACCTATGTCGAATCATCTCCGGCCTCAAATCGGTCAAGGAGCTAACAACATCGCACCCTGGCCTTAAGTTACTCAATACCATCGCCTTAGACATACCCCACATATTCCCATCCTTAAAAATCCTGAAACTGCATTATCTCGCCCCTCCTACACCAGAATACAAAGACGTCTTACTTCTGTTTCTCTTGCGTCGGAAGGGAGCCGGCATTCCACTGGACATTCTGGATATATCTCATCGAACGGCCAGAAATGCGATGAAGTTTAGATTTCTGGAAGTGGTGAATGGCCTAACCGTTGTATGGGGAGCCGAGGGTGGGAAGGAATATGTATGTGGATCTGGAGCGCCGGAACGACTGGACAGTCTGACTCCAAGAAATGTCGAAGGAGTGATGAGAAGTAACTGAGTAAATTAATTAATAAGAGTGGTCGACTTTTTGTTTCAAGGATTGTACTTAGTCAGTCGCGATCGCGAGCAAGTCTGGCTGGGGCGGCTTCGACCAAGACAAGAATGCTGTTAGATAATCTATAAAAAATGTCGAGCTACGTCAGGTTAAAACCACGCCGTACCTGACTCCGTTGCCTCCATTCTGTGCAACCTTCAACGAGGTTGTGTTCGGTCCCCGCCACCGTTGGCGGTTGTGGTGGGATGAGTTGACTTGGAAGCAGGATGAATAAGGGGAGGGACGCCCAGGGGAGGTGATAACGATTGACAAGCTTCGTACTCTCACCCATAGAGCAGTCAAGAGCCACTCCACGACCTCCAACCACGCCCACGACTCCTCTTGGCTGGCGTGGATGTCAAGGGACGTCCTTTGAGTTCCTTGAAGGACCTCCTCCCACCACCGCTTTCTACCCTGAGACAAGCAGTCCACGTTAAGCATCCCAGCTCATGGCGAAGGCGAAATTAGAGCGAGCTTTCTCCAGCTAGAACAGGCTTGACACGCAGATCTAGACCGAAGGTTAGACAGAGCTGACTGTCCCTTCTTCAGCCTGTGGAGCTCTATGCCTGCGTTCAAGGACAATATGAACTGGGTAACGTAGTGACTGAGTCGAGAAATGGGTTGTCCTTGGGGCATTACATTGGTCAGGTCATCTTGTTGAATAACAGGTTTATTGGAATTCAGGTGAGGAAGTGGTCAGGAAGCGTCGAAAAATCGTGTTCAAGCCGCGGCTGCAGTGGGCGGTAGATCAAGCTGAGTTTTAATTTACACATTGTCCTCCGAGTCCCCTGATCATGAGTCTTGAGAAATACCTCATCGGAGATGGAGATTTTGCCCTCAAACAAGAACTATAATCAATAATCATCGATTCGCAGTAGCTTTGGAGCTTAGTAAAAGCCCGCCCGACTTGAATTCAAGAAATACTGAAGTCGTTTTCCACATTAAGACATTTGTCATTGTTTGGCAAAACCTTCTGCGGCTTCGGCTATCACTCACGCGCCAGTATCCGCTCAATACATGTCCCTGTCTTCCGGTTTTTGAATAAGGAGGAGAAAGAAGGGGTCGTCGGAGAGTTGGTTTGATGTGACGTATGGAGGATTCTGTTTACTTTATTGTTATTACACAGAAGATAAAGTACAGATCCACGAGACACAAATACACATCCTTATCCATACCAAGAAATAAAGAAACGAAATGGGAAAGCGAAAAAAGGTAAGTATCGTCAGCGCAGGTAAGGGTAAAATAAGAGCGGCGTTGTTAGAAGTAAAGCAAAAGCGAAGGAGACGAGCATGGAGCCAGGGATACGAAAGGAGAAGAGGTGTGCGGTGACAAGGGGAGAGGGCGAATAAACCAGCGGCACATTACAGACCCGCATACATTCTCCCTCATCTCACACCTCAGACCGAACGATATTCCCCAACCCCCCGCGTCCTGTAGACTCGTACTCTCCTTCCCCATGTTCATGGTGGTGCGCGTGATGCGCATGATGCTCAACGGCAGGCTCAGGGGTGGAGGTGATGTTAGCTGCGCCGCCTCTTCCCGTCGAATGCCTATGAAAGTCATTCCGAAGGTGTCAGTCCGTTGTTCTGACCACGAAGAGAAAAGGAGGGGAAGGGGAAAGACGTACAGCCCCTCATGATGCGCATGGCTCCTCCTCTCGTCCTCATCAATGCTCTCCGCAAGATGTCCGTCGCCTGAGACGATGTTTCCCGCGCCGCCTCGGCCTGTGGAGTGTTTAACTCCAGTGCCAGTCGCTGGGTGGGGGGAGTGCGAATGCGAGGTAGAAGTGGAGTTCCGGGTGGGGGAGGTAGCAGAGGCGGTGGGGCCCCGCGAGCGGGAGCGGTTCATGTTGCCTAGGCCGCCGCGGCCGCTTGAGTACTGGCGTGAATCGTTTCAGTACCGAATCGACACCAGGAAGAAGGGAAGAGGGAAGGAATGGGAAGGAATGGACACGAACCACAGCCCCCTCCTGCTGAACAGCGTACTCCCGAATGACATCCCTTTCCGCCTGCTCGATCTCCGCGCGGGGCCGGGGGTTGGGGTCGCGCGAGGGCGAGCGGAGGTTGCCTGCGCCGCCTCGGCCGGTGGAGTAGATCTATCGAGGCGATGGGGGTCAGCAATCGCGCTTCCAGCATGGGGAAAGGGAAGGGAGGGGGTAGGAGTAGGGGAGAGGACAAGGGAGGGAGCAGGAACAAAAACCCACCTGGTTGGGATTAGCGATCGGCTCCCTTCCGCGCGTGACGGAGAAGTCGTCTGGGCTTGTGCCGGGCGCGGGGCGGTCGCGCGAGGCGGAGGCGTGTCGGATGTTGCCTAGCCCTCCGCGGCCTGTGGATTGCTGTTGGTAAAGAAGGGGGTTGAGTAATTGCGAGAGGTGGAAGGAGAGGGATGGGAGAGGGACGTACGAAGCCTTCGCGGCCACGGGAGATGGAGCGCTCTGTGTCTGCCATTGAGGAAAGCAGAGAGTGGTGTTAGATGGTGTTCTTGGGAGGCGGGCAGAAAGTAGCAAGGAGGAAGGAGGAAAGAGATAAGACGATGGTGGTGATGGAAAGAGAGAGAAAGTATTATTTATCTAAAATACCCCACCATCAAATCGAGTTCCGAAATTCCAGGCCCCGAAGTCGATGACGGCCTGCGGGGCCAGGCCGATGATGCAATCCGAATACAGTTCACAGGCACCTCGGGCGTTCGGCTCTGCTCGTCCGACGCACAACACACAGTGACGCGCCGACGTCAAAGACCACAGCCCCCGCCACTGACAGCAGAAGCGACGCCGAGAAGAATGGACAGACGGACGGAGCTCGCTTTGCGTGCTCATTGGTGGGCGAGGAGTCTGGATCCGGAGGAGTATGGAGGAAAGACACGGAACGAGGGAGGAAGGAAGCGGAAAATCAGGCACCTCCACAGGAATCCGACACGCTCTTGAGCTCGAGATAAGATAGAGGAAAGGGAGATAGCGACGATGCACGCGTGTTGGCGTTTCTTATCTCTTATCTTCTCTTGACCCACAACCACCACCACGACCAAACACGAAGCCCGAAACCAAAACGACCACGAAACCGAAAAAGAATACGAACACGAAAGGGACACACAACTCACTGTACATCAAAACAGGCATGACTGAACCGTACTCCTCCTCCCTCTCCCTCTCTCCATCCCTCTCACTCTCAGAAGGACTCAGCGTCCGGCTAAGTCTCGCGCCAAATGCGGATATTCTGCTCCCCAAAGACGGTCTCCGGGGTAGAGGTAGGGGGAGGACTAAGGTCGGCGAGGACGAGCCAGGTGTAGGGGTGGGGTGTGCGAGCATGTCTGCTTTTTCGTGTAGTTGTAGTTGTTGGTGTTGGTGACGCTGGACGCGTGTGCGCAGCTCGACGAGAAGGGGAGTATGAAGGACTGTAAGGGATGAGAGGGGGACAGGGAAGGAGGAATTCCTATGTTTCATCAGTCTCACCTATTATATTCCGCGTTTCTAACCCCAATTCTCCCACTAGGGCCCATGCTCAGGCCCATGCTCCGAATCGTGTTCACCATTAGGCGTCATCCATCGTGATCAGCGGCTCATATTCTGTTATTTGCTATTTCGCCTCTTTTGGTCCTTCACTTCGCTCCGGCCTCTCAAGGAAACCACAAACGCTCGTTTTGGGGCCTTTCTTTTCGGTTACGTTTTCTATGACATGTCGTGACATGAATTGCCATGAATTAGCGTGGAAGGAAGGTAGGAAGGGAGAACGGACCTTGCGTTATTCGTCGCTAGCGCTCAGGTGGAACGTGGAATGGACCCCCGGCTCGGATCTGCTTTCCACTTTCTGCTTTCTGAATTCTGGGGTTCGAAGTTCGAGTCTCCTGGTCCGACATTCGAACGTGTCGACTCGGAATGAATGTCATTTTCTGCGGGGCCCATTCCTACGTGCTAAATCCTAGTCCTAGGTACACGCACCTCCACAGTCCAAACGTGCGTTCTCTTCCTCTGAACTCATTCTCAAAGAGTAGACCCGGACCCTGCTCCAGCCTGATTCCGTCACGGTAAACGTGCGCCTTTCGCCGTTCGCTTTTCACCTTTCGCCCATTCGCCTTTCACTCGCTCTCGGTTCAACCCATGATACGACTCCTCGTACTTCTACTTCTCCTTCACCCCAAGGACGCCAACTTCATTCCCAAGATTCAAACAAAGGGCACACGCCATTTAGCACCACCATTCGCCGGCATTTCGTATGATCCGTCCTGCAATACGGATCACATGGCCTTGTACTTCACACCTCCCACACGCCGCAATGACTCGTAATTCGATGTTAATATCGCCATTTCGCGACAGGAAGGTTACCCAGTCTCGAGGCTCTTGTGACTCGCTTACGCTTTTCGCTTTTAATTTTGAGAACGCATATATGCAGCAGTTCCAGGCCTTTCACCCGACGACCGCTTCTTCACCGCCAATTCGACTGTCCTCACCTCTGTTTCTTGTTAAAGGCCCAAGGTACGCTCACTCGCACTGGCTCGTGCATCTCTTCGTTCGCCGTTCGTCGGTCAGCGCTTAACGGTCAGTGCTCGACTCCGTCGCGCTCTCAAACTCCTGTCTGGCTTCCGCCGCGCACTTGTCCCTCCACGCCATCTGATTTGTACTTTGGCTTTCCAAGAACCCCTGCCCTCGTCGAACTTCATTCGGATTCGAGGACCCTGTACATATCAGACCGTCATCTGGCTCTTAAGTCTCCCTCGCAGTTTGTATGTATTCAGCCCTTCCTCGCCAATCACCTCACCTCTCAATGCTTCGGAGTTCGATCCAAAGTTCGATCCATTCTCAATTTCGACGGATAGGCACTCGATTTCTGCGTCGCTGTACTATAATCTGAGGCCATACCGATGTCCACCCACATGAGCGGGATTTTCTTTTCTGCACGCGTCCAGGAGGGCGAGGAAATATGCAGGTTTATTGCTTTCAATTCGAAACTACTCGCTCTACAGGTGTCAACCTGCAGTCTACGCATTGGCGATACTGAGGCTGGTAGTTCCCGCCGTCGTTCAACTATGTGACTCGTTCTACCGCTCGGCTTGGGTTACCACCACTCAACGCTCACCCTCACTAGCCGCTTTTTGGGCAAAAAAGGTCCAAGCTACTCTACGCTCACGCGCACCAGCGCGTGCATCTCTTCGTTTGTCGTTCGCTGGTCAGCGCATTGCGCTCAGTGCTCGACCCCATTATGCATGATCCCGCGGACTGCTTCGACTGGATCGCTCCCGCAGTTCGTATGATCCTTAGACCTCGCACCAGCGGGTGTCGTTTCTCTTTACGCGTCCGGGAAAGCGAAAGGAGTGACTGCTCCACGGAGAACTCCAACCCGCGTGGTTGTTGGAGTCGAACGGGAAAGCCGTAGCGCGTTGTACCACTCACGACTTGCTCACCGCGAATCCCTCAATCCCAATTTTCGGCCTCTTAGGTCCTAGCTACACGCACTCACATTCGCCCTCGCATGCGCTTCGCTTCGTCGGCTGTTGGTTTGTCATTTTTCGTCGCTCGGATTCCTCCACAGGTTCTCAGCCTCATTGCTCTCCATGGCTAGTCATACACGTTCGGATTTCATCCTCCGTCTGGGCTTCATTAAGAATTGGCACCGAGCACCTGTGCTTCTGTGCTCTTTTTCTTCTCTCCAAGAACTCACCCCCGAAATTCAAGCTGTTCGTAACTTCGCCATCGATGAATTTGCAATAGAATGCTGCTCGAGTGCGAGTCTGTAGTCTGCAATCTCGGGTAGCACTCAGTGAGTTTCGTGCTTCTCTAAGCGTCTAGGAAAGCGAAGGGCATTATTGGGTGGATGGAATGCAGCTCTTTGCTCTGCCGGCAGCGGGTGAAAGGCTTTAGATTGGTGAGGCTAACCCTAGCTATCAACGTTCGCCAGACGTCTACTTGACTCAATCCCATTGGGCTGTCGGGTCTACGCTCACTTCCCCACCCGTGCGCCTTTTCCGAGCTCCGGTTCTTGCAAGGGCTTAGATCTTCGTTCGAATTCGTGTCTCCTTGTATCTGTTCGAACCTCCCATTCTGATGCCCCTAGCGGCAGGCGGGATGACAGTCCTCCGTTCCCTTCGACTCTTGTACTGGATCGTGCGATTCCCAATTTAATCGCGATCATCACAGCGTTTTCTACAAAAGAGGTCTGCACGGAAGTGTAACTCAAGCGAAAAATCGCAACACTGCAGATGATAGACGTCAAGCCAAAACCACGATCGATCTAATCTACGCCTTGCCTACGCCTGTGGCGTCGAATCTCGGGCAACTAGGGAACACTGTAACTGCTGGGCGGCGTCTTTGAAGATGGTATAACACGAGAGCAGGGTTCAGGTAGAGTCTGACCAATTATACCGAGTAGAGGTGATAACGATTCCTTCCATCTATCATCCATTTTTCGTCAAAACGTTCGCCAAAAGCGGATTGTATCATCAAGGGAAAAAGCGAATGGTGCAGCAGGCCGATGATCGAACTGTGATGACTGCTCTGATTCCCCTTTTTACAAATCACTTGGGATGTGATTTCGAATAAAAATAGGTTAGTCGAGGTGTTTATCTTCGAGCTTGCTGAATAATCCTGTTCATAAGAATTAGGACGCTCAGCATTGAATTACTTCCAGTGACATGGATCTCGACTTCGGAATAATTCCAGACACACAGATACTCGAATGTTGGTTTAATGGTAACGATGTGCTCCTTTTATGCACCGAAATCTGAGTTTCCTTCTTCAAGGTTTCTACTCTGCGTTGGCACTCAGTACGGTCTGGGTAATAGGCAAGTGATTAGCTTGTTAACGTCGCGGTAGCTCGTCTCACGTCTCTTTCCCTCAGTATCCCGTGGAACCAACAGCGTCGCGAAAAAGTGCATCTGGGTCGCACTCACGCTCGCAATGTATATTAGCTCAACGATTCACTGTTCCCTCAATTGGAACCACCTCGTAAATTCCGCCAAAGAGAGCGTCAATGGAGACAACAAGAGCTTTTCTGTGGCTCTACTGCACCCAAGCCCGAAGGTGGAAATCGCAGGCGCATCCTTCTTTGCATTCAACATTGCTATGGCTGACTTGATACTGGCGAGTTTTTATTCGCGGGTATCTGAATGCAGTTATTCAGAGATTTTGAATGATAGGCATGGAGATGTTGGACCGTTTGGCAGCGTCGCTGGTACTTTGCGGTCATTCCGGTCTGTGGCTCAATCATCGGAATCGGTAAGTGTCATTGTCTTATCATTTTACCGGACGGTGTAACTGAATCCCTTTTTCAAGTCCTTGCCGGAATAGCAATCCACAGCGAGGTCGTACTACAAGAAGCGAATGTCGCCGTCAATGTTATCCAACAGCACTCCAGGACGTTCGTGACAATGAGCAACGCTTTCTTCAGCTTGTCGATCGCGACAAGCCTGACTACCACGATGCTCATATCACTGAGGATCTTCCTCTCCCAAAGAGCATTTCGGAAGGCGGGCCTAAAATTCAGCTACAACTCGGTCATCGAAATCGTTGTCGAATCAGCAGCACTCTATTCACTCACCCTATTGCTGTTCGTCATATTCGAATCTCGGCATAATGCCCTGCTCTACTTCCCACAAGAAATTCATGCACAAGTCTCGGTGAGTCTCGTTTCGTTTGCCCGTTCTCGGTCCTTGGCTCATTTTTGGAAGGGAATTGCGCCAACATTGATTATTTTGAGAGTGGCTTCCGGACATTCCAGACCGGAGAGCGATTGGGATTCGAAGCGATCTGCATTGCAATTTACTTCCGGAAGCGCGAATGAAGAAGAGCCCTCGGTTGAAAACGTGTAGTGCTATGTATGTGATGCTCCAGATAACGTTAAGAGGGAGGTTGTATCAGTATTTATATAATAGTAATGGTTCTATGCTTTTGTCTCCGATTGAGATTCTATTCCCAACCGTCAGCGAGATCAGAAGAAGAGTGCTGTGGGAGCAATAGCCCGCATTGAATTTCATTCAGGTACATGTACTGGAGCTCGTAGTCGTTTCGCAGAAATTTTTCTTGTGTTATTGCAAGCATCAGCGCTCGAAAGACGTGATCCGACAATCAAGCGACTCCCAGTGCATGACACTGATCAACGCCGTTCTTACAATAGGTGCTCTTCTTCTCACATTTTCGTGTCATACGACAACGAAACATACATACATACATACCATGTATGCTTAGCGCTTTTACACTGGAGGCCTGACCAGGCCATGAGCACATTGCTCTCATTAATAATCTCATTCATCGATCGAGCAAGAGCTTCATTTGCAGTATGCTCATCCTATGGTAGTACCAGAATAAGAATCGTTACGTGAATCTGGGAGCATATCAATCATGATCAACAGTTATTAAAAGAGGTGTAACCGGTGTTTTGGAATGATAATTAAAACTGGACGGGCTCCAAAAATGTTATCTGAAGGGGTCATTAGGCTAAAGTCTCAGCCGCACATTTTATTGTCGCTTGCGCCGAGGCTGTGGAATAATTGACGCTGAAAGTCCCCATACCGAGAAGATACGACCGCCGAAGCCTAAATGATGCTGTGCCTGGAACTCAGTCGTGGTAATTCTTATGTCATACGGACAACCAAAGCGTATGAACGGAGTTGAACGTGGATCTGTTTCGCTTAGGCGCTGACCGTCGTTTCAGAAACCTCCTCTGCCGTCTACGAAACCATGAACATGAGTCCCAGCGAGCCAGAGTCAATATCTTATCCAGAAGTGGAGCTGCAAATGAAAGTCATGGGAAACGAGCATTTGCCTGCGGGACATTGTCCTAAACAAACCCGGCTCGACGTTCTAGAGATTTATCCGAATGGAAAGGTGGCGGAGCAGGAGGGTCTGGGACATGAAGCTTTTGCTAACTATTGCGATGCACTAGGACTAGAACAGGTATTCTTCCCATCTACATCCGAAAAAGGTGTCTGATGATGTTCTTCGAGGACGATTCAGCGAAACCATTGACGGGCACCCCATTCCTGAGAGTGTTGTAGGTCTTCCGTGAGGAAACACTAATGCTTGCCTGGGCTTATCAGGAACTACAGTTTTGTTCATGACTTGTTCGTTCCGCTGTCTACCGAGTCTCGTGCCCCCGCTGTCCTCGATGCAAATGCTACAAACATGGGTGACGCAACGGCAATTCTGCTTCATCGCAATTTCGGGGTGCCTATGCTGTTTTTACAAGACCTAATTTCTGTAACCTACATTAGAACCGTCGGGAATGGCAGATTCGTTCGAAGGAACAGGGAAGGGGAGAAAATATCCATCGGTACCAACTTCTCTCAATGATTTTCCGTTCAACTTATTAAACATCCGCTGTAGATGGCTATTACGAGCTTTCAGCGAATTACATGGAAGATAGATTTTCCTACACCTGGTTCTCACATAGCTTGCAAACCGGAAAACCCTCGACCTACCTCATATACGGGTGCCCTACCGAAACGCGGAGACTTATCACGGAGTGTGTGAATGGTTCTAACCCACTTTCCCTTTCACGGCCGTTCTCCTTGGACGCATTTCTGATAAACGACGCGGTAAAGAGGATGAACAATCTGATAGTCGAGTATCGCGAACCTTTGATTCGGCTTGTGAGTTGTCTTATACTTGATCGAAGGAACTTTGAATGAGATCAACTTTAACACAGGAAAAGGCCATGCCAACTGAACTACTAAAATACGAATCGATGCAGGTTAACAACGTTGTTGATCTGCATTTTCTTCTCAGGAAGTTTCAGCTCATGAAAAACACTGTCAGTATGGTTAGTGGCACCCTCGATTTTGTAATTGAAACTTTGAATCTGCTGTCCTCTTTGGGGCCTGTTGGCGTGGACGCCGAGACTGTTCAGGAATCCCTATCGTTGATCAAATCGAAGGCAAGCTGGTCGATTTCCCAGCTTTCTAATCTAGAAGACCGTTCCAACGTTAGAATCGCACTGCTGTACAACCTAGAAACTCAGCGCGACAGTCAAATCAATCTGAAAATTGCGCATCTGACGGCACAAATTTCGATAGCTTCTCAGAAAGACAGCTCAGCCATGATCACGTCAGTGGAAGTTCCCCTCAAAAAATACTTCATTTTATCGCTCCAATTTATTCTTTCGTTTTACAGTATGGCCGCGGTGACGATGTTCTTTCTTCCTGGCACATTTGTTTCGGCCGTCTTCAGCACGGTATTCTTCATTACGTCTGCAGATGGAAGTTTGACTGTTGCGCCTCTTTGGTGGCTTTTTCCTGCGATAACCATTCCATTGACAGTGATCGTGTTTCTGGTTTGGATCGCATGGTTCCGTCTTCGACATAGCATACAGGATAACAGCATATCCAGCCTATCCATGTCGGATTCCCGGGGTGGGATGAATCTTGCTGCAGAAAAACCACCTCCATTGCATCGGCACCTCTGGACCAGTTTATTTGGACATTCACGCCAAAGAGCTACGCCGTCACCAAGTCTTGTTGATGAATACAACTTAATTTCTGACAAAATGTCATAACACGTAGTGATTCTATCAGTAAATCGTGGTCCGATTTGACTCCTATATTTCACGTCCACTTGGTAGGATATTGACTCTTTCACTCCGGATTCCCATTCACCCTACTGAACCAACACCTATCTCGATGTCGGAAGTCTGTATACTTTGAATCGTATTTTTAAATTACGTTCTGGTTAGGTACCCCAAATGAGAACGTGTATTGGCGATATCCCTGATACAAAACGTTGACCACTCTTATTATTTTATTTACTGGTTATTTCTCGTCACTACTTAGATAATTCTTGGAAGCAGACCGTCCAGTCATTCCGGCGCTCTAGATCCACATACGTATTCCTTCCCGTCCTCAGCTCCCCATACAGCGGTTAGATCGTGTTCACGTCCGGTAAACCAAATTTCATCCCTTGTTTTTCCTTCGGATTAGATATATCCAGAATGCTTATTAGAACGTCGGCTTTCTTCCGAAGCGAGAGAAAAGGAAGTAGGACGCCCTCATATTCATGTGTAGGAGCGCCGATATAATGCAGATTTAATCCTCATATCGCACAGCTTACTAGAGTAGCTATCCCTGTTACATTGATCATAAAAATTTCGTAACAGAACATCTTCGTCGAGTGTCGAAACGGAAAAGGGCTGAGGATCCTGATTACCTTTGTGCCTCATTCCGGAAAATGGATAATAGAAAGGTGTTTGCGCAATACAGGCGCTATCCGTAGCTCGTGCTGGTAGTCAGACAGGGAGGATGGGATGAATACCTGCACTGATCTTCCGATCGCACTTAATAGTGCTTAAGTTATTTATACAGAGGTCATGTGCAAGTCCTCTGACAATTGTCACGCCAATGGTAGTGGTTTAAACATGGTTTAAACGTTTACAGCCAAACCCAAAAGCACAATTCTAGGTTTGCGAACTCTTGCCGGCCTCGAGTTGCATTTTAGAAGGTAAGAAAAGCTTTAGAATAACAAAACGCAGGCTAATCAAGCAGGAAGGGCCGACACGCCAAGCGTTATGAGAACGGTAAGCACTTATTTTCACGCAATCTGCAGACGGAACTAACATCGGTCAGGGTACGGATATGCATATTGTTATGAAAGAGATTGTTTGCAACCAGGTTCCTCAGCTCCCGCACATACCACAGCGGTCATTGCAGAAACCGTGTGACAAAGCTGCAAGCGTACAGCGTTCAAGGTTAATTCATATTCAAAATGAATTTGATTTCGCTAAATCACGCTAGAAGAACTTCTACTAAGTCATTATCGGTTCGTTACTTGATTTGAGTGGGGCAAGTCGGCATCTCGTGAAGTCCACCAACCGTACTAAGTCGTACTTTCTGTCTCTCTTACCGGACAGTTGCGAGGTGAAAATATAGGAAAACACCGACAGAGGTATAAAAGGGCATGGGTATTGCCCATGGGCCTCCCAATTCCAAAAGAGCCCCAATTCAATCGCACTTCATCTAACAATGAAATTCGTACTTACTTCGTCGATCATCACCGTTCTCCTCTCCATTCCGCTCGTGGCTGTTGCTCAGGATTGCAGACCAATGTGCTGCGATGCCGTCGTAGCATCCATCTCACCCCCTGGAAAAATTGGCAGTAAGTCCAAACCTATGAGATGGACTTTCTCGGCCTAACTATAAGCTTTAAAGTCGAATGCAGCCTTGGCGGCATTGACTGTGGTTTCAGTGGTCAGGTTCGCGCCTGCTGCGCTCGTTTGGTACGAATTATAGCAATTTTCAATTCAGTAGAACTGAACTGTTTTATCCAGCCCTTCGGGAAGACTACTGGCACGGCGATCGGGTGCCAGTAAATTTACTGCCTGTGAATATTGTAGTCTATGGTTTGGCAGCATGCGGATATTTGATTGTACACTCGTATCCTTGTGGTAAATAATGCTGGCCGAAAAATAAACCGTACTACCTATATCTCTGAATGAGCTGTGTCAAGAAAGAAGGACCACTACTGAGTATACGCTGGAATTTTTACCGCATAAAATTGGTTGTCCTCAATTTACCCTCATTTCAGAGCAATCGCCATTACTCGGTTCATGATCATCTATACGTAAAAACTCTGGAATCAACCACTAGTCCGGATTACTGGAAGGACTTAGGAGATATCTAATTTGAGTGAATAAATTTGATATCAGAAACAAAATGCAGAGGACTAACAGACAGAAATAATTCCCATATTTTTAACTGCTCTAAAATTTTTTAAGAACCCCTACACTGTTCAGCGTTCAGCAAGAATCCAACCAAAATTACTGAGTTTGTTTTGATGACATAGTGGGGAAAATTATCTCTGTCGTTCAGACTCGTTCTAATGGGTGAGATTCAAGAGAGTCTAAGCATTTAGTTAAGGGTAGTACACAGCATACATGTGAGGTCTTATTGACTCTTCGATTGTGTGGAAGGATTTTTGGAAGGTACTAGTCTCGTGCCCATTCCGTATTAGGCTTCACCGTGTGAATGTGCTCTGATCGCCAAAAAATGATGTCCTAGCCCATCAAATTTATTTGATCTGGCCGTGTTCTCACGGGACATCGCCCAAAACGGATGGATTCGAGACTAGGAAGGTACCCGCTACGGCACGTCGACGCTAGCGCTGTCTGTTCGGGTTTATCCGCAAATATGAGTACAACCAAACATGGCTATTCCTTCCCACCGTTCGTTCTCTTTGCCACCAACCATGATGACAGGTATTTCTGCTTGTGCCCTGGTCTTCTGGGACCTCGTCCACAACTCTCCCCACTGACGAGTCTTAGCAACATGTACTGTAGCCGACCCTGAACCTGGCCAACCCAGGAAGATGGCCAACGATTTTTCACCGCTCGTATACTGAACGAAATACCTCAAAATTGGTATCGTTTGAAAGCTATTAATTAGATGTATCAGTATAAAATAGAATTTTATTCAAAATACCGCTCAAACTAATCTTAAATGCATGGGACTGCGCGAATTTTCAAAATGCCACTATTTCCTTAATCGGATTCCGCCGATCTCAGATGGCCAGCCGCCCAGAGGCAGAGCCGTCGATCCCCTCTTCAAAATAATTGTACAGCCATACTCTTACAATAAAGACGAAGCTATTCCACTATCAAATTTTAATTTATTCTTTGAGACTGCTTCAAGATATGGTGACCTTTCTATGATTAATTTCTAAGCACTTCGCCCTGCCTACACCTTGCGACTTTACAGATCATAGACCGAAATTAAAAGGGATTAAAATTCTTTTTACTACAAATTTATTTGTACATTGTTCATTCTTATATTTTAATTTTACACGAATTTTAGCTAAAAATTTGGATGTGGTATCGGCTTCGATTGTTGAAGATGCCAGATTTCCGAGAAGTAAATGTTGGAACGAATAGGTTGGTTAAAAGACGATAAAAAATTATGAAAATTTACCAAAGTACTCTTAATATTAACGAAATATGAAACACAAAATTTCAAGGTCTTTTAATTACTATTGACTGAGATATTGACAAACTACTACGGAGGGACGAAAGATTGTGATGTTCTATTTTAAGACATCAGTTCAAAACGTAATGAACCGAATAAGATTTGAATTGAAATCGGGCTGGCCAGGTTCCCTGTAAAGCCGTCGCTTTGGGTGTCCCAACTGAAAATATTCACTCCGGCCTTCTATGATACACAAAAATCAGAAAAATCTGACTAAAGGTATCTCAAGACATATTTCTATCGACTGGTAAAAAAAATTAGACGAGCAGGTCTTTCTACGAGCTGTAATTTGAAGCGCAAGTTGAAATGGCCAGCTTCAGGGTCGGATACAGTACTGTCCTCGGACAGCGACCAGGGTTTTCCTACCAAAGTCTGTCCAAAAATGAGTTACGGATCTTCAACTTGAACACTCGACGTGTCGAACGGTGCTGGCTTTCCGTTCTTAGACCGCATCATGGAATCTGCGCGCTGATATACACGTTTCTAGCCCGTCACTGACGCTCTAATGTCGCGTCTTGAACCATGGAAGGCACGGTGCGTGTGGTAAACTATAACAAAGCTCGTCCGCAAAATTTCTTGTGAACTAACCTTTCCTTTTAGTCCGCAGCGCGACGATGAGGTCAAAGCTAGTAGGGCGATCTAGGTCGTGTCGGTGTTATTGGATTGACTACACGACTTTCTTACCAGGTTTCCCCGTTGTTCTAGCTGCCAGACCAAACACCATTCAGCCTGCGCTTTCGAACCCTTCCACTGCTGTCACATGACAGCTGGTTTTCTAGTGGCTGCCCTACGTCCCTTGTAAGTCATTTCTTCCCATAAAGCTTCATTAACCTGTAGTCTCACTCGTCTTGCTCGGCAGTGCTTCGCTGCCTACCATTCGTCGATCACCCGTGAAGTCAGTGCCTCAGAAATGTTACAGAGCGTACCTAGCGTGAATTCCGGGAGACTTCCTCACAAAGCTTGGCCTTCACAAATTCACGTCCTCGAAGGAACAGAAGGAACAATACTTGCCTATACTTGTCTTGTTTTTTGCTCCTTGTCTAGAGGTTTCGGTGCTGAGTTTGATGCCGGAGCTCCGCTGGGGGTAGGACGTCCTGGTTCTGTTATGATATCGCCTTCTGACACACCTTCACATTCTCATCAATGTTCAAAAAAACGAAGTACGTTCTCTAATTTCCCCGTTTCGCAAAGTTTCAACGGTATATTTCGCGCATATCGCACTGACCAGCAAAACGAATCTTCAGGCTCATACTCAGACTAATATCTGAGAGGTACTAACTTTTCTTTTTGGTCCACAGTTCGATAACGAGGCTATCCGGGCCAGCCGTTGTACGCACGCCGTCATGCCCAGCTTTCCCCTACGCCCGTCGGGGCCTGGGTTTTCGGAACTCAATTTTGATGGGTGGGTAGTTATCGTTGTCTTTCTTTCTCCACTACCACCACCGTCGTCGTTTTGTTTTTTCTTCTTTCTTCCTACCTTTCCTAGTTCTAACACCGCTCTCTCCTCTCCTCAATGGCAGATGTTGAGCTCTCCATCACCTGCGGTCGCGAGGATTCGTACTTCACTTCCCCCCTCCCCTCCTTCTCTTTTTGTCTCTGCGCTTCTCGATTCCCTCGAATCCGCCGCCGTTTACCCTCGCGCGACCCGAACCGCTGGTCCTGCACGGAGATCGAGCAGGCGGAGAGGGATGTGATCAGGGAGTGCGCTGTCCAGCAGGAGGGGGCTGTGGTTTGGGTCCTTTCCTTTCCTTCTCTTTTCTTCTTCTATTGCATGTAGCCTTGTGCTGAAACGATTGTTTTACTCTATCCAGTACTCGAGCGGCTGAGTGGGCATCTCACATCAGACTAGATAGAGAATTTTTTCCTGCTTCCAAGTCGACTCATCGCAACTCAACCGCCGAGTCGCCTACTAGTGGCGAGGATGGAACATAACCTCAATTCAACCTATTTCGATTCAACCACTTAGCGACTCATCTGAGTAAGAGTTTAGTAAAACCTTCTGACCTTCTAGGTGGTTGTTTTAACTCTGAGTCCATCGGACTGAAACAGGTTCTCTGTATCGTTCACAGCGCAAGAGGACTGCTTTTCGATTCACAGTCATCAGTTTCTGCTTGCTTTCTAAAGTCTTCACAAATTAATAGCTCCTTGCTATCGGTAGTTTCGTAACAGCCTAGGAGAAGTGTATAAAATATCATAATTTGAAAATTAGACAGTAGGCAAACTACCTAGACTCATGATATGGAGCAAATTCCCGGCAGTTGCGTACAATTCCTACTTATTCGACACACACCAACCACATGAACACATCTGTCCACCCTCGAGCCAGTCATGCCCCACCAAGTCAAATGCTGACGGTCTTTCCGCCGGATTGAAAGTCAAACACGTCCGGATAAAGGAAGCAGTCTCTTTGGAGTCTTCTGATGACATCGCCTTCGTAGCTAATATTTCAGAATCGATGCGAGCAAGAAAATCGTCAACCTTTTGGGGCGATAACCCTTGTGGCGCACCGTCGAACGGTGGACGGCCAGTGAACAAAGTGTAGATCTAAGAGAAAGATCAACACTCAGACAAGAGAAGAAGAAATAAGCATACAGTGCAGCCCAGCATCCAGGTATCTGTCTTTATCCCGACCCCTCCCTGCAGTATCGACGCTTCTGGGGGTTCAAAGTTTGACGGACTGTCGAGCGTGACATGTTCAGATACGGTTCGCGCTGGTTTTCGTTGATCTTAAATTTTGCTTAAAAAGACAGACGGCGGATTGTGCGTACCATGCGAAAAGTTGCTCAAATAAATGTTCACACGCGCAAAATCGATCGCAGAGCTTTGTCGGCTGAGCTCGTACGTGTTCATAGGCTGGGATTTGACGGTGTGGTGGACCCTCCCTTGATTGTCTATTACATCTTCGCCATCACTTGAGGGATTCAGCGATAGGAAATCCTGAATATCTGACCCTTGCTGATCGGTTGGTAGCAAAATGTTGTCGGGAGTGACAGCTGTATAGGGAGGGATAAATTACAATGCGCCAGTAAAAGGATGGTGGATACGTACCTCCATGAATGATATTATTTTTATGTAACAAGCACAACGCCTCCAGCACGTCCGAGACAATCTTCTTAACAATATGAAGAGGTAGATATCTCTCGTCGTCGGAGCAATCATCTACTAACGATGCGACACTCGGACCAAGTGGATTGAGAACAAGGCACAAATGACGTTCCTGCTCTCCTTCCTCGTAGAAGCTGTCCGATTGGATGGGCAAACGGATGCGAATTTTTATCGCCTTCACCTTCTGGAGCATATCACGTTCATTTAAAGAGCTGGGGTCTTTGGATGCAGATACTGTATAGATCTTGAGGGCTCTGAACTTGCCCGGATTTTGAGAATCGGCCGCAAGCCAGCATGATGAACGCTCTCCACAACCTAGTTTGCGCACAAGAACCCAGCGACCATTGCTCAAGGCCTGCCCAAGTTTTCCCGAGAAGTATTCCCCCGTCGACTCTGTAGGACTAACAGACATGACCAGACGGATAAGTCTTGTAGAGGTAAAGGTTTTGGTTGTTGAGGAAGTTTGACAGGGGATGGGGATTATCGTATATCGTGCACTGTTTATGAACTGGGAGTTGAGTCGGAAGAGGCGATTTTGTGAGCACAGCCATCATATGCATGTCTCCTGCATCGCCCGGGCTGCCAAAGGGACTTCCATTTCCCGCCCATTCCTATTTTAAGAACACTGGTGTTCATACCCGTCAAATGACAACGTCAAGTTGACCCACAGTCGCAAACACTTCTTTGACAGGTCCAGCGATGGCTCTGGAAACGACAAGTCATCATTCCGACCATGCCAGTTAAATCTCACCTCACCATCTATCTTTCATGAAAGTTATAAATTTATCTTGAAAGCGACTATAGTGCGGTATATAGGTGAGAAGCTTTACACCAAATTACGCGTCAAGTTCACCACCCAAGGTCGAAATCACAGTTGCATCATGGAACCTTCACTGCGGGGGCCTGAATATTTTGCGGGGGTCAAAAGCGAAGGGACGTTGTTTGAATTTTGCCGGCCCTTTCGACATGTGCAAAATATCGTCAAGTGGATTCGCTTTGCATCAAGAAAAACCACAGGAGAATCATAAATTTTGGGCGATAGTTTGAATTTTGATTTTGATCTTTCCCACTGCAAAAAAGAGTCAATATTTCCTATTCTTCGGAGGGCAAAATTCAAGCAAAAGTTCTGCTCTTAACCGTGTTTTTAATCGGTCGTGATTCAGCCTTCTGCGGTGTGCAAAATGTTACATTTTGACCCCCCAGTCAAAATATTTCCACCACAGCAGTGCTTTCGGCTTCGATTTTTCCCTATTAACTTCTTTAACATGTGTAACTTCCCATTCATTCCCATTCTCTGTCAGAGATTATTGTGGATTGTGGGCCCCGGTATCATCGGACGTTCTCAGTGTACTTTTCATAGGGCGTCGTAATGTCCCACAACTTGTGGACCATCTCGTTATCAACTATCCAGATCTTTGTCCCATCGCGACTACTCCTGCATAGTGCTATCTTGTGGTTATGATCGGAGAATACGAGTCCCGGAGAATTCAGCCTTAACGTCCTTGAAAGACGGGCTTATAAGTTTAGATGAGTATAAAATGTCATTTATGAAAACGAGAAATCTCAGCTGCGCTCCATACATCCCAGTGCTGGTCACTGCCACATACTCACTCGACTCTGACGCGTTCCAATTACCGTTTCCGACACCAAATTAACATGCGCTTTCCGAATCTCTTGACATTTGCTTCAGTCACTCTCGCCTGCGCGTCCGCTCTTGCGCTGCCGTTAAGACACGATGCGATACAGTAGGTATTCTATCTTTAAAAATTGGACGCAAAGCCGGCTAAAATAGCGAATAACAGAGGAAATTGTCTCGAAGCTCGTGAAAATCATCCCAACTACGACAAAGTTGAATTCGACCCAAAATCCTTGAAACACATGCATAATGTGCTCGGCCTTAAGGACGACGACGGCAAGGTGGTCGCGGACTATCACAAAAACGTCGTCGCCGCTGAAATGGACAAACATGGTGCCCACTCCGCCGTTATTCACTACCTTGCTCATTCAGAAGGGTCGACGGATACGAAAATGCATATCACCGCCAGTTTCCAGAATGCAGACGGCGAACCCATCAAGAGCAAGTATGGTCACCCTGAGAAGACGGGTGAGCACCATCACATTTATACTGGTGAACTCCCCAAGGAGTATACCCAGGCCGTGCTGCGACATAAAGAGCACCTGGAGAGTCATCCGGAGGAAAAGGCAAAGCATGAGGCTAAGATGGCGCAAACAAAGGCAGCTAAAGAGGCAAGGGATCGGGAGCGAGCCGAAAAAGAGAAAGAGAAGAAGGAGGCGGCCGCTTTGAGAGCTCACGAAGCGCAACATGCAGGAGCATCAAAGTCGGCTGAATTAGCTGGTGATTCTGCTGCACATCAGGCCCATCGTAAGGCCCAGAAGGCGGCTAAGAAAGAGGCCAAGGCAAAGAAGCATCACAAATCATAGACGGGGATGGACTTGTACTTTAGTTTGTCCTTGAATGAAGTCATTCCGAGTGTTCGTTGAAAGTTTGGCCTCATAAGCAGGAGTAAGTAATTACATAATAGACCAAATATGTGAGGTTTATGTAACCGGCATGGTCCATTTCTGGACACCGGTGCCAATATTGAATATTGAATCTCCGTGAATATTACCTAACATTATTATAACAACGCTATTCCCACCGTTCTTTCGTCACCACCATCCTCGATGGGTCTGGTTTCTGCTTGTACCCTAGTCTCCTGAACCCTTGTTCACAACTCACCCCCCCTGATGGGTCCGGTTCTCTCCTACCAAACCCCTGCCAAAAGTACGTTACGGATAGGCTTAATAATAATATCGAACACTCGACGTGTCGAATGCTGACTTTCTAGTAATCCCATTCCTAGACTGCATTATGAAATCTACGCGCTGATATTCACGTTTCTTGCCCGTCGCCGATCCTCTAATGTCGCATCTTGACACCGAAACGAATGCCACTTCTGGCGTCTCACGACAGCATTGTTCACTGAAGTCTCATTGCTCTATCTATGGGAGGTCTCAGCTACTTTGGCGTCCGAATTTTGGCCGTCTTCGTAGTTCAGGATTGCTTGAGCCATGGTTAGTCGAGTACGAGGTGGCACGGTGCTTATACCGTGGAGGTGCCCGCGGATGGGAGCCAATCGCTCATTCCAATCAGGTGGGTTGTCTCCTTCCTCTCCTTGTCCTCTGTCCTTCAAGTTTCTTTCACCCTGCTTTCCCTCCCTTCCCCCTTCCCTCCTTCCTTTCTCATCGTGTGACCTTTAGCCCAAGTTCTAATTCCATCTACGATGCTACAGAGTAGATCTCGCGCGACCCGCACCCCCGGACCCGCGCGGAGATCGAGCACAAAGAGGGATGTGATTAGCGATTATGCCGCTTCTCAAGAGGGGGTTGTGGTGCGTTTGTTTCTCACTTCCCTTCCATTTCGCCCACGCCCTCCTGCCTTCTTCCTGCTGTCGATTCGGCACTGAAACGATTGACGACAGTACTCAAGCACCTGGCGTGGGATAGGAAACAATGACCGCTTCCGTAAATCGCGAGGCCTCACCGCTGCTACCACCTCTGCCACCTCACCTACTCGCCAGTCCACTTCACATTCGCCGGCGCGGGCAACATCCTCCCTGGAGACGGGCATTTTGCGGAGAGCATGGACGAGGAGGAACGAAGCCATGCTCATATAGAAGGGGCTGTAAGCCTCTTTCTTCGTTCCTCTGAAAACCGGAACTAATGTTTGGTGGAAAATAGTGACTTCACTGGCAGAGGCGGCGAAGCTAAGATTACCTCTACCCCCGAGCCTGCCGTCCAGCATCACCACCATGAACATGGGCACGGGTATGGGCCTGGAGCAACGGAGTACGAGTGCACAGGACGCAGGGGGCTGGGGAACATCGTTCGGTCTGTGGCATGATGAGATGAGATGACTATGTACCTATTGGATCTCTCCTCGAAGGTCTGCGGATCTAGGACGCACATACAGTTTTATTCTCCCTACATTCTCTCCTCTCCTATCGTACCCCAGGCTCCGTTTTCGTCTTCTTCTCTCCTCCGTCTTGACTTAATGATTTATACGCTTAACCACTACCTATTCACGACACGACGTCGGCTCAAACCACAGCTTATACTCAACATTCGCCGTTCGCGTTCACGTTTACTGTACTCTTACCCGCTTTGCGAATTTATTCCTCGCTTTGATCTTTCTTTTTTTGGGCTGTATGCGCTGACGACGTGTTCCTTTCTTGCTTCTCTCATTCTTTTATCTCTGCTATTACAGATATGAATGGGTGTGTATGTATTTTCAATCTCTACCATGCACGCAATAAACGTACCTATCCTTAAAATCTGGTCCTGACTTTATATGTATTTAATGTATTGCAGGGATATTGCCTGAAGAGGAGAAAAAACTATCGGCGGAGGTTTAGGGCTACTAGGTGTCGAAGATCCAGGGCTTGCGGGGATCCTGACCCGCAAATGTACACCCTTAAAGTGTCCCCAATCTTCCAAACCACTTTCAATCCTGTCACCGCGTCCAAAATTGCCCAATCTATCACCTCCTTGATCACCATCGAAATATCGAACACAGCAACTGGAACGCCTGCATTTTTTCGACGGTTGAAAAACCTTAAATGTGTGCTTGGGACGGTGAATGGGCATTTTGAGTAGCGGTGAACTTTCACTATCTCGAGAAGGGGAAATACAAAGCTGGTCTGCAGAGGGACGAGTTCAAGGAATCGGAGAGCAGGTTCCGATATGTGCAATTCCCTAACTGATGGAAGGCGGAGGATGAATGCAGCCAGGTCCTCTGGTGCAATTCCACCCTCAAAACGGTTGACCGAGAGATCCAACCGAACAACATTGCCGAGTTCGCATGATAAGAGTGTTTGCAGGAGTATCGTTGTTGATCCACAAGGGAAGCCAGTCGGATAACCGATTCTGATCCCCAAATCCTGTGAACCGTTTATTTCATTGCCAGGGCGATAAATGGACGGAATAGCGGTGAAGTTTGACCTCCCTACTGAAAGTTGAAGTGTAGAAGAAGTCGAGGCCAACGGATTGAAATAGTTCTTTGCATAGAATACGGTGAGGGAATGTAAGGTGGAAAAATCGTCGATTGAGTAATTGCTTTCTCGACTGTCCCAAGTGTGGAGTGATAGTTTACAAATAGGAGACGGTTCGATGCGTTCTAAAAAGGTAATGCTGTTCCTCAAGCCATCCCTGATGTGGATGCGCTGGAGGTTTGGCAGCAGGATTTGATTCTTTGTTCTGGGTGATACTTGTTTCATATCCCTCATGTCGCGCTCGAGGATAAGTTCTCTCAAGCTCCGTGCATGGGAAAGCACGTACAGTTTATCCTCCACACTGAGTGCAGAGGTGAGAGTTATCTCCAGCAAATGCGCCACCCAGGACGCGCGAGGGTCGAACTCCAGGACCTGGCAGTTGAAAGACCACAATAACGGTGCTTGGCCCGCGAACAAAGGGAATCCCTGGCCAAAGCGCTGCAAGGACGGACCCAGTATGAGCTGACTGGTGTCCTCTAACGAGAATTTTTCAAGATGCGGAGCTGGCGTCTCCCAGAAAACTCTCCACATCTGGCTGTCGAACCCGCGCATGTCCAACCACACATCGAATTCTCGTATTCTCCACCAGTGGTCGGTCAGCAAGTGACGAAAGAACGCTTCCAGCGATTTGTTGTTGGCCGAGTTCACAGGTCCTTTGACTGAGAGCGGCGCCTGTCTGGTCCTCTTCATCACCTCGTCTCTCCAGTGGTCCGATTTTCGGAAGCGATCAAAAACCAGGAGGTCAATCATCCTGGCCCATATTGTTGGTGAACCGATGGTTAGTTGACGCCACCGATGGCAAACTTGGGAAGTGTGGCGGGTAATCACGAGTCCATGAAGTTGGTGCTTATAAAATTCATCTCCTTGATGCGAGTCAAACTTCCAGAAAGATAGATGCAAACCTCTAATGCATCCTCACCTTTTCTCAAGCCCATGTGAGCATTGTTCTTGAAAATTTGCAAGAGCATGTCGTCGTTAAGTCGAGAGATTGGCGGTGAAGTGGAATTCCAGTTCGCTGGAATCTCGTCTCGGTGTGTCATTTAATGAGAAGGTAGGCAGACAACGATATTTCTGCAATGTTCTTACAGCCTGTAGCGATCCTTAGTGATGGTGAGGAGAAGCAGTAGCACAGGAAGTTCTCCCACGCAGCAGTATCTGTTGCCGGTCACTTCGGCGTTTGACCAGTGACCAGGCGAGCTATATTAATGTCGAAACAATTTTGCCAAAGGTATATAAATATATTGACTATCAGATCTGCAGAATCATCGACTGACAAACGTAAATTTTAGAAGCCACAAAAGCCAAAGGGTTCAAAGGTGCACGAGAGCCTGAGAGTGGTAAGTTGGGAATTTTTCCTGAAAAGAATCTGGAGCTTGTTTCATAAATTTTAAATTTTCTCGTTTTGGCATCTACGAAGTGCTTAAATATTGGAACTTAAGTTGTAGATTTTCCGTTGAACTTGAGTATTCTCCTCACCCCCATTGTCGTTACCGCCTCGCAGCTTGGTTTCAATGATAGAAATGTCGCCCGGCATCGTTCCAGATCGCTCTTTAATGTAGCCCACTCCTCTCTCTCATTAAAATCATTTATTATCATTCTATTTACTAACTACCACCCACCGTCCTTAAGACCCCCTCGAACCATCACGCACCCGCTTTCCTTTCTAGGAAGCACCAGAACTCATCCTCCCTCGAGTGTCTTCATTTCTATATCGAGGTAGCAGGCACTTGATTGGCAGAATTTGTATGTTAAACCTGTTCTAATATCTACGGCTACGTGGTCCAAAATCCAGCCTCTCTGGGAATCCTGAGCCACAAATATACTCTTCTAAAGTTTTACTAACTTCCCAGACCACTTTTAAACCTGCAACCGCATCCAAAATTCGCCAATCCACCCGTTCCTGTCTCAGCGCCTCTGAAATGTCGCACACCCCAACTGCAAGACCTGTGGCCTTCCGACGGGAAAAAAAAAGAAGGAGAGTATTGATTAAGCTCGAGGGAGTGAAAGAGTGACTGGATAGATGCTCCAATTTTACTATCTCGAGGGAAGGAAACAGGAAAGTCGCATCGAGAGGGGCGCAATTGAGGAGATCGAGAGCAGATTTGGATATGTGCAGTCGCCGGACTGATACGAGTCCGTGGATAAGTGTAGTTAATGATGGGTCCTCTGGCGCTAAACTCCAATTTTCATGCCAGAAGTGAAACCGAACAATATTACCAAGTTGGCATGTTAAAAATGTACGCAAAAGTATTGTGGCCTGTCCAAGATTGATGCCGGCGTTATAACCAATTGTGATTCCCCACTTCCGACCGCGCTCACCTCCATCAGGCAAATTTTCCGGGAGAAATGGACGAGCAGTGAAAAACCCCGTACCTAGTGAAAGTTGAAGCGCGGAAGAGTGTAATCCCGTCGGACTGAAATAATTCTCCACGAAAGGAAGTAGGAGAGAAGGTAGCCTGGAAAAGTCGTCGATTGAAAGATCACTTTCGCGAGAGTCGTGAGTGTGCAGACACAGTTTACAAGTAAATGAGGGCTTGATGCGTTCTAAATAGGTGATGCTATTCCTCAAGCCATCCCTGATATCCATGCACTGAAGGTTTGACAGTACAATTTGGTTATTTAGAGCTGTACAAGGTGCTGGAACTAGGGAAACTTTCGCATAGCGCTCGCGCTCTATGATAAGTTCTTGTAGGTTTGGTGTGCGGGAAAGGACATGCAGTGTATCCACAATGCTCAGCGCAGGAGAGAGGGTAAGTTTGTGCAAATGCGCCATCCAGGAAGCACGAGGGTTAAAACCCAGCATCCCGCATTGGAAAGACCGCAATAGTGGTGCGTGGTCCGCGAACAGAAAGCGTCCTTGGCTAAGGTGCTGCAAGGATGGTCCTACCGAGGGATGATTGTAGTACACGAATGCGAATTTCTCGAGGTGTGGGGCTGGTGTCTCCCAGAAGGTGTTCCACAGCTGGCTGTCGAAATTCTGCGGAAAAATCCACACATCGAACTCTCGAATTCTAGACCAGTGGTCGGTCAGCAAGTGGCGAAAGAATGACATCAAAGATTTGATAGGGATTGGTCCCTTCACTGAAAGGGGGGCATCTCTGGTCCTACTCATCACCTCGTCCCTCCAGCGCTCACCTTGGCCGCCAAGCACCACGAGGTCAATCATCCCTGCCCATATCGATGGTGAATCGATAATGAGTCGACGCCACTGACGGCATACTTGGGAACTGAGGCGGGTAACGTCAAGTCCAGAAAGTTGCTCAGGTCTGAATTCTTGATGCACGTCGGTCTTCCAGTCAACGGGAGTAGAATGTTTACTCACTGTCGGTCATTGTGGCGTTTTCCTTGAAAATTTGTGATAGTACATCGTCGTGAAGTCGAGAGTTTGGTGGAGTAGAATTCCAGTAGGTTGTGATATCCTCTTTGTGCGCCATCTAATTCAAAGATAGGCGCACAGCGTCATTTGCGCGATGCACCTACACCTGTGAAGGCACTTACTGGTCAGGAAAAGCAGTGGTCAAAGAAAGGTTTCCCACGTAGACCATGATTCTCTGAGTTGCCGGACGGATCGGCAGTTGGCCAGTGACCGGTTGACCGGAGAAATATTCATGTCGAGATCCACCATTTAAAGATCAATATATTGGTTATCAGATTGTAGGATTGAAATCGACAGTCACACTTGCTAAACATGTCCATGAAAGACAGATTCAATATATACGCACGAGGTGGGTAAGTTTTCAATATCTCCTGACTAAGAAACGGGGTGTAATTGAGGGGGATTCTGTGGAATGTAGGGCGTAGCATAAAAGCAGATAAATAAACAAGTTATAAGGGATCGAGATAAAAGGCGATCAGGAATGATTCTAATCAACGTTTCTATCGTAAACACAGAGCCGTAAGCGCCGAGTCCCGACTAACGATCGGGAGAAATGTTGTGTTCAACTGAAGATCTACTAGTCTTCAGAGATTTTAGCATTTAAGAACTACTTAGAGACCAAAATGAGATGGTAGGGGAAATAAGAAGAAATGGAAAAAGTATCCTTTGGAACGGTAGTAAAGAACGTGTCATGGATGATCGACAAAATGGAGCACATCGGGTATCTATGTACGAAAGTGGAAGTGAATATGAAAATAGATAATTACCAAGCATGCAGATTGATTCCGATTGTAATAATGAGATTTTCGGGACTACACAGGGGGTACCCTCACATTGAGCTAGCCTGAACATCTGTTGTCTCGGAGTCTAGAGCGGTTCTGCTGTCTGAGTTAAGGACGTGAAGTTCTTGGGAGAAATAACTTGGAATTTCAAAGCTCCCATCGATGGTGGCCGCTTCACGAATGTTGAGAATTAATCGACTGGCAAGCGTACAAGACAGCGCAATGGAAAATCCTGTTGGAGCTTCGGTAAAGGTGTCCTTTTACATCCATCGTCATCGTTAAAAAATGTATAGACAATGCAAATACGATTTACCGGTTCTGTAATCCAGACTACCAGACAAATGAGATACACTAAGCCAACTCTAGTTCAACAACCAATTGAGAAACACTACCACGAGACTGAACTTTAACTGCGTACCCTAAGAAATACATTGCTGAGTCTCGGGTGAGGACGACAACGAGGCCGAGCCCACAGCGAAATGCTGAACCGTGTGCTTTGAAAGAACGAATTCCTGGGACAATAGCAAGCGTGCACAGCACGATCTCGCAGGAAAGCATTGGAATCCAGAATGAGTAAAAGTGTGGAGGGAACGTGCGAGTGCTACAGAAAGGACCAACGGGAGTTGGAAGCGGAGAGGCGGCTGTAATTTTTTCGGCTGAGTGACTCCCCACAAGAAAGTGAAAGCGCTTACTAGCAATAAGTATCGGTAAACCAGTTCCCATTACCCATGCGGAAATTGTTGAACATGCAAGATAGAACACTATTATTGTAACAAAAAACCTCTTCTCCGTTGAGTAAATGGCATGAAGTCGAAGTAACAGGATAGCTGTAGAATCCTCAGCACATCGATGTATCGCGGTTTGTTTAAAAACAAAGATCACAACCTTCTGCAAGCATACATGCAATCAACCCGGCCCATCCTTCGTATTGAAAGAAACCAGAGCCTGGATAAGTAAAACGGTTCGCCAGCCATATTACTGTCAGAGAATGAAATCCTTACACCTACGAAGATTGAGATGGAATCATAAATATTAGCTGAACATTGTGAAATAGTATGCGGCTGACGCACAACTGCAGTTTCCAGAGTCAGTAACGGTATGAAAAATGGGTCTGCGCTTACATCTTTGGTAAGGTTGGGAGTAAAAAAGACTGGTTCAGAAAATTAGGACGTCTATGAATCAATGACGGAGTAATATCCCTACCATAATTGCTAAATCTATCAGTAGGGTTAGTTATTTATCAAGAAAGGAAAGTGTTTCATTACATGGCGGCAGACAGAGCAAAATACCGGTTCTAAACACGACGACACCGTGAATGACGAAGCTGAAGACGTGTCCAAATGACTGTTCACACACTACGAGGAAGAGGGCCTTTGCAAGCGACCACTTGCTGGGCTAAATCAACTAATGAGTAGAGCTGAAGGTCGACCTACCTCACACGCACCCAAATTAGCTCTACCTTGGATGAAATCATGATGTTAGTGATTGGCGGTCCATAGAGTTATAAGACCGACTTCAATATCAAACGTCACGACTACTATTGTGAACACAAGCCATTCCAAGAGTCAAATGTCCATGCAACTCACGGTGGTCATATACAATAATGATGATAGAGGCCACTTGTGGTGTATTGGTCAGAAGTCATACTCGAAGTAGGGTAAAATCAAGGACGTACGTCTAGTGCACAGCACAAAGTAGACATCCCGATAATCCTGCAGGACGGCAGAAGCGGAGTCGGACATGACGCACAAAGCAGGGGACGAGGGACATACCAACACTTTCTCCCCTTATAAACCCTCATGAAATACGGCATTTCCAGGTGGGCAAGATGATCAAGAGTTGAACTATCGTAGGCACTTGTTTTGGTAACCTTATCTTGACCAGGAATTCGGATCCGCCATCCCAAGTCGAAGTGGACGATCTTCCTGTTGCTTCGCGCCACTCTGATCGTAGGCTAGTTCTCACAACAACTATACTGAAAGACATCTTTTATCTGATGTGAGTTCATTAATTGGCGTGTATTGATCAAATTTCGCGATGTGTATTTGGCTGGATTCACTCATGCTTGATATTTCCTCATTTCGACCCAACGGAAAGACAAAATAGGCCGGCGTTTAGCTTGTAAGAGATTAATTCACGATGAAGGTGACATCATGCGGGAACAAAAGAGATCGGTGAGTCCGAAACACGACGACGACAGACCTGATCGTGGTAAAGTGCGAGTGGGTACGGCACGAAGAAAAATGATGCTTATTGGGGGTTGGTATCGGTGAAGTGAACCCGTTTGCAAGTCCACAACGGAAACATTGCACCCGAAACTCTCCCCCGACAGAGACTGAGGTAGAATTTGATCTCGATTGGGAAACATTGGCGGTTGGATACCTCAAAGACCATCAGATTCGAGTTGACGAACGCGGATTGTCATATATAATCAACTATAGGTACATCGCTAGAAGCGTCTTAAATTTCACTGGAAAACGAGGAATATTCGATTACATATCTTTCTAGCTTCTTTCCGGTTCTATTTAAGAATTCAAGTCTTCCGTTCCAAGTATTTAGTCTTCAACCAATCTAAACATGTCCAACCACAACGCGCGCGGTGATCTTGGGATGGATAATTGTTTTCCTTTCGGCATCGAACACGTCAATGCCGAATTCCTGTGAAGGGTAAACAAATGAGCTATGGTGCAGTTGAGGAAAGCGGGCCAACAGAAGACGGATACGCACGACAGTATCGTCAGTCTTGAGCTGAAGCGGCCCAGACTCCTCGCGTTCAGGAGAGAGACGAGTGCCGTTGACGTACGTCCCATTGAAGCTTTTCGTATCTTTGATGTACACCTACTCGCCCATATCAGCGAACAGTAGTTCTCAAACTCTGCATTCAAGACTCGAACCTTTCCATCCTCCGCCCACACTTCGGCGTGAGCGCGACTCATCGTGTCCGAGGGGAAAAAGCCATTGGTGGCAGTGGGAGGGGAGCTGGTTTCGCATTCCCTCCCGATCTTGGTGGGCACTTCGTTACTGGCGATTTGTTTTGGAGCCCAAGGCCTTGGTGCGTCTGCGAGAGGATAGAAGTAGACAGTTGACATTGTATCGTAGTTAAGATTTTGGGAGGAGAAAGAAGACGGCGCGTATGTGGCAAGAGGATGATGGAGAGGACGATAGAGAGGAAGATATTCCTAATTTTATTCTTTTTTGAAGAGAGGTCACGAGAGCTAGTCGAGTCAGAATTCAAAGCTGCGGCAGTGACGCATGGCGACATTAGGTGGTATATTTAGCTTTCAGGAATACCCCGAGGTCGCGCAAAGGCATCTGGGGAGCCGGGTAACGTGCTGTAAGAGCGAAGGAGCCAGTGAACAAGGCGAATGCAGGACAGGGTTAAGTTAGAAACCTGATGCCCTTAGGCGGATAGGAAACTAGAGACGAAATGCAGAACCAGCAGATGCACTGAGCACCAAGGGCGACATGGAAGGATAAATGCTATCCGATATCAGACTGAATGCGGCATTACAAAGATGATGTCGATTCTCTACAGTCTATCTCAATTGAGTTTGAACTTTGAAGGTCGCAGTGAGAAAATTGGCAGGGGGCAGAAGTTTTCTTGGCGTCGATATTTCTAAGCAGGACTTAAGGCTGGACGGTCGAAGTCACAACTCCAATCGCATCGTATGAATGCATGATAGATCACACACCTATTGAATCGGAAACGTTAATCGCAGTATCTCAAGATATACAATAGAATACGCGCATATCTATCACAATAAAAATAAGATCGTCGGCCAGAGTGAGAGTCGTTCCGAATCCCATAGTAAATTCTCGATTGCAACTGTCAAAACGTATTGTTATCGAACTGCTCACGAAGGGAACAAACTCACATACATCGAAAAACAACATGCTACCTCGCCTTAGATGCAGTAGTCAGTTATCTATCCTTCATCTCTATAGCCTCAGCCAATGCCCAGATTTCATTCCTCGAACGCAGGCCGCGAGATTCCTAGGTAAGCCGAAGGCACACAACGAAATTCGGAGAAGCAGTCTGCGCTGCTTCGCTTAAAGTACACTGAATGTATGTCAGCGAGCCTCAGGAAGCGAGAAGAATGAAAATGGCTCACCTGCAAGACGTAGGAAAAGCAACGAGGGGATATGAGTGCGTCAGTCAACCAATTGGTGTGCATATGTCTCGGTGGTGATTGAATGAACCCGTCGCATTTGGGCGCGTTTAAGGGTGCCTAGCGTCGTTGTAGACAATGCAGGCGAGGGCACCTTTGCTTTCGACGTCAATATTGGCACCATTTCTGTAAGAAGAGCTTCGACTCACCTGTTCCGACATCAACCAGGTACTCAAATAGACCCTTGCACCCACAGATGCTGACCAGAAGAAGTTGGTACGACAAGGACTGCAAGGCGCGATGCATCCAGCGCAGAGTACAAAGGAAGGAGAGTGCGGAGGTTCTTTTACCCACAACACCCTAGTTTGGAACTGTAGAGGAACAAGTTCATTATGTAATTTTTAAAATTATGTAATAGCAAACTTATCATACACATCCGGAATCAGAGAGTCACAACTGATCTTTAGCTCCACTCGTAACGACGCGTCTTGAACGCGTTAAACCGCGTCATTCTTCTACGGCTCGACCCTTCGATGCTCATGTCGATTTAATACTTCAAAAAACGCGTCTCCTGAGTCTTGACTAGCTTGACAGCCAACTGAGCCAACCAACAACACACGATGCGTAAGCTAGACCTGGGAATGCCAGCTTGAATGTGAAGCACCTCGATTACCACCATACGGACATGAAGAAAAGGCAGTTCCCTAAAGTCGAGAAACTACACAGAAAGCAAGAAAATATCTGTTAAACGAGGTCAGCAAAGAAAGGAAAAACAAACCGGAAGTTTGAAGGAGAGAGACGGACCGACATCGGCAATATATTGAGGCCACCTGCAAGTGCGTCGTGATGAAACGCATCACAACCAGAGAGAAATCCCTCTAAGTAACTTCTACCGATAAGTGAAGTACGAAGGAAGGTCTGATACCGTCCGAACACTGAATGTATGCACCACATACTAAAAGGTTTCAAGGAGCTCGAGACACCATCCCAAGTAAAGCGGGGGTGAATGTCCATAGAAGTTCGAATGACAATACCGTCTGTCTCGAGAAACATCAACAAGGAGACAAGGTGTGAGGGAGACTTACACGAGCTGTTTGCCTAGCAATCTGCAGTTCCGTGATCATTTTACGCGTCCAAATTAGAGCGAGAGTATAACCTCCTCATGTGCAACAAACTTCGACGAGGAAAGGGCAAGATTGAAAGTTTGATTTGGAAGAGATACTCAGTGTATGCGCATCGAGCCAGAGGCAACACGACGTACCTTTCAAAATCAACAACGATCGAAGTGAGGTAAGGATTGAGGATAGCGAAAAGGCCCATTCCAACTCGCGAGACCTTGAGACACACGCGGCGTGCTGATTACAGCAATGATCATCGAGAAATGCGTCCATTAAGAAAAGTGGCATTGTGCACGATGGTAGAATACACAGCGCGCCGGGTATGTCTGATGGCTTAGCGGTCGGTACTCTTGGGAACCGAAGGAGGAATAGCGCAGGAAGGGAGGATGGCATGACGCGACGCAAATCTCACCACAGAACGGTGTGCTAGGACCCAGTCAGTACCTGAAGACGAAGGTGGAAGGTATGACCAAACCTAAAAAGACAGTCAACTATAACGCGACCTGCATAGGGACCCCTAGATACTTTGTATCTTTCTGGATGTCTAGGGCGCGTTTGTCGCTCCGCGCCTTCAGGTCAAAACCGTTAGATCACGCAGAGCGGTGGAAGATTCGGATTTGAATATCGCACGAGACAGGTGAGTAGGGTTGGAGTAGGGAATGCGCAAGCAGAATGAAGATTGCATAGCACATTGATGACCTGGGAGCCAGCGAATAGACTTTGGGGGAAAGGAAGGAAGACAACCGAACGCGATGGCAGGTGTTTATGTAGACGTGCACAGACCAGGCGTCGTCCCTGCGGGTCATAATCGGATTGATCCGAAGCAGGTCGCTCCCCAGGTCTCCCCCTCATGCATCACGATTCTTGTCGCATCTCGAGTCTCTCTGCGGTGGGATAGGCCAATCAGACCTACCCTGGGCAGTCGTCGGCTAGAGAGGCTCGGTAGTCGCGTCGAGCAGGCCGTTCGGCGTCGCGTCAAAGGCTAAAGCAAGGATTGATTCATCTACTCAACAGCGAACACCTACATATGGACAGCACAGCCACTGATGGGGATATCTACGATCAGGACAGGCCAGAGGCCACTACTCCAGCGGTTTCTTGGCCCTTTCTGCTGCTAATTGTTCCTCGATGCTGTCGATCTATGATGCTTACCGTCATAAAAAGAGAAGCTAACCGCCATTGTACTTGGGTGCGACTACTCCCTTGCGATTTTGACCTTTGGTAAAGTGTGCCTGTTAATATTCCTATGTATCCTACGCCTGTACTCTCACAGGCTTTATTCACAGCGACTTGACGCTTTCTTTTTGCTTACTAGGGCTTATATGACAGCGATCTCAGGCGGCCATTCCCCCAGTGCTTCCCCATTATCAGAGGTTCGCAACATTACAACATTACCGTGAGTCAGGTTCAACTCTCGTTCTGTTCTTTCGTAAGCTGATCGGGAAACTCGTCCAAGCTTTACATGGCGACTGTCTGATGATAAAATTTGATCAAACGAATGCAAGCGCAGTATGATGTGTTTCGGCACCGCAATCCGCCCTCCTTGATCTATGTCGGCGATTTCCACAGTTCATGCTTGTCGATGGAGGACCTTCGTCGACCTGTTTACGCAATAATCGAACTATGGAACAACAAGACCTCTTCGACCACTTGGAAGACCTCCGCGATGCGCCACCGCGTCGACTTCAATGCATTGATACTGTAGTCATAACGCTGAGAACGAAGCAGCTAGGTTTGGTGTCACTCCCTCTATATTTATGACTCCCTGAACATAAAATATAAACAGGACGCCTGAGTCGACCATAAATTCTAATATGGATGGAGCAACACGTTATGAAGACAAGAAAGTGTCACCTAAATTAGAGAATTCAATCAAGAACAGATCATACATTTGCATTTAAAGTGGCAGACGTCGGTGATGGTGTCGGTAAAGGTGAGCGGCGATGCCTGTCATCTCTTATTCTTGTTCAGTTCAACCATCATCTTTTTCTTGAGGCATTTATATATCGATCAAAGTCCCACAGCCAGATTTCCGTCAAATAGGAACTCTGATTCGCCTTCGATTCCCCATTCCTTTGACGCACACCAGCACCTTCTCCTCCCGTCCGAGAAAATGATACTCACTGCCACTGTTTCCGCCCTATCCCTACTCTCTGTGGCTTCAGCCCAGATGGTGAGTATTTCTTCATGTCCTAGTGAGCGAGTCGTTGAATTTGGACGCATGTAGACCGTACAAGTTGGTTCGGTTGCCACCGCTCCAGGAGGAATCTTCCAATTCATCCCCAATACCCTCACCGCACCTAATGGCACCGTCATCACCTTCCAGTTTTCAGGAGCGTAAGTACTTTTTCTTTCATTTATTCAGTTTGCCAATTCCTCGTCTCTTGTGCAGTCCCGGAAACCATAGCGTCACGCAATCTACATTTGCAGATCCCTGCAACCCGGTAGCAGGAGGCTTCGACTCTGGTTGGGTATTCGTCCCTCCTAGCCCGGCTCTTTCTGCCACACCAGAGTTTAATATAACCATCACCAATGATAGCAAACGTACGCTCAAACGCTTGCTCACCCACCCGGCACTGACGAAACGATCCAGCAATTTGGTTCTTCTGCAAGCAGACCGTCCCAACCCCTGGTCACTGTGAAGTGGGTAAGTATTAACTCGTGGAATGTGTAGATGAATAAATTTACATCTCCTTCGCAGGAATGGTCGGTGCTATCAATGCCCCACAAACCGGAAACACATTTTCCGCTTTCCAACGTAACGCCAAAGCTTTCAAAAACACCTCAGGCGTACGTAAACGTTATCCGTCTGAGTGAAATCCATCCTCATATTTGAACGCAACAGCAAGGTCAAGGAGGTCTAGTCGGCATTGGAGCCTCAGCATCCGCTGGTGTTGGCCCCGTTCCAAGCCCTGCCATTGCTTACACAGGAGTTCCCTTGGCAGCTTCGACCCCTTCAGCAAGCAGTGCTTCCGGTGCTTCCGGTGCTTCTGGTGCTCCCGCTACATCCCAAACCGGCGTTGCGACAACCCCTCCAGCAAGCAGCGCTTCCGGTGTTTCTTCTGCTGCTCCCGCTGCATCCCAAACCGGCGCTGCGACAACTCCTCCAGCAAGTAGCGCTTCCGGACTCACCATCAACTCGGCGCTCGCTCTCTTCGCCGCTGCAATGGGATTCGTCCTTGCCTAAAAGTTAACGCCGAAGGACCCGTGTCCAGTTGGACCTATATTTATCCTTAGATGCTTCTTTCCTTTCTAAATTTCAGTTGTTACTACATGAACTGATTCTGGTAAACGGACTGATTAATAAGTTCTAATTTCTGGAGTTTTCCATGTTAATGTGATTTGGATCTAATTCAATTGAAAACTTGTTACATGAAGGATGGCGAAAAGTGATTTACGTACTAAAATTCAAAGTTTCAAAACGGAAATGCGGGCGCTGCGCAAAAATCGCGGGTTTGCTGAAACACGAATAGAAACATCAATGATGCATTTTTAAGAAGGCAACCAAGCAGGACTGTCACTAGCTCCACCCCTCGTTCCACGGACCGTCGAATTTTCTCAGACAGTAGGTCAAGCGTCCGATCCCAGCTCGTATGCATAATTTCCTATGGCAAATGGTGATACCATGGTGTAAATCCAATGCTCGCGACCACGAAAGCGACGATCAGCAACTTCTCGGTTAACCTCGTTGAATTCGTTCTCTCAACAACCGATCGATCAGATGGTTCGAGGTTGGACGCTACTGAAAAACAGGGCTTTGTCCAAGTTTCGAGCCCATCGTCCGAACGCGATAGGAACAGTCCTTTTCGACATCATGATAATACGCCCCGTCTTTTGATCCTTCCTTCGTTACCTTCAACCCGGAAATTTACTGCGGAAACTGATGAATCACATTTTGTCTTGTTTCAGCCCGATGGCATTGACAGTGTTGGAGATAAATAGCTCGTCGACTGCTTTATCAACCGAATGATTAGAAAAAGATTCCTGTATTTTAATTGACACTTTATACAAAACTACAGCCTGCTCTTAATATTGACGGATTGGTCGGGTTGGTCGGGGTGGGGTATTCAAGTGATCGGGAAAACCGGGAATGGGGAGCCTGGGTCTGGGTGGACTTTTTGGTCTGGCAACGTGGGGCTTCGCGGGCTCGCGCTCCTCAAGGTCTCTACAACGTCATAAGAGCATGTCAGAACATGAACCGATAAAATTTATTTGAATAACGTACTCCATGTCATCGAAAAAGCGGCTTTCAAAATCTCTGCAATTAATAAAATGCCTGGTAAGAAAAGGAGAGCAAAGGAGGTGGAAGGAATGACGAACTCCTCATCAGAAAGCGAGCGTCTAAGATGACCACCGGCTTGGTGGACGTAGTGAGCATACGTCGGGTCAACGTGGTCGGTGTAGACGTGGTGGAGATTGCCAGACTTAGGGGGGTTTCCGTAGGAGCTCTTGATCCGCTTGTCATTCGAATCCCAATACCCAGCAGTGATGTGCATCTTGGGATCAACAGATCCGACAGAGTGCGCCAAATGACTGAAAAAATACAATTAATCATGCGCCGTGAGTCGAGTGTCTGCGATACTTACACAACCTGGGCTGAAGATGCGCCTTTGTTCTCGAATTCGCCGCCGACGACTTCACGGTGCCAATCCTTCACTTTCTTGCGGTCAAGACTGTTCTTCTGAAGTCCAAGCCTGTCCATGTGCGATTTGGACCCTTTGCTGAACTTGATGGGGTTCTTGGGCTCTCGAGCTTCGAGCTGCCTGTAGAATTGAAGAAAACCAATAAGCAATCGTCGTTGTGAGGTTTAAGAATCACGCACTCGACGTTGTTAGTCGCAGCCTGCTTGGCTGGCACCGTGAGCGCCGAAGCACCTCCAAGAACGGCGGCGGTAAAAGTGAGAAGAGACAAAGTACGCATGATAGCTGTCGAAAAAGTACGAAAGTGTAGACGTAAGAGTAGAGTGAGTAGAGTTTGCAGAGTTGATTTGAAAAGTGACCAGCACGATTCAAGTTGGAGAGCGCAGCTGAAGATTTTTCCTCCTGGTCAACCTCCATTTTATAGTAAATTTGCATGCCTAATTACTTAAGACGAAGTTTTCAGGTGCGTTTGGTCGCTGTCGCGCTCCCCATAGTTTCTTCCTTTGAGCCCACGGGCGCCGAAGGGTCAGCACGCTTGTAGGCACAGGTAACTTGGTTCTCAACTCTGAGTAGCTGCACTCTCACTGGTTGTCCGAGAATTCGCATCGACATACACGGTGGGTAGAAAAAGAAAAACAAGAACCGCATTCCAAAACTGTAGTTGAATTTAGTAGGGACGCCTATTTGATTAACCATTGACCAATACCCATACAGTGCTTATTTTGAATATCCTTATTCCATTTTTGTGCGCCATTGTCGCCCCGGAACCCCTGACCGTCCTGACCTGGGTCCAGACGGTTTGCACGACCGCTACTGCCAGGCTTCTACCACGCCAAAAATAGCTTTTCTAGCCTTATTTATAAAACTGGGTCCGAATATCAGCTTCTGTTTCTCCTTATGGCAACACCGCCGTCTTTCTCGAACATAGTTCGTCCTTCTCAATGGTCATCCCAGATTCGTCGGATCCTCGGGCGGTGGTATCCACGCCACGCTCAAGTTCCGTGTTTGGACAATGGACTTGGGGTCGCGATTACATTTACCAGACTGAACTTTATGGGAACCCTTCTCAGCTAAAGGATTTGCATCAATACTTTCACGAAGCTCGCAAGTATTCCAACTCCTCGAGTGGGATATTCACGAGCTCCTCGATCCGCCTTCTATTACTCGAGACTTCGCTATTTTTAAAATAGAATTAGTTGGCTTGAAAGTGGCCACGCAGGGTGTATTGATCAGAAGGCAGACATGCTCCTGCCCACAAATAGTGGGCTAAGCCCAAAGCATCAAATTGTGACAATTATTTCAGCAAAAAGACATCTCTCAAGGAACTAAAAAACAATGTCTTTCATACTCCACGGTACAGATCTAGACCGATAAGGTTGTCTACAAAGATGAACGAATTCATGAACACATCTAGCACGTCCCAATGAGAATGTCAAGAAAATAAGGATAGATGAAAAGAGGTATTTTGGGAAGTTTCGTTGTCTATCGAGGGTAGAGGGAATGATGTCATCGAAATAGTGATACGATACAAATAGAGGGCGGTAGGGGAAAATGTGGATAGGGAAAATAGAGTGGTGCGTCCCAGTGAATCGAGAGACCAGTCGAAAGACATACCGTGTTTATCTGCATATCATGTAGAGATCAAAATAATGCCGGCATTGGAGAACGTTCGTCATATGAAGTCCAGGTCAATGGCTATCTCTCCTTCCCCGTTTCTTTGACCGACCCCGACCTGTAAGGCTCCGCCCAAGACTTTTCAAGCTCAAACCACCGAAAAAGGATGAATGACGCCGATGATCCGATTCTGAGTCGGAATCGTAGTCGCGTTCGTGGTAGTCATGGCTTGAATAATCAGGCTGCGGTGCCTGAAGGATAGCAGGAAGGGAAGGGCATTGAAATGTCGGCGAGCAACAGGGAATAACTCATGACTTACAACCATTTGAACGTTCTGCCCAGCAGGAACGACGATATATCCACCCATACCACCATCGATGGGGACTACGACGGGCTGGTTTAAGGAAGGTTGGTATGCTTGTCCGTAAGGAGACAAAAGCGGAGGAGACTGGACCGAGTAACTCTTTCGATGTCGGTACGACTCATCGATTGAACTCGAGGAGCGTCGCGACGAGGGTCGATGTGTATGCGAATACGAATGAGAACGAGCATGTGTATTCGAAGAAGAGCCCGAGTATGTTGGAGCGATGATAGGTGGGGACGTCATGTAGGGAGTGGTGTATGCCAGTGTATGCGGTTGGAAGAACTGATACTGCTGGGCGGGATAGCCAAAGTACGACTGAGGCGTCGACATTGCTACTGGAACCACCAGTCCATTAGGGCTCAGCACCGTCATTGACGGCGGGGTGCTCGCTGATCTCTGTATGGGTGGCGGGTAGGTGAGACTCGTGCTCATCGGTAAGGCACTGGCTGCTGTCTGCGGGCTCGGTCGCAAGCTCTTGCTTCCGCTGGTATGATGGCTGCTCCTATGACGGTGCTCGTGTCGGCTGTGGTGAGACCTCGGCGACGAATATGTAGGAGAAACGACGCCGTATGGTGTTTGGTAGAAAGTCGGTTGAGGCTGTTGGAACTGGTAGGGGTATTGCGCGGTGGGTTGATAAGCTTGAGGAGGAGGATTGTACGTTTCTGAAAGAGTATGTTCGCCAGGTATAGGGACGAATGGGTTCACCGGCTCGTGGTGCTTGGTCTGCTCGACCCACTCTGCGATCTTGGCCTGCTTAGCAAGATGCCGCTCAATGGCATCTGGGGAGTAGTCGTACTCGGTCATAGGGCTTGCTTGGGCTACCTGAGCGGTGTATATGATAGGTAACCAGACGAAGACAGAGGATGATAGACATACCTTCCAACTGAGAAACGAAGGCGAAACCCAGAGCGCGCAGTCCACCAGCACGCTTAGTCGCAGTGGCTCTCGACCAAACAACGAGGCCAACACCCAGTGAGCGGTCCTCGGCGGTTGAAGGATCAAAGAGAGGAACTGAAGTCGACGGTCAGCTGAACTATCAATCGAAGCGGATAAATAAGAACCAGAAGAGGACAGACCGTTGACGAATGAAAACGAGATATCTCCGTGCTGGGCCCCCTTGCGCATTTGTACGCCTCATCAGATAGCCCGTCAACGTAACTCGTGGCCGACACACGACATGCAGATCCCTAGATCGCCGAACAGCGAACGAAGCCGCTCCAACCGCTACATCCCTTGCGGGTGAGTCCATGATGAGTCCGAGTTGAGTCCGAGGATGCCCTTTTAAGAATTTCATGGCAAGTGAATTGCGTTCAAGATCGAATGGGTAGAAGAGCCCTCTTACTCTGGATGAGATATCATAAGCAGGTAGCAAAAGGCCTGTCTATATCCAAATGAAAGTGAAAGCAAAAATACATCTGATCAGATGAGAAACGTTTCAAGAAAACACAACATGCCGTTTCGGCATTTACTTAGAACATGTGATTTCAAATCTTTATTTGGGGATCGTACTTTGATCGTACCTTGGGCAAAGAAAAAACTGCTCGAGCTCGAAGTACAGGATTTGAAAATTAAATTTGTTGCCGTTTTCGTAAAATATTCAAGAGCTTCTTGAAGTAGTACTGCTACTCTTGGGACAGTCGACTTTGATTTCGTCCTCCGAAAAATTCAAGAACAAATAAATATAATATTAGATTCTGGACAGACACGGTACAACTGTGGCTATTGTCACTAAAAATCGCCCGAGGGACCAAAAATCACTAGAATTAATTAAAAGGGAATTATTCCCTGCAGGTCTGGCCTGTGCGATTAATCTTTGCCGTAAGGGAAGACTTGGGTGCAGTTATCGGAAAGGGTGGCTTCGTACAAGAACTGCAAGTTAATATTAAGGGCTTTTCGGAGGAGACCAGTTGGGTTGGGGTACAACGCCTTGATGTTGTTGTTAACGAAGGTGGTGTAGCGGAGGCATGGCTCGAACAAGGTGGCGGAGGTGAGGTCGGCTTTGTAGCTGTTGACTCCAACGGTGTTGCCTCCGGGTTGGATGGGGTACTTGTTGTAAACGTATTCGAAACCTTCGTTGCTGATGGATCCGTTGTGGCGATGGAAATCGGGTGGGAGCTGCATGAGCTGGAAGAAACCGCGTGCTACGGTCAAGTCGAGCTGGCCGTCGGTTTGTCGTCCGTCGATGAAAAAGTTGATGGGGAAAACGGACTCTCCGTAAGCAGTGAAGAGGCGAGGGGAGACGAGAGAGAATTGCGGGTTGTTCATGAGGGAGTCTTGATGGAGGAAGTTTCTGAGTTCAGCCGCGACCGTTAAGTTGTACTTTCCAGCTCCGAATTTGTTGCTGTAGTCGACGAACTATACAGTATCAGCACGTTAATAAAAATTATCAAACTGAAGGAAATACGGAAACTGACATGTTGGAAGCGGGTCTCATTGAAGTCGTGGTTGTTACCGAAGAAGAAATCAGCTATTACATTGCATTTCATTTAAACGTCCAAATCAAAGATTAAGCTACGTACCGCGAGTCATACTTGTATCACCTTCGCAGTTGTTGTGGCTGTTGAGTCCACCAACCGTTGCAGGTTTGGGTGGGTTCGGGCCAGTCAAGGGAGTAGCGCCTCCGATACTCATGAGGTTCGTGATTGGGTTACCGTTCACGAGGAAGGTGGAGAACACGAGGAAGCGAGCGAAGGTGTTGTCCAAGTTGAGAGCTGGCGCGACAGATTTAGAATTTGAACGAATGAATCCGGTTCCACTACCTACCTTCTTGAACGGCGTTGATGATTTGCACAGGGGTAACGATTCCATTACGGGGGAGATACTATTCAATTCCCGTCAATCTTTGCCAATAGTTTATGAACGGTTTATAAAATGCATACCCCATGAGACGCGAGAGTGTTGAGGGCGGGGCATGGGCCACGGATATCTCCTGGCTGGAGGGGCAGGTGTGGGTGAGCCGCATCGTTGATCAGCTTCGTCCTGTCATCGGCCAAAGGACCCGGCGGGGGTTGGGGAGGGGAAAACTGGAGCGTTGGGATGACCGCGTCCAATTCATCCCTGGACAAACCAGCAAGTGACTGGTACTGAGGGAAAGCATTGGCAACAATGCCGAGCGCCAGGAGAGTGTAGACCGAAAGAGAAGCGAACATCTTGAAAGATATGGAAGTAGAAGCTAGCCTGAAATTTTGAGGACGAGAACGACTCGCCTTTATACTCGCAGATCCAGCAGGACGCGTTCAAGCGGTTATTTTTAGACATGGTCGATGCCTCCGCCTATTCGTTGACACGAAAATCCTGTCAAGCGCTTTGGGCGGGGCCGATTCCGCATTCCAAAAATAAAGTCGAGCCATTTGGACTACTCTATTAATAATCGCTCCGCTAGCACAGTTGCATTTTCGTCTCGCGAGTGGTACAGAATCTAATTATTATCCAACACCCTATAAGCGCCTGAATTCTATTTTTAGTTCGCTTCCATCAAACACAAGCTCCGCGTTTGACATGAGTGGGCGTGGTCACCGTAGTCGTAGTGTAAGGAGACAACGAGGGCTCTCTATATAAGATCTTCTACAGAAGGGAATGCAGAGGTTTCTAGTGCACACTACGACCCCGATTCCAACTGATTGTTTTTTTTTTTCGTAGGAGTCACTCGCCCAGCAGGCAAGTACTTCTTTAAAGTGACCTGTATATCTCGTAGTCTTCGGGTATAGCAAATGATGACGTACACCGAACTCGCTCGGAGTTGGCTGCTCAGCTTCAGTCATTTGAAACAAGGGACTGTGCTCCTTGCTCTAATATACATACTTGCTCAATATTTATTTAGGAATACACTGAATTTCATTGGTCATTGTGTGCAAGAGTCGTCTCAGGCGTTTGTCGACCCCTTGCAACTGTCAAAAGTCGATATGTTTGGGGTTTGAGTCAGTAAATATCAGTCTCCATTTTACACACCTCGCCTGAGACTCGCTGCGCCTCACTCGAAAACACCACACGAACACATTTGCTTTCTCATAGAGTTACGAAACGGCCCTCAATACCATATTACTTTCCGCTACATTTTCAACTAATAGTAGGATCGTCTACATTTCGACCTCGAGATCAATCCGTTCGCCTTCTAATTGATGGCTAACCCAAATTTAACTTCGCATGCTAGCACTTATTCACCGTTCCAATGCGCGTTGGCATGCAGTGTGGAAACGTCGTCCAGCAGGAAACGCTCAAAGGTTTATGCAAACATTGTCTTTTCTAAATATGTACTTGATGACTGCGGAATAATGAAATCAATGTACTGTGGGAGCATTTTTTCTTTTTTTAAAAGCGGACCAGGGCACGAAAGGAAAAAATTCTAGCTCTCCTCGACCAAAATCCCACTGTGGTGTAGTCGCTGTTACCATTACGGGTAGAGTATACTCGGGGCATTAGGTAAGTAAAACTCTCCTCCCAAGAAGTAAACGAATTCTAATTGAGTGCGAAATTAACACCATCTTCTTGTCTACCAACGCTGCGTTAGGAGGCAAGAACGCCAATGAATTTATCGTCGTTCCACGACTCGCAACACTTTTACCAGTTCGGCAACTGCTACAATGCACCATCGGGACCTAGATAAGACATTGCTGCACCATTCTCCACCTGGCACATTGCTCCGGGCATACCTTTTTTCCCGGCCGCTCTGGCTTAAAGACTTTGACACATTCGGCACGGAATGGGAAAGGTTCTTAGTGGAAAGTCTCACAGCTTTCTCATTGGCTGTCCCTATTCGACTCACTGGCTTACACAGTCCACGCTTTGCTCGAGGAATCGTCAGGGGGATTCACTCCGTTGACTTCGCTTCTCGATAAAGCGGTCTTCTTCAGCTTCTCCTGGCGACTAAGGCTTTCCATAGTTGGCGGAAGGAAAACTGTGTCAATTCGTTTGGCGCTTTTAATCGTGGGCTTTCCCAAAGTATACGAAAAATATGGACTGGTGGTAGTACAGTTCTTGTGTTACGTTTGGCTTCTGGACCTGGGTACAATCTTTTTCCGGGCTCTTACAATCCTTGAAGTACGTCGAAGTATCTAAATAATATCAAAACACCTAGTCTGTATTATATGAGTCGTGCGACTCCAGGACGTATCACCTTGAATTGCATCTTTTCTTTCAGTCTCATCCGTTGCTCCAAAATAATGAACGATGCCACAATTTCTTCCCTGATAGGTTCCGTACCGCGAGTTAGAATAAGCCCGAGTGGACTAGATTTGGTTTGAAGTTGAGCCCACGCAATTGGGTGATCCAAGTTACTTTCTGGGCAGAGCTAAGGATAATATTAGAATAAAATGTTAAACTTGTAATTCTGCCGTAGCGTAGTAAACGCTTACCGCTAAGCGAACCGATACGTCCGTTCTCCATACGAAGCTTCCGCTAGGAGTTTGCATCGTCCACATCGTACTGTCCATGAAATTAAGAAATAAGCTATTTTACAAAATATGTCTTCGGTGCTTACCGCCCATTCTCCCTTGTCTCTTCCTTCAGCCACTCCTTCAACTTGATCGACTTCCCTCCGTATCGCCTTGCAAATAGGATTGTATCCGGCAATAGAGTCCTTCTTTGAATCGTCACGAGTAACTCGTCTGTCTGTTCATCGCTAATTTTAGTTCGCTCAGCACCAGCGTCGAGGGTCGATATCGTCATCAGAGGTCGTCCATTTGAAAGTAAGGTGGCGTTGAGGACACTTGATCTGGAGAATGTGAGCGTTGTAGTGGGTTCTGGGGCGACGAGAGTCGCCAGCGAAGAGTTGGACGACTCAAACATCATGGCGGATTGGGAGAAAGAACGGACGTGGTTAGTGTGAACAAGGCTGCGTATTAATGCAATTGGCTGAGAGAACTTTCGTCTTGCGAGGGCAAGAGTCTAAAGATAGTTTGATGTTTACAGATAAGATAAGATTTCTATCATGCCTCCGGAATCGGAACACAATTTGGGCGGCCGTGATTGGTCCGTTGTCCGGGACATGGGCCCTTCACAGATGCTTGCCGGTGAGTAAGTTAAATTCGATCGTCGTTCAAATACACGCGAACCCATTATCGTTCGCACGAGTAGGCTGCATCCTCTGGCAGTTGGACGACTCTACGTCAATTGACATTCAATGTAATATGTATTGGCGTGTAAGCTTGCTTGAGAACGTAATTAGTGGAGAACCCCAAAGGCCCGATTCCTGGTAAATACTCAAAGAAATAACTGAATATGACAAGTGAAATGACCGTATATTTATTCCCAAAGATTATCAAAACGGTCAAGAAGGCACTTCAACTCTCCGAACGCCCATGAGATTAATCTCCGTCTGTGGGGAAACTGTGGCGCCAGCCTGAGTTCAACGTCTCCAGTCCGGACCAGACGGCTGTGCCGTCGTGCGCTTTCGTCTCCAATCGGGACCTGATCCTTGTGGGTTGTCCGACCTTGACGAACGAACGGCTGAGTACCCTTCTTCTTTCCTCCTCGATGTAGAGCTCGCGGTCTCTTTAGAGTTATTCCAGTTGTGTGAAAAGATATCCTACAAACCGTTGAATTCATCAGGTCGAGAAGGCCAAATTTAAAATTACCTTGGTAGGGGAAGCTAGTATGCCACCGGTAGCGTGGACGTTAATGTCGGGTGAGACCTATAGAAGAGTATTTCAGTCGGTGGCTGGAAGAATAGGAAGCGACGACTTACAGGTAGCGCAGTGGTTGAAAGAGAAATGGTGAGGACCATCAATACCAGAAGACTGGGCGAATGCATTGCGATGCTGACGTAGGGGGAACTGAAGCGACAACCAGCTCTTATTCGCAATATATACCCAGACGCACATCTCCAGCTAACCTTTCATCGCCGGAGGTTCCACGTACGCGGTATCGAAACCCATAACCGGTCTTCCGTCGTCCGCCATATTCGAAGTAATTAGACTAACGGATAAGGTAACAGCGTCCGGGAACAAGATCTCCGATACTCGTGCCATTACTGGCATGTGCGGACTCGAGAATTCCAGGCAATGCTAAATTAATATAAAAATGTGGATCGCTCGTCTCGCCTATAATGTAATGTGCACACTGAACGTCACTGAACAATTTCTTTGCCACTCGTGAAACAACGAATAATATTCTAAGGAACAACGCTGCCATCAGACCCGAGGTCTTAGAGTAAGCCCGGCCATTTTCGAGATACAGTACCTCGGGAATCAGGTACCATGACGGCAGGAATTTTCATAGACCTTCTTTCCAGGTATTACGCAAGACGAGACCGCTGCAGAACGCACCGACGCTAGCTGAGCTACCCCTAACATGCCCAACGGCTCTGGTAGTCGGGGTTAGTCGTCCCATTTTTTGGCGTGATCTGACAAGATTATTTCCTTCTATACATTATTTCGTATATCTCAATTTCCTTTCATTGTTCTGACAGGCATTTCCCTATTGCTGTAAACGTGCGGTGGAAATTGGAATTGACAGAGCGAAGAAAGAGTTTTAATTGCTGTTGGCTAGCGTTCAGTGGGAGTGGGAAAGCTTCATTACTCGTAATATGCGATAAAGCTTAAACGTTGATCTCGTGTCGGGTATCATGTCAAGAATGGTCAAGCGCAACAGCTCTCGCGATGCATCGAATTCAAAGCTGCAGTTCAAATTTAACTCCCGCCGATCCAGTAAAGTTGGGTACAAGGGGGCACGAAGAAAGCCCCGAGATGGCATTCCCGCGCGGGGATCGTATTCGTTACCATTACTAGTCGGCTTGATAAGATATTAAGGGGGTGGAGAAAGTATAGCGATGGACAGCCGGAAATCAAGGGCTCTTCTTCCGTGCAAACGAGACTCGAAGGATATCTCCCATGCAAAGAACCCCGAATGAATCGGTGGGCTATTGGGTTCGTTCCAGGTCGGGAGCAAGGCACTCTTCTGTGTGAAACGGGCCAAATTCTCCGAGGAAAGAAGAGAATAATATAGAAATCGATAGGCCGGGTGTAACAGATACGATAATTGCATGCATACACGAGCAGAATACGTGTGGATGGATGGAAAGCGATGCGAGTCTAGAAGCATAGTAGAGGGAAAGATCTGTTAAATATTCCTGTAACCAAAAGAAATCGGGGAAGTCCGAACGGAAATAAAACAGATATATAAATCGACACCCAGGTATATTCAAGGCCACAAAATCAGAGCAATAATGGGGACGTAAAGGCGCTTATATGTCCACTAGTAACTGGCTCGAAGAATTTAATAATCCAATACGAACATCGGCAGATAACTCAGCCTTCATATTCGAGTATTGGATGAGACAAAGATTGCTCCTAGTTGCTAGTGAGATGTACGAGCTGTCTGCCTCAAGCAAATGGGAGGAGAGAACGCGATCGTCGAGCACTGCGATGCAGAAAACCGTGATGTCCGTAGCAGAGTGATATTCGAAATACGAAATAATCGTTTGAAGAGTCAGATACGATTTCGTTTGATCCAAGAGACGCTCAGACTAGCAACAAAGTACCCACACAGAAATTCCTTAAGTTCTATAATCACTCATGGACCCGAGCAATACCCAAAGTAAGCACAGGGAGCATGAGAGGATAGTACGGCAGATCTGTGTGGGGATCCAGCACCGTCAAGTGTTAGAAGGTTCAAAGGATCGAGATGAGAGAGACAGTATTTGCTGGAGCCTGCCGGTGGGATTGCATGATGGTAGGGTGGAACGATAAGATCTGTCCACTGCTCGAAAGCCGCAGAGGCCGAGACTTGTTTGGATCTGTAGCCGTCGACTCACATTGGACTTTTCTTTCCGCTTTCGAACACCAAACCAAGTACTACCCCTATTTCGCCACTATGCCCTATCCTAAAACAATACTAATCATGGCCCAAAACCTGATCCGTTCGATGGGGAACGACACGAACGTCGACGAAAGCAAGTTCTGCATGCTCTGGAACGCAATTCTAAACCACCACTTCCCACTTGACAGAGACTACGGAGTGGCTCATGAGACTTCTACCACCGGCAGCGGTACGAAGCCAGTATACCTCCTCGTCAAGACCGTCCGTGCAGAGGAACACGTCGTCCTCGTCGTCGGGCTTAAGAAGCCTCTAGAGGAAACAGAAGCGGGTAAAGAGAAACTGACGACGGAGCTGGTCGAGTATATCGAGAAACGGTTTGACGAAACCGAGTACTCCTGCATCTATGGTCTTGGAAGCATTGGTCTTTCTTGGACGGCCTTTCGCATGGATAAGACGGGCTCCTATAATCCGAGGATACTTGTCCCCTGGCGATCGAATGTTACTTCGTATTGGGCGTTTGACACCCTCAACGATATTGTCTCAGAAATACACAGGATGACGGCGCCGCAAAAAGATTCTCCATCAATCCGTCCGTCCGTCCATCCACATGAGGTACGGCTAGGGTTGGCCTTGCGCAGTTTTGGTACTGACAGATTGCCACACAGAATGCACACATTTTGGTACAATCGTCCTCTAGTGACGTCAGAACTATCACAAAGGATATCAGCGCGCTTTCGGTGGAGGACAAGGATAAGAAAGAAGTTGCGACGATGTTACGTAGTAATCGCCAATAGCGTATAGCAGGATTGTGGGTCAACGACACGCTCGCGGGGTAGAAAACAGCACCCGGAAGGTGTAGGTAGACAAGGGTGTTCAAAAAGAATAACTGATGTTCGAGGTTGCACATGTCGACGAGTAGGAAGTCCGGAGAGCGATCCTCGCCACGTATGACGAAAAACAATTTGGACGTTGACGCGTTTAGACGACGACAACATACAGGATTGTTTAACATAGGACACAGGTCGCTCTCGGAGGTCTGCAAGTCGAAGATGAAACGAACATGAAAGGGAAGATATCGATCTGCTTTCAGAGCGTTTTACTGTGAAAATTTGTGAAGAGTCCTGTGAGGATTTTTTTCGGATTCCGCAGGACGGTTGGCGATGCCAAATCCATAAGGAAAAAAAAGGACGAGGGTCTATACAGTGTCTAGCCGGAGATACCTAACGCACTCAGAGCTTGGGAAGACTTTTTAGGACGACTTTGACATCCAAGCCGAATGCGTAGCATGGCGTGGGTGTACAAAAATCGTGGTGCAGAAACGTCCTCCTCGCTCTCAGTGTGCCAGACTACAGCGGGGACGACAGTGAGGGAGAGTATTGGCTGTTTAAATAACAAAATCTGTAGGGAGAAGGGAAAGAGGGCGTCGCAGGCGAAGATTGAAGAGACATCCGTCGCTCTCTGCGGGAGACTAGTGGGACACGAGTCGAGGACGACCTCATGTGTGGTTGTGGTTCGAGGTAAAGGGGGGTTATCTGCAATTAGATAACCCGACCCTGAAGATCATTGGCATGACCGTGAGCGAAATGAATTGATCTTTAATGACAATCATGTTCTCCTCCACTTCGTTCACGACATCCTCCACGCCTTGCTCACCTCTTCTGTTGGCTGTTCCTCTCTCTTCGCCGTAACTCCGTGCGTCAAGCTCATGCTACTCCTCAGTAAGACCTATAACTTTTCACGTTGCATGCGTTAAAACCCACCTCAAGAGCAGAAGAACGAACATGGCTCCTTCCCCGACCTACTGATCGTTAGGATATTTCAATATGCCTCCTTTATTTCGTGAGTCGCCTTCTGCGGTTCTACCTTTAGTTTGAGCATTTCAGGAAGCTAACCTTGTGTTTTATCCTAGAAAACTACCAGGCGGTTACACATTGTGATGCAACCTACCGACCTACCTAGGTCTCTGCCAAACTGACTGAAGGATCGTGGCACGGGTAGAAGTTGTGATTCTCTGCGTGGTGTGGTCTAGCTCTTTCCATGGTAAGTTCTTTTCGTACATGGAATGGTCGCGAAATTCCCTGTTTCTTGCTTGACCGTCTACCGAAACACACTAACGCTTTTCTATCCAGATTATTCGATAAAATTAAGGCGACCAACGATAGCCTCAACTTCACCTCCTCTGCGAACGTCGCGGAGACGTGGCAGCCCCCAGTCGCCTGCATCCTTCGCTGGATTCTGTCGCACCTTCATAACAACAATTCACGCTCCAAGTTCAAGTTTATTGTCGTCAATATCGATCTCAAATCCGACAGCAAGGTCTTCCCTACCGTTTTCAAGTTTATCTTTCAATCTCAGTCGTGCCAGGAACGCGTATATTATCGCCTTTCCCGAACATTCCTACCTTCAATAGACTCCACTTACGTCTCCTGCTCCGGTACTCGAGTATTCGCCATATCATGCCCATGGTTCGACTAGCCAGCTCGAGCATTTGCTCTTTCTCCTCAAATAGCTCGGTTCGAATCGTCAACTTGTTGCCAGCACGTCCAAGGAATCAATGTCATGCCAACGACTGCTTACCACCTGTATGTCGAGCCTACACCTTTTGGGCAGTCCTGTTCCCTAATTTCTACTCGGGCGTCTTCAAGTTGAAGCAAACATCAAATCCCCAGCGTAGACACTCCCTCCTCCACCCACCGCGCATACATCAACACCAGCATCGTCAGCACGAGAAAGAAACCTAGACGGGCACTCGCGGGTCAAGAGTCGTGTCGAGAACATGGAATGACGGTGGATGAAGGCGGTCATGATGTCATGAAACGGTACTGGGCGATGCTACGAAAGAAGAACAACGCGACACCCAACTCCAAACGCGCATTCATTGACCTGGACCTGGTGGTTCAAGCAAGGATCCAGGCGAGGCAGCCTGCGGACTAGAAAAGAACGTTGAATGGCGGTGGATGGAGAAGGACGTTCATGTTGGGAATTATGGCAGCGAAGGGCTGCTGGGCCACGTCACGACGTTCGAAGACTCCAAACGCATATATTGACCTAGATCTTGAAGGATTCGGCCCAGGTAGCTTTCAGACCAGGACGAAGGGAAGAATGTCGAATGGCGGTGGACGGAGGTGGATGCTGATGCTGGAGGTTGTGATCCCGAGAGGCGTGGCTGGGCCGATGTCGAGGACGTTCGAAGATCAACAGAACTGGAGAACGAGCTTAGGCGGAAGGATCGCCTACTGTCCCACGTATACGGTCGCCCTATCTTACATCTCATCGTTGTCTTGTGTCGGTTTTTCGACTCTCAACTCGAGCCCATTCCCGTCCTTCTTGCTGTCGCCCTCAGGCCAGTGCATGCTACTGCCACTGGCGCTGCTGAAAACTCAACTCAACTGGCGTAGACGAGCGTAGGCAGTGCCCGCATCCCCCTTTGCCTCAGAATCTGAATCACGAATGCAAGAGCCTTCGCCAGCGGGCCAGCGCAACACGACACTCGGACGCAGTGGAAGCTCTGGAAGCAGGCTCTCAATCTCAATCACCAGTCTGTCGTTTCTTGCCGTATTCGGGTTCGACTTTCATCTTCCCTCAATCCAACACGACCAGTCTCGTCGTCTGGCACCGGTGCAACGTGGTCTACTTCTTATGACACTGGCCATGTGCGAAGGAGGGGCTGGATGGACGAGAGCTGAGAGTCGACGCTGGGAGCTGGGAAATGACGAGCAGGAGCAGCCGAAGAACACCGTTTTTATTCCTTACCTACACCGAATCATGACGGTCGTGTGGCGTCTGCTTGCTGTGAACCTCGCTGGATAAACCTCCATTTCGAACAGCAACGTTTCCATCTGTGCCCGATTCGTGCAGCCCACCACGTTGAGCTGCTTCCCAACGAATTTCTCTCCTCTTCCTTTCCCTCACCTCCTCCTATGGTCGACCAGTGTTGCAGCAGATATGACTTTGCGGTTTCGAGGCTGCCCTCCCGCCTCCTCATCACACAAATCTCGCGCATATACCCACCTTCATACCTCTGGAACGTTTTTCAGGCTTGACTGAACGAGCTGAAAGGACGATGCTTCAACTTGAAGGATATTAGGCCCACCGGAGAGGTTGGCTGTCGGTTGGGTTCGATGAGATGGGCGGAGAACGAAGAATGGAGAACGTCAAGCGATGACGTGGTTAGGTTGGAGAAGGAATGAGCTAGCAGGCAGAGCGAAGAGTTTGGCTGATTGTCGCCTTCAGGCTCACGCGTACTGCTTCTGCTGCTGAACACTCAACTCAACTGGCGCGGACGAACTTAGGCAGTGGCCTCATCCGCCTCTGCTCTAGGATCTGAACACGAATTTATGACCCTATGCTAGCGGGCTCAGTGTCCAGGTCGTACAGCACATTATCAGCGGAGCTGCATATCTCTCTTCTTGCTTTAGTCGACCAGTGTTGCGGCAGATACGACGTTGGACCCCCGAGGCTGCCCTCCCACCTCCACATCTCGCGCATATATCTAGCTTCGAACCTCTAAAACGTTTTTCAGGATTAATTGAGCGAGCTGACGAAACGTTACTTGAACTTGAAGGCAGTTGTGCCAACTCGATCGGCTGGCTGGTCGGGTTTGACGAGAAGGGCTAGAAATGGAGAATGGGAACGTCGAGCGACGACACGGTTCAGATTGGAGAAGGAACTGACTTCGAGTGAAACCTGCCGAGGACGACCATGGCCCAGCGGGTAATTTGGACAAGTTGTCGACTGCGACGTTCGCTGGTACATGGTCAAGCTAGCTATAGGATTCGCAATCCGACATCCTTGCTCGGTGGTTAATAAGACGACGAGTTTAGCTGATAGCGTCCCGAAATCATTCATCTCTTTCCAGACCGACGTTCCATGCTCTCTCTGTCAACTGGGGTGATGATGTGGCCGAAGATGTGAACTTATGACAGTATCACTAGCTCCATCGATCAACTCCAGCTCCCAATCATTTCTCTCGCCCTTTGGCGGCTCTGCCATTGTGGAACGCTCTTTGTGCCATCATCTCAGCTGCAATTACCCAGGAACTTTGTATCAGTGAGTGTTCTTAGATTACGAACGTCAGATTTTGCTTCTACTCAACCCATTGATCATCTAGGCTCTTTCTCCTGCCATCTGTACCTCTGTCACAGTCGCCATGGACGACGGCTCAACACGATCACTCATGTGGTGTTTCGTTTGATTGATTCGACTATTTGCTCGCCCAATCGCACTTGCAAGTTCAAACCTACCGTCGTCTCGACTCTCCATATCGAGTCTCACCCCACGTCGTTTACGTCTCTGGTAATCCTCTCTTGATCTTTTTTTTCGCTCCCTTTCTGATACATGTCTGTAGAACGAAGTTGGCCATCCGAGTGTTATTTGGCTCAGCAGTGATGGGGCATCGATATTCGGACTCCTCGGCCTTTCGACAAGGATCGTATCTTGACATTTTCAGTGAGCGCGATCTATCCAAGCAGGAATATTCCCAGGTCAGAAGTGCACGGAATATATCATTTTTGCTCGGTATCTTGCACGCTACAAAATTATTCTGGGAGCCTTTCCCTGCTGATCTACTTACAATTTCAGTCATTCATGTCTCATTAGGCACCAGTGCTGAGCGCTGGACTCTGGATCTGACTATCCACCTATTGTCGTGCATGGCTGGCAGCCAAAATGCGCTATTTGCTTTGTCTGGCGTAGTCGAGTATTGACGCTTGGAAGTGGACAACACTCCCAGTTGTATATAATAAACGATGGTTACATTCTATTGCTTTGAATGCCTAATGAACGATTTTTTTCAAGCTCGTGTGCAATTTTAAGGACCTAAAAGGATGGTCTGAATTTATAATGTTTCATCTTTTACTGCCAACTCTCTTATAATTTTCTTATCAACATCGCCTAACGGGCATTTGAATTTTGTCGAAATAGTGGCTTCTGCACAAATAGCGTTTGTGATATTCCTAAGAATACCCAAACAAGTTAATGTCCTGGATAAACTTTCTTATGCATGTAATGCACCATAAACCACGACTCTCCATTGTCGTCGTGACCTCTAGAAGTTTACACTTCCGGACAAGGATGGGAAGGAAATAAAATTCAAAAGTCCTGAACCTGAAGCGGAACCGCACGTAGACGACATGATCGTCGTTGAAGCCCGCCCGGTTCATTTGGTCGCGATAGGTTTGCCATAACTGATGCCTGGGTTGCTCCAAAGGGAATTCATCTAGGTTTGAGACATCCGCGAGTTCGGAGATTGCTAGAATGCCGTCAATCCGCTTCTTCAGTAGCGGTTCAAGTGGGACATCAAGCGATTTCAACGCATCCATGTCCCGAGGGTCGTACGGAACAAGACAGAATTGGAGAGCGGCTACCCACATCTTTTGGGGGTTCGGCGTGGTTGTGAATGTTGTGTGGAATTTTTCGGCGAGTGCTAAACTGAGTGACTCGAAAAAATCGTCGTCATTGTTCATCCGCATGGCGTACTTAAGGATAAAGCTGAGCTGCTCCTCCTCCTCATCGCACAACGGCTTGTGGTCTGGCCTAGAAGCCGGTTTTAGCACTGAAGACAGACATGTTGGCGTAGACAAACCAAGCAGCCTTTTGGCACTAAAAAGCGAGTCAATTGCATTGATGTGACCTGTATTCAATCGAAAATACCTCGCGAGAACAGTATAGCTGGAATTTACACTAAATACAACGCATCAGTTGTTTAAAAAATTAACTGCACAATTTCGACGTCACTTACTCTGGCACACTTTAACAAGCGTTTGTTCTGCTCTGGATGCTTTCCACACTGACCACATACAGTCGACATTTACTTGCGTCTGTTCTTGTAATAAATGAAGGCTGGTTGTCAGCTGCCGAGCTAGGTCGAAGGTGAAGGTGAGCGCGCACGGGTTTCGATTTAATTTCTGCCACTTGCACGTGATATTCGAACTGACAAAATTAGTGCCACTATAGACCTCCTCGGACCTCCAGACCTTGCTCACCTCTTCCGTTGGCCGTTCCTCTCTCTCCTCCCCGTAACGTCGTGCATAGAGCTCATTCTGTCTCTCAGTAAGACCTATACCTTGTCTCGTTGCACGCCTTAAATGCCACTTCAAAAGCAGAAGAACGAACATGACTCCTACAACGACCTACTGGTCGTTCGGATATTTCAATATGCCTCCTGTATCTCGTGAGTTGCCTTCTGCGGTTCTACCTTTATTATGAATATTTCAGCAAACTGAAGTTGTGTTTTTTATACTAGGAAACTGCTAGGCGGTCGTATATTGTGATACAACCTACCGACCAACTCAGGTCTCTGCCAACCTGACAGAACGAATGGTGGCACGGGTCGAAGCAGCGATTCTCTGCGTGGTGTGGTATAGGTTCTCTTTCGGTAAATTCTCCTCTTGTTTTCTTGGTTACCTGGAACTGGTCGTGAAATCCCTCGTTTCCTGGCTTGACCATCTAGCGAAACAGACTAACGTTCTTTCTGTCCAGATTATTCCTCAAGTGTCACCACAGATGGCACCCTCAACTTTACCTGCACTGCGAACGTCGCGGTGATGTAGCAGCTCAAGCCGACTGCATCCTTCTGGATTCTCTCGCACTTTCATCACACCGACGTCCCACGTTTCAAGTTCAACTTTATTGTTGCCAATATTGATCACAAATCGACTGTGTCACCATTCCTTCAGGTTAATCTTCCAGGCCCATTCGTATGAATACCATCTCTTCGCCCCGTCATTCTTCCCATCAATGAACACCACCATCGTCTCCTGCTCCCGCCGACGGCTGCGTAGTACCAATATGGCATGAAGAACGCGCGTACACCTTTGGGCCAGTCCTGTTCCCCAACTCCTGCGTCCCTCTTAAAGTTGAAGCAATCATGGAACCCGACATCACCGACTTCTGAACCCTATTCTTTCCGCCACGCATACGTCGACGTCAATAGTTCGAGAAAGGAACCTAGATGGACGCTCGCAGGTCAAGAGTCGTGTCGAGAACGTCGAACGACATTGGGTGATGGCGGTCTTGGTGTCGTGAAACCAACTGCGATGCCACGAAGGAAGAACAACCCGACACCCAACTCCAAATGCGCATACATTTGGCTTTAGCCTTGATGGTCTGAAGGAGGAAGCTGAGCGAGCAACACGCAAACCCGGAGGTAGGTCGAATGGTGGTGTACGGAGGTGGATGTTGATGCTGGAGGTTATGGTCCCGAGAGGCGTGGCTGGGCCGAAGTCGAGGAAGTTCGAAGATCAACCGAAGAGGAAAAACGAGCCTGGAAGGATTGCCCATATTGCCACGTATTCGGTCTGGTTTGAACTCATAACTCTTCAAAGTCAACCTTCAAACCGAAGTCGGGCGGAGGAGCAGGAAAATTAGTGTTGACGAGCAGGACGAGCAGGAGAAGGAACACGACAGTGCCAACGCCAGCTGTTTCTGGGAACCTCGGACGCTGAAGGTTCGCCAGCCCACATCTCACATTCCGAGGTGTCCAGTGTCGGTTCTTCAACCCACCCGATCCCACACCATGCTACTTGCTGCAGCCCTCAGGCCAACGCATCCTTCTGCTGCCGCAGAAACATCATTCCAACTGGCACAGACGAGTATGCCGGTGGCTTCATCCGTTTCTGCCGCAGCATCTGGATGACGAATGCATGACCCTTCGCCAGCGAGCCAGCCCAACACGACACCTGGATGCAGTGGAAATAGGCCTTCAATCTCAATCGCCAGTCTGTCGTCTCTCGCGGTATTTGGGTTCGGCTTTCGTCTTCCCTTCGACTCCACGGAACCAGTCTCACGACGCTGGTGAAGTGAGGAGGGGGGGTCGAGTGGATGTCGGGGTGGAAAGAAGACGAGAGCAGGGGGTCAACTTCGGGAGCTTGGAAGGGAAATAATGAGCAGGAGCAGCCGAAGAACAACCCATTGTCTGTCCTGACAGGAACAAATCATGACAGAGATATGTGTCGTCTGCTCGCAGTGAATATCGCTGGACGGCCCCCATTTCGAACAGCGAGGTCATCATTTGTGTCTGATTCGTGCAGCCCACCATTAGCGGTGCTGCTTCCATGGGAATACCTTTCCTCCTCCTCCTCCTTTTGCTTTGGTTAACTAGTGTTGTGACAGATATGACGCTGCACTTCCGAGGCTGCCCTCCTACCCCTCTCTCATGGTCTCGCGCATATACCTACCTTCGAACACTTTCATGCTTATCTGGACGAGCTGAAGAAACGTTGCCCGAAATTGAAGGGGACTAGGCCCACCGGAGAGGTTGGCGGTTGGTTGGGTTCGATGACATGTGCGGAGAACGGAGAACGCGTGGCACAGGATGGAGAAGGAACAGATTAGCGGGATGGTAGGCAGGCAGAACGAAGAGCTTGCCTGATTGTCGACGTCACGTCAGCACCATCTTTGGCGGGTCGAAGAGAGTACGCTGTGATGTTTGACTTTCGGAAGAATTCACCTTTGTTCGAGTGATACCTGCCGAGGACGACGACAACCTGGCGAATGTTTAGGACGAATTCGGTGTCGACTGCGCTGCCCGCTGCAAGTGGATTGTCAAGCTCTAGGATTCACATTCTGAAATCCTGGTCACGGTCCGGCGTCGGTTTCAAATTCGAAAGCAGTTTAGTGTTTGGTTTCACGCACCACCTTCAATGAACCCCGGCGGAAGAGCAGGAACATTTGTGTTGACAAGCAGGAGGAACAGAAGAAGGAGAACGGCATCGCCATCGACAGCTAGCTTTTGGTATCCACCGACGCAGAAGGATGTTACCCTCTACACCTCATATTTCGACATGTCCAGTGTCAGGTTTTCAACCTTCAACTCAAACCCTTCCATCCTTGCTGGGGACCTCGGGCTAGCGTGTACTGCTGCTGCTTCCCAAAAACCAGCCCAGCTAGCGCAGACGAGCGTTGGCAATGCCCACATCCGTTTCTGCCGCAGGATTTGGATGACGAATCCATGACCTTTCGCCAGCGGGACTGACCCCTGGATGCATTCCAAGCAGTCGAAGCAGGCTTTGAATCCCAAACACCAGCTCGCCGTCACTTGCGGTATTTAGGCTCAGCTTTCGTCTCCACTCGATGCAACACGACCACTCTCGTCGTCTCGGCACCGGATGTGTTCTGATTCTATGATGCTGGTGATGTCAGGAAGAGGGGTCGGGGTGGACCGTGGACGTAGGGCCGAAGGTGGACGAGAGCGGTGTGTCGACTTTGGGGGCCAGGAGATGACGAACAACAGCAGCGGAAGAACAACCCGTTGTCTTGACCGACACCGAGCCATATCTGTTTGTAGTGAATCTCGCTGGACGACCCCACAGAACAGCAACGTCATTGCCTGTCTGAGTCGTGGTACCCATCATCAGTGGAGCCGCTTTCCAACCACTTCCCCTCCTCCCTTGGTCTATCAGTAGCAGAGATGACGTTTCACCCCCCGAGCCGTCTTACTACCCTTCTGTCTCATGGACCTCGCGCATATACTCAAACGTTTTTCTGGCCTAACTGAACGAGCTCGAGCTGAAGAGCCATTGCTTGAACTTGAAAGTTACGAGGTCCACCGGAGAGGTTGGCTGTTGATTGGGTTCAATGGGAAAGGTGGGGAACGGTGGAAAGGGAACGGCGAGTGGCGATGTGACGATGTGGCTAGGTTGGAGAAGGAATGGATTGGTGGGCTGGCTGGCTAAACGAAGATCTTGTTAATTCCGCGTCAGCAAATCGAGGAGAGTACACTCCGACGTTGACCTCGAATGATTTAACCTTCGCTCGAGTGAAACCTGCCGAGGACGACGATGGCCTAGCGAATGCTTTGGACGAGTTTGAACGTCGAGTGGCCCTTGCTGAGGATAGGTGGTCAAGCTAGCTCTAGGATTCGCGATCTGACCTTCTGAGCACGCTGCGACGCTCGATTTCCAAGCCAACTTGATCCTGCTGTCTCCGAGCTTGGTCGAAATCTACACGTCGCTTTCGACTATGCACCTGAGACGTCGACCTCATCGACTTCCTCGGACACCTGTTCGTGATCTCGTACTCAAGCTTTTTTGAACGAGGTTCGATTAGGTTTTTGCTTGATGCATCATAAGATGGCTAATTTGACTTTCATCTCTTTCCAGACCGATATCCCATCCTCTCTCTGCCACCCTCTCCCTGCCAATTGATGTAGTGACGTGGTCGAAGATATCAACTCATGGCGGTAACACTCGTGCTTCATCGATCATCTCCAGCTCCCAATCTTTTCTCTCGCCTTCTAGTAGCTCTGCAATTGCGGCATGCTTTTTATCTCATCATCTCATCTGTAATTACCCAGTAAGTATTCTCAGATCATGACCGTCAAATTTCAACTTGACTTAATCTGATGATCATTCAGGCTCCATCTTTATCTCCATGTCGCAGTCGCCGTGGACAACGTCTTAACATAATCGCTCATGTCGCAGTTTGGTGATTGATTCGACCATTCGCTCGCCCAAACGAAGTTGCAAGTTTAAGCCCACCTCGTCTCCATGTCATCTTTCACCCCACGTCGTTTACGGCTCTGGTAATCATCTCTCCAGATCGATTTTCCGTTCTTTTTCTGATACATACATAAGTAGAACCGCGTTGTCTATCCGAATGTTACTTTGCTCAGCAGTGATGGAGCGGTCGTGTCGGCCTTTCGACCAGCATCTTGACGTCGACAGTTTCAGTGAGCGCGATCTATCCAGCCAGGTATATTCCCAGCCTCAATTAAATGATTCAACTTCGCTTCTTCTTCCGTGCAGATGAACAGGGTGGCCTTGTATCTTATTTTTATCCTACTAGATCTCAGATGTGGTGTTCGGTCAGAAGTACATGGAAAATATCACATTTTGCCTGATTTCTCGCCATTGGTCTGCGCTATTCTGGGACATGTTCCTTGTCGAACTAATTGCAATCTTAGTTATCTATGTTTCGAAAAAGCACCAGTGCTGAGCGCTGAGCGCTGGATTCTGGAGCTGGCATTCGCTGATTTCCATGCAGACTTCCTATAAATACAAGACGACGAAACAGGATTGGAGCCCTCGTTAATTAGCTCAGGAAAGGAACCATTTTGTTCATCCTCTGAGCTCCACATTAAGTCTCGGTTAAGAACTGGAATATGTATCCAGGCCAACAATATGCAAACTCAGTTCTTTCGTAGTTGAGGGCAATTGCTTGAGATTCCGAATTCTCAGTAAGCATTAGGAAGACAACAGTTCTTTGTTCTTTTCCATCCAGGCACATAAGTATTGGATAAGAGGTACGATTGCTTCGACTGCCTGTGATACAAAAGCGACTTCAAGCTTCCACAGGAAAAAGCAAGTAATCATGGTGATATTTTCCTACCGCCTACTAGTTGCAGCTTGCACTGCCCTGTCTCTTATCGCTTTCTTATCGACATCGCCTAATGGGCATCTGAATTTTGTCGAACGAGCAACTTCCGAGCCTATCGCTCTTGTGATTTTCCTGATATCCAAAACAAGTTAATGTCCCAATTATACTACCTTCGTAGGCACATAACGCACCATAAACCACGATTCTCCATACTTGTCACGGGATGAGTGTTTACTGGTCCATTATTTTGGACCTCAAGCAGGTCCTTCTTCCGCACTAGGATAGGAAGGAAATAAAAGTCGATATCCCTGAAGCGGAACCGCACGTGGACGATGGGATCATCGTTGAAGCCCATCCGGTTCATTTTGTCGCGATATGTTTGCCATAGCCGATGCCTGCGTTGCTCTAAAGGGAATTCGTCTAGGTTTGAGGTGTCCACGAGTTGGGAGATTGCCAAAATGCCGTCAATCCGCTTCTTCAGTAGCGGTTCAAGTGGGACATCAAGCGATTTCAACGCATCCATGTCCTGAGGGTCGTACGGAACGAGACAGAATTGGAGAGAGGCTACCCACATCTTCTGGAAGTCTGGCGTTGTGGTGAACGATTCGTAGAATTTTTCGGCGAGTGCGATACCGAGAGACTCGAGAAAATCGTCGTCGTCGTTCATTCGCATGGCGTACTTAAGGATAAAGCTAAGCTGCTTCTCCGCATCATCGCACGAGAGCTTGTGGTCTGGCCTAGAATCAGCTTTTAGCACTGACAGCAGATACGTTGGCGTCGACAAACCAAGCAGCCTTTTGGCACTAATAAGCGGGTTAACTGCGTTGGTAAGCCTGTAATTCAATCGAAAATACCTCGCGAGAACAATATAGCTGGAATTTACACTAAACACAACGCGTCAATTGTTGAAAAGCAGTGGACTGGACAATTTTGAGGCGTCACTTACTCTGGCACATTTTGACAACCGTTGGTTCTCCTCTGGAGCATTTCCACACTGATTACATACAGTCGACATTTTTTTGTTTCGTTTCTTGTAATAGCTGCCGGTGAGTTGTCAGCTGCGAGGCTAGATGGAGGTTGAAGGAGGACGGTTGTGACTGAACAGTTTTTCGCGATTCAATTTCCTTTGCTGCCTTGCACGTGATATTTCTCGGCAATCGAAATGACGTAATCTTCTCGCTTTTGCATACCTCAACCATCCCGCTGACGATAGGGCGACCTCGGACCCTTACCATCATCCTAGGAAGAGTGCTTTATCAACGTCTACTACGGTGGGAGCCAACTGCCACCTGATGGTTTCGATTACAACCAAGGCCTTCTCAAATATTCGTGGTGCGTCCAATCCGTACCTCAAACGGTGAGTCAAACCCTATCCAAATCGCAAGTTGAGCGATATTTTATTTCGATGCATCACAACTGCACAAGGCAATTCTTGTCGATATCCTTGGAATTCATCTGACTCCTCCAGTTTCAAGAATCGCCTCTCGTCGGAGATTTTATTAAGAGTATTAACGGTGAACAACGTTAAAACCTCGCCTGCATCACCAACTGATTAACACGTCCTTTCATTCCAGCCGGATACTCATCCGATTCAACCCTTCCCATTTTAGCTGATTCTTTATCATCATTCCTAGAACACTTTCTTGAATGGGACCCAAGTCGTATACTCCACCGGCGGTGTTTGGGATATAATTGTCCTGTCTTCTTTCCGCGAAATAATTTTTTGTATTGTAATTTGTGAAGCATCCAAAACGCGTCATCAGCTATTGTCTTTTTCTGAGGTTAGAAGTTGACCTTCATTAGGGAACATCTGACGAACTATGACTTCTTACAAGTCACCTTCGTCCAAATGTCAAGTACTACAGATATTATGTCGAAATTAGATATGGGCGGCAATTTTGACAGTGAGTCAAAAACGAGTGTCCGATTAGGAAAAACGCTGACTTCAAGTCGGCGAAGTTACTCTCTCCGTCAATCTATCAATAGGCTCCTGTGAGGCGATGCCCCACACGTGTTAGCGGACGCGAGTCATCTCCCTCAAATTGATCAGCGCCGACCTGAGAACCGATACTATTGATCTGCAATGGAACATAAATGCCAAAGGTCGTATATTGCTCTCATATACTTGACGTTTCTCCCTCGTTCTAAGCTCTTCCCAGTTCGTCAATGGATACCAAAGTTTTGACCTCCATGGAGCTCGAGAGGATGTACGTTTTGCAGCTTTTGTTGGCGGTCAAAACACATCACTGAGTTTCTATCGGATATATATAGCGCAGGACCTCTGGTAAGCACACATCTGTGGCGTTGACTGATAAGGCGTTGATGACGGGATAGCTCATTGCATACCTCTTGAATTGGGGACTTTTCGGCGTGTTGTCATTGCAAGTCTGTCAGTACCGATAATCATTGAATTAAGTTTATACTGAATATACCTGGCCCCCAAGATCTTTACTACTTAGCCTTCCCAAACGACAGAATCGGCTTCAAATCTATAGTATATGTTACATACCTTTTGGATGCCACGCAAACCTTCCTCTTTACGAGGAGTGCATTTCGGACGTTCGCCTCAGGGTTCGGGGATCCTGCCGTATTGGATGAGGTTGACATTCTGTGGTTTTCTCCTATTCTTAGTGGACTAGGTAATGTCTTGTTCCAGACCTATCTACTCCGTGGTCTAATCTCTACTAGTCGGCTTCATCTCGCAGGCTCTTTATGCATATCGAATTGCGATATTTTCACAAAATAAAGTCCTCGCAGGGTTAATCTTGCTGGTAGGGTGCAACTATCAGACGATTTCCTATTTTAATTTCAACATTTACCATTTAGCTGGCTTCTCCTTCTTTCGGTGGCTCGATTGCAATCGGCGTAGAGACAAAAAGTATTGCTCTATTCAGCCAGTTCATCAGCACCAAATCCCTCATTACTGCCGGGGTAAGTAACTTATGGAAACTAAGGAACGGCAGCTGCTGAAACTTCATAGATTTGGGAGGGTGGAAGTGCTCTCTGCGATGTGCTCATTGCCGCTTCGATGACATATTATGTGCGTTTACTTCGTTTTATGGCCGTTCATATATTCATTTGTAGCCCCCCAGCTAAAACGTCAAGATAGCGACTTTAAGAGAACGCGAGTCCTTCTATCCAGAATTATTAGGCTAACAATAGAAACGGGCTCGCTTACAGGTAGGCGTCTGTCAGTTAGCTCTGACCCCATTTCCTCATGAGTTCTATCTCAGCCGCTATCGCCATCCTCTCTCTTATCTTGGTTTTTTTACCTGGAAAGCCGACCTACTACCAAACGAGTGTTGCAGTGCTAGGCAAGGTATACTCAAATTCAATGATGGTTCTGCTGAACAGCCGCATGCAAATCAGAAGTTCGGATAATACGTCCATATCCACTTTCGAGGCCCCAATAATATCTCATGGCACAATGATGCGTCTTAGTGTAGATTTGGAGCGGCGCGATTGTTCATTGCAAGGGGGAATACTAATTACTCGGGAAGAAGTTTCATTCCCGCCTGCAAAAGAGATTTCAATGGTATGCCCCTACAAATTCAATTTCTACGACACTTCTGACATACATAAATCAGGAAAAATCTCACGTCTCATGCTAGCAATCTCGTAAAAGGTCAAGCTACTAACAAAGCTTATATTTCGCGTACTCGTTATAGAAATAGGTATGACTACCGAAAACCTTCCACGTCCAGAGATTGATAAAGATCTTGATTAAATACGACGTTAGATATTCCAGAGACTTATTGTCCTTGATTAGTGGTTTGTTTTGGTACACAATTTATGTCCTCAAATGCATTACCTACCAGTAACTCCCTAGAGGGATATACATTGCGAAGTGGGAAGTCAGGTTCCTGTCGATTACACCCAAGTTTGGTATAGATGATCACCGATCACTGGCAATAAGCTCAGAAACGGCATCTCTCCAAGGACCCTCGGCACATCAATACTGCTGGGGAGTCAATGATGGCCACGGAATGTAAGCACCTCCTGCTTCCTCAAGCACAGCACTCGCAATTAAAATCATTCCCATTCATCAACTTACATCAGAGAAGACTTGATGAGATATTTGCTCTGAGGCTTAAGCAGGAAACCGCCGCATGGAAATCCTCTGCAACGAGGTGAACATGTGGAGCGGCGATAAGTGCACTGGGACAGGTATGGGAACCTGATTTATTTACGGAAGTGGCTAAGCAGCGACAGATTTGGGTCAAATGTTCTATGCATCGAGAGGCGAAGGGTTTGTGGAAAGAAATAGAAAGGAGTTGAAGAGCAAATAAATAAAGATAATTGAAGGACAGTCATAGGGCAGCGCTTTCGTTGAGAGGAGTTCAGTACCAAGTATGGAATTGGTTTATAGCCTAAGGACGAAGAAAAGAAGACTCCGAGATTGACGCATGATGGATCGCAGGCGACCTTCGGATCACAGAGAGCGCTGGCGTGCTCGGTGGTTGCGGTCAACGTCTGGCAAAGAATTTGGGGCGAGTTATTACTGGCCATTTCCGCCCCGTTTCGAGAAGGTCCAAGCAGAGCCACAATATATTCATGAATTAAACGAGACACGTAGAAATTTATGTGCCGCAAGTCGTCCACTTAGCACTGGTTTCGCAGCGCCAAGATTAGAACGTCGTCTTATCTTTGAACTTGCATTCTTTAAAAATTTCCGAACAGACTGGATGAAAGTGATCAAGACTCCGCGATCACTATTTTTACACGTCAATTCTTACATCAGGCATTTTTGATTCACAGCACCTCTCGCATTTGGCTTATCTTTGTTTGAATACATCTAGCAAAAATCGAGGTTACATATGAGAAATTTCTGGCTAAATCAGCAGCATCAGTGACTGCATCAAATATACCACGACGGAAAATGGAAAAGATGCCCATGAAACACGCCAATGTCTCCATTTTTCCATTGGCCTTCTTTTCGCTGATGCTGGTGTGGCAGTTCCCTTCACAGCCGTAGAAGTGATTTTTATAGCCCCAAAGTAGTACTTAAGGCTTCCAGAAGCATGAGTGGATATCTACCCTTCAAGAAGTGCTGCAGTATTCTGCCAGGATCGCTTTACTATCTTCACCAATCCCGATGGCGCCAACAGCGATGACTCCCAATGAGCTCGGCGAAGTGTAGGTGCCTTGCAATTTAAGCGGTTAGTGTTTTCTGAAATCACGTTTGGTGCATACAGAGCGGGTCCTTTGGCAAGTATCCAAAAGTATTTCTCCAAAACCAAAAATAAAACTGTCCTAGCTCCTTGGATACCTTCTAAACTGGGGACTCTTTGGTGTATTGTCAATGCAAGTCTGTGAGTATGTTCAGTGAGTAGATGTTTTCAATATTGATAACACTCAGCTTCATAGACCTTTATTATCTGGGCTTTCCGAAGGATCGCGCGGGTTTCAAGGCTGTCGTATATGCGGCGTATTTATTGGAGACAACTCAAACGATCATGTTCACGAAAAGCTCATTTCGAGCATTCGCAACCGAGTTTGGAAACTCTGGGGTACTGGACGAAATTGACACCATGTGGTTTTCTGTGCCTATATTAAGTGGGCTGGGTAACGCTTTCTTTTGCCGTGGCTGTTGCTCCCACCCTCTGACCATTTTTCAGTCGCATTTGGTGCCCACACCTTCTACGCCTATCGCATTGCTGTATTTTCGAAAAATAAATATCTCCCTGGATGTGTGTTTCTGGTACCGTATCTCGTTCGGTTTTGATACTTTTTTTAACTTTTACACAGCTTGCTTGTCTTGCATTCTCTTCCTCCATTGCTGTCGGCGTCGAAATGAAGAATGCTGAGCACTTTAGTCATTTCGTAAAAAAGGATTCCCTTGTTACTGTAGGAGTATGTTTTACTCATTTGTCTAATCTCACCCGTTAAGACTCACGCTTTACTCACTGTTTCATAGATCTGGCAAGCCGGAAGTGCAGCCTGCGACCTGCTGATCGCAGCTTTGATGACCTATTATGTCTGTGTTTAATTAATACCTGCAAATATTATGCGGTGCTCACTTTAAACCAATTAGTTAAAATGCCACGATACGGAAATCCAAGAGACACAGGATCTCCTCACGAGAATAATTCGACTGACCATAGAAACCGGGTCCATGACAGGTATGGTTATTCCTCATGGACTGCATGAATATCTAAAATTCACTACCACTGCTTACAGCTGCCATCGCTATAATCTCCCTCATCCTGACTTTCTTGCCTGGTAAAGTGTATTATCAGACAAGTGTTTCAGCGCTAGGGAAGATGTACTCAAATTCAATGATGGTCGCGTTCAACAGTCGCATGAAGATCAATAATGGGTCAGGCTCAGCTTTCACATTTCAAATCGCTTCCCAAGACACACCAACACGTTTTGACACGGACCTCAAGATAACTGGCCGGTCCCTAGCAAACGGAGTGCTAATAACTCGTGAAGAGATGTCATTTCCATCTTTGAGTGAAAGTTTGGAGGTAGGCTCATTAATTCTGATCTGTCCCTGGATTGTAGTTCTAACAAATATTAGGACAAGAGTCAAACCATGGAGGGTAATTACTGAGAGGTCACTTCAGTCAACTTTCTGCTATGCGTGTATGGTTTTTATTCGTCTGGTTGTGCATAGTTTTAAATTTAGCTGTATCTGTAACTCGTATTTTAGTCGTAGCCGCTGGTTCGGCCAGCTTAAGCTAGACTCCAAGGCCACCATGTAGCGCTAGCCGTGGAGAACACGGATTTTCAATCTATGAGTTTTGCATCTTCCACGATTTTTTCGCCTTCCGCAGTGACTCTCCAGCAACTCCAACTTTGACTGTCTTACCGAAGTCGAGCCATGTTTCGCTTTAGTCAATTCCTCCACGAAGGCCATCCGTGACACTTTACCATACCAACTTGTTTGAAATGACACAGAATAGCGTTTACCTACCGTTCTTTGAAAAAAATTTCAGTTTAATTACCTCAGGTCACAACGGAGGAAGTCTCCTGCCGACAGCTGCCGTTGATCCGTTGGTTTAATAGATTACGTAATTGGTTCACTTTCGGTGCTTTGGTGCACTTTGGTGCTTCTGACTTTTTCGCGTTCACCACCGTACTTACTTACACCGTCTTATATCTTCTTGACTACTCAGCAAACTCTCTAGAGGGAATTATCCACCCATGAATTTCGAAAAGGTGAAAACGTCAAGTCTGCACCTTTCGACCCACGATGATCGACTTGCGAATTTGGTCAGCCGACCTCGTCGTTGACGGTCGTGAGTTGTCATTTTGACATTGTCTGCTCTACTCTAAATTTTATTATTTTTGCTCTCTGATCCCGCGTTTCCATTTCCAGGGTAAGGAAAGCAATTTACATTCATAAAAACCCTATCGAATCCGCTTGCCGAAGTTTTTTCGACGCCAGTGGTACGTTGCAGTTGGACCATTTGTGGGGGACCCAGTATAAAATTTGCTGCACTTTTCTGTGGGGCTCTTTTGCTTTGGTATGCCTTTCTCCTTCGCTTGAATTATCATCTTTCTTTCGAGCTGTGATTATTCTGCCCCCTGTCAGCTCGATACGTCCCCAACAAACCCGGCTGACATCTCTCCCATCCAGTTTTTTTCGTTACTCTCTCGACCTTACTGCCAATGGTCAATTTGCGGTTCCCATCAAATGAAGGATAAATTACCCTTCCCACCCGTCTGCGTCCTGGGCTAGACCTCGGGTCAGCTGTCGCGACTTTCGAGATCAACTTGTAATGATCCACCGACACCGGAGCCACTCAACTCGGGCTTTCCTTCAATTCTGCACCTTGACATTTGTGCTCTGGGCCGAACTGGATACTTTGGATGCATGACTTCGCTATAGTCCACGACCTCAACACCGATGACTGACACCTTCAGGAGAGAAAGGGACCCTGGACCGTCGAAAGTTCATCATTCGATCCTCAATCTTTGACCCCTACGGTTCCCGAGGCTGAAACCTGAAGGTCGAACGCAAACGGCATTGTCCTCGGTGTCGACCATGGTTTCTCTCCGCTCCAGTCCGGCTTTGCATCGACCATGTTACGATGATTCACCCCTGGAAAGCTCATCCGTTGCATTCAGGGGACAGGTATTAGGTTGTCAAGTCAGTTGTTAGGAATCCTGTTTGTTATCTGTGCCCAACACGACTGGCTGCCGTACCCTGGCCGAGGAATCTTCGTGGACTTTCGAAGACGGAAGGCGTAAATCACGGCCTCCTTAAATGGATATTTGTGCGTACATTGCGCGAATCGAGAAGAACAGTACCCACTTCCGGTGTCCGTCCTTACCGGGGGCGTGATCGGTAGAGCCGCAGTCTTTGCGCAGAACCGCATTCATTCCTCCTTCATCCTCCTTGTCTGCTTTTACCCGAGCCATTTTATGGAGAGGTTACTTTTAGCGATTGGAATTCGACCACAATATCACCTTCCTCTCTCAGTGTCGTATCCTCCGCGGTGTAGAGGCGTGAGCCGATTGTTTGACGTCGTCACATAATCGTCGCTAACTTTCTAAGTACTGCACTCCAGCTGCTGGTCCGATCACCGTCTAGGAGTCATATCTGTTTCACGGTCAGGCACCATTGCAACAATTGCCCAAATGGAGTCTCCTTGAGAGCTTCGAAAATTGGACCAGCCATGCTTTTGACAAGTGGATGATGTCCATCTGCCTTGTACAATAGGCGTCATCCATATTGTCAATGAACCTCGACTCTTATCCGTCGTGGAATATATGAGCTGTCCTTCGTCCTGTCCCATACATAATTCGAACGCAACTCCAAAAAATTACGTTCACCTCTTGATCCCCACCAATGACCTCCATCCCGTTGACCCCAACTGAACTTGGGAAGATGTACGCCTTTTCGCAATTGATGATTATCAATATATACTAACTTTCTCATCAATTTTCATAGAATTGGCCCATTGGTGAGTCTCCTACCTCCGTAAACTTGTGGAACGAAAAATTAATTTCTTAGTTCCTCGGAAACCTTTTGAACTGGGGATGCTTTGGTGTCTTATCCATGCAAGTTTGTGAGTAGAAGCTCTGGGTCTTTCATTCAACCATTGAACATCTCTACAAAGACATGTACTATCTCGCGTTCCCAAATGATCGGATCGTTAACAAAGCTTTGGTGTACACGGTATATTTGCTGGACATTACACATACAATCCTCTTAACGGCGAGTGCATTTCGAACCTACGTGTTCGGGTTTGGGGATTTTGTGGCGTTGGACAAGGTGGACATCATTTGGGTTTCGGATATTCCAACTGGACTGAGTAAGTTTTGATACTTATATCTGACGTCGCCACCCTCGTCTAACTTTCTGGTCCCCTATCAGTCGCACTTCTCGCTCAGGCTTTCTACGCTTATCGGATCGCAGTGCTCTCCCAAAAGAAATACCTCTCAGTATTGATACTACTGGTGCCGTACGATGTTCAAATTTTCTGATTGCTTTTCTCATATTCTCTTCGTCAATACAGCTTGCCTTTCTTTCGCTTGCTGGTGCCATTGCAACCGGGGTAGAAACAGAAGTCGAGGGCCAGTTCAGCCGCTTATTGACGAAGCGCTTTGTGATTGCTGCCGGGGTAAGTCGCGTGTCCATTCGCCGAAGGGTCTAGACTCCATGCTAACGGCTTCATAGATCTGGGGCGGGGGGAACGCGATCTGCGACGTGCTTATCGCAGTTTCTATGACTTATTATGTGCGTTATTATCCTACGATATTGTCTAGTCTCTCGCTCATTTTCAAAACGTTTAGCTAAAACGCCATGACTCTGGGTTCCGCCAAACTCATGTTCTCCTTACTCGGATTACCCGGCTGACCATAGAAACTGGCTCGGTCACAGGTGCGTCTAATCTAATACGTCCGGCGCGGGCTTATGTTAATGGCATTTGAAGCTGCTGTCGCGGTCCTTTCTGTTATACTCCTGTTCTTGCCTGGGCATCCGACATACTACCTAACTGGCGTCGCCATCGCCGGGAAACTGTATTCAAATTCTATGATGGCCTCGTTTAATAGTCGCATGAAGATTGGACCAATCAATAGCACTGTGGCATCTACGTCTTGCGAATTGCGGAGTACAATAAAATTCCACAGGCGGCCAACCTTTCTTGAAATGGATGTCGAATCGAGACAATCGAGTCGTTCAACGGAGGGAGAGATACAGAAAATTGGTGAAGTTCTCTAAAGAAGAAATAGAGTTAGTATTTACGATTCCTGTGTCGCAACAAATCAGTCTACGGGACGTTATAAATCAATGACGGACTCTTGCACACACTCAGATACTCAAAACTTTGGACGCTCTTCAATACGTGTATATAAAACATCTAGATACTTAAACCCTCCAATTGAATCTTCTAAAATTCACCCAACAGTATGTTAAATCTTTCAATTTTCCAGGGCCACAAACCACAAGGTTATCTGGACACCCCAGCGCCGGATCATCACTTGTGGTCAACATCGAAGAGTAGTTTGCGTTTTGTTTTAGTTTTAAAGAAACGTGACTGCATGGTTGGAAATTTAGAATCTATGCAACGTTGTTGGTCTTCAAAAACTTTATCCTAGGACCTACTGCAGTATATTTTTCTGCGAGCTTTGTACCGGGCCTGCATTAATGCCCTTAGTTGACAGGTCCATGCGATCTCTAGCTCACGGGTTGATAAACATGTTCAATTTCAAAGACGAAAGCCAGTCGGTCACGTCGTAGAGCAGGAATTCCGGAGAGCATCAGGCCCTTTGCACACAAACAAAAATGATATCAATACGCAGCAAAGCGTAATGTACAGAGTTTTTTGGTGTGATGGAGGTCTTCCGCATGCTGGCTCGGAGGGCGAAAGTCCTTAGACGAGGCATTGAATGCGTAGCATGGCATTGGTGAGCCAAAGTGTCAAATAAGAATAGAGACTCCAGGCTGTCGGTCAGCCAGAGTACAATCGAGGAACTTTAGGGAATTTTCAGATGCAACACCCGCGTGGATGCGAAATCCATAGAGTCAACATATTACTACCGGACGAAGCAATACTCTTCGATGTGGTTGGTCCTGAAAGACACATACCAGACGCCAAACATCCTTTCTGTTGTCAAATTGAGTGGTTCAGAGGTATGTGAAAGAATGAACGGTCTAAACTCATCGATATACAACCGTATCTCGCACAATTATGTGTAATGAAGAGTGCGTGATTAAGTTTCCATCTAAGAAATGGATCCGACTGTAATCTGTCGCTTTCTGAGCCACATGAGTCGAGATACGGTAAGGACGACGATGAGTGGCATGGTGGTTTGGGGTAGAGTGATAGAGATAACCGGCATTCTTTCGGCAAGGTGTGGGTGACTAAAAAATTATGTAATAAAGGGTATTTTCGACCTCTCCTCGACTCACACCGCTGTCTTCATCCATTAGTCCGCCCTCTTCCGCGTACTTGAGCTCATGTCGTGTTCTAACGAGTCATATAGCTTGGACCTCTCACGAAATAGCCTCGAGAAAACGGACCAACTCTGCGATCACCCTGGGCAACCTTGCCATTCGACGACTCGAACCTCGATTGGATCATACTCAATATTTGTGAGTCATCCTGCGATTTTAATGGCCTCACTTTAGTCATATCACTTAACTTTGTATCCCAGGAAGCTGCTGGACAATCTTATGTAACTCGCCGAACGATTTTGGCCGCCAAATCTGATAGGTCGATTCAAGAATTGTCAATGCCACACTTTAGTGCCATGTAGAGCAGCTGAGCTTGTACCGAGGGTAAGCCTACTTTGTTCTGGTGCTGGAAATGTTCTCGTACTCCTCATTTTCTTGCTTGACCTTCCTGCGAAACAGGCTAACATTTATGCTATTCAGTTCATTCGATGACCATGACCCTCAACGCGAGCCTTATCCATCCCACACTGTGAACATCGAACAAAGAAATGGTTCCTGCTGTCTGCCTCGTTGACAAGACCCCACGCCCCCTTCACTCCGTTCATGATCATGCAACATTCACGTTTCGAGGACACGGGTTTTCATATCGACTACAAGGCAAGGCGTCGTTATCTGGGTCACTGGCCTCATCGAGCTTTTCGCATATTTAAGTTCGTATTCAAGTTATTCAGTTACACGTTCCTTGGCGAGCCTTAATCTTTTTCAGACACCTTCATTCGCATCTGCTTCTCTCGTATGCCAAGCTCCAACACCGGTCAGCCGTCTCAATCCAAGCATCCAACTCTCTTACGCCTCGAATCAAACCACATATACGTTGCCAAAATGTTCATCGAATCAGCACCATGCCGACTATACACTTGTCCGATTTTGACACGTCACGGACAACACTTACAGATCCTGGGTCTTATCTTTAGTTCCAACCTCTGTGCCTTCAGCTCAAAGCAAACGAGGAAGGAAGGCGTTCACGCTGAGCACCCATGCTCTCTATATCACTTCCCCGACCTCGCATACATCGACCTGGTGGTTCGAATAGGAACTCAAATCAGAAACTCGTAAGAGCGGTGGATGGAGAGACTTCGAGCAGCAGTATAAGGAAACGAGGAACAACGGCATTAGCTCCAGTCATTTTTCTGCACCAAGACGCGTCGATCATCGATTTTTGAGCCATTGCTGTACATGTCCAGCTGGTACACACCACTGCCGATATCCAAGCATCATCCAACAACCACGTGCAGCAATGTCGGCTCGTCCTCCCTCTTCTGCTTCCCCACCTCGACCATCACTAGCAAAACTGTTTCGTAAAACTTCCAGGATGCACTCGTCGATTCTTCATGCAGCTCGCATCGGGAGGGTCGCTTTAGGTCAAGTACCAATTTGGGATTTCGCCGAAATTTCTTTTTTGAAGACGACAACTCATAGCCCCCCACGTTGAACGTTGTTGAACCTCAGGAATTTTTCCCTAGGTCTACATGTACGACCAACCCGCCACTCACAAATCGTCTGGTCCTTCACGTACCATCATCGCAATCAAATTCAATGTCGAATTCTAAATCATACGAGTTGTACCACTAACCGTCGCCGTCGTGGACTCGACTGGCGAAGAAGCGTCAAGTATTGTATGCCTCTCCAACGTTCAATTCCCTACTGGCCTAGTTCACGACACAGGCTCATTTGAGAGAGCGGGTGGGATGCCACGTCACCCGAGGAGGGTGGAAGACAGCTGGCAGAGGGCAGGGACCTGACAACGACGATGGGGTGCAAATGACGAAATGAACGTTTTTGACGTCGAAGCTGGGAGTTCTAGGTATCAGCGGTTAGGAATTGTCGGTAACGTGCTGCATTCTCTTTCGCTCATTTTTGGTCTTCCGTTCAATCGCAATTGCCCACGCTTGCTCGCGATATCTCCTGAACTTGCATCATTTGATAATTTTGATTCCCTGATGTTTTACGCTTTCGTTCCCAGCATTCCTCTTGTCAGAGTTTCACAGTGCTTTCCTTATGGTTCAGCCTGGGAAGAGCATAGTACCCGCGACCACCAAAAGAATATTGACAGGAAAACCTAGAAGCGATGGTCAGTATTCTTTCTCATCATCTTCATCGTCGACACTGACTTCTTTTCGTTTGGCCCGGGAGGATATCAGCATCGAGGGAGCGATTGGCTCCGACGATCCCAAGAAATAGTCTGATCACTTGGGGGAACTGTCCGTTTTCACTTTGAAACGCCGGTCTTGATTCTGTTTGATCGATATACCGTATAGCCATAGCCTATGCTCATTACCGCACTCGTTCCATTCCTTGAATATACTCTGCAGATCAATCAGGCATCAGAGTCCTCACTGGGCGACTCTTCTCGTCTTCTCGCAAGCTCCCGTCCTTTCTGCCGTTTTGAAACGTCGATAATCACCTATCGCACTGTTTTATCTATGCCCTCCGTGCGATAGAATCATCTAATATTGTGCTTGTCTTCTTTACCCATCGTCATAGCCTCTGAGAGTGATGCAGGTCGCACAGTTTTTCTGGACCACTGGCTGACTGAAACTATTTACCTAGCCTCCTTTGTCAAGTAATGTGCCCAATTGATTTCTCTCCAGTTTTTTCCTCTTCAATGTGGCTACTCTACTTTCTAATATCGACATACTCTCCACTTCATCGGTGGCAGTGTCGACCTATTTTTACTCTGGCTTCTTCATTAGCGGTCTATTTTCTTCGACTCCTATCACGGCATCATCTCTTCCTCTCCGCATCGCCTCCTGGCTGCAACTTTATAATGGCTTTCTCGTGTACTCCATCCATAGTCCTATCCGAATGCGGCCAGAATCGCCGTCTATACGTGACATCAAGTGTCATCGTAGACCTTGTGACCACAAAGGGGTATCGACCTTCGACGAGGGGACACTATGTCTGCTTCTTGCGAGGGCTGATACAGTTCTTTTTCCTTTGGCAGTGTGGCTGCCAAACCCGAAACTTGCGCAAGTCAGGATGAATGGTACGGAGTCGGTTTTCCTTGTGCGGTGAACGATGGCCATCTTGTCGACAAAGGACCTCACTTCTGCAGTGCATCGTATATATGCAGGAAGACCTTGGCGAAGAATCGTAGTACAGACGCGTACTGTTTTTCGTCCAGCCCCGGGAGTCGAACCAGAGCTCAGGACTTCCAGGAGTTGGCCTTCCGTTGACCCCAACCGAGCTTGGGAAGATGTGTGCCAGTTCGTTATTCGGAAAGTGCACTAGTCACTAAACTTCTCGTCGATATTGTTTAGCGCCGGTCCTCTGGTAAGTATCATCAAAGTCCCAGTATACAAACCCACAAAACAGCTTTGCTCAGCTCCTTGCATATCTTCTGAACTGGGGATTCTTCGGCATCTTGTCCATGCAATTTTGTGAGCAGAATTTTCTCTCATCTAGGCAATAATTAAAATATTTTCTTATAGACATGTACTATTTCGCATTTCCGAACGATCATATCAGTAACAAAGCCCTGGTGTATACGGTGTACGTGCTGGATGCAGCCCAAACATTCCTCTTAACGAGAAGCGCATTTCGAACCTTCGCTTCGGGATTTGGAGATCCGGCAGCATTGGACGAGGTGGACATAATCTGGGTTGCCGATATTTTAATTGGCCTAAGTACGTTTCTTATCTCAACTACAAGCTACCACTGCCATTCCTTAATTGGACCTTTGATCCTGTTAGCCGCATTTCTTGCTCAGGCTTTCTACGCATATCGGATCGCAGTCTTCTCCAGGAAAAGATATCTCTCAGTGTTGATAATGCTGGTAACGTAAAATTGTCAAATGTCAGTGTGTGTACTATTTGCTCACGGCTTCGTTACTCAATGTAGCTCGCTTTCCTTTCGCTTGCTGGTTCTTTTGCAGCCGGAGTGGAAACAAAACTTGCATTTAGATTCAGCCGCCTGCTGACGAAGCGCACGTTGATCACTTCGGGGGTGAGGGAGGCTTTGCTCCCATTAAAAATCTCAACCTAATGCCTATGCATCACAGTTCTGGGGTGGCGGGAACGCGTCCTGTGACCTACTTATCGCAGCTTCCATGACCTATTATGTGTGTCAATAATCTACTTGTAGTTCGTGACCATTTACTCAAATTTGGAACATCCAGCTGAAACGACGTGACTCTGGTTCCGGCAGGACGCACGTTCTTCTTACACGAATCATTCGGCTAACCATCGAAACTGGCTCGGCCACAGGTGCGTTGTCGTCTTTATCACCTTTGCCCAATACGAGCTTACCCTTGCGGCTATTTATAGCTGCCGTCGCGATTCTTTCTGTCATACTCGTGTTTTTGCCTGCGCACCCAAACTACTACCAAACCAGTGTCGCCGTTGTTGGGAAAATGTACGCGAATTCTATGCTGGTATCGTTCAACAGTCGTATGAAGGTTGTATCTTCCAACGATCCATTGACATCCTCGTCTTGTGAGATCCGGAGCGCATTCAAATTTTATGAACCGACAGCGCTTCCGGAAGTTCATGTTGCATCGAGTCGTCCGGCACAAGAATGACAAAAACCAAGGGATGGAATTTCTTTACCGCCTATGAATGAAATACTGTAGGAACTTGTCTAATCTTTCAGTTCGATTCTGCGGCTAAAACAGGACTGTTGCCGTCCTGTGCTTTAGGTCTATGTATGTACGTGTAGAGTTGGACCACTTAAATTATGAACGTAAAGCGAGTGACAGCCCGTTTCCTTGAAACTGGTTTCTGTTCTGAAGAGTGTCAAAATGCAGAACTCGCCTTGTCTTCCCCAGTGTCTAATTGCATCTCTTAAAACCCCGAAGCCAGCAATTACATTTGAACGATATCGGAGTGGAATAACTATCACGAGCGTTCTTCGCTGCGAGTTACTCGGCCCATTGTCCCAGCCTGATACACGTAACACACGTACCCCCACTTGAGCTCTAAACTGGAATTTATTTCCTGTATTTGAAAATGACGCGCCAGAAGGGAAGCATTTGCAATGTGCATAAGCTGTGCGCCACAGGCTCAGGAAATTTCCGCGTTAAGATTTTATCGGATCTTTTACATACTCCCTCCAGTCTGTGGTTGGAAAAATTCCACCTCGTGAGATGAAGAAATTATACATGGCATTGGTAGACCCACACCTCACGCATGGTGCCGAGATTAGCCTTGACATCAATCTTCCACTGCTAGAGCAGTTGGAAGAAATTCAAGAGCACTTCATCTACAGGCTGTTGAGTATTGGTGAAAAATCCCTATCCGCGTTCCTATTCACAGAAACAGCTATAATCCCGCTGAGATACCGGAGAATTTTAATGGCTCTTAAATACTTGATGCATTTGCTACAACTCCCTCCTGAAATGTATGCAGCTCGTGCCCTACAAGACTCTATCTTGCTGGCACAACAAGGAAAAGCTTGCTGGATCATGGATATACTATTTGTGCTAAACAAAATCCCGTTCCCAGTTCATATGCTTAATTTGGAAGCGCTCTCACAGGAAAATGTCCTAAAAACGGTGAAATCGCTTCGAAGAGGGATGTTACAGATGCTACAGACCGCCATAAATAGTTCTCCAAAAGCGTATCTCCTCATAGGAAGAAAAGAACCGGAAAAAGACGAAAAAATGGTGCAGAAAACTCTGTGGTTTCGTCATTACCTTGAGGTATCAAACCACAATCATCGGAAGGCAATAACGAAGCTTATACTATCTGCACACTGTCTGGCTATTGAAAGACTAAGGTGGCGCCGCCCAAGGATCCCTCGGGAGCAACGACTCTGTAGATTCTGCGGAATCGAAATTGAGTCACCGGAGCATGCCATGTTGGAATGCGAAGGGCTCGAGGAACTTAAATGTCTCCGGGAGACGTTCAGGAGGGACATAAATGACCTGGATGAGTCCCTACCGAATTGGGATGAAAAGGGTTATGTCGAGTCCCTCAAAGATCTGATCAGCTCTCGGGTGGCAATTGGCCGCGTAGCACAGCACGCCTTTGATGTCTTGGAGGTATATAACAAGTACCCAATAGCAAATCCGGTTCTCTAGGCTCTAGCTTCCTATGCACATAACTAAAATAGCTGTAGTCTGTGATCTAAACACAAAAATTACCCAGAAATCTGCTCCGAGATAGACGTTCTGAAACATGGATAGCTCGTCGAAGAGTGGACTATGGGTCCGAGACGATGGTGTCAGCCGCGGCACCGGGATAATCTCGGGCACCGGTGTTCAGCAATGGGCCATACCGGTTAAAACCTCACCTCACCTCACCTTCGGAAATAAATCCTATTTTGGGAGTTTTGCTTATCCGTTTCCTGACCTATCGTACCGGTGAAAATGGATCGTTGAAAGTAGTCAAGGTAAGCTGAGGTAATACAAAATTGTGCACTCGCCTCGCTTGCGTTACCAGGGCTGGTACCACTCTCAGAGACCCATTTCACAGATCCACGTTACCGCACCCAATTTCCTGCCATGCACAAAGATAGGGGACTTGAAGCCCAGTCATCACGCCATTACATTAACAATGAGTGGTTCCTAGATAGAGACTTTTGTCTTGACGCATTAACAACGATTTGTTTCTATAATTCTTTGATTTTGCATGGAGATAAGGTTCCACATAAGTCGAGTTCTCTTATTGTTCAGACCTTTCCTGATCCAGTAGAACACGCTTCTAATGCGTCATTTTCATGCTTAAACCAGGGTGCAAACAATATCGGTCTCGCGTGGAGTACGCTACGATTGCCTGCGCCCTGGAAGATGATTTCTCCAGACAATTGTCTCCACTCGTCCAGCGATGTCATAATCAATAGAGAACGGGTGCAATGCACACTAGGCGTGAGTCGTACTAAGATTTCAGGAAGTGACAGCTAAGTCACGAAGGCCCTCCTAGCCCCTGAAGTGCATGTGGACTGAACCCTGTCAAAAGGTCAAACTAGACCAAGTCGCCTGAACTTCCCACTGGCACTGAAATCTCATCGGAATTAGTCTTTAATTTCGCGCCGTTTGCTGACCGTTTCTTGCCGTTTCGTTCTCGTGACCGTTCAAGTTCTGTGGTGCTATGATATCGGACTTAAGAACCGTATGCGCGTGGAGGATTGAGTGTGTGAAAGTCTGTGGCGCATCCGTCAGTTCGTACCCGTGAACGTTTCCCTTCCCCACGGACCCGATGATTCGCTTTGTTATCGAGTAGATGGTGTAGTAAGAAGTTTATTTTCCGGGGTGCGCTTGCCGCCATTAGGGTGACCTTGAAATACACGAGGAATCTCGTTGGAGCTCTTCATATAGTATCGCCAAATCGCGGCACACTTGAACAAGGACTACTTTCCTTTCTGGGACTGGTCTATTTATGGATACCTCACAAATAAATCTGACGATTCCTTCTCAGAGGGCCTCAGTGCCAAGGAAGGCATATATAAACCTAGGTATTTTTTGTAGGTATTTTTACCTCCTCCTCCTCGAGTACAAGTCAATCCGCACACCACCCGAAGTTGACAAAATGTTGGCTATTATTTTTACCGTCGAGGAAACAAAATGACATACATGCTGTACGGTACATACATACATACCCCTCCACGCATCCTCTGAGATTCGGTGATCGCCTTCCGCGAAGGTTTTTAAGAAAGTAATAATATTTGGAGTGGCGCGCTCGCTCATTATAGAAACTTAAAACCGAATATGCTGGCCTCCCTCGGTCACTTTATTATCAATAGAATGCGGGTGTCTCGCCCATGACGATACAACAATCCCCTTATCGCAGAAAGTGCTTCGCAACCCGTTGTCCGGGTTGGTACATGTAGCATAAGATCACGACGATAGGAGCTTCTGTCCGTTGGGAAGATTTGTGGATGGAAGAGTCAAGACCCCTTACAATGTCTGATAATAGTTTCTCAGGAACGCGGAGTAAAACCAGTTTTACGAAGAAGGTATCATGGAGGTAACGGAGAACAGGAGTACGTTGATCTTCTGGCTATCTTTAAGACGAGTTTCGTCATCGTTCCAGAATCCAGATAGTATGTGTAATTTCTCGAAGGGGTGTCGTGGACTACGCGTACATAGGCCTCGATTCGCAACGAATCTCAGTCACCTTTTCCGAACAAGGGTTGCTCTGTAGGCAGAGAACGGAGCCTTAACACATCTTTGTTTTTCGGAAAACCATGACGAAATATCCGAGCTATGTATCTGCTCTCAGAATCCATTGCTGCGCTTTCGTTTTTCCCATGAGCTTTAATTAACAAGCTTTCATCTGTTGGCTATCCATGAGAGCGGACTACCCGGACTAAGTAAGTAAATCAACGCTTCGGGGACCAAGGACCAGGTACAACTTTGCTGAACCCAAACAAAAGGCTGATGATAGTTAGTTAATATATTAACGGGTGCTGATATGGCGAGACCAACGTTCCCTCCCGCATACCTAGAGGGTGTCATTACGATCTCGATTCAAATCGCCCGAAAGATACACCTCACTGTACAGCTCAAGTCTTTCATAAATGATTTGCCGCTGAGCACATGCGATGCGATGACGCCGCACCCGCGCGCACGCATGACAAGATGGTTGCCCCATGTCCCATGTCGATATCGAACGCGATGGGTGATGATGATGATGTAGCACAAACGAACGAACAGATGTGGTTGGTTAGAACGGACTCAATTCAATCGAAAGCCTTGAAGACGACGTTCTATCATACCCTTCCAAGCTCCATGCTCAGCCCCCCTGTCCATCACCCGCGCTCTGAGTCGCGCTGGAGATCTGTTCGTTCCTTGGCTTGAAAAGCGCTGCCAGGGCCACGGCGAAATTGGAGTAGCTCCGAAACAGGGTTCAGTCAGTCAGTTGGAGGGAAGGAGAGAAGTCGGGGAAAACAAGATCAGTGTTGTTTGTTGAGCGGCTTCTAGTGTTTGATACAGCTGCAGTCTCCGATAGAGTTTGGTGGGCGTTAGATATCGATATGCGCAGACAGACACCCGACACCCGACACCCGCACCGACCTGACACGGAGAAAAGTGCGAAATTTCGGTGCTCTGCTTACATACGTATACCCCGTTGCGTGATGGTCGTGATGAAGTTAAATCAACGTTGAAGCGGTCGCGGGTGGTTGAAACGAGAAAGAAGCTCTGCGCGATACATAGCCGAATGTTTTTTTGATGAGAGAGGACGAAATTTGATTGGTATGTAGGTATGCAGCTAGCTATGTTCGAATTCTTTCGCTTCATATCGCTAAGGGACCCAATACCTTCTGCTCTCCCGGGCAACAACATATACATGAATTCCCGCCGTCCGCGCCGGAACAAACCTACCGACACTGAGGTTTTATCGCCGGGGGTTTTCGAAGCTTCCTTCCTCCCAGACACAGGAGATGCGACGAGCCCACGATCGATACCTGTGATACTCATCAAATAAGTCAATACCGACCCCAAAGAGTCTAATCTTCACTCGCGTCGATTACATTGCATGACAAGACGATCGAGCCTAAACCTCATTCAGAAGTGTCTCCGGAAAGGAGTACTTAGCCTGAGTAAGGCAGGCAGGCAGGCAAAGTGAGAGGACGCAGTATCCATTACCCGTGTGCCCCGGTAAAGGGCGATGACGGCGATGACGGAGGCACGAGGGTGGCTATGAGAGTGACGGGTACTAATGAGGCACTTACTCAGCACGTCAGTTTGGCTGGCTCGGGCTTCGGCTGTTAGGTCTCGCGTTTGGTTTTCACGTTCATGGAGAGGTGTGCTACTGGGAGGGCGTTGTTCGGTAGGGAGTTTCTGGGTATTTGAACGCGGGCGGTCGATGGGTGGAGTTTGAACTTGCGTGGAATGGGGAATATAAAGCGGCATTTATTGAGAGACCGTAGATTTAAGAAATAAAACGGTTGAGGAGATTACGGGTCCGACTGTAAAGACTTTAGATCGACGGAGTCACGACGGACGGAGACCCAGGACAACGGGATGAGATCGCACGAAATGAGCTCGGAGTGGCAGTTGCTTATGAGGGAAAGAGAAGAACGAGGCACAGAACAGGATTCATTCAGAGGAGCGCGGCATCTCTGCGATGGGTGCGAGCGAGCCCCTGACCGGACAGGTCAGACCATTCCCACTGCCATAGAGCATGCGAAATTTTGCGTTGGAGGAAAGAGCCGCTGGGGGTTGCAACAAACCCAAATATCCGAGGTGGGTAGGGAGGCAGGTCAGGATACGGATACCGTCATTTGATTCGTGATCCACGCAGACACATACGTGATGATACCGGAAGGCTGCCTTGATTTCATTCCGCGGACGAAGGAGGGAAATTGGGGTTGTGTGTTGTGTTGACACGTAGGTTCAAACGGTGTTCTTGTTTTCCTCCAGAGAAGAAGACCATGCTGATGCCCGAGGGGGTGGCGAAACGCGTTCCCCATCCCCGAGCGACGGCGGAGAATTGAGTCGTTGTCAGCAGAATAGCTTGGAAGACTACAAGGTAGACCAAGATCTCAGTAGCGAGTGAGTGCCATATGGTGGAAAGACAATGAGAGAGCCTTGGAACCAAGCCAGAAAAGCGAGCTAGGTGGAAAAGGAAAGAGGAAAGAACTGTCAGTGCGTCAATGGGATGATGGGTGATGATGAGGAAAGGTGCTGCGGATAAGAAGAGCACGATATCACCGGGGGTAATAGCGGTGTGTGTATGGGAGAATCGTTCCATAAGGGAGGGAAATGGGAGCCGTCGGCAACGAGATGGCAGGCGGAGAAAAGCGGCACAGTGGGCGGGGTAGGGGCACGGAGCCAATGAGAGAAGGGCTGGGCGTGCGGCACGACGATGCCGAAGCAAAGTGGCCAAGTAAACTTGAGTAAAGCTCGCTCAAAGGCTTCAAAGACTGGCGTCGAAAGCGATTCGTGTTTCCAGATTCCTCACTTCCCCCTTTTCAACTACTTGCAGTCTCACAACATGGGCAGAAGAAAGATAGAAATCCAGCCTATTACCGTATGTCTTTTCCGTTTTCACCTATTATCTCCTGCCTCCTCCCTGTCTTCCTCCTCTCCAATTATACATACTCCATCTCTCCTCGCCTATTGCCCTCGCTTACCCTGAATTATACTTAGCACGAACGAAACCGCTCTGTCACCTTTTTAAAGGTACGCCGCAGGCTCGCCCTTTTTTTCGCGCTATTTTTGTGCTCATGGGCTTGGCATCTTATTCTTATCTCTCCCCATCGTCGCGCCTCTCTTGTTCATCTGTCGCCACATCCAGCGCAAGAATGGCCTCTTCAAGAAAGCCTACGAGCTCGGCGTGCTCTGCTCTGTCGAGGTCGCCGTGATCATCTTCGGTAAGCTCTCACCGCCCTTGTTGCGCTCACTGCCTCGTTTTTGGCACTTTCCTGACACATTCTATTTTTATCGTCGTTCTAACTGCAGAAGAGCGTCCAGGCCACCATCTAAAGCTCTACCAGTACAGCTCTGGAGACATTCACGACATCGTCCAGCGCCATATCCGCGTAAGTTCCGAGTATTCGTTCTCATGTCAACCGTTCTGATCACAACATCAGCACGACGGCGAGAAGGATACTCGTGGTCCTCAGGACTTCTCGGGTGCCAGTGCGAACAAGCTCGAGGACAACGGCGACGGTGATGATGATGATGACGACGACGACGAAACACATCCGCGAAAGAGGAGACACGATGGAAAGCTGAAACCACCCCCAGACATGGTCACCAGCAATGTACGTGGCATCCTTCACTGCCCTCCTCACCTTCTATTCTGACCGTCTCCAAGACGGATTACTCCTCGCCCGCCCACAGATCCCTATCCATGCACCAGCCCCCACCCTTATCGCTCCACATCGGCGGGCCATCCAGCAGCGGACCCACGCTGCCCATCTCCAACAGCCGCAGCATCGAGATGCACGAGCCCAAGCGCTCGAACCGCGGCGGCGGCGGCGGGCTGAGCCTGCACAACCGCTCCCCCTCCGACGACCCCAGCGGGAACTACTACTACAACACCAACTCCTCCTTCAACCGGCACGCCACGCCGCAGTACGGACACTCGCACGGGCACTCCTCTTCCCAGCCGCACCACCCGCACCACGGGCAGAGCGGTGGTGGCGGCGGGCCCCAGCACTCGGGCTCGCAGTACCAGCCGTTCTTCCCCGGCTCGTCGGCGCACCAGTCGCCGCCACCGTCGTTCATGCCTCTGCAATCTGACTTTCCTCGCGGACCGTCTTCAAGAGGCGGCGGTGGCGGCGGCGGGCAGGGCTTTAGCTTGCCCACGCGGACGGGGAGCACTGGGTCGTCGTACGACAACCCGGCTATGTATCCCCTGATGCGGACCGGCACGGGCTCAGCGTCGTCGCAACCGCCTGGTCCTTTTCCGGCGTTTCTAGACACCGAGGACCAGAGTCGACACCAGGGGCAGCCGCAGTTAGGGCCTAGCCTCGTCGGGCTCGACTGGCCCGTCCACAGCGCGAACAGCGGTGGGCCGTCGACGTCCACCGCCCCCTCGGGGCCTCCAAGCTCAGGTAAATATCATTCTTCTTATCTATCCACCTCTCCCCACTTCGTCTTCCCTGGCATCTTCTTTCCTTTCTTTTCCACACAGTTTATTCACGCCCTCTCTCTCTCTCCATAGAATCTAACTGACCCGCACCGCGCAGTATCCCACCCGTCCGCGACCTCCTCCTCCGCGCAGTCCGCAGGGCCCGAAGGCCCCGGCCCAGGCAACGGCGGGAACTGGCTCGACTTCCTCTCGGGCAACCCGAGCAACCCGAACGCCTCCTCCGGCGGTGGGCCGTCGAATAGAGGAGAAGGTATGTCCTGGGAACGCGGCGGCGGGGGTGGCGGCGCAGGGCCTGGAGGCGTGGATATCTTTGGCGGCGGGGGAGGGGGCGAGAGAGGCCGCGCGGGGAGCTCCGCTGGTGGCGGGGGACCGCTGATGGTGGGTATTAGTGGTGGCTCGAAGAGGAATGCGAAGGGCGACGATGATATTGGACTGAACGGGCCAGGGGGGATACTCGCGTCGCCAGGGAGCGCGATAGGGCGGGGCGAGCTGAAGAAGGAGGGGTGACTCTGATGGTCGCTTTTTCTTTTCTCTGACGGGTTTTGTGCTATGTTTATTGGTTCACGATTTCATGGTTAACGATCTGCATTCTTCATTCGTCTCTGCGTACTTTTTTCGCCTCAGGACCCCCGCTTCGCTTCGCGTCATGGATATTTTTCACTGTTAGTCTCTCCCAATGCTATCCACCAGTCCGTCGAGTTATGGCTAATTTTTGTTATTAGTTAGTTAGTACAGTACCGTTTGCTTTGTCGGCTTAAAATTTGAATGATATCGCCCTCATTAGTGATCAATAATTTACCCGTCTTCATGGACTCGTTCGTTTTTCTCTACGATGCGCAGCTTATCCAGGATGAACAACTTGGAATCGTCGCGTGATACCAAGCCACTCCCACCTTACTCCTCCTCTTCTTTCCCTCGTGTCTCTTGACTGCACAAAATTCACGGCGCTCTCTGGGTAACCACCTTCGTGAATTCTTCATCGTCATAATTCGCTTCCCAAAGAAATTCTCATCTTGGTCCGCCTCAAGCACAAATTACTTCAGCTGCTCCTTATTGTTGTGAGCAAACCACCTGCCGGCGGAAATCCCTCGAGCGGTTAGCTAGCGAACGGTTCCGGAGCAAAGGACTCTGTCTTAACCGAAAAATGCACGCAACGTCTTACTTCACACCCCGGTGAACAAAGAGTGAACTCGGGGTAAAAGGATTCAGCGCCACAGCGGTAATTGCACCCGCTACCGAACGCATACATACGGATCGTCGGAGACTCGCATCCCCAAGGACTCGGCTGATGTCGTGCTAGAGCTCCTGAAAGCATATAGCTCCAGTCTTCCTGGGGCTGGGGTCAAGTATAGGCGGCGAACCCGACAAATGGTTCGCCATGGAGATCTCTTCAGAGATAGATATCTACCGCTCTCATAACCGCGGAAATAAGACATCGTAAAAAGTCTTACAGATAAAAAAATGAGACGAAGAGGAATACCAAGACACCAAGCTGAGCACGACGAGACATCGGGCACCAAGACCAAAGCCTGACTGACTTGGGGGGGGCATAACTGTTCAAGCATATCGATCCCGACGGATGTGAACCGCACTGGCAGACCGTGTACTCGTGCACACTGTCGCGTACACGCACTCGCGATGCGCGAATAACGCTCTATATGGAAGCTTTTTCTGGCGTTGCGCAGCCTGCTCGGCGCTCATTATCGAGGGAAAGCCGAGTTTTTTTCATACAATCACCAGCGATGGAATGGAGAGGACTTGAATAGATAGATAAGACGCATGAGACGAAAGCGACGGATGAGGATGGCTCGCGGGTTGGGACGCTGGGAGGGGTGTCAGCTGGCTGCGAGTTTTGAAGGGCTTGGAGGCAGCGTTCTGCGGGATTATTTCGTGCGCTGACAGATCCCTAGCTGCTGTCGAGGAGATAGGGACACGGATGCGATCTGCGGGAAATGGGGACCGGTGTTGCCAGTCACTGACTCGTACCACCACCTTGGAGCGATAGAATGAGCACGCTGGAGGGTGTTGCACCTAAGCCACTCGAGTAAAAGCCCCTTTTCAGATACATATTTATCAAGCTTGAATGGAGTGCCGAGTTGGTGTTTTTTAGTAGGTGGAAAATATATCGGGGTTTCAGCCAAGGAAAGGAGATTGCGCGCTACATGTGCGATACTCTATAGGCCGAGCATAACAAGTATAGAGCCTTCAAGAGTCTAAGTGATTACAGCGACTGAGCAATAGAATGTTGCCAAGTTCGGACTGAAGATCGCACTTGCATAGAAGCTTTCCGGTACCGACTCCTTCTCGCGCCTCAGGTAAAATCCAGATGGTCGCCAATTAAAAAGATCTGGAACCAAACTCTTGTCCTATAGCAAATTCTGGGACTTCGATTTCTAAACCTAAGTTCAAGATTCACAGATGGTTTTTTTACCCATACAAAACAACCTCGATGAAATTTCAAATTTCGTGGGTTGAATCCTTGACAATCGTAGAACTTTGAAGATAGATCTAATCTTTTCCGTAGACAAGCCTTCAGTCCTTCTCGTGCCGAGTCAGATCAGAAGTTATTATGATCAGAGGGAAATGGTGGTCAAATGTAAAATGTTGCTGCCAAATTTCGGTCGGCACGACGGCGTATTACGTTAGCCAACTTGCCTTGCGGGCCAACGCTGCGCGTGGCATGTACGAGACCTTACATGAAAATGCACTGGACAAGACGTATAGCGAATCTCTGCTTGCTCCGATGATGAGCGCGCCTGCACTCTAAGCCCGAAAATCGCGAGTGCATAGCCCAATCTTGACAATTTCCGACGTCTGCATGACTCCGCATGTCTCTCCAGAAAGTCGGGACCAAAAGTAGTAAGCCCATATCCAGTCGAACATAATATCAGACCATATCCCATGTACCCAGACCGCCAATCAACTTCGCAAAAGGCTTCTTTCATCACAAATGACCAATCCGAGATGCCGAGCATAGTTTTAGCGCGTGCCTACCAACGATTTTTTATTCGACACAGTCCGTACGTTGGCGCTCCCCGAATTCGGCCTTGCCTGTGCTGCGTCGGACAGGTACTCTCCGACTCTACTCCTTTATTATGCTGCATCTGTAGTTTTTCTCCTGGTGAATCCAGCCCCTTCTTACTCCTGATTTCAGTGCTTGGTATCGTACAGTTTTTATTCTATTTATTTGTGTTTTTTCAGTTTATTTTATTTTATAGTTCATGGAGTAGTGGTAGGGTATGAAAGCCAGCAGTAAGCTCAAGGAAATATAGTTCATTACTCCCCTGTATCCCCTACTGCAACTGCGACTTAGTTTTCATATTCACAAAGCTTACTGCGTTTCATTGAGACTCCAATTGCGACTGCGACTGCGAGTACTGTGCTCTACACAAACGTTGTGCGCTCAACTCCAACGTTACTCAAGCCCCGACAACATCATTACTTCGTACTTTTCCCCACTATCGACTGTGTACATTGTTTGTTGTACTACGCGACTTACAACTCGTTTTTCAGCCCATACCTCTACTCCCACCCCTCGAGGCTGACGTTTGTTGCTGGGAGAGTCGCACGGTCGCTGGAATGCCAGAAAACCCGATCGCACTGCAAGCGGCGTGTTGGGTTTTGTTGGGTTTTTCTCCCACAGCCACAGGGCGAAGCGCTCATTACTGACCACAGATTTTACCGAATTGCGTACTACTGGAGTCCTTTTTCAAAGCGACTCCACTAAGGGGACCACCGATTAATTGTTAGTCCTGCTTTTGGGACGAGAAGAATAAAAGCTATCATTGAGTGGCACATCTCTATATTCCTAACGCATCCGAATATACCAAGCCACCACATATCCGTCTGGATACCTCCTTTGTGTCCATATTGTACTTAAGTACTGCCAATGCCGCTCCACGTCGATTCAAGAAATTCGTCGAGACTGTCTGCGAATGCCTCAGGAATACCTTGTGGTACAGACACGCTGCAACTCTCTGTGCACTCAAACAAGCCGACTGCATTCGTTAGGCGCGCATCCCATGTTGGATAAAGCCGATTACGCGGTGCTGGACGCTCCAATTTCAAGGATTTTATTGGTCAGCGATTTTCTCAGAAATTGCTGACCAACCAATTTTCTTGAGAATTAAGAGGCCTTCGCCTCTTGAGCATTGTAACTTGTATTGGTCCCTAAGAAATAAGAACCCCTGAACACACTTCGAAACCACTCGGAACGGTCGCTTGTGTTGTTTATTGTTCACGGAATAGCGATCTGTAGATAGTATATCAACGAATAAGATGCAAATAAGCTTACAAAGCCATTTTCTGGAAAAATTTCGTGGTCAGCATTTCAAATTTTATGAAGTCGTCATTCCGAGCGGGTTCCCATATCGGGCTCCAAGGTACTTGACCGTGAGAACAAAACTGAACTCTGGGTACAAGAACGATACCCTTACGGGTCTCGTAATTCAGTGGCGTCAGACTGGGCGCATCAACGTTGCATCATCAACCAATTCCATCTGCTTCGTCCTCGATCTCAATCTCCTTGCCATGCCATCCTTGCCACCTGACTTTCCCGTCGAACTCGCAGGACATATTGCGAGTGAGATAGATACTTTTCGAGATGTTCTTTCCTTCTCTCTTGTTTGCCACCACTTCTACGACGCCGTCAATTGTGACCAGTCCGTTTATCGCAGCCACTTTTTGAGGATTTACGAGCGACCACGCTCACCTGAGGGTTACGACTTCAAAGGATCCTTTAAGCGGCGTTATTCAGAAATACTTGACGAGGATGTGCTGCTAGATATCATTCTAGGTACGCTACAATTTATTCATCACAAATTTTGACCAAGACATTCGTTTCTTAGATGCTAGGCCGTCTCGGCGTCAAAGTACTCCCGAGCTTTCCACAGCCAGTTCGCCGAACCTCGAATATTTAGTGGGAATCTTTGCAAGTTTCTCCCCACCGCGTGCTATTAGAGGGCTTCTCTATCCCTTGCAGTTTCATTCCTCCGAGAGCCCATTATTTCCTACGCCCAGTATTCAGGTCACTTGGGCCGAACGGGTTTTGCAAAGCTACCCATCCGACACTGATGAGATCTGCTCTATTTTCGCCACGTATCTGCACCGGTCAAAGGGCGAAGGCAGCTTCTTTCGACATGTATTTACTCTGCTTCAGCCGTCAGAGTATCCAAGCTTTTGGGAAGGAGATCTTGCCTCTCAGGCCACAGTGGTACACACTCGCTGGTTCGGTGTGTACCTCTACTTTCCGATCGAGTACAATTATTGGGCTGCACCATCGGAATCTGCTATGATGGATATCACCTTCGAGCTCTCGACACCTGGTTCATTCTCTGGGACTGGTAGCGACATAAATCCATTTACAGTAAGATATGGGACTATTCAAGGCGAAGGCGACAAGCGTCACGTAAGCTGGATTAAAGATTATGGGTCACATCGATGGGTGTATCAAGGGATTCTCGAGGGTGGTGGACAGCGTATAGTAGGAGTTTGGGGACTTGGCCAACTCAGCGGACAGCTTAATGCCATTGAAACGCATGGATTATTTATGCTATGGGCTGTCCCACATGATTCCCCAAGTATTGAATCCCGAAGATAATAACAATGTTTTAACAGATGCGTACGCAAATTTCACATAGGACTATTTATCATAATAACCCTGGACGCGAGGACGTGGAACTGTCCGTTCCTTCATCACTCAATCATACATTTCTTTTTCTCAAACCTCTGAATCCACCCTGTCGAACATCTTGGGTACCGATCACTTACTTACCGGTCCGCTAGAACTTAATCTTCTTCACGAGTTATCGATTACCCCAAGAAATTAAATAATCTAAACCTATACGATGTCGGATGGGGGTACATTTAAAAATTCATGTAATGGATCTAGTTAACCTATTTCAGAAGGACTAAAAATGATGCAATGACTACACACGACGTCGAGTTGAAGCGTCTTCTCATTGCACCAGCACTCTTCTGATGTTAACCTGATCATGCAAAAAGAAAGGAAGAAATGTTAGTTTGATAGGCGGGGGGTATGAGAATTTTAAGACGGGTGTTGTTTGCATAAGAATATTTTATGTTTGCATCATCCATGGACTGGATACGGGTAAGGCACGGTCAGCTTTGACTTTCTGGCCAATGTTATTGGGTCAGAAATTCGATAGCTTTGGAAATCTATGACATACTTTTGTCTCCAACGATAAAACAAGAAACTGAAAGCAGCAAGAAGAACAATACCCCCACCCTAAATTAGAGCTAGTTTAGAAAAGTGTTGCATATGAATGTCTGGATACCGTACTATGCCCCCTAGAATCCCGCCTTTTGAATTCTTCGATTTAAAAGTGTTTGTGGGTATTCTGGAGATTTTCAGCAAAGATTTAACATCGGATAAACACTAGCTCACAAAGTCGAGGAGGTAGCGGGACCAACAGAGGTAGAGGTGGCGGGACCAACAGGTGTAGCGTCAAGAACATCAACATGTGAGAAATCAAACCAGGGAGTACCAGCCGTTGCTAGATTGGTGAACTCGACAGTGTAATCCTTATCCCTGTCCATACCAGCAGCCCAAAACAATACCCGGTCAACGCTGAGCCAATGAGCGTTCCGTCTGTAGTAGTAGTAGTAACTGGTGGTCCTAATTCTGTCGGAGGACTGAAAGTGACACTGAACTGTCCATGATCGAAGTTGACATCACTATAGACAAATATCGCAGAGGCTTGGCTTATAGTGAATGACATAGAGTCTCCTGCTGTGTAGGTATCCCTACGCGGATAGACAAAAGTGCTTCTTCCGATTCCTTGTAAGTTTGAACCCCAAGTCGTTCCCGCGTAGGAGAACTGGGGATTAATAGACGAGTTACCGGTGCTTGATATAATGAAGGCACTGAGTGTTCGATTTTGAACATTGTTTATGCTGGAGAAGATAAGCTTTTTTTAAAAAAAAGATGGTTTAGACAACCGAACCTATCTCCTCTTCCTACTCCGACCGTAAGGATGGCCTGTGAGAAAGACACGGTGCTTGACTGGGTGATACTCAGCACCAGGGAATGCTGTCCAAAGGGCATTCCAACAGCCTTTCCTAGCAATCCCGAGGAAACATCGGACGTAAAAGATGAATTGGTTTGGCCGTCGACAAAAATTGTGTAAGAGCCTGACGTGGCGCTGCCATACAAATAACTGAGTGAAGAAAAGAGAGTAAACTTGTGGGCTTTCTTCGACAGACCTTCAGCCAGAACAGTTGGAGACTCACATGGCAGTGCCCTCGAAATCAATCTTCAAAGACCCCCCAACAAATGAAGAACGATGAGAACTTGGTCCAACGCAGAAACTTGGTCCAACCCATGTTGAATCGAGAGAGCCAGCACAGGTCAAATTCCACCCAGTGACTGACGGCCCATCCCTGTGAGGAGAGTAGGTAACGACTGGAGAATCATTGGTGATTGTGATATTATAGGGAGAGTCGAAGGCTGCATTCATCGTGGATTCCAAGAGAGTTCGTTCGTCTTGAGCGCCTCCTTGGTTCACCGTCAAGTCATATTAATAATGATATTAATGACTCTTGACGGTTGTGAATTCCCTTTGATGTCGTGAGGATCAAGATCACACATCAAGTCCACTTTGTGGATTGATCCAGAAGCGGGGAAGCGCCTTACTTGGAATTTATTTCTCCTTAAACTGATGAAAGACGACACGTACGATTAAGGAGCAAATAATGGAAGCAGTCGTTAATTGGCTCAAACAACATTTTTTTTTTACATTTCTGACGGCATCATCTAATTGCGAAGCTGACTCTGTTCATGAAGTTATATCAAGGGATGAAGATGTTTGATGAAGCTGAAGCATCGTAGCACCCACCGCCAGCGAGGAACATGGCGGAACTTCGAAATTTTCAGGTTTGACGATCTTTCTGTAGCGGGCGGCGCCATCAACAATGATAAGACAGGCCAGTGGTAGTTGTTGGTTGTCGTATCTACTCAAACACCAGTTTACGAAAGCAGGAGCAACTCCGAAAAGGGGGGCAGAACTCGAATCGTTACAACGTCGGGAATCACTGCAAGCAGCTGTGGTGGATGACTCGGTGCAGGGTGTCGGTCAGACCATTCTTCAGCTCGTCGCCCTCGTCAAAGTTTCGCCATGCACTAGCGTTCAACGCTCTTCCCCGAGTTTCAGGTTCAGATTCCTTTCTCGAGCCATTTAGGTCAATGTATTCGTGATTGGAGGACATGGGCATAAGCCCTGGGACTGTCGGCTTTGTTCCGGAGGACGTATTAGAACCGGGTAGCTGAATGCTCGATGGACCGATGCTGATCGACGAACGTGCCGGCGACGAATAGGCTTCGATTCGATATGTCTGAAGGACCAAAGACATCGAGGTTTGCGAGGCTCGGCTAATGTGGAAACCAATGCACAGAAACCGAGTCGAAGTTTAAGGAACCCCGAAGATAAATGGCTGAAATTTGGTACAGATGAAAGTGAGGTAACCACCGAGGTGGCGAGGTAAAAATGACCATGGCGAACTCAAAACTCGAAGTCGGGGTTAGGCTGAAAGCGTAGAACGTAAATATTCAGTTAAGATGGTATTTGTTCAGCAGATTCAAGCACTTACAGCGCAGTCAAGTATTGGAAAATTAGGCAGGCCTTGGAGCTGCATGCACAATCGAGATGAGGCCATAGAGAACGTCCTACAACAGGACCACTGGTTAACGATGATTGATGAAGTCGAAGCGTTACTGCAGCACCAAGACTCAATTCCAAACATCGTAATTAGAAGCTTGGGGTTTGCCAACCTGCCGACAGCCTACGGTGTCACCATGTCACCGACAACCGAACTCGTCCAGCAACAACACACCAGCACATGCATCCTTCTCGTCGACATCCTCTCCTATGTTAACTTGCTTAGGGCAGAGTATATACATTCAGGAGGCTCGAAGCCAGTTGTCCGATCCGCAGCGACGATACTCGAAGAGGGTGGAGGAACATAATGGCTGAGCTGATTGCAAACGTCCTCCTTAGCTCTTGGCCAGGATGGTGTAGGCAAGAATCGAAGATGAAGTAGAGGGCCAAAGATGAAGTCGGCAAAGACGATAGACAACAATTTGAAGGTTGGGATGAGCTTTGAGATCTGCCAGCGACGGACGGGAGCTCGTGGTCATGGACGTTGTCGTCGGGTACACATCCATCCAAACCATCGTCTAGCCCCACGAAGCAAAGAAAACCTTCGAAGTGAACACTCCTCGTCCTTCCAAAGATGATGACGTGGCACCAACAACCAAGTTTCTCGCCAATCCGTTCACCCCTTTGCTCTTATCCAACCGGCTACGTTCTTTCATGCTTCCACTGAACCACACCGGCAGCCTCCTTTCTCCGTTCCCCGTCCTTCGACGAACTCGACGATCACCTCCAGACGACTCAAACCTATTCAAGTTTGGCATGTTTGGTCCTCGGTCCTGATAAAGCCACTTCGGATGCTCGAACTTGGGTATATGCGCAGAATATGTGCGATGACGAGAGGAATGCTGGTGGCAGCAGCGACGATGTGTCTGACCCAACACTAGTTGACAAAAGCAGAGGAAGGAAGAGGGCTTCGAATGATTTGACCGGTTAAAGGATCAGGTTCCTAATGTTCAACTTGGTATCGAAAGTCACTGTAAACAGACGGATGCATACCTAAGAGATGATCAGGACGACAGCCGGGACAAACCACAGGCGGTAGTTCTTCAGCCATACCTGCTCGACATTCAGCGGCTCCTGGGCGTTGTCGCAAAGCAAGCTCCAAAAGGTCGACTCTCCGTCATCATCCTGCCTTCTACCCTTGCTGCCAAATGTTCGCTCCAACCCTCCTTCCCAGACTGCTGCCAGGTCACCGCCAAAGGAAAATGGGCTATATCAGGCAAGTGCGGATACGACGAGCACCGCCGTAGGTCGTGTTGAGTGAAAGGCCGGGTTACAGCTGAGTCCAAACACCGAAATAGGTGACCGATGAGCTGGGTGGAATGACCCAGGTAAATTGGGGCGTTCTACGGACGGAGGTCGATGCTTGAGATCTGCTACTGGTGCATCTTGGAAGTTTTATGAAACAGTTTCGCTGGTGACGGGCGAGGTAGGGAAGCAGAAGAGGCAAGGCAAGCCGAGATTGGTGGACGTGGTTGTTGGCTGATGGTTCCATAACGGCAGTCGTGTGTGTCAGCGAGAGAGTAAAGGCTCAAAACCGATGCTCGACACGTCTTGGTGCAAAAAAGCGACAGCAGCTGATGACAATGTTCCTCCTTTCCTTCTACTGCTATTCGAAGTTTGTCCATTCATCGCTCTTCCGAGAGTTTCCCGTTTAGATTGCTTTCCGGAACTTCCAAGGTCGATATATGCGTAGTCGAGAAGTAAGAAAGAGAGCGTCGGTGCTCAGCGTGAATGCCTTCCTTCCTCGTTCGCTTTGAGCAAAATACACAGAGGTTGGAACTAAAGATAAGACCCGGGTTCTGGAGGCGTCGTCCGTGACGTGTCAAAATCGGACAAATGTATAGTCGTCGTGATACTGGTTCGATGAACGCTTTGACAACGAGTAGCTGGCCCGGTTCGAGGTGTGCGAGAGTTGGCAGCTTGGATTGATACGGCTGACCAGGGGTGAAGCTTGACATATGGGAGAACGAGTCACGGATGGAGGTATCTGAAAAAAGATTAAGGCTCGCCAAGGTATGTGTAGCTGAATAACTTGAAAACGAACTTGAATGTGCTAGAAAGCTTGATGTGAAGCCAGTGACCAGGATAAGGACGGCTTGCTTTTAGTCGCTACGAAAACTCGTGAAGTTGAAGAGTTAATGTTGCATGTTGATGAACGGTGTGCAGGAGGCGAGGAATTCTGCCAACGAGGCAGATAGCGGGAACCATTGCTTCATTCAATATTCACAGCGTAGGGAGGAGATGGCTCGCGTTGAGGGTCATAGTCGTCGAATAAACTGAATAGCATGAATCGCGAAAAGTCAAACAAGAAAATGAGGGATCCAGAAAACAATTCGAGAATTAAAACGAAAAGAAGGAAACTTACCAGCGGGGCAAGCTCTACCTCGCACTACAGCGTAGCTTCGACAAGCCTCGAATCGTCCTGTAGGTTTGGCAGGGAAAATCGTTCGGCGAGTTACAGTAACATAGGAATGTGCAGCAGCGCCCTTGGATAAATATGCAAAGTTAGCAAAGCGATATGACCAAAGTATGTATGTCCAAAAAACTCACAGGTCGATTCACAAATTATTGAGCATGATCCCGGCCAAATTCGAATCGATGTATGACCCAGGTTGCCCCAGGTGATTGGAGAGTTGGTCTGCTTCCACGAGATTATTCCATGAGAGGTCCAAGCTAGGTGACTCGCTAAAAATGACACGAGCTCAAATACATGAGAGTGCAGGACGAGAGCGAACCAATGGATGAGGACATCGACGTGTTGAGAGGGTGTCGTCGAAAAACATTTTTCTGCTTATTACTAACGTAATTTAAATCACACGTGCCTTGCCTGTTATCTCCCGTTGATTCGATCTTATCACTCTACCCCAAACCACCATGCCACTCGCCGTCGTCCTCGCCGTATCTCGACTCCTGTGCGACAGAAAGCGACAGATTACAGTTTAATCCATTTCTGCAATGGAAACTTAATCCCGCATTCTTCTCCAATGTTTTCACGGCAGAGTTGAGTCAGATACGGTCTATCGATTGGTCCAATCCGTTTCTTCTTCTGCACGCTTCTGGCTACTCGATTTTCCAGCAGAAACAACGGTTAGCGTCTGGTACGTGCCTATTTTCGAGGATAAACCTCCTCGACGAGGATCATATCTCTATAGTTTTCGTATGAAGGCTTAGTCGTACTAATCTGAATATCCAGTCCTTGCTTCCCTCATCCTCGGCTGAACTCTGTGCGACAGAGAGCGTAAAAACGCCATTATGATCTGACACTTTGGCTCACCCATGTCATGCTTAACATTAGACTTGGAGTCCATGTGTCAGTACCGGTTATTGTATGGGTGGTAATACGCTCTCTCATGCACCGAGTTCTCCAACCTTGAACACCGTTTGCATGCCATCTCCTTCTCTGTCCCTTGCTCATCCGACGCCACACAGCCTTCTGCTGAATTGATAGCGAAGTTTCTCCCAGCTATCGATGCAAAACCCATAAAAAGAGAAGCTCGATAACCTATATTCCTGTCCGTCACTCTTGTCGATGCCTCGTCCCGGACTTTTCACCCTCGGAGAGAGCAGACAGATGACCTCTATCATACCAAACAATTCTACACATTGCGCTTCTCTGCGTATTGATATTATTTTTGTTTGTCGGTGGCTTCCTGGGCTCTCCGGACTTCCTGCCCTACGATGCGTCCGGCATTCATTCGTCTCTGAAATTGAACATGCTGCTAATCCCGCGAGCTGGCCAACGCAGGACCTTTTGACTGACGGCATCATGCACCTTGAAGCCCCATACAAAGGTCGCAGAAAGATATACTACATAGGATAAGATACAAGATTCTGAAGAGCCTGTAATATATCCAATGAAACATAGTTCACCACGTTGGGAGCTTATTAGGTTGAGCCTCCGGGAAAAAGTCGTCGGGGTTTGACTTTTTGTCCTTCTCTTTATCAGGACACAGAATAAAACTCGAACATTCAGACAACAAACACACCTCTGACACCTCATTCGACTCCGGGAACGAAACTTCTTCTCGGATGACCAGTATTCCTCCCTCCACAGAACGGCTACCCAATTCAACTTCTATACCACTCTCTTTCCTCGTGGCGTTTGTATTGGGTAAAACTGGGGACTGGCCTTCGAAAGTAGAGATGGAGGCATTGCTGGAAGGCCGAATTTGCATGCGACTATTCAGCGAGACCATCATAGAATTTGAGTACAATTTCCCCAACACTGCAACGCTTGTCTGATAGTAAGTCAGTTTACTGGGTAAGAGGCCGAGTATATGAGAGAGGATCGCAACGCTAGCTACAGGTGAAATGTGAGTTTAGAACTTTAACGACCTCACGACGCACCTGTTAATGAGCCAGTTTCGATGGTCAAGCGAATAATTCTTTTGAGGAGAACCTGTGTCTGCTTGATCCTGATGTCGTGACGTTTTAACTGAAGATGTAAGATATTGGCATAAGGCAACTTTACAGCGCGAAGATTGAACGGACGAGGTAAGTCATGGAAGCTGCAATCATCACATCGCAGGCTGCGCTTCCACCCTCCCAAATCTGTAATGCGTTCAATTCTATAGAGTGGATAAGAAGGTTCAATATTTACCCCCGAAGTTATAAGATTTTTCTTCTTCAAGTACCGGCTGAAAAATACCGCATCCTTTGTTTCCACACCAAGCACAATGGAAGCGCCAAACGAAAGGCACGCCAACTGCATCATTAAAACGTCAAACACCGAAAGGAGGTTCCAGTTACTTTCTCGTACCATTAGGATGGCGCCTGCAATATATTTGTTTCCAGAGAGGATGATGATTCGGTAGGCGTAGAAGGCCTGCGATAGAAATGCAACTACAGACCAGTCACTGATGAGCACTTCGGAAGGAGGGACCTGATCTCTCACCAAATCCTATCATAATAGGCACGGAAAACCATATAGAACCGATTGTATCGAGTGCGACCGGGTTTCCGAACCCAGATACGAAAGTCAAGAACGCACTCCTCGTGAGGAGGAACGTTTGAGCCGCTTCCCAAAGATAGGTCCCGTAAACCAAGAGCTTGAAAGCTGTACGATCGTCTGGGAAGGCTAGGTAGTATAAATCTGCAAATTCAGATTCAGCAAAAAGGCTACTATTTAGAATAGTGTTACCCACAGACTTGCATTGACAAGACACCAAAGAGTCCCCAATTCAACAAGTACGCGATGAGCTAACGGTACGGCACTTTATCAATCATCTCGCGGAGTAGTGAATGCGTTCACTCACCAGTGGCCCTGCGCTGGACGACACGGCGAATTTTTCAATATTCATACTCCAAATAACGGAAAACACTAAGACTTACATTTCACCGAGATCGTCAGGCGTTAAGGGAGTCGGCGCCATTGGTGCAGAGCAAGCAGATTAGAGGTACTCTTAAAAAAGGAAGGAAAACAACTTTGCCTCTGCTGCGGGGTTGAAGCAATGGACGACCAAGCTACCTTGCTTTTAAGGATTGTGAGCGACAGGCAGGAGAATACACCCAAAGGATATGCGGCTCAGGTCCATTCTGCCTGATCCAACGATATCAATGACTCTAACATTGGAAATGAATAGAACTGACCGTCCTGATCCGCGTCTGATGTGGGGTTGAGATAAAGAAGTGATAATGAAATCGTTGATACTTGCTTAATCTGTAGTACGACTGTTGTGCGACGTCGTGTAGTTGCGCATCACTAGTGGAAGAGGAGTTTGTGATAAAGTACCACCAGAGAAAGTTCAGGTTTTTGAGCAAAATTGTAAAGGGCATATTGCCTGCCAATTATCAACTCTGAAAGGCCAATTGAACTCACTGCGATTTCTTCGTTACTGCAGCGAGGCTCGACGGTTATATTTTGATCAATGTCAGTATGAAACTAGACGCAATAACTCCACGACTGTGATGGGCGGGACTGTAAATAGAACAGTGGATCAGTAGGGAGCGCGTTATAGTGGGACAATATCGGGGTTTGCACTTATCCTCCATGCTTTTTGGAAACGAGTATAGCCACGTTCATGAATGAAAGCGAGAACTGAGTGCCCATATATCAGTGACTGTAACCTGTGCGAGCAACAATCCAAGGCTGGCATTTTGTAAGAGACTTTGCGAGAGCTCTGATTAACGGAAAACCGTCAATCCAGTACCTCATCCTTGAGTAAACTAGTGAATAAGCTAATAAATAAAAACGACAACTCACAAAATGACTGTACGATATCGGCTCCAGGAGTCCAACCCGAAGTCGCTGACTGAAAAGGAACGGTGTTGTGCACTGAGGTTTGAGAAAAATAGAAGTACATCATTCACAGGTCTCTCAGAAGACCAAGACCCCGTTATGTCGTGGAAACCGGAACAGATACGAGTTGTAAGGAACAAGTGGCGAAGATGGAAAGTCGCAAGATAAAATTTGCCAGGCACGAACCGGCGAGGTGTTGCCATATTCGTCGACGATTGACATGCCGAGAGGACTGCCGAAGAGATTAGATTTCTCGCTTTCGGCAGACAGCCCACCTCCAGACTGGAACTTCATGTCAGAGCAACGGACCTCTGCAATACTTTGTCACCCACTCCTATCAGGCGACGAACATTGGCATCATTTTCAAGTTCTACGGGGAAACAAGGGGAATTTCTTACTCAGCTCCGAAAGAGACAATGTAATTGTGTCCTCTTATATTCTACAGCATGCTACTCGAGAAGTATAGGATAACAACACCACAGTGAAGTTGCAAAATTTGACAGGCAATCTAATCGAGCCTTCGTCGGTTCCGGCTCCCGCGTTGATCACGACCGGAGGATTTTATTTGCGAATGGGAGCAAGGCCCGAACGAATTCGTCCTCCTTCTCAATAAACACAGCATGCGCCCCGCCCTCTATCCTGATCACCTCAAAATTGGTGAAATGAGGTTCGATCTCTGCTGTGACGTTGTCATTCAACACGATTTTGTCTGCCGTCCCGCTTATCACGAGGTATGGAAACCCTTTAGCACCAGCCTCGAATAATTTCGTTGTATCTTGAGGACGGGTGCGAACCAGGTCAGAGATAGGTGGGAGTTGGATGGCGGCTGATCCGATCCAAGACCATATAATATCGATCGCAATATTCGAGGCGTTGTTAAAGCACGCTTCGATGAACGTGGATTTCGTATTGACATCCACTGCGACATCGTTCGTAACGCTAAATCCTGGTAAGAGAGCGGCGATAGCCGGGGTGTTGATAGCGATTGCGGTTGTTGGTCGAGCGGCTACTGCGACGATTCCAGATATTGTTCCAGGGGGAAGATGTGTAAAAATATCGGAGACGACAGTACCTGGAAGGATTTACCAATACAATTACTTGACTGTTTCTATGTATCGATGAACATTCCTACCGCCATAGCTCCTACATGGAAAAAATGTTCTATAAGTCTCTTATAAATCAGATATTCGAAGGTACACACCATCCAACGAAGAGAGGAGATTTGACTTTGAAAGCCTTTATCACGGTCGCGAAGTCGTCAGCAAATAAATTCGATGCATAGGCCTCCGTTGTGTTTGGTTTCCCGCTTCTTCCATGGCCTCTCAAGTCGTAAGATACCTAGAAAAACACCGTGAATTTGGCATAGATTGGCGTGAATGACTGAACATACCAAATAAAAGTTATCTAGCAGCCGCTTATCTTGGAAGAGATCTTTAAAAACCAAAGCGCTCAGGGTGAACCCATGAACGAAAACGATAGGGGGATTTCTAGGGTTGCCTAACGCGTAGGCAAAAATATCTGTGCCATCGCTTGATTGAAGTATTATCCCAGTCGCCACCGAAAACATCCCTAGGGCGAGACATGATAAGACTGGGAATTTCATTGTGAGGGCGCGAGGGAATTTGTGGGGTACTGGCAGCTTGGAGCCTGTTTAATCATATTTAAGTCATCAAGACGCGATTTATGTTACAAATGCGTTTCACTTCCCTTCTTCCATATGAAAAAAATTCCTTCTTCGGTGGACGGAGGGCAAGTGAAAGCTCACTCCTGCACTGGTCACCAGGTATCTAGAAAACGTCGTGGGCTTCCAATGTTCAAGAATAAGTCGATTACATCAGTCCATTTTTTCTCGCGGGATGGAAAAACAAACTGCCAGAAGTATGCGCAGCAATCGCGGATGTCCAGGATGGCCAGCCATTTTCACTTCGCCTTCTGATTATCACTCACGAAAGAAAAATCAATGGCACGTGGGGCTAGTGTTCGATTCGGGAAAAAAAAGGTAAAGCCACCACTCGTAGACAATCAACCGTTTAAGAATACCATGATCAGACAAGAGAAAGTAGAACACAGGACCACAGAACGTGCCAGAACGATGATTGATTGTTTCCCATCCGCAAGAATTAGGAGCGGCCAAGTCCAGTTAGGCTTGAGGGCTCATGACGAGCTCAAAGTTCGGTAGCTTCGACTGAGCAACACGAAGAAGGAGGAGGCAGTACACAAAATAGCTACAACCCGTGCAGGTCTTGATGTGACGTTGACAATGAGAAGAGCTGCGACGAAAGCAAAGACGTACTTGATGATGAGTGGGGCACCTCCCTCAAATCTCCCTGCAGATTTCCACATCAAATCAAATCGATTATGCGCCAGCTAGCCAACTCGACAGTCCAAGGAGTTCCGTGCTTCTAGGAAAAATTACAGCCAGAAGCCTAACTAACTGTCAGGGAGAGGATTGTGGACGATATTCACCACAGCTCTCTTGCTAAAATGGAGCCAAAGTCCTCGCCACAAGAGTCAAGACCGGCAACGAGCCGGCATGTGTCCGTTGTATTTGGAATTTCCTTTGAAAATAACACCAGAATTTAAAGACGTAGACAACGATTTACTCGAGGAGAGCAGCCCAACATGGTTCTGGATCCAACTCTACCTTCAGCCCGTACTTCCTCAGCCCAAGAAACCTAAGGAGTTCATACGATACATAACCATAGTTCGCTGGGGGTGACTGATCGTCTCCGACTCCCCGAACACACACCGATCGAAAATGGGTCGTGTGTAGCAACCGCTGCTCGATCATCCTCGCAAGAACGGTTTCCATCGTTGAATGGTCGTATAGAGCGTCGAAGTCGAACTCGAAGTGCTCTAGAACGGGACAAATCCTAAACGGGGCGTCTCTTTGTGAAAAGTCTCGCTCTTTCAAAGCATCCGCAAAAATCTTGGTGAGGAAATCTGGACTGTCGGCTTCTCTACCACGCGGATGGTCCCAACTGATACTGAGTGTCTTCAGTGAAGGAAGCAATTCAAGGCATTCCAACTTTTCATCCTCGGTTGAGTCTTCAATATCGAAGGTCAAATGACGAATGGTGCAGGACGAGTTCTGGAGGAAGGAGGAGAATGATTCTTGGGACCACTCTCGGTCACGTCGCAGATGTAGTGAGGTTAACGAGGGTGCTTGAATATACTCGAGGACTTCGGTTAGAGGGAGGTCATCGGTTGAATCAGCGCCTGCTCCTCCCAAGTCGAGTTCGAAAAGAAATTGAAGTTGGATCGGATGCTGTGCGATATCGTACTCCGGGAGTTCTCCGGTAAGTTTCTGGATGGTGCATTGTGCAAGCTGTTTCGTCGCAGAAAGAATAGAAAGAAAGTCTTCTACGGATATCAGACTTGCCATGTTTAAAACTCTAAGGTGCTCGAGAGACGGGCGAAGTAATTCTTCTATCGATGAATCCTGAAAGTGAATGTAGCCATAAAAGTTAAGCGTTCGTAGCTTTGGGGCTGACGTCCAAAGCTTTGCTATGAGAAGATTGATAGCAACTCCTTGGTCGTATTCATAGAGATAAGGCGGGTAAGAGGGAGGTTTTCCTGATATCTTCAATCGCTCCAGACAAGGCATACCTGGATCAATAAATTGGTGAAATCGTTGCAGGCCAACGGGATGATCCAGAAGGGTAGAGTCAATGACCCGTGCATCAAGTTCGAGATGAACTGCACGACAGAGGTTGGACAATAAGAGATCCACCATATCCTCAGTCTCTGGGCGAGTTTTCGATGCTGAAGGCGCGGTTTTCCCGCAACGAAGCGCAAGCCTGAGCGGCGATCTTCTTGAACGTTCTAAGGCTAGTTCGAGGAGCTTCTTATTTGGGAATCCATGGCAATCTTCGTCAACCGATACTTCAATATTGCACCATAACTCGGGTGAATCCACCACTATTCTCCTCCAAGACGAACATATCTGGCCTAGTAGGAGAGGGCCTTCCTCTGGATCGAATTTGATGGAGGACTCTGCTGAGTCGAAGATGAATAAACCGAAGACAGCTCTCCATACATCGGGTGGGACATGGTTGAGAAGAGGATTCTGGGTCGAGGCCAGCGATGCCATGAGGAGGGAAGCGAAGGGTGAATGCAAGGAACGATCACCATCTGAGGTTGTATCGCAAGACGGTAGTAATTATCGCGACTTAATCGTGGAGTTAAGCAGGTGATCCCACCGAGCACCCCGACCGAGCCCGGACCGGCTTGAACTTTTTGAAGCTCTCCTTTGGTTTAAAATTTCCTGCACAGGCAAGGTGAAAATCAAATCATGAAAGATGCAACATGAGGGAAAACCACAAACCCGAGGCGACTCACCTCGGGTTAAAATTCATGGTGGAAGTCCCGTGCTTCATATCGTGAAGCATATTGCAAAGCAGCGTCGTATTTGCTCCCGAGTTGCTCCTGGACAACTATGGGCTAAGACCTACCAATACATCAAATTTATCATAACAAATAAATTCCAAGGTTACAGAGAGTCGAGACCAAATCAACTTCTATTTTCGGCGGATACACTCTCTACGTATAGGCCCTGTAATACTCCGCGCTACTATGCTTCAATCAGACAGTTTCACGGGCATTATCAGTGTAGCCAGCTATTCCCAAGGAGATCGACTGCGCTTGGTCTCTGCGCCGGATTGGTCGCAAGTAATGATCCCAAGAATGTCACAGCAGACGGAATCTCGTTGCCGGATAATTTACCGCTCGAAGTCAACGATTGCTCAATGGCCTCAGGGCTACCTGGATACTGCGATCCAGAAAGCAGTAAATAAGCCTATAATCGATGTTAGAGTAACGGTCGCAAAGAAATTTTTAAAAAACTAACGGTTTCTCCGAGAGCTAGAATATCCGACTTGCTAGAATTTTCATCTTGCTCTGGACGGGCTGGGGAAATGGCATCTGTTAATTGTCCAGTGTAATTGAAGAAGCGAATACATACCATGTCCGAAATTGGATAAGTAGAGTACTTCCCCAGAAATATCGTCCGCCGACTCTGGTGAAAATGGCTGTGACTTGACCACCCTATAGACGGTGCCTTGAGCATCGGTAATCTGCTCAGCTTGAGCGCTAGGCGATGCGGCGACAGATGCAAGGATATCAGATCCCTGTTGGGGTCCGGAAAATAGAATGTTTTCAGCGTTTACAGCTGGAGAACGACTCGATAAGTGCAACGATTTAATGAGCGACAAATATATGCGTACCGCCATGAACAATTCTCTTTTTCTGTAGGACGGCTAGCGATTCCAAAACATCGGCGACAACTTTCTTCACAGCTGCCACAGGCAAAGAACCTCCTTGTTGTAGGCGGAGGGTTTCCACAGAGCTGCCGAGAACGTGAAGAACGAGCGCGAGGTGTTTCCCTTTGATGCTTTCTACATAGAAACTAGAACGAAGAGAGGGAAGTGTTTGAAACTCGTCCTTGAGCAGCCCTTGGAGGAGATCAAGTTCGTTAGCCGAACCCTGGTCTCGAGTTGCCTCCACGGTAAATATCTTGACCGCTTCAAAGTTGTTGGGATCCTTGGAGCTCACTGCGAGCCAGGTGGACGAACGTGAGCCCCACCCCAGTTTGCGGATAATAGTCCATTCGCCGTTGTTTAGAGTCGCTCCTGGTTCACCAGCGAAATATCCGGCGGCGGAGTCGAGTTTCTCTTCGGAAAAGGATGACATGGTTATGAAAGGTTTAGATGGTTTAGGATTAGGTTGTCTGGGTCTGATTGTGCTATGGATTCGTTATTAATCTTAGCTTGCTTGTTTATGAAGGAAACGAAGCCCGTAAACCATTCCAGTTGTAGCCATGCGTACTGCCTCGAAATGATGAATCTCACATGCTAACTTAATTTTACAACGATTGGCATGGACATATGCTATCAGATGCTATCCAGTTTGACGTTTCATGTTTCAATCGCTTGGAGTCGCTTGGTTGAGCACCACTTCGATCCGAAGATCTCTACCCCATGGGCATCGATCAGACTTGTTGCTGTCCAGATGTTCATAATTCAGCGCGTTTTTTAACCGCCCTAAGTATTCAGTAAACACCTAGATTCTCGTAATTGGATCACCTTTTCAGGTAGTTATGCATACTCTCGTTAAATAGAATATTCCTCTATCAAGTGAAGAGCACCAAAATACTTTCTGGGCCACAGAACGCGGGTTCGATTACTCCAGCTTCCAGTCATCCCAACACTCGTGTAATTTTGAGCTTGTGAAGCCGGAAGATCCGGGATCAGCGGTGGAGCAGAGCTTCTCTTGCCAAGCAGCCTGAGTAACGATGAACTATGCATGACTGTGCACGACTTTACTCACGTTTCATGGCAATACTGTCAGTCTTTGGTCTTTCCCTGACAGCTACTTGCCGTGTCTGGAGCGAGTTAATTTTTAGCTGGTCGATGCGGTCGGAAAGAGGCCTCGGCAACTTGTCGGCAACACATGGATGACCACAGGGTACATCGCTTATGTAATGTATTGGAAATTCGTATAAAGATGGGAAGGACATGACAGAAAATCTTCAGCTGCGCTCTCCCACTTGATTCGTGCTGGTCACTTCTCAAGCCCACGTCCACTCATCTAAATCTATTACCTCTTGAACGATTATTATGCGTGCTTTCTCTCTCTTTACATTCGCGACTGCTATCCTCGGAGGCGTCTCCGCCCTTACTGTGCCCGTCAAACGCGCCGAATTGGACTCCTTCGAGTGCGTTTAGATCGTCTTGTCGCTCTTTCGTCATGCTTATCTTCCCTCTAGTGTGCTCGAAGTACGTGAACCTGCGAAGAACGCCGTCCCGAACAAGATCAAGTTCAGTGGAGGCGCCAAAGCACACATGGACAGCCTCGGTCTTGTCAAGGGAAGCGCCGAACGCAAGGCTGTCAAGGAGTACCACCGCAAAATTGTCGGTGAGGAGATGACGAGGAACGGCGCTCACTCCGCTCAGGTTGTGTAAGTTACATTTCAAATATGTCTACAATCATTTTATTGACCTTTACGCGTACAGTCACCTTGCACACAAGCAAGGATCCGTCGACCCTAAGCTGCACGTCACTGCCGGCTTCTGGGACAAGGACGACAAGCGGATGAAGAGCCATTACGGAACCCCTCCTAAGACGGGTCAGCTTCACCACGTCTACGCTGAACACCACCCCGTTGACTCTACCTACCTGAGCCACGTCCATGCAGCGGGCAAGACTCTCAGACGCTCATTCGATGACATGGAGTATGTTTTGTTCAGTCTGTTATCACATTACCTTTGTTGAACGTATTCTTTTTCTAGAGAACTCGAGGCCCGTGCTAAGAACGCCGTCCCCAACAAGATCAAATTCAGCGGTGGTGCTAAAGCGCACATGGACAGCCTCGGTCTCGTCAAAGGAAGCGCCGAACGCAAGGCCGTGAAAGCATACCACAGGAAAATCATTGGCGAGGAGATGACCAAGAACGGTGCTCACTCCGCTCAGGTTGTGTAAGTGGCTTTAACTATTGTTGATTGCTTTGATTAAGCTATTCATTCATAGTCACCTTGCCCACAAACAAGGATCCGTCGACCCCAAATTGCACATCACCGCCGGATTCTGGGACAAGGACGACAAGAGGATGAAGAGCACCTACGGAACCCCACCCAAGACTGGTCAGCTCCACCACGTCTACGCTGAGCACCACCCCGTCGATGCTACCTACCTTAGTCACGTTCACGCAGCAGGAAAGACCTTGTAATGTGTTACTCGAGTTTAGTTTAGATTAATTCAATAATTTTTGGACACAAACCTCATGGAATTGAAAACGCCAACCAAGTCGTTTCTTGCGAGACCACGATATATGCCAGGTTCCTGAGATTCGTGACATTCAACGCGATCTGAAATTTGATCCATTTCGACCTCTTCCCATCATCATCGATGCATCATCCTCTGTTCCTGTAGGCGTGTCTTCATAGGTCCCGTCCTTGAGCCGCCTTGCCCTCCGTTCCAGAACTGTGCATCCTCATCATACTAAACTTGAACTTCAATGAGGGCTAATGGATGCATATTTTACACGGGAATTATGACAATTATCGCGTCCCATCGAAGATATCCGGATGAGCACAGGTTTTGCTCTTCCGTCTGGGTTCTCCGTTCCTGTCTATAGCCTGCTGATGCTTTTTGTCGTCTTTCCCAATCTCTGGCAATTCTAGAGATCTGCGAATACGTCCAGACGTGTCAACTTACTCAGACTGCATGATCTCTTGGCGGTTTCACCGGAACAGGGCGTGTCTCCCGTCTTGAAAGCAGTAATGTTCGGTCAAGTTGTAGGTTCTTCTCCTTTCACCGGCATACTATAGAGTTAATAACAGTGTTCGGCTAGGTTTTTCCGTATAATTACATATTGGCGATCATTCCAGTGCCAGTCAAGGAAACCTCTTTGGAAGTCGTTTCATATTGGTTAGGACCTCCCCTCAAGACGCGTCTTCAGCGATGGAGTTCGCTCTGGCCGATTCAACCCTGCTTTACCAGATCTCTCCCTGTAATCACGCTTTCGAACGCTCCCACTTCTCTCCGAGAGAACTATCGAGTCGTTCTATGTTCTAGATGCTACGACACTTCAATGGCCAGTTATGCCCAGCGATTCGCAATGTTTCCATCGGGTGAATAGTTTTAACTCTGTAGCATCGCCATCGGACCGTTATCGACTACTTCAAATCGGCGAGGACCACTTCCGTGACTTGAAACCTTCGCGTGATAAACGGAACAGAATGTTTAACGATCCAGACCCCGGCTTCTGAGGCGCTGTCAGTCTGGTACCGTGCCTTGAATGTAACCAACTTTTGAGTTGTTTCGAAAGTGTTAGGCTTTCCGACTGTTCTACAATCCTTTCCTTCAGCTATACCTGCGCCTTGAAATATTGAGAGCTCAACTTCCAAGTTCGCTCTTCCAAGTTCGCTTTACCTGGACAACTCTCGTCTATTTTCGGATTTCAGGAATCTTGCAATTCCGACCTCAGCGGAGCTCTTGGATCGACGCAAACCCAACTTGGGAATGTGGCGCATTGCCCGCTAACCAACTGTAAGCGGATAGTATGCTGTACCGGAGGATCGACATGAACTGACCTGGCCTGGGCCACTCGACGAACGGGTCATCCAACGGGCGATTTTGGTATAAAACGAGGAGGCATTCGACGGGGAGTCTTCAGCTGCGCTCTCTCATTCACTCTTGATTAGTGCTGGTCACTTCTCAATCTCACTTTCTCTGACCTCTAAACGCCTTAACATATCAGAACAACATGCGCCTTTTCTCTGTCTTCACCCTTGCCACTGCTTTCCTTGGAGGTGTCTCCGCGCTCACCGTACCCGTCAAACGATCTGAATTTGATTCCATTGAGTGCGTTGGAATCGGTTGTACTTTATAACCACTCCTGCTCATCGTTCATTGTTTCCTTGTAGTGCTCTCGTGGCCCTGAGCCTGGAAAAAATCTTGTTCCCAACAAAATTAAATTCAGCGCTGGGGCCAAAAAAATATGGACAACTTAGGTCTTGTGAAAGGAAGCGCGGAGCGCAAGCAAGTGAAAGCCTACCACCGGAAACTTGTCGCTGAAGAGATGGCAAAGAATGGTGCCGACTCTGCCCAAGTCGTGTAAGTGCCACTTCCACTCCGTTATTTCGATCTTTTCGCTTATTGAATATATTAGCCACTTGGTGCATAAAATAGGGTCAGTCGACCCTAAATTGCACGTCACTGCAGGCTTCTGGGACGCAAGTGATAAGAGGATGAAGAGCACCTACGGAAGCCCACCCCAGACTGGTCAGCTCCATCATGTCAATGCTGAACACCACCCTGTCGACCCGACGTACCTCAAACATGTCCTCGCTGCTGGGAAAGTGCTTAGGAGGTAACTGTTATACTTTTACTTTCATATATTCTTGTGCCTGATAAATAATTCCTCCACTTCTAGAGACCTCGAAGCTCGCGAGCCGGGAAAGAACAACAACCCGATCAAATTCAGCGCCGGTGCTAAGCAGCACATGACTAGCCTTGGTCTCGCTAAGGGCAGCGCTGAACGCAAGCAAGTTAAGGACTACCACAGGAAGATCATGGCGGAGGAAATGAAAAAGAACGGTGCCACCACTGCGCAAGTTGTGTAAGTGTTATTCCGAGCATTAGTCTTTCGTTCTCATTAAGATGCTGATTTTTTTTCGTCAGTCACTTGGCGCACATCGAAGGCTCTTCCGACCCCAGACTCCACATGACCGCTGGCTTTTGGGACGCAAGTGATAAGAGGATGAAGGTTCCCTATGGAACCCCGCCAAAGAATGCCAAACTCGTCCACGTCTATGCTGACCACGAGCCCGTTGACCCTACCTACATGAATCACCTCACCGCCGCGGGCAAGAAGCTTTAACTGACTTAGGGCGCAGAGTCTCGTAATCAAATCATCTTTACTACTCTCTTAATTACTACTAGTTATGGGAGTGTACATTCACTAGTTCAATGATTATACGACGTTTGGACGTATATTCTGGAAAGAAAGTCACAAATTGGACGCTTTATAAAGCAATGGAGCACACTCAGTACATAATGTCAAACGGAAGGTTTCGATCACCCTACAGCATAATAATTTGACCCGGCAGATTCGATACTCATGGGAGGGCTCATTGAATACCCTGTTCGGATTGTGGGAATAAGAGGTTCGTCGTCACCGTCGTGCATCTTGACTCCCTCCACCACAGCTAATAGTGGCTCTGACTTATCACTGCGATAAGATAAGCCCTCTAAATTTAATCCGTCCATATTGACATGGATTTGTCAGAGGACCCAGACCAAAGCACGACTCCAACTCAAAACCCACGATTCCTAACTGATTAACCACGACCATGCCGCTCATCGCTTCCTGGACAGCACTTACTCTTGCACCTGGTGTTTCTCAAACTCTCACTAGGTCTTCGCATGCGCTGATCGCACATGGCGGGAAAGCCTATATATTCGGGGGAGAATTCAAGCCACGAACGCCTGTCGACGGGGTGCTGCACACGCTCGATTTGTCCTCTGGCCAGCACGCCGCGATTGATCCAGCAGCTCAGGCTGCGGAAGGACCTGCTCCGCGCGTTGGAACTGCGCTAGCGAAAGTAGGTGATGTTTTGTACCTTTGGGGCGGGAGAGGCGGCAAAGAAATGAAGCCGCTGACGGGAGAACTGTGGAAATTCAATCTAGGAAACCCGAAGGATGGGCGTTGGGAGAAACTCTCGACCAAAGGCGATCAACCTGAAGAAAGGAGCTACCATGTATTGACGGGTGTCGCTCCAGTGCGTCGTTTCTCAATGCCGTTTAATAAATCATATAATTATTATTTGAACTCGTAATCAGCGCACCCTCTACCTTCACGCTGGCTGTCCACCAACCGGGCGCCTTTCGACGTTACACTCCCTCGATCTTGATAATCTCACCTGGCGCACCCTCGCCTCAGCTCCAGAACCCGCGCGGGGTGGGACCGTGCTCGCTTCCATCCCATCCATCGGATCTTCAGGCTCCCTCGTCCGCTTCGGTGGTTTCGCAGGTTACGAGCTCGGTGGGCCCCTGGACGTATACGACATCGCGAAAAATGCATGGGAGTCCGTCACACCCTCTGGGCCTGAAGCCCCTGCAGCACGATCAGTACACGCGTTACTTGGTGTACCCAAAAAACAAGGATCCAACCTCGTTGCTGTCATGTTCGGTGGCGAGCGCGACCCCGCGCCTGCGGAGCTCGGGCACGATGGTGCTGGCTTTTTCAGATCCGACGTGTGGGGATTGAAATACGATGCAAGTGGAGAGTGGAGCTGGGAGAAGGCAGTTGTTAAAGATGGAGGTGCACCACAAGAAAGGGGGTGGTTCGCTTCTGATGTGACGGAGAACGGTGAAATTGTTGTTCACGGTGGGTTAAACGAAAAAAACGAGAGAATCGGCGATGCTTGGGTACTCAAAGTGGAAGATTGAAATTTGAAAGAACAGTTTCTTGTTTGAGGATTTCTTTTGTAAATGAAGATCTAAACTAATTGTAACAACTTCGGACAAATTGACCTCATATACTTGCCTTTATTTTTTGGCCCACGATAGGCTCGACGACTCTGTATTAGACCTGCTAATAACTTCCTAGTAAGTATTGCATCTAAGTAGGCACCGGAAATCGAGTGCCTACTGAATTCTCGGGTGTCGACATTAATAGAAATCTCTTTATCGCCTTCAAGGCAATTGCGTTAGATAAAATCCTACTCAGAATGAAGAAATATATTGCTCAACGCCGAGTTAACAGTGGAAGGAGCTCCAGTCAACTGCCCCTAGCGATCTGCTCTTGATCCGCTCCGGCTCGGCACTTTACGGCTTGATAAGATCAGGTGACTGATAAGTTCGAACTCAATTCGAAGAGTTCACGATCTTCGAACCCAGAATAAACACTACCACTTTGGAATCTCTTCAAACTCGACTTATCATGGTCTCCTATGAACCTGATATATACGCAGACTCCCTCCTTTCAAAAGTACCGACGGATATCTGGAGAACTATTTTCAAGCTCTGCACCTCTGCAAGTGCGGATGATGTGACGAATCCTGATCAAGCGACCATCTTCCCCTCAGTTATCCGGCATTGCTCTTTCATCTTAAGTCAAGTGTGCTCAGCCTGGAGGACGATCGCTAAAGTCGCCCCCGAGCTCTGGAGTACAGTGCACCTATACATCAAATCCACAGGAAAGACTTCGATGACCCGAGAAATCCTCGAATTATTCCTCAAGCGTGCGGGGACCCATCCACTCAAGATCACCTTGGGAAAATCAGAGCCATACACAAGAACTACGTCTGCTACCCTGGACATCCTCCGTCTCCTACTGCGCAGCTTTCCTCGCGCGGTGTATATCTCTGTCGAAATCGACTTGTTACAGGATGTCGCCGCGGATTTCTTATGGCGGGATAAGAGCCTGACTAATGGCTTTCCGTCCCTTCAAACCCTCGTTTTTCAGGCTTCAAGACGTTTAAAGCCAGATGCCCGCTTTCTAAGAATGTGGAGTATATCTCCGAAGTTAGCAAAGATGGCTTTTGGAGATTCGATCACCTTCGACCGGCTTCACGTCGTTGATTCTCTCCAAATTCCACTGGCGCAACTCACAGTTATTCATATAATGTCTCCGATACCTGTAGAAGACCTTCAATTTTTACTTTCTGGGTACAAAAATATCGTAGAGTGCACCATCGGTGATTTGGCGAATGGGACCATCACAGACGAGATCTTTCTACCAAACCTCCAGCGTCTCCGTCTGACCGCCAAATGGAACACTATAAACCTGGTCCGTCGCCTCGAGACGCCAGCTCTGACTGTGCTGGACATGCAAGACTCGGGAGGAGACTGGCTACCCTGCGTCTTCCCTTCCTTCCTCGCGAAATCTCGCTGTACGCTCAAGCATTTGGGTATCACCATCCTCGATAAAAACGAGGGCAAAAAGCGGAAGTGCTTACGCCTTCTCTCTAGCCTCACTTCACTGACGGTGTACAAAGGCGATGTCGACGCAGACGATTCGGGCACCGGTTATTTTTTTCACTACTTCCTCATTTAAGACTTGGGTCAATGGGATGAATCCCAGAGCCAGTTTTCTGTCCTCCCTTGTCTCCAGGAAATCGAAATCGATTATCATATTCTTAAACACGCCGTTGACCCGATGCGGTCGCTAACATGGTCGAGGGTCGATGGATAAGGACAAAAGTGACGAATTTGTACGATGGCTGCACAAGCGTGTCGCCGATTATTAAGTGGGCGCCGAATGAAATCCTTCGGCTGTTACTCTTGAAGGGAGATGGACTTGATGTGGAATTAGATCCAGTACCTACATTAGAAACAGAGGTATTTCGACCTCGACGCCGCCTTCGAAGGTAATCGAAGTAGTAAGTCTATTATTAGTGGCAATACACAACATTTCTAAGCTTCAGACAACTATACGATTGGAGGTGAATTTTTCTTGGAGTCCTCGTGATAGAGGGAAGCAAACGAGGTCTGATCATTGTAGCATGGAGAAGATTTATAAAGCACTGATAGGCTCAAAACAGGATAAGTAATTTATTCAAACTTCAACGGCGCTTTTCCGAGTATGATGAGATGAGATGGGAGACATCTATTCTTACAAGGCCGAATCCACCCCCCACCTGAAAAAGTCCGACGTACCCCAAACCTGCAAGTTATCCGACGGAGAAACAACATCGCGCTGGCGAACTTCCAGATAGAGGTTGTCTCCAAATGTGCCATCGTCCCTCCGAACTTGCTTGACTGTTCTCGCCCTATTTCCTGGAGCCAAACCCAATTGCTCCGCCGCCTGGGGCTCCAGCTCGTACGATCTGACGTCATCGTTATCCTGACCAGTCAAATTGGCGAGTGAAGCAGGGAATCGCACGATGGCTTTGACCATCGGCGCTGTGGGGTCCGGTGGAGTCGGATTGTAGAGGTCGGGCATGTTATTGTCGTTGTGGTCTTCCTCCTGTACTCGCTCCCACTCGTCGTCGCCCATGAGGAACCCAGTGGTGAGGAAGTGGGCGTGTTCAGGCATAGTGCGGACGGAGTTGTCGGGTTCTCCAGACCAGTCCTGTTGGACGTAGAGAATTGACCCGTCCTGGGCGGTGCGCTCATCGATCACGGTGTAAAAACATGGGATGAAGGGAGAGTCTGGATGTGAAAAATGTTCGCGGACGTAGTTCTTCGCCCTCTCTGGTTCTTGTGAAAGGAGCTCTGGTGCTTGGACTATTTCGAGGTGAATGTTCGTAGGTGAGATTCGACCACGATTATACCTCGTCTTGACGGCGTCGAGCGTGTCCTGGGAGACGTTTGCTACGACCAGGGCGGCCAAAGCCCAGCGAGAATGGCAAAGGTCGAATAAAGCGGACATTATCAACGGCGATGGTGCTGGTCGACTTGCAACTGGACGCGATGGGCAATTTATAGATCCGATGGGATTAGCCGGTCCGGTCACGTGTGTTGGAGCTATGTTTTCTCGGTGATCGTGGCAAACCCTGGAATTACATCGTCTCCCACACTTGACTGTGATTACTGGCGATTAACATGGCTAGTCAGGTAAGGTAGCGTTCTTCAGAGGGATGAAGAAAAGAGTTCGCTGACTTCAACCTGTACAGCACAAGATTTATCCTCGTGACTAACTCTCAGAACACCGAACTTCCGAAACATCGTCTGTTGTCTCCTTTCCAAAGGCCACTCACATCCATGAATTCCAACGACACTCTAAGGCCACCAAACCCGCATATTACGCACGTACCGGATGATATTTGGAGGTTGATCTTCCAATTATGCGTGGATCACTACGAGTCAAGGCTTACGCGGTTCGGATACCAAATCCACGTCCTATCCACCCAGATCTGCTCCCGCTGGAGAAGGATTGCAATAAACGCTCCGGAACTTTGGAGCAGGATAAAGATGCACGTCAGTGAGCTCGGGAAACGCTCGCTTGGCCCGGACTTCTTGGATCTATGTCTGCAGCGAGCAAGGAGCTCGCCACTCAGGATCTCTGTACTGGCGGACGTGCATCCTGTTGGCCACAGGAACGATCACCATATTTCTCGTGAGACTTGTGAGATGATGGAGTTACTTTGTCGAAATTTCCATCGTGCAAAGGATCTCGAGGTCAACTCGTACATCTTCAGCTGCGCAATGCCACAATTACCCCACGGTTCGTTGCTCGACAGCGTACTCCCGGCCTCCCTACCTCTGCTCCAGAATTTCGTATTAAAGTTGGGGCCAAATATATCCTCCATGAATTCTGGAATCACAAAGCTATGGACGCAATCTCCTAACCTCAAAAGCACGACCTTCGCTCATTCGAATCCTACATTCGGTCGATGGCTCTTCGACTACACCTTCATGGCCAGCTCACTCCGATTCCCCTTCGCTCAACTCATATCTGTCGACATCTGTCTTTATACACCTGCACACCACCTATACGACCTATTATCTAACGCAAACAACCTGGTTTCCTGTATTGTTCGATTATGCGAGTTTTCCATGGACGTATCGCTTATGGCGTACCGCATCCCTATCACGCTACCTGTGCTTCGACGCCTTGAACTCGTCAACCCGTATGTCCGCACTGACCCGGTTCCTTTTCTTCAATTCGTTAACACGCCCGCCTTAACTTCTCTCGCCCTGGAGGCTACTTGTATCGACTGGACACAGCCTCACTTTGCTTCCTTCCTCACAAATTCTTCCTGCCAACTTCAAGATCTCAGTGTCAGGATCAGTGACAGTACCACTCCAGAGCTGCTCAATCCACTGAGACTCCTCCCACATCTCTCGTCACTTACGCTAAAGTTGGGAAGTGTAGATAACGTCGAAAGGGGAAGGTTCAAATATGGCTGGCCGCACCAGTTTTACACCAGGTTTATTGAGGAGATGGATGAGTGGGACGAGGTGAAGCAGAAATACGAGTTGCTCCCGGTTCTCAAAACTTTGAGGATCTCCGTGTTTATGCCACGACCTCCGGCATTCACTGAGATGGTAGCTCGTCGGGGGCTTAAAGTCGACCTTCTAGGCTCTGGCGGCATATCGTAGAACATTCCTAGCCTTGTCTCGTGCTGAAGTCGAATTTCTTAATAGACTCGATTTACACGAAGCGCTTGATTCTGTCCGACGCTCTTTCGAATTTTCGAGACTCAATACTAAACAGCGCCCCAGAGGATCGCGTCTACGGGCAAGCCATGAAGACCTGACAGCTTTCAGAGTTCAGTCGCATAAGAGGCTCTGAGGTGGTGTTCTGTTAGTTCACGCAAATTATACCTTTACTTGTGCCTTCGATCCAGGTGGCTTCCTAAGTTGGGTGAGGTCATACCAGAAACAGCCAGTGTTCCTTGTACCTGTCTCAGTGTCTGGGAGCTGTGTCATCATTAAACGCTCGCGAGTCACTATTACACAGGGTCCTCCAGTTCTTTCATTTATGACATTTACATACTTAGCGACGATCCGCACCCTTTTGACAACTGCTTGTGCTCTCTCTTCAGAGCTTAAACTGATAGGCGTACTCGTCTGAGTAAAACTTGAACTGGCACTGTTCTTCAATTCTGGTTGCGGCTGCACCGCATTGTCCAGAACCGTTCTCTGCTGAAAGGGTTGCAGGCATCTCAATCTCCAAGATCTACGTCAGTATAACGGTATGTATATGCTGTATCGCCCCCAACACTAAGTTTTCGTCTCTAACGACGTGGCTTGGCAAGTCGACGCGGAGGACAAACGGATTTCCGCATTGAGGTGGCATTTTTAGCGCTACCCTATGTTTTTCCACTTGATCATATCCCTTAGCGCGAAACCCACCAGGACTCATAAGTCGAGATCTTTCTTCAGGTCTGTCGAGTTTCGACAGCATTGATGATTTAATTAAAGCTTACCGTTCGTACGCGACTCAATACGATCCAGAGACCCAAAGGATAGCCTCTCTTCGGAATGGTGCCCAACTCGCTCTGCAAAACGAACTTCCGCATTCGTCCAATTTAATTTAAGGGCTTCTCGAAAAGGATTTCGTCAGACCATTTATGGTTGGACGCTTTTCCTGTGCCTGGTGCGTAGTGTACCTGGACAACGTCATCGACGCGAACGAAAACTGATTTAGATTTTGGGAAAGCCTCTCCCGTTTAGCAGCGAAAAATTTCGTCGATTTGACTGGCTTTTGAATCGCTTCAGGGGGAGCCACTAGCGCCCTCACTGGAATTTCTGTGCACTCGCATTCTGGCAATCCCCCGTGTTTCTCGGTCAAACGAATTCATCTTCCACAGGATCCATGTCCTGTATCTTTGGCCTATCAGCGTCGTCAGTAAAGCAATCTATCAAAGTATCAGAGCGCTCCTACAGAATCTGTCGCGAATTGATGTCGAGTCGAGTTTTTTCCAGAGGCTGGACAAACGGATTGCCATATCGGGACAAACACATTTCCCAACCTGGACCTCCGCTTCCGAGGTCGTATGGTCGCACCCCCGTTTCCTCCTCCACCGCAGGGTCCCGTGAGAGGTGAGTGGCCCGGCAGGGAAAGGCCCACATAGGAGAGGCGAAACCGGTCGTAATGACGATTAAATTCAGGCCGCTCAGGCTCATGCGTCAGAGAAGAGAACTGTGGATTCGAATCGCCCCCAGAGTCAAGGATCTGTCAAATTAGAACCTAAATCGGGCTTCCCGTTGTGCCGTACGTTCTTGGCCAGCGAGAGAGGGAGGTTTGCGAGGTGTATAAATACAGTGGGTGAGGTTGAGGATGAGCCAGTACCCACCGCAACTACCCAACTACCAGCTGAACATCCCCCGACGTTCTTACCAGTCAATCACTCTTACACCCCACCAAACCAAAAATGCAATTCACGCTCTTCACCACTGCTCTCTTTGCCTGCAGTGAGTACTTATCTCGCATTAGCTATTTTATCCAATTGACTCACCTGCCCTCCCTTCTATTTCTTTCTAGTGACGGTCTTCGTGTCTGCCTCTCCCGTTCCCGCCCTGAACGCGGTTGAAATCGTAGCGCGTGAACCAACCACGGTACGTACTCCCGCCCTTGTCGTGATATCCATAAAATCTAATGAGTTATACCCATAGCCCGTCGTGGTCGCACGTGAACCCCAAATTTCTCCAGCCATTTGCGGCTCGTACCAATGCATCTGAGTTGAGCGCTCAAAACCTGTCGCCGCTTCATCGGCGTTTCCAGCGATCCGTCGTGGTGCACTTATCCGAGGACTCCTGGATCCTACTCATTTTGTCTTTCGTATTCTTATTTTTTCGTCATCACCAGCACCATTGCTATCAGGCACTCTCATTTGTTTTCCCTCATCTCGTTTTTATTTTAGAGAGACGCCGGCGCGCGTTTTCGGACTTTCTTTTCTTTGGGCATCTGGATGGGTTTTCGATGGGGTTTCTTGAAGTATATCTATGTGTCGTGTTTTCACTCTCGGGCTCTCTCAGCATATCACTCTCCTTGCAATCGTAGATTCGTAGTTTTGTTATCATCGTACAGTCTATTTCCGTCGTTTGTCCTCAATACAAAATATTCGTTGAACAATACTCTGCATGTGTACTTGGGTCGAGTGGAGTTTCATGATCGACTTCCTCCAGCGCTGAATCTTAACCGTGATTCTTAGGACAACTTTCAATCAACTCGAGGGCCCACAGGACGACTGGATTGAATTTGAACGCCGCGCTGTGGTCTATCCGTGGTCACTCATGGTTGACGGGGAGTTGAAGCTAAAGATGCGACGGACGGAAAGGGGTGGCCTATTTAGTGTGGTCTATAACTTGAAGGACGAGCAACGAGCACAACAATATGCACCCACTAATTAAAAAGTCAAGTCGAAATCAGAAAACGAAATGAAATAATTTAGCCCATGTAAATCGAGATCCGAAATAACTACATTCGTAAAATAAAATACTCCCCATCCCCCCACCAATAGATCAAATTCAAACCAGCGTCAGCTCCCCCTCCTCCCCGTCTCTATCACTCCCGCCCCAGTCCGCGTACCTCCCGCCCCAAAGCCCGAAGACGACGACGAGGAACCGCCTCGCTCCTTCTCCCTCTCCTGCAACATCTCCATCAACCGTCCCAACACCCTCCCCTGCCCCTCCACCGCGCTCGCGAGCTCCTCAATCTGCGCGCTCAGCTCCGTCTGGTTCTGCGCAAGCTTGAGGTTCGTCAGGTCTCTCTGTCTCTGTCTTAGGCTTTGGGACTGGGACTGGGACTGGTTATACGACGAATCGCCCCGAGCGGAGGGTGGAACAGCAGACCGAGGCGCCGCAGAGCGTGGGCGGGCAGAGTACACTGGTGAGATGGGCGACGAAGGCTCCGCTCGCCTCTGCCCGTCCGTATCGTCCTCGCCTTGCCCCTGACCCTGCGTCATCTTCTCCCATACGTGACTGAACTCTCGGCCGAGCACGAACGAAGGGAGCGTGATGAGCAGCAGCCCGAAGACGAGGATGGGCAGCGTGATGAGCCGGCCGAGAAAGGAGCGCGGGGTGATCTCGCCATATCCTACTGTTGTTATCGCTGTGGGATTAAAAGGAAGAGTTAGGACGAGGTTGAAAAAGAGGGAGGGGGAGGAGGCAGGAGGAGGAGATACGTACTGACGAGGACGAACCACGCTGCTGCTGGAATGGACTGCATATACGCAGGTTTAGCAGCATATAATCGGGATAACGGCGAGAAAAGGACGTACGGAGAACTGAGTCGGGTCGCCGTCGACGTTGACGAAGGTGCCGAGGAGCTCGTCCCATGTTCCGCGCTCTGCGAAATATCTGGAGGGGTGTGTGATGTGTAGGTAAGCTGCGTTGGGAAAAAAAGGGGACGAAAGTACGCACAGTAACGTGCTGAACACCGTCAGCACCATGATGACGAAGAACCCGATGGCGAGGAGGGCGTGCTGCGAGCGGCGGACGGAGAGGTACATCACTTCGATCGTTCTAGGCGACAGGTGTCAATAAATATATGACGAGAGCAAAGAAAGTTAGGAGCCGAATGTACAGGAGGATAGTGTGGTTATATCGGAACGGCCGGAAGACGCGTAGTAAGCGGAACATGCGCAGGATGGAGAAGCGGAAGAAAACTGACTGCGGGAACGAAGAAGATCAGTTGGGAGTGTCGAGGATGATAATGAGGGGTACGCACTGTGTCTTGCTGCAGCAGCAGCTCGAGATAGTATGGAAACACTGAGAGGAGGTCTATGACCCCATAAAATGCTGTCCAAACCCATCAGCACTCCGCAAGACGACGTCAACGACGAAGAAAGACGGAAGCACGCACACAGGACCCACCCAAACAAAGCCGACCAGCTCCAACTCCACGCGACACACCTCGCCGCATACTCCACCGTAAACAGCGCCACCACGCTCGTCTCGACCCCGAACCACACCCTGCTCGACACGGAGTGCACGTCCGGCACCGTCTCGAGCACCGTCACCAGCGCGGAAAAGACGATCAGAAAGCTCATGAACATGTGCATCATGAACGCCGCACGCGACGACGTGGGCTGCTCGAGCAGCTGGAAGAGGTGTCTTTTCCACAGGGGGCGGATGGAGGCGGCTTCGGAGTGCTCTCCGTGCTCGGGTTCGCCTTCGTTGTAGCCCTGGTTCTCGCCTTCGCCGTCATAAGGGTACGAGTAGCCATCGTGCGGGTGTGCGTTGGAGGATGGTTGCTCCTCGGTGAAGAAGCGCACGGCGGCGAGCGGTGGGGGGCGCCGCAGCCTGTTGAGCTCGATCGTGTTGTTGTTGGCGGTCGGCGCCGCCGTCGAGGTGGTGGCCATACGACAACCTGCACAGTGCAGCTTTTTTTGAAATCCGTCAGCATATCTTGGCTTCGGCCGTGCGGTGCCGAGCGGCGTTTTCGCACGGACGGTTTTTGCTATTGGCCGTTGGACTCTATACTGACAAGTTGACTTGGTGCTGTTCTTGATTCCCCTCCTTGGGCGCGGAATGCGGGCACGATTGGGGTCTATTATGGGCTTGAGGAACTTTGGTAATGATCCAGCCTGTTTCGTAAGTGACTTGATCTCCCGAGTCTCGTTGATGATGCTCGTTACGACATTCTGGCATATATTCTAGGTGTCTCTGCTCACACTGCTGGAAGGGGAATATTCTGCGGAGCGCAGAATTTAAGTAGAATGTAATGTGAAATCATATAGTTCTGCCTAAAGCAGAATGAATAATTTATAATTGTTTCTGATATCACGGAAAAGACAATAAGAATCGAGGGAGATTTTTATTTTCTACCTAAATTCAGTAATTCTCGAAATTTTTCCTTCTCCGTCAATTTCGAGACAATTAGAATCTAAACAAAAACTGAAATTCAGACTAGATTCACCCAAATTCAGAATATATCAATCTGCAATTATGCAGAATAAGGTTAGAAGCTTTCATTCTGAGATATTCAGAACGTATCATTCTGATCTAATTTTGAAAGGATTCAGATTTCCGCAGAATCTCATTAAAAATAAAAATTCTGCATTTGGCAGAATGCATCGTCCCACGTCGGGGGTACGTCATCTGACCCGACCTCTGCCGCGACAATAACAAAAGACAAAGTTAAAGAATTCATGTTGCATAACAAGTACACGACTACAGGACGACTACAGGATAATTACAAGTAAATTAATGATAGGTACTAGTACTCCTGTTGTTGGAATAATAGCCGTTAGCCCAGGTCCAAAGTAGATGAAAGAGGTAGTTACCTGACATAAAGATGTCACAGCTAAACAGTCAGCACCACGCCATGAAAAAAACAGGCCAGCAAAATGTGATTCGATATCCTGGGGCCTGATAATCACAAGTTGTCCAAGTTCTTGAGACCAGACCGATGAATGGAGGAGTGGGTATTTTTGAAATGGGTCTTCCGACATAGTCTTGAGGAAAAAACGAACGACAAAATAAATTTCCCCCTTAGATGTTTGGAGGATGCTTTCAATCTGAGCTGGAATAGATGGAAGTGAAACCCGGCGGACAAGAATGAAACTGTTGCCTCTATGACGAGTGACTGTGGTGAACGTCAAATGTTTCAGGGTATAGCAAGTTAAGACTTTAGCTTCACGTGGAGTTTCCTTAGCAGAGAGGAATGCCTGCAATGCCCGGTAGGGTCCTTCTGCAATGGCAGTCATCTTTCCTGTTATGCTGATGGGTTCATCTGCTTCCTTGTCGAGGGACAGAAACTGTGCGATATCTGTAAGCAATGTATTGCGCACTTGTGGGTCAATTAATTTTGAGAAATGACCACTGCAATTTCTGATTGCCTGAGGACAACCCTCCTTGAACATGAATGCTCGGAGGTTGGCAGACTTCGTAAATGAGGAGGATATCGTCTCTTCAAGTTTACCTGAAGTTATGTTAAGATGCATAAATTTAAATATAAATAAAAACCACCTACCATTTTGAAAGTTATTTGGGATGCGTTGGAGCATTCCAATCAGACGTTCAAAAGGAAACGTCCACCAAGAGTGTACTGGACCATAGAGCCGCAAATATTCTGCAAGATGGAGGGCCATATGCTGATTCGGAAGGAACTTATAACGTGGAAAAAGTCTCCGAATTCCTTTGAGATAGTTAAGCATGTGATTGAAATAAAGGTTGGCATTCTCTTGTGAAGTTGTCCGAGAAGATGCAATGATGACAGCTGAGACCAGATACAGGGTAACTTCTAAGAGCTCCTTACACTGTTTGGAACGCTGGTCGGTGTCATCTTCGACTTGTTCCCACAAACGAATGAGTGAAATCGGGAGGTAGACTGTACTCAGTGTACGCCATTGATCTGCCTTGAGTTTTCCGTGACTCGGTTCTCCAAGGTTAGTTGGAACCGACGTGAGCCAGGAAGGGGTGATCATATTTTCGATGTCAGACCGAAGTTCAGCAACTTCTAAAGCTGTAAGAATAGAGCCGTTGGTAAAGTTTTGTGGGTTTTCAATTTGGGCTAACCGCTATACAAGTGAAATCAGTCTACAAGTTCATCTTTGAGAAGGAATGATGACTGACCCATGCAAGAATTGAGTGGATGAAATCAGGTTTATTGAGCCTTTTCTTGTTGATATGATTGGTGTTCGCCTTCAAGGTGGCACCAACAGATGTAAAAACCAATTTAAGTGCTTCTCGGTGTAGAGGGGATAATCGCTTGAAGTATTTATCGTAGCCAGCTGACGACTTGAGTTCCTTCTTTATAGGTGCTTCAAGGATATTTATTAAGCGGAGGAGGCTCTTTCGTTCATGAGTGTTTAATTTAACAAGTTCCCCCTCTGGAACATGAATCACGATAGCTTTAGCTGGTTTGTTGTCAGTGTTGTTGAGTCGGATACCTAGGATGTCGAAGTGTTGCTGGACCAAGCCAAGAAACAGGTTGTGCATAGCATCAACGACAATAAAACATGAGGTGTCAAAATAAGGAAGACGAAATAGTTCAGACCACCGGATTCCAGTGTCATGAACGGTTTCAGTCCTCTCCTTCTCGTTCTCAGCATCTAGATATGCCTGCGCTGAATTACGAATTTCTTCGTCTGTCCGCCGCCGCCCTAATGTCGCAAATGAATCATTGAAGGTATCATCTTGTCGTCTTACGCAATGACACATGGCGCACATTTGCGTGTGGTGAATTGATGCAAAACCACCAGTTTTACGCGCCGCAGGAAGGTCTGAAACTAGGCAAACGAGGGCACATCGAACCACTCTCCCATAATAATAAGCCGCTGTGTGGGAAAAGCGAATGCCATTATACCAAAATTCCAACAACATGTCAACAAGTATACGAAGGTAATGGTTGAGACAGGCCAATGGGGGCTCGTTTGGTCCAGGTATAATCCCAAATAAAAACATGTTTTCCGGCTTATAGCGCATTTCTGGAGGAAGGTTGAGACAAACGAGTGATATCAAGCCAATCGACTTCTTCTTCCCTGCCTGTTTGTTACCCAGGGGGTTGAAGTAGTCGACGCAGAGGGAAAAAACATACCGGCCTTCATCGCCGCCAGCACTGAAGTGTTGTCCATCGAGACCTTTGAAGTTTCGCAGGACTTCAGCATCGAAGATGTCTTTCATTTCCTTAGGAGGGGATGATCCACCTTTGCATGACGCCCAAGCATTGTCCATCTTCTCTTCAAACCCAGAACGGGACAACAGGCCACCCAACCAATCCTTAAAACTAAATGCGACAAAGGGCTTGATTGGAAGGTGAACGGTGTGGCCATTCACACGTCGTGGTTTGAGAAGTGGTGTACCACATTTCTTGCCACCTGGAAATTCACGATGGTTGCACATGTCCGGGTAGATGGGAATAGGTGAACCTGCCTGGAATGTTGGTTTGTATGTAAAATGGCAGTCGGGGTTGGGACAAACGGCAAGGATTGTTGATTTATTTTCCAGTGAAAACACCTTTTCAGTTGCACGGGGATCAGAGGGGATGTCGCCCAGAAGCTTTTCGTCTGCTTGAGAAAGATTGCCAGTCCGAAGAAGGGTCAAATGAATGATGTATTGAACCATCCTTAACATGAAAGTGCAGCCGCGACGGCTCACACCGAGCAAGACATGGGATACAGTAACCATAAAAAAGGCAACTTGGAGCACAGGATTGACATTCTGAAGGATTGGCTTGAAATGATGACCTAGAAAACAGCAAAGAATAGAATGATGAATACAAGTTTTACACACTAATATTAAGATAGACATTACCTGTTTCGAATTGAAGGCCATATTCTGGGGTTTTTGCGTCCTTTATATCAAGTACGTGCTCTTTCCACTCTTTCTTTGCCGTCGTCAGCTTGCTCTCGATGAGCTGTAACTTGCGTAAAGTTGTGTCCTTAAGTTCAAGGACAGCTTGGGATTTCATCGTAATTGCATCCAATCGAGATTTAATCTCCTTCGTGGAAGCTAATAAATTCATATGAGGAAAGGGGGTCGGTGGACCAGAGGCCGACGGTTTGCTGAGATGGGCAAGGGATTCGGAAACTTCACGCTTTATAGCGTCCACCTCGACCTCAAGATCGGCCAAGCATGCAAGGACCTCAGCTTCACGCGAACGTCGTGAACCAACCTGACGAGCTGGGGAGTGCAGAGAGGTGGGCCCAAGGTGTTGAGCCTCTGCATTGCGACGCGGTAGCTCCGAAATAGGAGACAGTGTTTGAGGAACTGGTGGCTGAGAAAGAGCTGGCTGGGGTACAGTGGCGGGCTTATCGTGAGGTGGTTGCTCAGCAGAACCATCGAGTCTCGACCAAAGAGATCCTCCAGGGTTCTGCGATGGACCCGAGACTTGATCTGCAAGTACACTTGCCGAAAGGTACGTCGTGATTTCTTCTATCTGGCTGTCAAGTGTGCTTTCAGTATTCTGCTGGGCAGCATTGAAAGCGGCCCGTCTGTCAGCGTTTGCGTGGGCCTTAAGCATTCGACCGTCGACAGTTCTCCCAAGTGGTTTATGGGAAATAGGATCGGTGCCACCAGCGGCATGACAGCCGGATGACACGCAGAAGCAGAGGGGCATAGTGAAGGACAGAGGAATGGGGTTTAGTGCAGTGGTAAACCAGAACACCTAGGACGAATGAAAAAAGCAACCTGTAATTATTTGTTAATATATCATTTATGGTATCTTTACAGAATAAAAAGAAAACAACGCACCTTGAGAACAAGAGACCCGGTCACTGGGCGGAAACAAAGTCGTCGAATTGATGTTGACCAAACGAGAACAACGTTTCATACGAAGAAAGGCAAGCTCAAAGAACGAACAAAGACAGGCGCAAAGGACATGAAGAAAAGGATACCCTGGACGATCCAGAGTATTCATTTGGGCCGTTTGATACGCTGGATAATCCAGCGTATCCATTGAGACGTAGAACAAAGAGAGTACTGACAAGGGAAGAATACTCTGGATGATCCAGAGTATTCTTCTGACGATGGAGAAGTAGATGCGTTGGATGATCCAACGCATCAATGAGATCGGTTGTGGCAAGGTTGTGCGAGGACAAGACTCGCAGAGTGACATGCTGACATAAGCGTCACGAGAGAAGTCGGCGTCCCCGACTTCGACTCGCCTTGTTTGACTTCACCATGATCAGTGTGATGCACAGGATCATCCTGTGCATCATCTCGGGTTTACATTGGATCATCCAAAGTAATCCTGCTTCTCTTACCCCTCACGTCGCTGAATCGTCGAGATGAGATCATTGACGACTCTCATATCGACGACCAGAAATGCAGCTCCACTTTGCTTTCACCACGCACTTTTCGAGTTACTCTGGATCATCCAAAGTAATTCCGCTTTCACCACAAGTCCCGCACACTGTTCGAGTTACTTTGGATCATCCAAAGTAATGCCTCCTTTCCTGCTTTTGACTTCTGTTGAACTCGATGAAACCACGAATCTGGTCGTATATTCAATATCAACCAGCAACCCAGTCGCCCATACCTTGATAACTACTACTTGATAACTACTTAAGCTTGTACGTTGCCCAATTCTTTCCTGTCCTTCATATCTAACGCCTTGATTATTCGTTCGCTCGTTAGGTTTGCTACCCAAGCCCTCGAATAATAGTTTTTCGGACAGCCGACTTTTGGCCCGCGTTTGCTGATCGTCGCGCTCGACGACCGTATTCGGTCTCTTGGTTGCTTTCCAGGACGAGCTCCACCAAAGGCGTTAGTGATGTTGCGATCGTTGTCGACGAGCATCAAGCGTTCCTTACACTCTTTGGCACGCCAAAGACGCCTCCTTATTTTGTATGTCGTTTTCTTCGTTTCTTCGTCAACCTCACTCTCATCAGAACTCATTCCTGCAGGTCCCAGCGCCTCTATCATTTCGGTTGTTGCTTTCCAGCCTGGGTCAATGGACCCATCACGTTTCTTCAGGTTCCCAAGGCTAATATCCAGGCGGTTATTGTATAGCTAAACATGCGTTAACACTGAATTCTAAAAACTTGGAAATTGACTTACATCGAGTCTCCGAGTGTTCCTTCGAGCACGATTGTGTGCCATCTTCTCCCTCTCTAATATCTCCGAATTGGTGAATTTCCGAGATTCCCTCCATACGCGAGTCAGGCGGTCAAGGCAATCCATGAACATGTCTTCTGCTGTAATTTTTTCCTCCTCCGTGAATTCGGTACCCTGCTCGTGCTGAAGGTTGTCCGTAAACAAATCGCAGAGGGCATTGTTCCAGGCATTGGGTTTGGTGTTTTCGAGAAATGGGCGCATGGGATCAAGGCTTGGGGATGTCGTGGTGCCCTCATTAAACTCTTCGACTTCGTTTTCGGTTGCGCAGCCATGTCAGCTATATTTCTATATGAAACACTGCAATTTTCCAGAAGTACGTTATACATCCACAGCACGTTTTTGCAGTACTGCCAAAATGCAGTCACTGTAGGCAGTAAAGGTGCAGAGCCCACTGGATAGCCACGTACTTTACATTTGTATATGTTTGGAGATTGATGGGATCAAATAAGGTCATGTGACTTTCTATTTGCCTCTATTGACATGCTTGTCGAAGATTCATGTCATTTTATGGCCTCAAATCCAAACAAATATACAAATAAAGGCTCAGGGTCCACAGCCACCATCACTCAAACCAAACAAACATGAATTCCCAAAATGGCAACTGAGCTGCAAAAATGCAAAGTCCAAAAATAGCATGCCACTGTGTTTTTGCAGTGACTGCCTTTTGCCAGTCATGATGTATCATGTGTCTATATAGAGCTAGTGGGCTGTCCTGTGGTCGGCTGGTGTCGTGCTATAAATAGAAAACATAGAGACAAACAAATAGACCCTGAATCTGTCAAAAGTTTATTTTTATCTATTTTTCCCACAGAGAAAAAGGCAAAATACTCGAAAATAGCCGGCAATGAGAAAATTTGGCTTATGGGAATATTTTCCCAAAAAGGAAATTATTGACAAACAAACAAAGACCTATTTTTAGATCAAGGGACAATTTAAATTTTGTTCCTGCAGGCTCTCGTTATGGAGATATATGCCAAATAATCTTATTCCCGTCTGCCAAAATTTCTCACCACCGGCTTTTTTCAGGTATTTTGTGTTTTTCTCCATGGGAAAAATAGATACAAACAAACTTTTGATGGATTCAGGGTCTATTTGTTTGTCTCTATGTTTTCTATTTATAGCACAACACCAGCCGACCACAGGACAGCCCACTAGCTCTATATAGACACATGATATATCACGACTGGAAAAAGGCAGTCACTGCAAAAATGTGCTGTGGATGTATAACATATGTCTGGCTTATTCCAGTTGATCATGTATGAAACTGGCTGCTACAGGTGGGTTGCGGTGTCAATGCCGACTATGTCCTTGTCGTGGTCGATCCCTAGGAGGGTATTCATCGAGTTTCGAATTGTCCTCTAGAGTCTCGTGAGTGGCTTGGCCATTTTTGAGTCATGCACACTTACCAACTGGGCTTTCCTCAGCTCTGTATACCCGCGAAGTTTTGACTGACGGAAGAGCTTCCGATTAGCTCGCCTGTTGCTGCGAACTTCCTCTGCTCCCACCCCGAAAACTGCTGGATTTATTTGGGAGTTTTTCCGGCGCTGGTGCATTCGCAGAGGGATTTCTGGTCTCGCCGCTTCCGGCACTGGGTATGCAGAAGGTTGGTCTGGGCAGTTGGGGACAGATGGAGAGCCAGTTGATAGACCAGTATACGGATCAGGCAAATCAGCGAAACGAACATGTTGTACGCTGTTTATCTCGATTTCAACGGGACTCGCGCCGCCCATGGGTCTAGGAAATACTCTTGGTGGTGGAACCTTTGCGAATGTCAGGGAACGAGTTAATAGGAAAGGATGAAAGACTATCATACAGTCGCCTCTTTCTGCTTGCCTTTCTGTGCAGCAGTTATTCTCTCTTGCTCATCCGAAGATGTACCCATATCGTCGTCGTCCTCCACCTCCGAACTATTCGGCACAGTGTTTCCTTCCGAATTTTCAGCAACTGACTGTTCGTCGCTGACGAGTGTATTCGACGGTCCTGCCATCTGCGACTGAGGAATGAGTAATTGCTGAACGTCGGCTGTTGCTTCATCTTCGGAGTCTTCCTCAGTTGTTCTCCTCCACTGTTTTGTGTTGCTCGTATGCCGATGCGATGGTGCATCGACTTCCATGGGGCTTGTTTGTCCTGAGGGCCGTGAGGGTTGAATTTAACTTCAATACAATGATTTACGCACCTCTGCTCGCTTCGAAGCGTTTCATCGCATCCATGAGCTTCTGCTCCATTCCTGCCACAATTTTCTCGTACTTTTCCTCCGTCTCTTTTATCTTCGATTCCGCCAGCCGCTCTGACTCTGCAGCGCGACCCAAAGCTGCTGAAAGTTGCTCATTGGCAGTACAATTGAGCTCCTCAGAGCGCCTCAGGAGTTCTTCTGCCTGAGCTTTAACTCTTTCTATCTCCTGCTCACGAACTCGACTCGCCTCTGCCTGCTTGGTCGCTTTTTCAGCTCGCTGGTTAGCTTGGGCCAACTGTTGTTGGGCAAGTTTTAACTGTTTTTCTGTTTGTGCTTGGTATTTCCTTGCCGTTTTCTTAAAACTGTCCTCGTAGCGCTGTCCGAGTCGCTCTCCGACTTCTCTCTGTTTAGATAATTAGTAATATTTTCACCGTACAATAGTAAAGCATACCATATTCGAAATCGTTCCTGTTTGTTCGACCACGCGAACCTTATTCACCCCGTCACTATTTTGAGTTCGTTTTAGATCTGAGCCAATGGCAAACTGTACGACAGGTGTGTTTAATGAAGAAGGGTCGGTTGGTGGAGCAGGTTCGGAAGATTGGACGGGCTCCGATGGCAATGGGTGGGAAAAGCTGAACGAAGCATCGTCAATGGGCATATAGTCTACATGATGTTGATCATTGAGTGCGATAGACCCGCTGTCTGGGCTGTGGGGTATTTGAAGGGCAGACCCGCTGCCTGAGTTGTGAGGAGCATAAAGTGTGATAGACCCGCTGTTTGGGTTGTGGGGTACTTGAAGAGCAGACCCGCTGCCTGAGTTGTGAGGAGCATAAATGTCGGAAGTCCTGTCCAGAGGATGAACATGAAGACCATCACGGTTGGGGTGATCTATACTACTTACCCACTGTCTGCGTTGAGACTGTACGAATAGGATGGTCCACTATCAGGAATGGTGTGGTGGGTAGGCCTGCTACCCGCTTCCATATCGTTAAGCTCTACGTCGTCGGAATTGTGTTGGAGGAAGGGTAACTTCTTTACAAAAAATGCCATGTCGTGCCAGATCTGGTGACTGGCATCATCTTATATTAGAAGTTGCAAAGTCGACGTCCATCAGCCCTTGGGCTTGCCAAGTTGCCATGGAATTGCTTCTGGCGTATTGTGTCAATTGTCTCGTAACGCGACTCGATGACGCGGAGTTGGTCGATTCACGAGCTGACTTGTGTCGGCGAGTTCAGTCGCTATGCCCTTAATATTGAGATTTTCGTGGCAATTGTTTCTGACGAAAGCTGACTCCTGTTGCTCTACCCTGTGCATAATCTCGGTTCGTCCGTGGTCTTATTGTCCACAATTTAATGTATTCGGGCGCCATTTCCATTCTTCGGGGAAAGCATCCCATTTTGGAGATTCTTGATGCGCCATCCCGTGCCTTCTACTTTTGTATGGCACCAATGCTCATACATTACTCATAGCCCTCACAACGCAGATTCCTCACGACATTACGACGCAAGTTCCTCATGACGTGGACTGCATATTTAATTGTTCGCCATGTTTATAATGAAAGCCATTATCAATGGGTCAGTACTAAAGACTAATACTGAGCCCCATTCTACGCACAATGCCTTCAATTCGTGGCCTGCCGCCTCCACCATCTCGAAGTGTACGCCATTTTCCCCCTGATTCTTCTGACTGATTTTGATATTTTTATGCAGGACAAAGTCATCTATATCCGTGCGCGATTCTACGGACAATGCCACCGCCCACAATGGAAGCTTGTGCAGACTCAAATAACATCCAAGCGCCGCAGTGCTTCTTTCCATGCCTCTCGCCGATACCCCTGGGTGGAGGGAATATTCGAACATCGGAAAATTCAGCCCTTCATTCACGACACTTCTATTACCATTCGCCACAATGGCAAGGAACACATTTTCTTTGTCTTCTGCCAAAACCATTGCCATCTACCTTTCACTAATGCTGTTGTTGGACCCTGGAGGGGCGACATTGTTGTTATGAAGGCTGGAAGTGATGTCAGTGGGGTTGTTGATATGCGTTCACAAGAAGCTGGACAGATTGACCAGGTTATTAATGAGTAAGTAGCTTCATCGTCTTGATCGTCTCGCACTGATATCTGCATTTAGATTTGTTTTCCGAGTCAAGCAAAAGTCACCATTCCGCTTCCCCAAGAAACTCGTTTTTGATATCTAGGTCATGTACATGTATCGCACATACACATCTAATATACTTGCTCATCCTGTCCCGTATATATGAATTTTTATCTTTGTGAATTGGTCTAATCAGAATATTTTTCTTCCTTTATAATACAATCGCTCAGTTAAGGCCCTTCGCCTGAGTCGCCTCCCTCTCCCAGCACCATTGGGTGCCTTTTGCTTCTTAAACACGGCAGTAGGTGTGCATACAGAAAGGGATGATGGTAATATGCCTTCGGCTTTAGTCTCGGGTTCAACCTTGGTCTCCTACAGTTTTGGTTTCGGTTAATTCCATTTCCACATGTGTCTAGACAATGTACTCAGACATATAATAACATTGACACACATACAGACACAGAAGTGAAACGTAATAGACTTCAAAATTGAGACTATGATTACATATGGTGGTTACAGGAAGATTTGTCATGAACTACTTTCAAAGTGCATCTTGGGCTGACTGATATCCAACACGAGTGCGAATGAACGGCCCACCAAGCCAATTGTTGCCGCCGTTCTCAACAATGACGAGAACAACAACTGAAGTGATAAAGAGAAGGAAGAGAATATTGAGAAAGATTAACAAACTTGTTGAGTTACAAGTGCGCTGTTGATCCGACTGGCCTTTGACCTAAGTCGGCACAATTAAAATCAAATAATTTGGAAAAGTGCTACCTTACCTTTTTGGTCCAAATATAAATGACTGGTTTGATTTCATCGGTTCCACTCGCCATGAGGTGTTCGTTGGAAGTTGAACAGGCCTAATTGATCTGTCAGCGACGACTAGGGTGTGACGAAACCATAACATACATCGATAATTTGAACCATCGTCTTTGATGTACTGTGACGCAATTTTTGTAGGCACGTGGATGTTCCGCGAGAGAATATGTGTATGTCTCCGTGGTCGCTTCCACAGGCTATCGCGGTTTCGTCTTCCAAGAAGACTCCTTGCTGTACAAATGCTTTGGTACGTGAGACTAGGAATGAGTCGGCGGGCGATGTGTGGGGGTAGTTATAGATATCAAAACCCTTGGCGAGGTTGTCAACGAGCAACCATTTTCGATCAGCGCTGAAGCAGACATTCCCTCTACAAGAAGTAAGTACCAATGTGGAATAGGACTGTGTTTGGCAACATACATGCTCGACTTGAGGACTTTCGACCAATTATCTGCACCAGTAGCAGCTACTTTGGAGAGCCTGTAATTTAGCGTGATATTAGCTTCGTCTGACTATGACCTTACATAGACTTACATCACTCCTGATTCTAACCTGAATGACACAATGTTCTCCCCTTTATCGGTAAATTGAATCGATCGAGGAATTACTCCTTTCGCCTCTTGTATGTCGTTCCAATTCTTGGCCCAGAGCGAGATCAATGTACCTAAAATGATCAACCAACCAATCAAACCACCAAAGCTAGGAAACAGCCCATACCATTTTTTTCAATATGATATACTTTAATCTTGCCTGTGTGGGTCGATAAGGCAAGTCTATTCTTCTTCTTGTCGAAGTCTAAAGCTTCCACCGGCTCGTTGAAAGGCGCTACTCCAGTGCTCGAAAGCTCCTTAAAATGATCCTATTCCGTGGTTAGTACTTTCCCTAGTGATTCGATGATAAAACGACTTACCCCATCCTTTGTTCGTTGATATATCAGGACAAGCCCTCGTCCGGTACCAAAGCAAAGAGCGTCGCCAAAGTCGGAAAACCCAGCCAGCCATTGGATACAGGTTATCTGGCCCCATCTCTCTAGGTCGTCTCCAATTATTTGATGGACCTGCTTGCGGGCAACATCCCAAACTCGGAGCTTTTCGTCGTCACCTAAACGGCATGTCAGTAATTTCTCCTGCTGTCACTACATTACACGCACCACCACTGGCGAGGTATTTCGCGTCCGGCGCAAATGCCAAGGCGTTAATAGGGCCCTCTGATCCGGAGAGGCGCATGAGGACCCTGTACTCCTAAGATGATGTTAATTTAGGTGACATATGATGTCGAACACTCGCAGAGCCTACCATGTCGGCAGATTGGCGATGAAAGAAAGGCATTGATGATGATCGAGGGTGAAAGCGAGTGCGATAGTGGGTTTTGAAAGTTGGTTGATATCGTTTGTGAGATGGAGAAACGCCATTTTTAAAAACCCCTCGTCAATTGTTTTGGCCCATAGCGACGGTTATTGTTGATTAGAATGCAACTTGAAATTCAACTTGGAATGATTATTCGCAATCCACTCAGCTTCAAAACAATAAAAAATCAATATATAAATATAACTCGTATTTCACAGTAGCTCATTATGTCTCTTCCAATCAAGTCTCACCTGCCACTTATCACGACTCGCATCGAGTTCAAATTTAACCCACTGCCGCCTCCACCCCAAATTACGACCCGACGCGATTTTGGTGCTCATATTCGACGCCATAATCGGTACAACTCCGTGCCGTACAATCGACCCAAAGCACGCGTGCAAACACCTGCCAGAGCCCAGTCGGTTGCTATTGACACTCAGTCAATTTCTTCTATGTCTGATCTGTCGGACGAAGAGTCTGACGATGGGGATAATGGCCAATCGTCCGTGGATTGATTCCCAAGCCTGGTGGAGAGGCGGGTAAAACTAACAGCGGCGGCTACAACCTCGAGAAGGCACTGAGCTGGCCCAAGAAGCGCTTCGATGAATTCTCTGTAAGTATTTCTATTGAGTTGAGCAGAATAACGCTCACCTCTTGATAGGACCATATCAAGACCGAAGTCGCTGACAAGTTAGATCCGAAGAAGTGCTTCACAAACCAGAAGTTATCTGATGTCGACAAAGTCATCAATCAATCAGTAAGTCTCAAACAGCACAGTTAAGGGTATACTGACCTGCATATAGACGGCTAAAAAATTCGACATCGAGAATACGTACGTCAACAACTGGCCTATTCGTGAGGCGCTGAAGTCGAGATTGAAATATACGTCGGACTTGGAGAAGAAGAAGGAGGCGAGGAAAGCCCAGGTCGAACTAAAGGAGGTGAGACCCACTCAATTGATGTCGACGAAATGCTGACTCACTTGTGAATAGGCCTTGAAGCCGTTCAAAGGCAAAGGCAAGGCCAAGGAGGATGCTTGACGACTGCCGTACCAACGTCTGTAGTATCTTGTACATTACTTCTGAAATAAGGCTTCGTAAACTTGATGTTGAATGGTGATTGACCGAAAGCTATGGATAATCCATATCTTTCAACGATTGAGGAAGGATGTGAGTCGTTGACTAGGATGATCCTAGTCAACATGAAAGAAGAAAGACCGAAGTGCACGGGTTGACTCGCCTCTGGTTAAAATTCAAACTCCGATCGAATCTGATCTAAGCGTCGTCGCGGACACTACTGTAGAGTCCATTCCTCTCCACCAGCTTTCGTGTTGTTGCGGATTATCCGTGACAACAGTTCCTTTCCAGTTTCCTGTAGCTGTCTGGGATTATCCCTGGCAGTGTCTCCTCCACTCAACGCGTCCTCTAACCCAATCGAATCTGATCTAAGCGTCGTCGCGGACACTGCAGAGTCCATTCCTCTCCACCAGCTTTCGTGTTGTTGCGGATTATCCGTGACAACAGTTCCTTTCCAGTTTCCTGTAGCTGTCTGGGATTATCCCTGGCAGTGTCTCCTCCACTCAACGCGTCTCTAACCCGTTCCTTGACCTTATTTGCACCGTCGAAAATTACCGTCTCGTGTAAGGGCTCATCTTTGTGCAGTCGCGATTGCGTGCTAATCGTCGTTGTCAGATATAACTTAGTGGTACACGTCTTTGCTTTTGTTGAAAAAAGTCCATATTCATGTAAGAACATTATCCTATACCTCGTCCCATCGCACTAATTTCCACTCTCTAGACATGGCGCCCCTCTCATTCGACTACTCCAATGGCCGCGTTTCTGTGCAGCACGGCATGATATTCTACTCGCCGAACTGCTCTCGACCAGTCGACCTTCCGAAGCAACACATATATTCAACCGATCCGTTCGAACACCGTCGTCTGAACACTTCTATGTTCAAACAACCAGTCTGGTGGTCTCAAAGTTGGGCATGGCTGAGCTTCATACCACTCTCGCCGTCCTTTCTCTTTGCGCCTTTTGAACCCCTCTGTGAGATGCCTTACATTGAAGAGGTTGACTTTTCCTTCACCACACAATCTGGGAAATTGCAGTCAGAAGTCCGGTTTAGGATGTCTGAAGAAGATATCACGCGCTGGATCAACGAAGAGAATCGTATCGTAAAGCTTGCCCACACCCTCAAGCTGTGTTATGGTATTTGCAAATGCGCCTCCCAAACCATCATCATTCCATTTCGATCGTGCTCATAAGTCGCGTGCCATTGCAAAGCGCATGATCTGTCTCGCTCGCGAATGGTTCGTCATATGGATGGGCTATCTTTCCTATATAATAGCCAAGACAGACACCTCTATACCCAATGGTACACGAGACGATTCAACGCCAGCCCCCGACTGGTACAATCGGATGATGAAAGATCCCCAATTCGATCAGACTTGGCTCGATGGCCTCCTCATATCTACTGTCTGCTCTTTTGAGTCGACGACTCCACGGGCTGGGATCATATTTCAGTGGTCTGAAGAGGACCAACACCGCGAATCGATCGAATTTTATTATCACAATCACATCCCCCTGCACTTTGTTTGGTCAAACAAGGAAGAGCAAGCTATTTTGGACAATCATACCTTGTCCTATCTTCGACCACCTAATTCGCTGATCAAGGAGGCTTTGACACATATGTTTACCACTCCAAGTGTTCCTCTGGCTGGCCTTATACTCGAGCGATACTTTGAGCTCGGAGAGAACTCGGTTACCAATGAAACTCTTGATTTCCTTCGCCTTAAATATGCGCCATCCTTTGTCTATGAATTCATCGAAAAACAATTCCTCAAACAGGAGACCCTCCTTAAGCAAATGGAAGATAATGCAGATGAACACTTGAAAGCCTTGAGAATACGACGAGACAATGAAGTGATCAAAGCTGCTCAAATCGCCTCCTCTCTTCCTTACCATGGCCTGGTTGAGAACATTAGGCGACCAGAAGACAAGTTTTTCAACCACTTCAATGACTTCTTTGCTGCACGTGAAAAGCGGCAGGAGGAACTCATGTGTGTAGAGTCTCCCCAAGCCCGTCAGAAACGTGAATCTCGGGAGCGGCATCCGCTTATTGAACACTCGAATGTGTTCGTCTGGGAAGTGGCTCAGTCTTCGGGTCCCTCTCAGATGTACAAGCGAGTCAAGGTAAAGCGTGACTTCAATTGGGATGTGTATTGCGATTTCAAGTCCCATCAGCGGTTATACAATGCATTCTTCAATGAATGGGATTTGTGCTATGATTTTTCTTTTGGCCCTGTCGACGATTCTTATGATTCTGATGGATATGATTCTGATGAAGGCTATGATGATAGCTATCCTGAAGAATTTGTTTCTCAGCCAAAATCCTCCTCTCGCTCCACTGCTCCTATGGAGGTCGACGACGACTTGTTGGTGCATCAATGCTGTACTGACCCGCTTGAAACCATGGCTCTTTCATATGGCTATGTACCACATCAGGGATCAAATAATCTTCCTTTGACACACAACTGGGATTCAATCCTCAACTATTTAGGATTTAACAGGGCATCTGAGTTACCAGAGATTTCGGTACAAGAGAAGACCATGATGATAAATCACTTTACAGCTTTGGTCTCTAACAGCATTGATGCTGATAAAGTCATTGACCAATCATTTGAAAGTCTTGCTAGCATCTTCCCCTTTGAGTTTATTCAACGCCCATCCCAAGACCTCTATGTATTCTTCTCACCTCCATCAAAAGCATGCCAATGGGTTCTTGGAGTCCATTCTGCTGCAGCTGCTTTATATGTTATTCGATATATCCTTGAGAATCCTCAAGCCCACACTCTTCTTACTGTCGCCTATCGCCTTCTTGACCGAGGCATTCAATTCCGTACCTTGCTGCCACTTTCTTGCAGCCCTCGACAATGTACCATTGCTCAGCCCTATACGCCTAGAGTTTATAGGTTGATGGGTCATGATTTCTCGAAGGCTGACTTTGATGTGGCAATGCGGGCCTGTCGGTCAGTTCTTGCTTCTCCTCAAGGACGGGCTGCTTTACTGCGAGGGGGAATAGTTGGACGCATTGCCAAAGAATACCTCAGTGTGGATGTTTTTAACGGCCCGTCTCTTGAAGTAACTGCACACAGAGTTGGTTATCTTGCTAGTTCAGATACCAAAAATATCAACTTCTGTGATGATGAACTGACAGAGAACGATGTTGCTATTATTTGCGGGACATACTCACTTTATACTGGCAAGTCTTTTCATGAGCTCATTATTATGTCCAAATATCTCATTCACTGCTTAGGAATTCCAAATCAGGTTGCTGTACATTCATGGTTTCCACCCCCGACAGCCTGGGAGCATGCTCGCTCTGGTTGCAAGTGGCTTGACTGGACGGAACGATGTGAGGATCGTTTCTCAGGCATTCTGCGTAGCATCCGTGAAGGTAAGGGACAGCCGAAATCACATTCTGACTGGATTTCTTTTCTGCGTGGCCAGTCAGTAGCTCGTATCTTGGTCAAGGGAAATAATACGCGTTCGGAGCAGTTCATGAATAGGATGGTGCCACTCAAGGAGGTCTGATCTTGTCTTTTGTACTTTGTCATTGATAAATCTTGTTATCTCGCCCCAGCAATATGTCGTCGTCATTTTTGTACCTGTTGTATTATGTTTAATAATTATTTTTGCCTTTCGAGCTCGAATGAGAATGAGAATACTTAGACTGACTACGTTACATATTGAAACTCTTTGTCGCGGCAGAGGTCGGGTCAGATGACGTACCCCCGACGTGGGACGATGCATTCTGCCAAATGCAGAATTTTTATTTTTAATGAGATTCTGCGGAAATCTGAATCCTTTCAAAATTAGATCAGAATGATACGTTCTGAATATCTCAGAATGAAAGCTTCTAACCTTATTCTGCATAATTGCAGATTGATATATTCTGAATTTGGGTGAATCTAGTCTGAATTTCAGTTTTTGTTTAGATTCTAATTGTCTCGAAATTGACGGAGAAGGAAAAATTTCGAGAATTACTGAATTTAGGTAGAAAATAAAAATCTCCCTCGATTCTTATTGTCTTTTCCGTGATATCAGAAACAATTATAAATTATTCATTCTGCTTTAGGCAGAACTATATGATTTCACATTACATTCTACTTAAATTCTGCGCTCCGCAGAATATTCCCCTTCCAGCAGTGTCAGCGACCGGCACCAATCTCGCTTTCATCACCATCTCGAATACTATTCCTGTCGAGGTGTTAAGAATTGAAACTGACAACGCTCATCAAGATAACGAAGACATGTTTAGACGACATGAGTTTATTCCAAAAACCTACAGTAAGTGTGTCTTATCGATTAATATTTTTGTCTCTCAATACAATCCCGACACTCATCAAGCTAGTTATTGAAAAATTCATAAGTCCTATAGAACTGCGCCAGATACCTTCTCGAATAATTGGCGGGTCCAGTAGACCCCTTTGGGGGGACGATGACGAACACGACGGCCTGGACAGCCAAGACCGAAAGTAGAAGCCATTGACTACATCTTTTGACCGTAATCATTAATTAAGTCAATTCACTCACTTCCCAAGGCAACGAATCAGCTTCAAATTCCGAGGCAGCGGGCATGACGGTCGAGGAAGGTACAGATGTTAATCCAGGCGTGGAGCGACCAACACGACGAAAATTGGGTTGGCTAGATCTCGCGGGAGACGGTGATGATTGAGCTTATTACTGGACGCATTAATACGCTCGGCACTTGCATGAGTGGGTGCATTTTTCGTCGCCTCATTTGCGCCTCATGTGAAATTTGATTTTAGTCGTCAAATTTTCAGAAATCCATTTGTCCGTCATACTGCGAAGGTTTGCGTTGTTTATGGATATCACCAATCCCAGTATTGATCTGTGAATCATTATACAACAGCGTCTTTGTTACACAATCATCAGGTATGCATCAATGCATGGCTATGCAAGCGAGTCCTTGTGGGTGAAATACTCGACCTCTCTCTCTCCCACCATCATCTAGGCTCGACGATGTCCTTCAATAAACCTTTCGATGGCAAGAGCAGGCGACTTGTCATCGCTTTCGATATTGGCACAACGTACAGCGGCATCTCATACAGGTGAGTCGCCGTCGCCCATATGGGAGGAAAATCATGGCTGATTTACACCCAATGTTCAGTATCCTCGATCCTGGTCAGATTCCAGAGATTAAAGGCGTAACGAGGTATCTGAGCTCGCCATTTCTTCACGGTGTCACGATGTAACGTGCTCTTGAAGGTTTCCGGGGCATCCACAGTCCGGCGGGTCATCAAAGATTCCAACCATTATCTACTACGACAGTTCTGGTGAAGTGCGCGCTGTAGGGGCCGAGGCGGAGGAGGAACAAGCATCCGAGAGAGCTCAGGAGGAGGACTGGATCAAAGCGGAATGGTATTCCCTTCATGACCATTCAATCTTACCCCGTCGCTCACCCCGCTTCGTAGGTTCAAGCTGCACCTCCGTCCCAAATTCGGACAACACAGAGATATTACAGAGTATATCCCACCCCTGCCGCTGAACAAGACGATTGTCGACGTTCTGGCCGATTATCTGAAGTACCTTTTTCATTGTATATCGTCTTATATCCAAGTGGCGCACGCCAATGGAGAAAGTCTCTGGGAGAGCCTCAAAGGAGAAACATATTTCGTACTTTCTCATCCGAACGGGTGGGGGCGCGCCCAGCAAGATCAAATGCGCAAGGCGGCGGTCCTGGCAGGACTGATGCCGGACACCACATTCGGGCAGTCTCGACTTTCATTCGTAACAGAAGGAGAAGCTAGTCTACATTTCGCCATTCGACATGGTTTACCTGATGGCGTAATGAATGTGAGCGCTTTATCTCTTGCGCTCTGATATGTTCTTAGCGTTTGAGGATCCAGAACGGGGAGGGTGTTATTATTGTTGACGCTGGAGGCGGAACCATCGACTTAAGTGCTTATTGCCGAACTATTGAGGCCTCTGAACACGCCTTTGAAGAAATTGTGATACCTCAATGTCAGTGTTCTGCGTTATGGCATTTATTCCATCTTAATGGCCGTGCTAGGCCACTTCCAAGGGTCCGTTTTCGTAACTGTTCGTGCCCAAGTCAACATTCAAAGTAAGTCTTGTTCATTTCGCCATTTTTTCCCATTTCAATCTCACTGGCTTCAGACTTTCTCCATGATTCACCCTTCATCGATGACATGGATCAAATTGTTCAATCAGAGTACAAGAGTACAAAATTGAGATTCAAAGACAAAAATGACCCGCAATATGTTAAGTTTGGGTCAACAAGAGACAATGACCCTACTCACAACATCCGGTTTGGACAATTGAAATTACCAGGGTATATTTTTCATGTTTTAACTCTTGAGTTCTACTTGAAGTTGCACTTACCTGCATTCCAGATCTGAAATTGCCTCTTTCTTTCAAGACTCGGTGGATTGTATTGTAAAATCTGTTTTAGAACAGCACAGTTCCTCAAAGAAACCAATTGCAGTGAGTAAAATTGATTCTGATAGTCTCACTGAGGCCATTGTTTGCAGCATGTTGTTCTTGTAGGAGGATTTTCAGCAAGCTCCTGGTTAATCTCTGAGGTCAAAGCATCATTGAAGTCATCCAAATTGATTGTTTTTATTCCTGAAACCCCAGTGTGAGTCCTTTATTTTTCAATTCCAGTTGAAGTTGAACTAATGTATTTTCAGAAACAAAGCAGTCTCTGATGGTGCTGTGTCATTTTACCTAGACCACTTTGTTCAAACCAGAGTCTCAAAATTAAGCTATGGAATCAGATGTGATCATCATTTTGATTCTTCAGACCCAGCCCACAAGTTAAGGGAAGGCATGGCCAATATTCGCCCTGATGGCAGAAATTGTATATCTGATGCATTTGGTGTAATTTTAGCCAAGGTAAATATCTCTTATTTAATACCAATCCTCAGCTCTGACTGACTTTTTTGTGAAGGATATCCAGGTTTCAGAGACCAAAGAGTTATCTGAGGGTCCATATGCCACCTATTATGATAACAATCAAGTAAAGAAGTGTACTAAAGTCATTTGGGGTTATTGTGGGTCCCTTCCAAATCCACAATGGATGGATGAGGATAAAGGCCAGTCTCAATTGAATGTTCTTTCCAATTAGTTAACCTGACTTCAATTTTATGCTTCAGAAAATTACATCAAACTTTGCTCCATCAAGTTTGATGTCTCCAATCTTCTTGTTTGTCAAACCAGTAAAGTTCATGGCCGTACATATTATCAAGTTGAATACAGACTTGTGATGTTGTTTGGACTGACAGAGTTAAAAGTCCAAGTTGCATGGATGGAAGATGTGAGTGTTCTTTACCTCCTTGCTTGATTAAATCTTAATGATATGCAATGGGTAGGGTGTTGAGAAAAGGTTGGTCTCTCCCACTCCAGACACTATTAGTTTGATTTTGACAATGTACAGAACGCCAGCAAAAATAATTTATGACTGAGATGCCAAAGAAGAATAGGTCTGTTCCTTTGCCGTATGTACATGATACATCAGAGGCAAACTGGAGGGTTTTGATATTTTCTTGGCTTTAACTTCAATATAATAAAGTGGTTTGTGTCAAATACCAGATATTAGACCTAAATAGTGTGTGTAAAGACCAAGACAGGAACTTCATGCCTGCATTTTAACTGTGGCTTCACGAGGCATTGGGTCGCAAACAAGGATGGGGCCTTGGCGTTAGCTGATAGGGCTGGCCATGGAGAAGTACGGCACAAGTACTGACAATTTTAAAATGTTTCATTAGGCCACTCTCTGGCGCACATCTCTGTCGCAAAAAAGTCTCTAATGAAGAGCTTGCCGCCACTAAGCTTTGGAATGACCTGAATTCGTTACAATTTCATTATTATAAACAAGAAAAAAGACTATATTAATCTGAATCTCTCGGCTTCGCAATAATATCGCCATGCTCATCGTGACTCGCATCCCACTCCGCAAGCTCAGCATTAGGCACCTTCACGAGCCGTGTAGCCTGTGCGCCATCTGGCAATTTCTCGAGCAGCTGGCGAATCGTGTAATTCCCCTGCTTGGGCAGGACAAGAACAACGATCACGTAGACCAGGCCCGAAATACCCAAACTGATTATAAGTCAAGTAAAACAGAATACTGTCAGAACACGTCTATAATTCAGGACACCGAATCCACTCACATTCCAAGGCCGACGATACAATAAGTCGCATAGAAGAAGCTCACGTCCCCACCTCTAATCCCAGTGGCAGGCGGCACCCACGGAAGCGCGAGGAGGTAGATGTTGACGAGAATCGTAAACACGAGAACTGCGTTCCACGCCCTGAACTCGGTCGGCGGGGCGCCTATGCTCTGACGCCGTTTGCGGACGAAGAAGAGCCCGAGGGCCATGAGGAAGGTGAATATGTTCGCGGGGTACGATTGCAGGTCGACGACTGGAGTTATTAAGTTATTTTAGGTCTCGTGGTGGTGAAAGGGTTGATAAAGGGACGTACTGAAATTGAACGCGTCGCCGGCTGGAGGCGCGATGATGACGATAACGGTAAGAATCCACTTCAGCAGGTACGGCGCGAGAGGCGTGTTGAAGGGTCGAGTGGAAGCCCAGAACCGCGGGTACGGCAGGACGCCTTGTCTAGAATTACAAGCCAACACATTCACTCAGTCGTCAGTAGCTTACTTTATGTATGATACAAACTACGAGCACACACCTTCCACATTCACGAATGACGCGGGACGACCCGATGACAACAGCCAACAAGTTCCCGAAACTGCTGATCGCCACGAGCGCGCTGAGCGCTGTGACGGCCTGGCTGTTCCCGAAGACGGCGGTGAAGAAGAGGCTTGCGGTGAGCTCTTTTGAGGTTCGGATGTGTTCTTTCGGGACTGGTAAATTTTGTCAATAACCTTGGTTGGGAGTTGAGACGGTAGATTGGCTTACTAGCTGCGAAGTATGCGACGTTGGCGAGGAAGTAGAGGACGAAGACGATGGTGAGTGAGAGTGGGGCGTATCGCTTCACCGTCTTGATGGGATTCTATAGGGAGAAGCCTTTCAGGATACCTTCCTCGGTGGCTAGTAAAGTAAGCGGACGGACCTTGATTTCATTTAGCACGTTAAAGGCGTTCTGTTAAGAGATTAGCATCTGATAATTGCAAGGAACAGAACTGTACAGGGCTTACTTCAAATCCAGCATATGCAAAGTTGACCTTCACCAACGCCGTCGCCAACCCATTCCCATTCGACGTTGTCCCCGCAAACGAATTACGAAAATTAGCATGGGGATCGTGCACGTGAGTGTGGCCGCCGAGGACGACCAATCCGGTGATGGCGATGCTGTAGTGGCAATTAGTTGAACGAAGTCGTTTTTTTTTTTAAAAAAAAAAAAATCTCGCAAAACACGCACAAGATGAGGGTGAGGAGTTTGACGAATCCGATGGCGTTGGACAGGCGAAGCGACCATTTCGTGCTCAGGATGCAGACTAACGAGGGGGTTAACGGATCTATGAAAGTGTCATCTTAATTGATTTAGGCTTACTGAAGACGATGATAGTGAAAACTCCAACAGCAAGTCCCCTGATATTCCACGTCGACGTCTTCGCTCCTCCAGCTACGAGGAGATACTGAGCAAGGACTGTAAAGTCGAACCGGTAAGTTGGCGTTAGAATGGAACAACCGTCAACGCCACGCACTAATGGCATTACTGCTGCTGAAAGACAACAGCACGGACTGCACGGCGAACACAGTGGGCATGAGGAATCTCGGTCTAGGATATGCCTGAAGTAAATTGAATTCAGTCTGGGTCTACGAGGGTTTCGAGGAGGCGTACCTTTTCCAAGTAGGCAACTTCAGCACCGGAGCGATGGGGAAAATAGGTCGCATATTCGAGGTATACGGCGAGAGAGGCTGGGAGGGTTAATGGATTGTGAGGAAAGACGCGGAAGGGAAATACCTCCAGCGAAGAAATAACCAATCACCCAGAAAATCAAACTGAGGCCTACTGAGCCCACGCCTTTCAAGATTGCGCCAGCTGAATTCGTCGAGGTTTGTAAGTTGATCGAGAGAAGGGGATAGGCAATACGAACGCGTGGTAAACACCCCAGTCCCAATCATCTTGCTGATATTCTATCGGCGCATGAGTAAGTCATACTCAACCTCAAGCGAAGCGAAAAGTTTTGCACTCACCAAGAAAACAACGGTGATCCAGTCGACGTGGTACCCGAGCGGACTGACCTTCTCGGTGGGGGCTCCAGAGGTGACTGCAGCATCTTCGTATGAGGGCAAGGTGTCCAAAGATGAGGTAGCTTCGATGTTGTAGCCCTTTTCCTCCTTGTCGAACCCCGTTTTCTCACCGTCTGAGGACATGACTTCCAGCACCTATTAAGTCGCCAAGCGCTAGAGAAGAAAGAAGGCTGTTCCACGAAACCGTACGTCGGTTCGCAAGGAAGCAAGAATAGCACTCGCGCAAAAATAAGTCGACATCCGTGGTGCTTTAAAAACAGTTGAGTTCGACCTCGAAAGGAAGAGGAATTAATGAACAATGAGCAACAGCGCAAATGGCGCGATATCAACCAATGATTTCTCCACCTTGCGACCTTGGGAAGTATAGAAGGATTGTTGGCGTGTATGGCGCCATATGCTGTCTTCTCCACCCGAAATGAGACTCCAAGCACTATCAAAAGTGGATAACGGCAATCGGACGACGGGTGTGCCTAAGTTCTGTCCAAGAATCCAGGCTATATGCGCGTTCTATCGCTATCGCTCGTCTGGCTTGAGTGTAACCCTTTGGTTTTGCGTCGGTTTTTGAGTGGGGTCATCAAGACAGCATCAATCGCCAAAAGGCACGTGTTTAAACTTGGCTTCGCAGTAGACTCGGTAGAGGTGTATAGACTATAGTTGGTGGTGGTGGAAGGGTACGGCATTATTCGTGAAAATGGCGATCTGGAGTATGCAACTCCTTCGGTCTTTGCAAAAAAAGGGTCACAGAGGCGAATACAGAATAACACCTCTTAGAAACGTTGAGCAGGAAGGGTTGCGGACGGACTAGGTTCTCGAGTAGATTTGGTGTGAGGAGGTCCAACTAGTAATTTGTGGCTAGCAAAGAGAGCGCGTCGCGCGTAGTGGCTGGAGGCAAGAAAGGTGTTCCTCAAAGATTGCGTTGGCACACAAATACATACAAACTATGCACAGCCACTGATATGATTCTAATCTAATCGAGCTCAGGCACAACGAACGGTTCCTTAAATAGCTTTTAGAAATATGTCAATCAGCCCAAATCCCTGTCGCTCGGGACTTCTTGGAACATTGCTCTGCCCCCAGTGGAAATGGTAACGTTATAACGTGATTTCCTCAACACCCTCCAAAATACGATGTAAGGCATCAAGACGAGGGCGAAGCCGGATTTTGTACGGTTTGGGCGTTCGTCCTGAGAGTCCGTCGTACTCCTCGAGAGAAATGGGCTCATCAGGAAGAGCTTGGAAGGTAAATGACCATAAGAGGCGAGATATTGCCAGCCATAGTTCACGTTCTGCAGCGGGTAAGCCGGGACAGATTCTCCGACTGTAAATGGGATTGTTAGCTCGTCTACTATCGGGCTAGTTGTAGAAAGACTGTACCCTGCTCCAAATGTCCAATGATCGCGTTCCATGACGTCGGCGAGTTTGGCTGATTCGCTGCAGCTTAAATTATCCCCGAGATATCTATCGGGATTAAAAGCAAACCTTGAAGTTGTGTCAGACTAGAAAAAGTATGAGAAAAATACGAGCTCACGCGTCTGGATAGCGAAGTTCGTTGTAGTGAAGCGTGTAGCAATTCAAAACCACCACCGTGTTTTTCGGAATGTACATTCCGTTGTATGTAAACTCTTCGGATGTGCAATGAGGTGTTGCGAACCAAAATGGCGCATGAACGCGCTGTACCTATAATTGGTGGACGAAAATTAGATCGAGAAATAAAATTGTGCTTTGTTGTAGATCACCTCTTTAATGATGGCACGTATGTAGGGCAGATCTTTCTCATCTTCCGCAGTTGGCATACGATGACGCCCTATTACCCGGTCGAGTTCTTCCTGTGCACGCGACACTACTTCTGGGTGAGACGGCAGCAGTGCAACTTGAAGGAACCATTGGATAATGCCAGACGTCTTAGACTGGCATAAGAGCGCATAAATTGTGAAAGTCTGCATATGAACTCACAGAGTGGACACCGCCGAGGGTGAAAACCGCAGAAAGCATGCAAAGATCCTCCCAGTCCAACTTTTCCGTCTCCTGATTTTCGAGAAGAGTCTTCACGAGGCAATCCGGCACTTGTTCTCCTGCGTCCATCTTGGACTTGAATCGCAAAATCATATTTCCGTATACAGCCACGAGGCCATCGTGAAGTTTATGTCCTCGGATGGACTTTGAGGTGGGAATCCATTGCAATGGTTCGAAGAAATCGACGGGGTTTGACCAAGGTCCTATTAGATTCCTTGACATTCAAGGTCCAGTAAAATCAGTTTTGTAGTACTGACCAGTCAAATCCATAAACTCCATCGCTAAATCAAGAGCTCTTGCAATGAGGGGATCGGAAGTCGTTGACGTTCTCGTGCCAAATGACATTATTAACATGTTGCTATCGATGCTCAGCGAAGAACCTATAAAACGATAATGCAAATATACTCACTTCAAAGCAAATCTTCCTGAAAAATGGGTAGGGTTTACGGCTTGCTTTCCCTGGACGGCCAGAAATTTTTGGTAGTGGACTATGGAAGATAGAACCTAATCATACCTGCAGACCTTCGTCATATAATGATTTGATGAAAATTTGGGATTCGTAGTCCATAACCGCAGCATAACCTTGCATCGCTTTCGGATTAAGAGCGAGAGTAGCGAGCCGACGGTGTTGTCTCCTATATAAAAAGGCCATTAAATAGCGTAGACGACGGGAATTTGCATACCACTTAGCCCCGTATTCCGAAGCGGTAATAGCACGTCCGCGAAGAATGACCTGATTTTTCATGAAGTACCTCTTGCGACTGGAGAATTTAGCTCCGTTCGTGACGAGCAGCTCTCTTGCGACGAGCGGGTCGGAGACGACCACAAAGAGTTGGCTTCCCATCCAGATTGAAAACAAGGGTCCGTATTGCTTGGCCCAAGCATCGAGCGCTTTTTCGGCGTACTTTCGAAGAAATGCGAAGCGTACGATTGGCCCAGGCGGAATGCGATTGCCTACTTTGTCGACGATTAACAGGCGGAGAACGATGGGGCTGATGAAATAGGCACAAGTGGAGATTATGGCTGCAAGTAGAGTCTATAATTGACAAGTCAGGAAATATAAGCCAAATAAAGAAGACAGTCGAACATATTGAAACAGTTGAACGGTTATCATGGTTGGTAAATGGATAAAGGGGTACTAGAATCTTGCAGCAGACCGATTGAACTACCATGGATTTCTTCGAGCATTTTATAATAAGCCGTTCGTGGAGTTCTACGCCTCAAATGCTTGGGGTAACAATTCAACAGCTCTCCGTGTAAGGTGGACGGAATGACGACGATGATTGTTTCGCTCGAAAGGGCGTCATTTCGAACTTTGAAACGCCACCCGGCTAGTATACAGAAAACCGTCTTACTCATTTGCCTAATATTGCCTTCTAAAATTTAAACTGCGTCAGTGTGGCAATCCGGGTGTAAGGGCACGAGCGGGCTCCAATGGCGGCCATCTAAGGAGGGGAAGTGTCAGAACAAGTTGTAACTATGGGGTTATGGTGACGTTTTCTTGCAATTTATTCAGAACAGTTTGTTTTTATGGATGGCTTGTGATAAATTAGTTGGTAAGCTCGAATGATACTTGTTGAGCTCCAGGACGACCGAGTTTCAATAGGAGAAAAGTTGATTGCTCCCAACCCTAGGAAATTCGTAACTCCATCTCACAATCATTGGTTTGGATAACTGATAGGTCAAAAATATTTCCCAGTTTTAAAATTCCAAAATGAGCCCAGCTATCTAGGCCTCAGACTTTTTTACTCATGGGTCCAACAGTATGTTTACCAATGGGCGGCTAAAGAAGCTCAGTACGCGGAGCCGGCAAACCCCGTCGGGACCTAAATTGGGATTGTAGTCCGTTTCGAAAAGGACACTCCTCACCAGCCGAATCCACTGCCCCTTTGCCAATCGATTTCTTCAAACAATGGCCAGACTTGTTCCTATAACTGCTCCCGGTCCCCTCTCCTCCTCGAATGATGGATGTTTCTCGGAAACCTCAACGAAGGGCATGGGTCGAGTGAATGGTAATATTGTCCACCGGGTATGTCGCGAATATAACCTGCTGCAGTGTGTACCTCTTGGGGCCTTGGCTCATCTCACTGCATTCCAGTTCCAGTCTGCACGTCGCCGTCTCATGTTTTCCATCGCATCAGAGCAAGGACCAACGGGATGATGGACCCTACCCACGATCTGCGAGCTACGTGGCACTAGGTGGCCCCCACTTTAACAGGGAGCTCTGTGAATGGGTTCGTGGCACCGTCGCTGGTTCCTCCATCCACGTCGATATGGCTAGTGCGGGTCCGCGTCGGTTTCGTCGTCTACGCGTTGCTGGTCAACTGCAGCAGCTAGTTGAGTCGAACAACACCGATGTGGGGGATGCGGCCATATCAAGTCGAATTGGATGGCGACAACCCTATACTGTCTTTGGTATTAACCTCGACCTGCGAGGAGGATGCCACACCACGTCTATGCTCAACGACGGTGCGGATGACGTGGCCCAGCATCACAGCCCCCTCCGCATCGATGGCTCGTGTTCTGGTCAAATGCTTGGGTATGCATAGTCGTCTCATATCGTTCTTTATCACAGCATACTCATCCACCCAACATAGTATCAACTCGCCTCCTTTTGCGAGCTCGACTACTGACATGAAAGCTCTAGTAAGGTGAACCACATCTATGGGGATCAATGTCGAGGATGGTATGTAGCCTTTCAATATCCTTCTGTAGATGTATGTCTCTACTTACATCTCTTTTTCTAGGACTGCATGAGTACTACCCGTCGAATTAGGTCACCGTTCCTTCCACTCATCCGCCAATGCCAGAATCGAAAGCAGACGTCACCCTCATCCTTAGCCTTGCTCTCAAATTAGACATTCCACCGAACTGGCTGTCCTCTAAGTGGCAACCATCAACACCTCGGATTGAACAGGATATCTTCGCTGTTAAGCTATGCTTCGCCAAATGTATCGACGCCTCACTTGCGTTCCAACTATGATAATACAAATCAAGCAAGAATCACCACCATATTTATCCGTATCCGCAGTGAATACAGTCAACTGCCCCACTACATCAACACAGTACGGCGTCGACGTGATTGACGCGTCCCATCACTCTTTCTTCCTCTCTTAATTGTTCGTCTAATTTCAAATTGACCTGATTAAAACGTGAATTTCTTATTTGACTCCTTAGAATTAAGTAGACGTTAAAAGTTCGCGCAATGTCGGAGCTTGCAAGCTGAATAAATAACAATAATACTGGGATCAATTTTCTAATTTGGCTTTGTCGGATCTCCCATGTTCGACTTGTGTCAAACGAAAATCAGTCACTGAGACTGATATCATCAAATAACTCGTCAATTCTACAGGCAGCTGTCAGTAGCCGTTAACTGGTAACAGCCATCTGCTTGAATTATAACTAGGTAACTCAGTAACTAGAAGTTCGGTAACGCTTCTCACCCTTCCTAACAAGAACCACCTGAGTCAAGGATGGCGCCAATCGTCGCGCGGCTCAGCCAGGACATTTTGTGGTGTATCTTTCTGACAATATCCGACGACAAATGCTACGGCGTCGACACCAAATCCATGACTGAAACAGAAGAAACCTCGACGTTGCTGGCTATTCGAATGGCCACACAAGTTTGCCGGGAGTGGAGAAGAGTTTCATCATCGATATGGGGCCGGCTCATTAACTTGGACTTGTTAAACCAGCATACGCCCCACTGGCGAGATGAAGTCCTCAGGCGCACCGGCGCGTCACCACTCTGGATTAGAGGTCGAGTGGTGACCAGTTCACAGAACCATTGGGATAAGGACTTAGAAGCGTACTTCAGCTCTATCATCCATAATCACTGGGAAAGAGTAGAAATCCTCGTCGTCACCCTCGGTCCGTTTTTTGAGAATATCGATCCCGTAACTTTAGAGGCCCTTACAAGAAAAGCGCCTCGCCTTCAAGTTTTTCATCTCGCGATCCTTCCGCATATCCATCAGAAGGAATCTGGTCGGGATTGGCCTCCATTTCGCCTGCTATTTGACAATAGTGCACCTACGCTACGCTCCTTCAAGCTCAACACAAAAATTAGCCTACCAGACCTCAATGTGGGGTCGATAAGCAACCTTCGAGAAATTTCTCTCACAAACTCGATGCCCCTTTCTCAGCTCCTCTCGGCTCTTCATTCAATGCCGCTCCTTGAGTCACTATATCTTGGTCAGCACATATACAAGGACGAGCATTCACCAGCACCCGTGATTATACATCTTCCACACTTACAACGATGGGATTCTTCGACCACCGTGCCCGTCTTGGTTCCCCTCATGCAGGCGCTGAGGCCCGGAAAAATTTGCTCGTATAAATTCTACACATTTAGCGAGGACGACACTTTTCCCGAAAAGCTTTCTAGCATCAAAGAAGATCCCGTTTTTGCTATAGAGAACTACTGCCAAACCTATTCGCCAGAACGAATGCATATCTCTTTAAACGACTGGGAATTTCGAATCCTCGACGTCGACACCGCAACTTATCCATCTTCTCCAAACGTCTTCGACTTCTTCTATACCGCCCCATTTGTTAGTGCCAGCCAATCTATTGAGACCCTCACAACCCTCCTCGACATTTTCTCCACTTCGTGTTTTTCTTGTGTGACGGAGCTAACCCTCACAGTCCCCTATCTCAGTAAACAGGATTCCACTCTCCATGGTCCATTTCATCGCCTTTTGCGCTCATCGTTCTCCTCCGTAACTAACCTCAATACAACGCTGAGCAGCATCGAGGTCATTTATAGAGTGTCGCAGATTTACCCCTCTGTGCCACTTCCCAACGTTGGAATTTTAACAACTCGTAGACATCTCCTAGAACCTGGCCCCGCCCAATCTGGTGGTGTATTGGAAAGCTTTCTGGAGTGGAGGAGAAAAGTAGGCTTTCCGATCGCTATTCATGAACATGTAGAGAACTTTATGGACGATGATGATATTTAATTTCCTTGAGGCAAAGGTAGAATGAGTTGAAAGTCACTTACGAATTACATAACTATCAATAGATACAAAATGAAGAGCATCTAATCGTTTGTTTCCGTACAGTGGATGTCAGCGTAATCAAACCTCCCTCACTCATTGAATCAACCATCACTCAGTGTTCCGTCTCCTCCCACGTTCTCCCAACAGTCTTGACCAAATCCGCCTCCGTCACCTGTTTCCCGCTCGAGAAATAGCCAGCCGCGATCTTCGCATCGATCTCAACCCTCGAGTCTGGCGGGATGAGGTGGTCCGGTATATCATACCGCTCCAAAATGGGAATACCGCTCTTCACGATCGCGTCGTACTTCATGTCGCTCATGGACACCATCTTGTCGACCTTCTTGATGCCGAGCCAGTGCAGGACGTCGGGCATGAGCGCTTGGAAGCGCATGTCTTTCACGCCTGCGATCATCTCGGTGGACTTGAAGTACTTGTCGGCGGAGTCGCCGCCGCGTTTGCGGAGGTTGTAAACGAGGTATCTGGAAAGGAACTGGTTAGGAATGATGAGAAGAAAGAGAGTAGATGGAGCCTACTTAGTGACCTCTCCGAGAGCTCTTCCTTCTTTACGGAAATATACTACAACCCCAACACCACCTATTAAAAAAGAAAAACAAAAGGCAATATTAGATTACTCGTCATCTACAGCTAAGCCAAAGAAAGAAATGTGGAAACATGCCTTTCTGTGCTCCGCGTATACACTCCTCAATGGCGTATGTGAGGTACGGCTTGCATGTACAGATATCTGAGCCAAACACGTCCGAGCCGTTACCTATGGCTAAATAAGCAAGAGTCCTACAGGACGAGAAGATGGGAGAACATACATTCATCGTGGACGCGAAGGGTAAGAACCTTGCTTTCATCAGACATAAATGCTGGGTTTCCGACTAAAATAACAAAGGCGCAAGAAAAGTCAGCTCAATGACCAAATGGGATGAACAAAAAAGAGATACGAACAAATGTAGACTGTCAAATTCCCGATTGGGGGCAAGAAGACCTTGATGTCAGGACGCGTAATCAGCTCGGGATACATCCCGCCGGTATCCTCGAATAGTGCCCGTCGCAAAAGACTCTCTGATCTATAGACGAGTAAGTACTTAGAAATAGAAAAATACGATGAATGAAGACGACGCACATCCCGAATCTCTCAGCCACGCCAGGCAAATACCACACCGGCTCAACCGCCGCCTTGCTCACATTCACTTCCACACCCGGCTCCGCATCGCTCGGGGTACCATCCACATTCATCAGCGGACGGCTCCTCAACACCACGCTGCCATCAACCACAATATCTCCCTTCCTCGCCGCATCATCCAGCTCGCTCATCTTCAAATGCGCCTTCGTCACCGCAATGCTCGGGCGCACATCCAAACCGCTCTCCACCTCCTCGCGAAAGACGCTCGGCACGAGGTGACCCCATGGGTCGAACGACACGATCTTGCTCGGGTCCGCCCAAGCGTCGTTTGGCGGGATGGACACAGGCGGCTCGGTGTTGCTGTAGTCGGGCTTGTGGGTGGGGTTGAGCGCGCCCATGGCGATGGAGAGGGCACGGTAGATGGAGTAGGAGCCGGAGTGTGCGCCGATGGCGTTGCGGTGCTTGATTGAGGATGGGAGGCGGGAGCAGATCACGGGGCCGCGCTCGGCGGCGGTGGGAGCGCCCCAGTGGAGCAGGTGGGGCGCGATGCCGTGCTGGTCGGGGTATGCTGGTGAAAGAAGTGCGTCAGCCGTCGGGAATGGAAGAAGGTATATTCGAGTCTCAATAACGGGACAGTGGTAGCTCCGCGTAAATCATAATGATTCCAAGTGCGAGGAAACCGGGGTTGTGACGAAGGGAAGACGATGAGTAAAGTTCTAGCCTTCCAACACAAAAACCGCTGATAAAGCGTAGAAAAGAGAGAAGCCAAGAACGACGAGGCTAGACGAAAGGTACTTACTGGTAAGGTTCACACGACCGGGGTACAACAACTTCTCTCTCTCCTTGTCCGTCAACGCTGCCTTCTTCGGTCCAGTCGCAGGAGGGCTACTTGCTAAGGAAGGCCTGTGCTGTTCAGGTGCAGGAGAAGGGAGTTGCTGAGTTCCTCCATTCACCGCGGTCGAGGCGAGACCGAGGGAAGGTGCTGGTGAAGGAGTGGAGAGATTTGGGAGTCCTTGCATGGGTTTCGGTTCAAGTGGAGACGTGGCGGCCTTCTCCAGTGATAAAGCATCGAGCTAGAGAAGAAATGGCGTGAGGATCGAACAATTTGGCAAGCAAACGTAAAACGAAAAATAATTTGACAAGTAACGAATGACTTTAACGTATAAAGAGCGTACTAGACGAATGTGTCGCCAAAGGAAGTATAAACTCAAAAAATTCATGGAAACTTACTTTCGCTTGCATCGTTTGCTGCGCCACCTGCATTGCTTCCAGCTGGCCCAAAATCTGGGTCAATATCGCGTCTGAGACCGGCATTGTATTCGGAATAGCAAGCCAAGGATCTCGACTAGTTTATGTACCTGTAAAGACCGAGGTTTATCAGCATCTAATTCCGCCAGCGTTCGTCACGAACGGGTTTCAAACTTACAATGGAATTCGTCACCGACCAACCGACGAACACACGTTCGTTAGAATGTCCAGGTATTCCGAGATTTTTCCCAGAATGAAAAGTCAGTAGAAGTCTGAAATCCCTCAAGAGCCTGAGCTGCGAGGGGGCGAAAAGGAGAGAAAGCGAAAATGGATGATGGTGGTCGTTAATAAAGGAGCCAGGCGCAGATGATCCGGACCCTAAACGTAAATGGACCCTTTCGGCCACCCGGACCGGAGCGGCGCAGCGTCATGGTCCGCCTCGAGCTTTCCTCATGCGTCGCTTAAGCAGCCTGTGTGCTAAATTCCCTTATATCGCCCTACGGGCAGTGCCTGGACTCTCTTGAACGAGGGTAAGAATAAACACGATGAATATATGAGGTACTTTATATTAAAAGATTAAATTTGACATGACAGCATAAAAAGAATTCTACAACTTTGGGTGTAAGGGCGGTGAAAAAGCAGTATCTGAAAGAATCGAGTACTGTAGCATATTATTCAATTCGTACCTCTGAATCACGCGTCCCACCTGTTTTTTTCTGAACCCAGATTTAATTTATTCTCGATTTTTCCGAATTTGTGGGGTTTTTCTAAAGTCAAAAATTCCAACATTTTGTATGAATTGATCGAAATACTATAGTAGACACGAAATACCTAGCCATTTGCCGAAAAGTTGACGTGTATCACCGTCCTCACCTTGTACTTCACCTGTAGCCAACGCTACCTTCCTACTTGGCAACTCAATTGCTCAGATACGTGTAGAAATTTGTGGTTGCTCAGTTGGGAAGGGTTACAAACGAGTGCAGTAACATACGAAACTATAGAGCTTATACAGGTAGAAATTCATTTTCGATATGGGGACGGGATCGCACTCAACTACTGACTGAAGGAATGTAAAATAGTGGCGGACATACTTACGCCAAGCAAGGTACCTAAAGAATTCCAACAAGGAGGCCACGCTAAGCTGCTCGGGGTAGTCCACCTCGACTTCACAAAAATTACACTGAGATCATTCCTATGGGGTACATGAACTGACGAGAGGCCTTCTATCAATAAAAGCAAACCCTCCATTTTTAGGAAAACATATCAAAAAGGAAAATGGATATTCATGCGATCATCCCAAATAGGCACTATTAATCGCCGACACTTAAAAATCCCAGTCCTCCCAGGTCACGCGGTCACGAGCACATGGCTGTGCTCAACTTTTTCACTCGCCTTCCTAAAGGAACTTTTCGAACATTTCGAACATGAGTAAAACCTGGACTTTTAGTCCAGGCACAAGGGTGTTATGGTGAGCATGAAGCCGAATATACAGGTCAAATGATTCAGCACGACTCTTGCCTCGCTGCGGATTTTGCAACCCTATATCCCATTCGATTAGATTCTTTGCGGCTCTCCGTTGTTCGTGTGACCAACGAAACAGTGCATTGGCTAGGCCAAGGCTCTGGATTAATTCCCAGCACTAGGATTAGAATGTCTGTGATCATTTGTTCTTGGATTTATGTCGCTGAAATCTAGCTGCGCATTTCAGGAAGTTAGGACAATACCAGGCCGAAGCTCACATACTGGTACGTCCCGTCGTCTCCGTCCCAACAGTCTCGCCAGACGAATTAATTTAACTCTGCCCTCCGTAAATTCGGTCCTCGCTGTCTTATCCTTCCTTGCTTTCACTATGAAGACACCCTCTACTTTCTCCAAGGTCGAGGGCTAGCAGAAAAATGACCAATAAGCCGGGCTAACGAGAGGGATGGCCACAGGCAATTCGATTGAAAAAAACCGATATTCGCAATCTTGCATTCTGTACCAGGTGTTAGGGCCTGAGAAGGCGAGGACCGAGCTTATCTTATGACCACGTATTTGAGCACTCGTGTAAATAGAAACTTGATCATCCCAGCGTGACCCGTCGTCAAATTAATTCTTAATCCCGCGAGGGCCGTCGCTACTCTCGATGAGCGATTTGAGAATATGATGGTGGATAAGAGTGGCTGACCCAGACTTTTAAGTTGATTTTGGGCCAGCTGTATTCGTGAACAAAATCTGTGCAGGGAACAGAGCTTGAATGTTAACCCGCACCGAGATTAGTGCGCTACATATATATTTACCTCCTTATCGGACAACAAACGTTTTCGAGGTTCTATTTGCATCGCGTCTAACATTGGAACGGTCCGGGTGCGAGGTATATCCTTAGTGGCCACAGAGGCTTTTGACGAATAGACCGCTGTGGTGTGCCTCTTAGAACAACTTGGATGAAGCCATGAATAGCCTTTTTTGCATAAAAGAGCTGACGATACAATAAACAGAGTGGTCGCATGGAACTTGAATGAAGAACAAGGTATACCTAGTAATAAGTATGACAAACGATTGACATGGTAACATCCGCTAAATGCGAGCACGATCCTTCAAATCAATTCAAACGCCTACACTGGAGGATGACTGACCCAAAAAATTGTCATAGTAATTCGAGGGAATCATTTGATTGGGAAGGAGCTGCTTTGTTGAGACCTTCCATGAGACTCAAAGATCTTTTTCCAAATTTCCAACAAAATGTGTGGTTCATTTCTACTCGGTTCGGTGATAGGAGTGACGCACAGGTTTCCATTCGACTGCGTCGCTGACACATCGGCACCTTTGGTCTGGAAAGATCCTTTCCAGACGTATCCCCCACGATGTAAAATATTTGAAATGTAAATGAACATATCTGAGAATTAAACATTTAAAATATCCCACTAAGTGGTAAATATCTCGACATTTGAAATGCCGAGCATCGTGGAATCAAAATTTCCATGTTGACAAACATTTCAAAGGGAAAACTCCGAGCCACGAGGACCGACATTTCAAATGGAGGCGATGAAGCAAATAAAGGAAACATTTTATATGAATAATTCCTTTGCAAAGAGTCGGACATTTTAAATGGCCAACGACTGAAAGGCATCGTAGAAAATTTTCTTACACGGTGATTTTCATTTGAAATATAAAGTTCCTTTCCAGATTGCGCCCACTCAGCGCCCGCTCATCGCCCACCAGTTGCCCACCAGTCGCTGTCGGGATCGGGATCGGCACAGTATGTAAGCAGGCGGACCTAGCTTACATAATGTCCTTAACCAAACCACGTCGCGCGACATTTCTTTCTTTCAACCACCGCGTCACTTTTCACGCCCACTGTCTTTCCGCCGGTCTCTGACATGGATCCAAGTACGGCGGGCACAGCTTTGAATGCCCCTCCTTTTATGTGGATTTCGGAGACAACCAGGTACGTCACAAAACGAATCCCCAGTGTACATCTAACACACCCTCCCCCATCGTTGCAGTGCTTGCCGCCCCTCGGCGCCCCTCCCCGCCAATTCTCTGCCACCACCCACGACGGGCACTACACCGAAGTAAAGTTACGATCCCATGTTTGCAGCCACATCACAGCGACGGGGTGAGCCCCACTACCTTCGTTGCTGCGTCACGTCAAAGTGGCGTTGCCCGCCACTCATCATCTGCGACAAGCGTTGTGCCAGCTACCACCCACTCATGCAACCATGCGACTATTCTGCGGTACGAGCTTGCAGCTGGTGAGAAACCTCGCCCACCATCTGCGCCCGCCGACTGGACGACACGCCACTCTCCTTCTTTTCAACCACCACGTCACTTTTGACGCCCACCGTCCTTCCACTGGTCCTCAACGACGGCTCATAACCCGGTACGTCGCGAAATAAACCCCATGTATACATCTAACCCACACCCATTTGCAGTGCTGCTAGCCCCGCCCATCGACTCGCCCTACCCGCCAAATTTGTCGCCCACCCACCATCTATGACAGGCGCTGCACGGAAGTGACCCGATGTTCCCATGTTCAGGACCACATCATGGTGACGACATATTATTGGTGAGGAGCCCCCATCACCTTTGTCGCTGCGTCGCGTCGGGCATCCGTAGACTATGGGCAACGCCACTCACCGTCGGCGACGGGCATTGCGCCAAATACCCGCATACCCCCAAATATACAACCACACAATCACATCGCGGTGCAAGCACGCAGCTGGCTGGGCTTCTCACCTACAAGCGACGATTGGAGTCAGTTGTCACCCCATCCGTGAGAAGGCCGCCGCGCAAAGTTTGGTCGGTGCGGCAACACGATGGGCGCCAATTCTCTTTACCCCCACGACATCGACGCAGTGGGGTCGTCGGCGCTCCCCCTCTCCTCAACTGTCAACGAATGGCGCAACACGCGAGGTCTCTGCTGCCTCCGTTCCTTTTTCCTAGTTCACATCACCATGTATCTACGTATTATCACTTCTATGCGATGATTTAAAGTCAGATAATGTATATTCTGGGATAGACACAAAGTATACACATAAAAATACAAAAAAATAGCTGTGGGCAATGATATTGTTCTGTGTATACCATATTCTGTATGATGGGTGGCTGACAAGCGCAAGAAGAGTGGGCGATGAGTGGGCGCTTTCTGGAAAGCTCCTTTTCACTTGAAATATATTCCGTTCTGAAGCGCTTCGTGTAAAATTTCTTTATACTTGAAATGGAAACTTTTCATTCACACTGCTCGCCAATTAAAATGTCTTTCTCCTTGCAAAGGAATTTTCCATTTGAAATGCTTTCTTTATTTCCTTCCTGACCTATATTTGAAATGCCGGTCATCGTGGCCCAGAGACTTTCATTTCGAATGTTTGTCAACCTGGAATCTTTATTTTCACAACGCTCGGCATTTGCAGTGCCGGGGTATCAACCACGTAGCAATATATTTTAAATGTTTAACTCTGAGATATGCTCATTTATATTTTAAATATTTTACATCTTGGGGGATACGTCTGGAAAGGTCCTTTCCAGGTGAAAGGTGCCGATGTGTGAATGCTGGACTAAGAGCTGACTTGTAACTGAAGTATTAACGATTCAGGCGATCTCAATAGTCGTAACGATGAAGAGCAAGAGGACCCTGGGCAATGGGAGGGGAGGCCTGATCCTCGAAACGCACTTTTCGTCCGGACAGCCAAGTTGCCATTTTGTCCGGATTGCACCTGGCCTCCTCAAAATTTTTGAAAATTTGCCCGGATTCTGTCCCCAGCTTGGTCCTCCCAAATACCAATTTCCCACGACTAAAACCGCCGAAATCGCGTCCTGAAAAGTTGAAGAATAAAAATCCTGCAAAGTGGGGTCGAACTCTCGCTTTCTGACAGGAAAACAGCGTTTCAAATGCGCGGCCTGAAGGCTTCTCGACCAAGTTGCCGTTTTTGTCTGGACATCGATCTGGCCTTCTACCAAGATGAAATTTTTGTCCGGATAGAGGCTCCTGGCCGTCTCAAAATTTTGGTCCATTTTGTCCGGATTTGCCACCGGCCTTTTCGAAAATTTCTAACTTTTTTGTCCGGATTGGTATCAGGGCGTTCCTGCTATTGCCCAGTCCTAGAGCAAGTCTCGTGTAAATCTCCGACCAGGAGTCCAGCCACGGGCGATGCCGGTTGTTGTTTGTTCGCAGTGACCCAGCCAAATTTTGACGTCTACCCTCTACTTGTACTTCTCGATGGTCGTCGACTTTACTGAACTACAACTTGTTTTCAGGTTCTGCTGCCCCCTCTGCGGATGTTTGTGGCGCATCTATCCTCGAAAGACATTGGAAAGCTTCGTGAATTGGACAGCCTAAGCCCTACAAGCTATTCTCACTTTTGATGCGTCACGTACTCCTCATCGTTTGCACTCCTTGTGGAGATGGGCACTGGACCATTACATTTCCTATTTTCAATGCATCTCTCTGATACGAGGTTGTCTCACCTAGATGCGAGGATCTTCGGGCTTGGCTTATTTGTACGATTTCCTTCGTTCGCAACAACTCGGGTTTCTGGTTGTCGAGAAGATGGCGAGAACCCCCCGCGCGACCTCTGTGTCTCTATTTTCTCCCGGGATTTTTTTGAAGACCTCAGGACCGGTGGATAGAGTCTCGCGTTTATTGTCCCGAGCCTCTGAGTGACCTAGCTTTCCGGCTACATAATTTACCTGTGGCAAATTGGACCACCAATTTCCGTTTCGCCGATCAAAGGGAACTGCCATTAGCGCCTTTTCCCTTCGACGTCAGCTCGACGTCAGCTCTTACTCCCGCGGCTCGGCTGTCAAATCATTTGTCGATAAATTCCGGAAGACGTCTAACTCTCATCCACTAGTTTCACTTGTTTCACATTTGTGAGCTATCCGCTTTATTTTCCTTTCATCAGATCACAATCCTGTGTCCAGAAATCCGTATATTTCCATGCACAGGCCTCACATAGACCATTACTCTGACATAAAACCTGGGATGCGATGGCTAATTTTAACTGGTGTCAAAAAGAAACTTACGACGTCGACAACAACAACAACAGCCTACCCCAATCAAACTCCACCTATTTCTCATCCCCACGTCCCCACGAACTGGATAAGCTGATTTTCCCGTTTCACTTTCATGCTACCTCCCGGGAAAGTCTATTACCCGCGTCGTTCCGGGTCCGAACCGAAATTTCTTCGCATAAACAAAAATTATTTTCTCAACGGACTTCGACGAAATCATTGCCGAATTTCAAAAAAGTTATTTGAAGTCTGTCTCGAACTATTTTTGTGCTGCAGACGCCTGTTCATTCCATTGCACTGGTGCAACTGGAAGACGCGAATTACGCAATTTTACCTGGTTATCCAATATCCCGTCGTTTATTTGTGGTTTCTGCATTGCACTGGGCGCTGCTTGACCCTAATCCGTCGTCTTTCACCCTTCGCACGGATCGTCCTTGCCATTCCTCTGGAACCGCTGCATAGCACTTTTGGGGCTGATGTTCACTGCCAAATCATTGTTTTACCCTTGCTCGTTCCAGTAACTAGGTTCAACTACAGTTCGAAATACGTATAAATGGCTGCTACGACAAGCAGAATTTCTTCAGGATACTCAGTACTCCTTCACATTCGACTCCTCAATCATATACTAGTATGGCCTTCACTCGTCTCATCTCTATTATCTCTATTGCTCTCGCTGCAACGCAACTCGTCAACGGAGCCGCTACTGCGTACAAGTGTTCTAATGGCAAGGTCACAGCAAATGCTGCATGTTGCGGTACGCCAATGCCGACAATTAGGGTCGTCGTGGTATTCACTTTATTACAGCCCTGTTCCCAATCGTAGACCTATTGCAAAAGGATCTCTTCGACGGCGGAGAATGTGGCGAGGAGGTAAAAATTTGAACTTGTATTATTGATGTTGGATCTCATAGCCCTTTCTTTAGGCGCACTCTGCACTTCGTCTCTCTTTCCACGACGCAATTGGGTTCTCCATCCACGGTAAGTTCACTTTCGAGGTTCTATTATACACTAAGCGTTCTCACTTAATCTCTCTCTCTCAGGTGGAAAGTTCGTAATATGATAGATTATGTCAGACCACATTCTAATAATTTTGCAGGGGAGGAGGTGCAGATGGCTCCATCCTGGCCTTCAACAAGACCGAGAATGCCTTCCACGCCAATGGAGGGTGAGCAACGATAATTTTTCACCAATTTCCATTTCTAACATATTCTTCCTAGCATTGACGATATTACTGACCGTCAATTCCCAGTCTTCCTGGAGTCCAAACTTACTGCCGGAGATTTGTGAGTATTTGCGTTCTTAACTGGAATTGTTTTTGAAGCTCCTGTTCCAATTAGTGTCCATCTCGCGGCTGCAGTCGGTACTGCTAACTGTCCTGGCGCTCCAAGGCTCGAGTTCAAATTTGGCCGACCCGCTCCAAAGGCGCCTGCACCCGATCTTACAGTCCCCGAGCCAACGGATAGTGTGACCAAGATTTTGGCCAGGTTCGCAGATGCTGGATTCTCCCCCCAAGAGGCTGTCGCACTCCTCTCGTCCCACACCATTGCCGCTGCTGTATGTTGGAATTTTTCAAGTTCTTCTCCGACATGCTCACGTTTTCCGTGTACAGGATGTCGTCGATCCGGTGCATATTTTTTATTTTAGTTTTAGTGTAAATCTTTTTTAAACCCTGCATTTCTAGACCATTCCAGGAACTCCTTTCGATTCTACGGTTGGGACTTTGTGAGTCGGCTGCCTCCCTCCATGGCAATAAACACGCTGACCGATTTCTAGCGATACTCAAGTCTTCCTCGAAGTTCTCCTGAAAGGGCACTTGTTCCCTGGGAACGGATCTCAAGCAGGAGAGGTTCTCTCTCCTCTTGCAGGAGAAATGCGCCTCCAGAGCGACTTCGCCATTTCCCAAGACTCTAGGACAGCTTGTTTCTGGCAAGCTATGGTCAGTAAGTGACCCTCTATCGCACTCAACCTTTTTCGGTGCTGACAACAACGAAGACGATCAAAACCGCATGGTAACCGAATTTAAGGCTGCGATGGCCAAACTTCAGGTCCTTGGACAAAATACTGCCAAGCTGGTCGACTGCTCCGATGTAAGTCTCGATATCTATTCTCAAGGAGCTCGGTTTAACATTATTGAACCAGGTTGTACCTGTTCCTAAACCTTTTACCGCCAACATCAAGTTCCCAGCCACTTTCTCAAAGAAGGATGTCCAAATTGCGGTAAGTAATCGACATCGACCCCAATCTGTCGCGGACGCTGATCTCATTGCTCTTTCTAGTGCCCCAAACTCGCCTTCCCGAGTCTAGCCACTGTTGCCGGACCTGCTCCTACCATCCCTCCTGTGTAAGTTGTTCGCTCTCGATCTCTGTTGCAGGACTTAAAAAGACTTGTAGCCCCGGCTCTTAAGGATGAGATCGTCGAGTAAAAATATTTATTTCAGGCGCTTGTAGATGTTATCTTCCAATTTTATTTAACCATGCACTCATGTAGCTTTGCTTTGCTTTGTATCAAATATGATATTTGTAGCATGCCTATGTGCTTCAGCTCGCGAATTATTCAGTTGCTGGCAGCAACGTTAACTGACAACACCCAGCAAGTCAACGACCATCCGGTCTTCTCGACTAACAGGCTCTTGGCCTCTGGACTTCCTTCGGTATAGAGACGACGCGACCTCTCGGCCCCTTTCATTCATTCCTCCGACTTGTATGCCATTGTGCACCATGATGAGCAAGTACTTGAGTTTAATTAAATGGTGTTGTTTTGAAATAATAAATACTTAATGTTGAATATACCTCGCAAGTAGCTAATTATATGAGTTGCACCATACCGAGGCATGGATGTGGACAGGAATTTTAAAATGAGGGTTTGAAAGCGCATCAACTATTTCGCAACGACTAGCGCTGGCGAGGACCGTTATTGGTACCAGGTGGCAAAGCCGCAGATCCACATTGCGTTGTTCCGGTGCCTCCGCCATAACTTGCACAATAACCAGCATGATTCACGTTTTCTGTTTATTTTGATTAGGGACGCAATAAGAGCGCGACAGAGCAACAAAATGATTACGCACTCAGAACCACCGTCACTGCCTGACCGTCGGGTAGACGGGCATGATTGGTCGCAGCACTATTTCCATCTGAAAAGAGGTCAATTAAAGGCCAGAAACATTCGAGGTAAGGTTTTTGGATCTATACTCACTTATGAAGTTTTGCCAATTCGCGCCTTCGCCTGTGCGGCGCTCATCAGACGAACTCGACGAAATCAAGAATTGAAAGTAATTGCAAACCTGAATTTTCACCCTTCGGCATACACCTAGTCGCAGACCCGACGCCGCCTGCAATTGCGTTATTGATAGAGAACAGGGCATCTACGAAATAGACGTACCCTCATGAGTCGAGCTCTTGGGTTGTTCATCGCAGCTCCAATCTGAAGGAGTGTCAAATCAAGTTATCGTTAAAGGGCAGGGGTCATCTTACCCGCGTTAGGGTTAACAAGCCAACCGCCTGGAGGTGGTCCACATGCCCGCCCATGACTGCAGCGGTTATAGCCAGCACACTCGGAATCACGACGACTGGCTGGGGAACGCTCGACGTGGATTACCCAGGAACCAGATTTACCTGTTTTGGTTGAAATCATTTAAAGGGTTATCGCATAATATAGAATAAAATACTAACAAAAAACGTAATAGCATTGGTTCTCACAAACGTTTGGCCAGCTAGATAGTGAACCAATCAATAAAAAGAGTAAAGGGATATAGGGCTGAGAGATGACATACGCATTACAATCTAGTTCGTAATTGTAGGCGATGCGGCGTGTAAGATTGACAAAGGCCGGGGCGGTCTGGCTTTAATAACATTTAATTACAGATAGACAAAAAAGGGGCTGAAAACATACTTGGAGATGTCAATTGTACGCTTATAGAAAGTGTCTGGTTCATCATAGTCACAGTTTGTTGGTGGTGGGGGAGGTGGTGGTGGTGGAGGCGGCGGCGGCGGCGGCGGAGGAGGAGGAGGAGGTGGTGGCGGAGGTGGTGGTGGTGGCGGCGGTGGCGGAGGGGGTGGAGGAGGTGGTGGCGGCGGCGGAGGCGGAGGGGTGGTGGTGGTGGTGGTGGAGGAGGAGGAGGAGGAGGAGGCGGCGGTGGTGGTGGAGGAGGCGGCGGCGGAGGCGGCGGCGGAGGAGGAGGAGGAGGAGGAGGAGGAGGAGGAACGACTACTACAGGACTGCTACTGTAGTGAAGCCTAAATTTTTTATAAGTTGAGAAAAACGTTCTGCTAGTCACCCAGCTTACCAGTCATTGAAATTAGTGTATGGAACACTTGAGCCAGTCTAATGGACGAGAGCCATCAGGAGTGTCAACGTTAACTATTGGGGCGATAGACAACATACATTAGCCCATTGTGAGATCGCATTCCACCACCCATGGACGTTATTTCTGATGACGCGGATGCTTAAATCACCTGAACTTCGGAAGAAGGAATAGACCCAATACATACATGTCCGGGAAGACTGAAGAACCTGCATTCGAGAGCGTCCTATAGTAGAAATCGACGTAATTTTCTAACACATTAGCAGTTAAGCGAGGTTGCGTTCATCCATAATAGAGAGGCGTACGAGGAGTGATCCGACAACCACCCGATGCCCAAGCGCAGTCGCCCACGATCGCGGCGTACAACTAGAAAGAACGTGAGTGTGTTGTCAGTCCATTCAGAACTATGAACTGACGTTATAATCTAAACTGGGTTGGTTCTTGGGATCAGCGGGCGATGCACAAGATGCTGCTTCAAAGACAGTGGCAACCTAAAATATTTCTTCAAAACGGCGTCGATGGAATGTGAAGGGCATTGTGCGTACCGAACTGCAAGTCGCAGCTGCAACACAGTCATTGCTACCCCAAAACCCTGGCTACGAAACGTTTAGCAAAGGCATGATAGAAGGCTATGGGAGAGATACATACGTTCGCGGCACATCGTTGAAGAAGAAAATCGCAAGACGGGTCGCTAGCGGTACGGCAGCCACGACGTTGAATGTTGGCCGCAGGGCTGGCAACCACAATGTGGAAGACGCCCGTCGCGATGAGACATAGCGCGTTGAATACGCCCCGCATGACGGGACCACGACCGACGAAGGTATCGAGTAAAAGGTATTTATATTTCGGAAGACAGCATCCTGTTTAACGGGCCGTTGTGTAGGTTTGGGTGCCTGGAGTTGAAGACGATGCGTTGATGGTGTTGAATGAAAGCAGATGAAAGCTGAAACACCACCCGAGAGGCTCCGAGAGGCAGACATGGTCCCAGAATCCGGCGAAATATTTGCCGACGGACTCAAACAATAACGAGAAAAGAAAAAAGCTCGTGGTGGTTTCTGCCAAGAATATTTTGGGCGCAATCTCGCAGACCCTGTGCGCATGATAATCTGAGGATCATCGATATGATACTCCATTTATGATACTCGGCGCCTATCGTCGACACGAAGCTGTGCAGACAATATCACTATCGTTGATCGCTGATCGCTGACCATGCGCCTCCATACGCACTATTGTGGACAGGAATTCTCCGGCATGTCTCCGAGCCTATCTAAACGTCGTTGCCATGTTTCAAGGGCGCCGAAAGTTGTGCGCAAAAGTTCCTCAATCGGTGCCTTCAGCGGAATATTGATTGTCCAGCGCCCAGAAGCCCCGACTTCGCCGACGCGACAATGTAGTCAGTCATCTGTTCAGCGAAATGGACGCGGAAGTCGAGACGACCGAGCTTAGGCGCGTCCTTGGCGTTAAGAGTAGAGGTGAAGTGTCAGTTCGACTCCCTTACAATCGAATTAGTGAGCTAAATGACGGGGTGACATGGTTGGAAATTTAGACTGAAAGACAGCCGTTTGAACTCACACCTAAGCCAGCATTGGATCGATTGTATTGAGGTAGTTTGTCCAACGACAGGCAGCACAACGGTTTGCAAAGGCGAACTTAGGATAGGACCATTCTTGGGTTCAGAGTTGCCTGCGAAGGAATATGATACTTGGACATCACCAACGAGGTAGATCTACTCACAGACTTGCTAGGCTCGACGTACATCATCCTCGCTCTGACAGTTTGCAAACGAGATGGTAGCAGTTACAGCTCCATCGACAAAGGCGACATCGCGAGCTGACACTTGTGCGAGTCGATATACGTTTCTACTTCAGATAGGGCAGCGTTGCTTCAAATAGTTGCAACTGTTGTCCTCGGTCCTCAATCGCTCTAGCGGTCCCAGCCACGTGAGGCAGCATTGGTAGTTCGTATCCAGGTGACCACTAACCAGTACTAACCCGTGTTGAGTCCAGACGTGGAATTGATCACGACAAACTGAGGCGTTCTGCGGGCGAGAACAATGTGAATTAGTGCCGTCAATATTTTATCGAGTAATAGAAAAGAAGGAACTGACAAGCACCTCAGCGACACGGTTGATACCTTGGAATAAAAGGAATATGACGCTGGGCAATCGGAATGCGCTAACGCACAAGCACATGGTGGTAAAAGGGAGAGAAAATCTGTCCCCCAGAATTGGGTCATGATCAACGAAGTTGCGACGAATTTCCCAATCACATGACAGTCAAAAGGTGTCACGAGACCGCGACGCGTTTGTTTTCAAGGTTATGTCATGGTCCTATGTAATACGTATAAATGGCGACGTCGGCTGGGTATTTAAGGCTTCCTTCACTGAATTCTTAGTTATCTTAGTTATTGAATCTTCAGAATCCCAAAGTTTTATGGTAAACTATTCTTACGAAGTTCAACAAGTAATTATTGATAAAAACGAAATTTTAACACGTAACCAAGCAATTCAAACCACAGCTTGTGTCATCTCAAGGAGGACGCTCGAGCATGTTCCAGGACCAAGCGGCAGGTACAAAGGACCAGCGCCAGCACAAAATCCCCAGACGTTCGAATTACCGCTGACTGCCAGAACAGGCGGTCCAATGTACGTTGAAGGACTAAGCGGATTGGGCTATACATTGGACCGACATTGAAAGATGATTAACAGAGTATTTCCAACAAAGCTTTTGAAGAAATTTGTCGCTTCTCACCTGAGCACAATATCCGTGGAAAATCACAGGAGCAGCTCCAGTTCCTGGAGCTTGGAAGAATTGGGAACCTCCGTTCAGAGGCTGGATTGTGACCCCGATACTGAACCCATTGAATGAGTTCGTACTAATGGAGCTTTGTACATCGCTGGCGATGTTGTACACGTGAGGTTCATTCGGGCTTCTAGTCTGCAAGACCAGGATTACTGTATTATGCCGCCATAAGCGATGGAACAGAAGAGAAGGCTTACGGTGAGGATAGATGTCGTTGCAACGCCAGGATGTGATGGCTGTTCATGATTCCCTAATAATACAGGGGCACTGACTGTTGCTCCTGGAGAAGCCGGGACAAAAACGGCAACGAGATCAAAATTGAACGTCGTAGCCTGAAGCTGCCCAGAATTTAAGCAGGTTTGCGTGTTCAAAGGTGGCGCGCTGGTGTCAACGTAAACGGCTAGTCGATTGCCTGCTCCACAGAGTTCCGTAGAGTCGGCATTACAGACCAGGTTACAGTCTGTATCGGGTGTTAATACCGCCAAGGGCATATACGAATCGCACCCTGAGAAAGGAAGCATTAGCATTTTGGGCTTGAAATTCAGAAGGAAATTCGACGAACAGCACTCTTGAGCAAACTCCAACCCGGCAAGCGTGAATCCTGCGGCTTTGCATGCTGCAGTACAGCTCTCAGCAGTCACTCCTCCAGAAACGGAGAGTTGAGTGCGTAAGGAGCGAGGAGCTCCGTTAACACCATCCCTGTGAGAGGAAGTTATACAAAATGAAATGGCAGTCAAGTAACGTAAACGTACTGATAGCAACCTTTGTACTGGAATGTCCCAACAGTCTGCTTTATTGTTCCAGATGGAGGCGGAGGAGGCGGAGGAGGCGTTACAGTTGGAGCCGAACTGACATCGTTTAGATGTTAATTAGCCCTATCATTCAGATGTATGCGCCTTAGGACTAACTTTTGGAAGATGTTGATACCCCCAGCACCACCGCAAATTTCGTTTGAGTTTCCTGTGCATGGCATGTTGCAGGTATCTGACGAGATCGGCACTCCTGGAGATTCAATTACATTGTCGCAATCTGGAGAGACGACCCAGTCAGAAAAGAAAACAAGCGCCAAAGGCGAGGATGTATTCACAGCATTCCTATTAAAACCAACGTAGAACATGAGCACGAGAATCTAAAGACAAAAGGAAAAGGGAGGAAACATAGCTCACGCGAGCGAATTCGACACCGGCGTATACATATCCCGCAGGTGTGCAGAATGCGAGGCACGATTCGATTGTCATGTTGTTAACGTCCGTGAAGGACGCGACTTTCAAAGTACGCGAGGCTGGGATGTCGCTAAAGACAGTGTTATTCATTGCAATGATAGAGAACGAGGAGAAAAACCTGTAGCAGCCAATGGCCGACCATCCTGCAGGAAGGCTGGACTGACGCGCTTCGATGACTGGTGACGCGTCAACGGAGAGCTATATGGATAAATTTCTTCAACGTTACTTCAAGACCACGGTACATTTCATATCATACCAGAGCGGCTCCAGCAAAAACGGTGACTAAAGTCTTGAACAAATAGTTGAAGGAGTTCGAGATCATCGTAACACTAGAAAGCGAAAGCTCTTAGGCTGCGCCGAAGAAAGTCATTCCATTTTTATAATGAAATTCATTTTGATGTCAGGCACGCGGAACAACCTTGGGGGCGAGGATGAGAGATTTCTGTGTACTTGACATCGGGTAGGGTGATAGGTATCACCAACGTTAACGTCGTTCATGTGGGACAGCCAGCGGGTGTGATTTAGAGATTTGAACGTTCGACGAGTTAACGCCGACTGGGGCAATTTGACGCTGGAGCTTCCGGTATGCAGTTCCGCATCTGAGGCAAATGGGCATGTGCATCCGAGAGGTAATAGCAGTCATATTAGGATCTAGAAGGTAAAAATAATATTCACAAATTGAGTTCTAGGATTCATACTGACTCGTTGTCGACTTGTCGGAAGTAAATTATAGCGAGGAACTGGGACTATTGATAGCATGGTCCCGTCAAAACGTTGATTGAAATTTGATTCCCATGTACAATGGAATTTCGAAGGCCAGAAGCCAACTCATTTCCAGTTCGTGTCATTATGATAAGTGCCTAATCGTGTGTAACAGTCATCAATATTAATAGCGTCGGCGTAAGTTTGTGGACTAACCTTTCACCATCTCCGTGCTTCGCGCGATGCCCATGAACGAGGTCTTAAGATCCAAAATGCTCGATCAAGAACCTCTCGTCCCTATCCACTCGTGTGTGGACCGAAATCAGCGTCCCCTTCCTCTCTACTCCGGGTAATAAATCCTGGAAAGACAAGACCAACTTCTGCCTTTCCCTAACCGCACTCGTATTCGTCGAGAGCAGAATTCTGACGTCTCTTAGCCGTCCAAACCCGCGGCGCGAGAGGACCTTGTCCAAAGAATGCCACTCTGCCCTCCGGAGCTTGTCTTCGACGGGCCGGATACAGTGACAGTCAATGATGACGGTCTCGATGGAGTTGAGGTGCACGGATGCTTGGCTCAGAAGACGGAGAACCTCGGGAAAGGGGCCATGAGCATGGGCTTTGCGGAAGCTTACGACAAAGCGGATGGACCGGAGGCGAGGGGCGGCGGCGAGGTTGATGGGCCCAATGGACGAATCTGGCGGGTAATGCTGTCATCAGAATGGTGTAGAACTTCAGTAAGCAGGAAATTAACGTACAAAAATGGATCGACGGCAGCCATTCGAATGATGTGACGTTAGAGCCCGACAATTGCATCAGGTCGTTTATAGCCTCGCAAAATCCATGTTCGAATGTCGGAGTAATGGATATCTTCCGCAAACTTGGAGTAGAAACCTTAGCGAGAGCTTGAGATATTGCTTGGACTGTCGGCGGTGATGTCCCACGCAAAAATAGCGAACGAAGGTGGGATCCCCAAAGAGTTTGGTTGGGGTTGGAAAAATAGCTGGAGAGCGTGACCACCGCGTCGGCAGACGCATCTATCTCGACGCATGAAAGACCCAGGTGCCGAATTCTTTCGACCAAAGATACGAGTAACAGTGGTGGAAAGTGGCTGATGAACTCCAGCGACACGAACTGCAGACTACGCAGATGGAAGATATGGTTGAAAGCGGCGCGGGTCTCCTCCCGGATTGATTTCCAGGGGGTCAGCTCTGAATTAAATGTCAAAGCGAACCCCTCCAGACGAGGTAGGAGAAGTAACGTCTGCGGCAGCGTCTTTGCAGCGGTAACCCATGAACCTGCGCCTCTGCCTCTTCCCCAGCCCAATTCGTCATCTTCGGAGTCATCACCGAGCCGCAGGTAGCGGACATATGTCCCGAGGTGAGGTTTTGCGACAAGGAGCCGATGAAAACGGTCATAGTACTTTCGTCTTGGAACATGACGGTCAAGGTCGATAGAACGGAAGAGATGGCTTTGAGAGCGATATACGAACGTCGAGGCGACAACAGCACAGGCTTTGAGAGTCCTGGTATCCTTCAAATGGCCGACTTCGTCAATTATGGCTTCAACGAGCTCTGGAGGGAGGACTGGCATGGGCATGCTTGAAATGGAGGGAGAACTAGGAGGGGAGGAGACAGACCGTAGAGTGAAGACACGGAACATATCATCAATGGTATTTCAGATCTTGGTCGCTCTATTTACAGCGAAAATGAAGCCCGGCTGACCACGCAGCTTATCTCTGTTGGGGCTAACGCGCAAGACGGTGTGCATGTGCCTGAGAGTGGAAATCGGTCGAAGTACCTGTAATACAAGCAAAAGCTTAGTGAATACCAAGCTAGGCGACGTCAAGTCTAAGAACGCCATACCAGTTGACAAGTCCACCATTCTGAAATATTTATGCGATCCGCCAGGAAGTAATGTGGAGGCCCAAGTCTATTGATTCTGTCGGCCTACTGAGGACAGCAGAGTCGGAGGAAAGTATTGAGCTCCTTTGGAGGATAACTTGGAACATTCTTGGTGGCAGCTGGCCGGAAGAAAAAATCGTCAGGGGTGCGTGCGATCGGTCGGTCGCATAGTCAGTTGGACCGATAACCGATCCCGTGATTATCTCGGATGGATGGATGGAGGAGTCATAACTGCTTAGATGCGTAGATGTTCGACAAGAGCTGAACAAAACTGTTCTGCGAGTACTCTTTATTAATTCTCTGGGACAAAGAACGCTCTATAGCACGCCCGATTAAGGCTGTAAGTAATTCGAGAAATTCAAAATAATCAAAGGTTTGACTTTTATTTTGAATTTAGATGACAGCATTGGAAATACCGATGTAGGAGTACTTATGCCCACCACACAAACGGGAAGGAGTCTCTCAAGCGTCAGAACTTCGAAGGTCTTGCAATATTTTACCGTTTTGATCCTTGAATTCTTGAAGTGCGTCCTTCAGTTGTTGGGCATTATACATCTCTGCTTGAGAGAGCACTGCGAGATTACCCCGTTAGACTGATATCAGAAACGTTTCTGCGAACTTACTAGTGTCGTACTCGTGCGGTAAGCGTTGGATCATATCGTGGCTTTCAATTATCTCCCATTGTAATTTTTCTTTTAGATCCTTCATGTCCCATTCATCGGCGATGGGCAACAATTCAAGCAGGTCACGCATTAACACCGCTAGAACTTCCTGAGAGAGAGTCGGTTGCGATAGTTCCAGCTCCCCAGTATAAACAAAATCTATAACGGCGCAGGGATTCAAACGTTCAACAACTTTCAATTCAGACCTCGCCATCAGCTAGATTACTCACCGAGAAGGCTTTTTGCTCCGAATGCGGTACCAAAGAATTGTATCTCGTCGCTCTTCGCCCAATTCTGTGCTAACCGGAAATGGGGAATCATTGCCGCCAGAAAGGCTCGATGAGCGCGCAGCTCCGAACGTCCTACTTCGGTTTCGAGAATACGCTCTTCCGACTCCGAGTTCGAAATGTCGGCTACGTTATGATTTCTCTCCGAGGGTTCCTTCTCGTCCTTTGCGTATAACTGGCCAACCTGAGGAATGAGAACGACGTCGGTCAATTCTCCTGCCTTCCGCATTTCATCAAACCGCTTTCGCAATTCTCGAAGGTTGTCAGCAGCGTCCGTCTGCTGGGGCATAGCTCTTCTCTTGAACGTCTTCAGTGTCCCACTGCCCGAGGCCAAAAGGAGGTTTTCAAAAGCCAGTAAGAAGCCCCGTACATATCGCATGGACCCATGATCATAATTCAGGTTTATAACCAGCTCTTTCCCCGCAGCCCAGTGATCGTGCCATGTCTCCTCGGTCGGATCTGCGAGATTTAAGAAAATTTTTTCGTTCTCAACTGCAAGGAGATGTTCTCGAGCCTCTTCAAAATGCTCATTCAGCCATTTGTAGGTCGCTTTTATGTCAGACAGGACAGTCGTGTCTCCATCGTGGTCGCGGGCGATTTTGGTTGTCAAAATCACAAGGTGATTCACCTGAAGCGACGTTAGTAATAGTAAGACCTCTTTATAATTATACTTTTACTTACCACCTCACGAGCGGTAGGCTGACCCAGGTTCGTATTGAGCGCCAGAAGTGACTGGGACGGCTCTGAAAAGAACAATGCGCGTTGAGTCCAAGCAATGGGCTCAAAGTCTTGTCGAACGAAACGCGACGGTGGCAACACCATTGGTAGCTGAAGAGAGTCCTCAAAGTACCTGTCGACATCGTAGGATGCTCCCTGCCTCCGTTCTTCCTTACGAAACACGAAGGCTATGTCGTCGAGGGAGGCCCAGGTCAGTTTGTTGGTCATAATCAGTGACGGAAGTCGAGTTCGGTATTCTTCAAACGCCGTCGTCGAAATTTCCCGTAGGGAGGGCAGGTTTGGATTGCGAAGGAACGCGGTTTGAAAGGCATTGACACAAACTCGAAAGGTACTGACGTCTATCTGATGGACAAGCCCAAGTTGACGGAGACGAGGTACCAAATCTCGGAATTGGGGATGAACGAAGGAGGAACGATCATCCAGACTCAGAGTTTGGGAGAATAGGACCACGTTGTTGTCATACAACTCCCCAATGGGTCGTAGATAACCCTGTTCGTCAGGAATTCTTGGCGGGAATAAAACAAGGTCAGGATCTGAGAATCCGAGCATAGCTTTAACGAATGCTTTGAGTTCTCGCAATCTACCTGGCTCAGTGACTCGATCAGGGAGAGTAACCGCATTCAATATTTGTTGTGGTGTCATAGGGCTGAACTTTGAGTATTTGGAAACGTCCATGCAATATGATATAAAGCCAACGAGGGCAGTGGAAGATGAAGCGATCGCAGTAGTTGGTTTGAGATATACGAGGACGTCTTGGGCTTTAATATGATATGGGAGAACCTGGAAGCCAGACGCGGGGAGCAAAGGTGAGAGTCCATTGAGATAGGCTTTCCAGATTGGCAAGGTCAGTAATTCAGCCTTGGGGATCGGGGGGTCTTGACGCCAGCGATTGGTATAGATCTTTTCAGCTAACTCTTTTGTAATCCAGGTGCATAACCTCTCGCGCTGCTCTTTCGAAAGCGCTTCGATTGACGAGGTTCCTTTCTTAATGATGCATTTGAGGATGTTCTCGACGAGATCGGGGAATCTCGTGGAAAGGAATTGACGAACAACAATATTATCACCAGGTTTAATAACCTCTATGGCCAATTGCTGTAGAATGATTTCCAGCCATAGCGAGCCTGAAGCCGAAATAAGCGAGCCATATACGACGTTGTCAGATAGGCATTCCTTCAATGACAAGTGGCGCGATGAACCTTCGACTAAAGGCAGTCCAGAGTCTTCTAAAGTTTCCAGGCGCGGTGGCCCAGGCAAAGCGTTATAGTGAAGCCAAAACTTGTTAAGCCATTTGACCTTATCCTTCCCTGAAAGGGCATTAAGTTGACGTTCAACGAAGCCCATGACTGCTTCTTCTGTAAGGGCAATCACATTCACACCCTGGTCCAGTTTCAGGCGGTTGAGAATATCATTTGGATATTCGTCGTCGACAAAATCCGCAGACGGAAATAAAGAACGATGGACGGGCCTGTCTGAAATGTAAACTGGGGCTTGAGAAAGCGTTGGGACGGCTACTAGCTTTCCAGAGGACAGGAACAAAAGTGGAAGACCGGCTAGTGGCGATTCTTGTTGAATAATGTATTTGAGGGTAACCAGGATTTCCTCACGACCAATAACTTTGTCCAGAATAAGTTGCTGAAGGGCTGCTGGAGACGCATGGTGGAGTAGTGTTTGTGCCACGAAAATGGGATCCACGGTTTTTGCCTCTGGGAGCGATGATATGTCTGTATTCCGGTGAAACTGGACGAAATTTGGAGCCAAAATAGCCTCCAAAATGTTTTTAGTTTCGCGCGGCTCTCCTTTCGAGAAGACAGAGTCTTGAAACGAGACCCATTGCCCGACAGGAGTTCTAAATATCCTATGGTTAACCGTTGCAATGATTCTGAGAAATCCATTCCTGACGATCTGAGATATATCATCAGGGTATTTGAGAAGCCACCATCGGAGGTTACTAAGGCGTCTATTGTGCTTGTGAATCAGATACTCGAGGCTCGACAGATACAGCGGCGGGACAAGCGAATCGAGAATCCACGTATTAAAAGCTGTTTTTGCGTCTTTGTTGTTTTTACTATCCGCAGAGTTTAACACGAGACCTTGCCTGTTGGACGATATTGCAAATCGAGCGTTGACATGGAAAGGGAGCGATGTTGGCTTTGGTAATGGCATGGTTGAAAAAGGGAATGACTCGAGTGACAAAATGTGAGATTTTGCAGCATTTATCGCCAATTGTACCCTAAGCGTTGAGTTAGACCCTAGTTTTAATGCTATTGCCGTTTGGTGGTGCTCAAGTGGAATTTCTATATCTTCGGATGACGTGATGATCCACTTGTCCTCTCCTGTGTCGTCGGACTGAAGATATATGGTTTGAGGCGTAAACTGGTGGCGGGACGGGCTGATATCTTTTGTTTCTCTTCGGGCAGACGTCGTCCAAAGAACACGAGGTTGCGTCATAGTTAGCTCCATCGCCGATATGCGTTCCAGTCGGGTAAAGAAGAAGGCTTGCTGTGCTAATTTCCTATAAGTGTTGTTAACCAAATCGCGCGTCGTTGTATAGTCAGAAGTCTGCCTGCTGATAGTCGAGGACAACGGCAGGATAAAGAGAGTCTGTTTATGCAATCAAATTTTGTTCACTCTACAGGTAATTCAGCTAATACTTACCCCGTTAAATCGTTCGTCAGCGGCTCTGAAACCAAAGACAGACTCGTATGTCTTCAATTGGTCTGGGTATTGACTGTCATTGGAGTTTAGTTCAAGTGGATTGATTTTTTTTGCTTCAAACTTGACATACCGGACGATAGCAGAAATACGTTTCTTTAGAGCTGTTCGCTTCCGCTTCCTGAAAGGTGGAAGGCTGTTTCCAGTTGGGTCGAGAATCATTATAAATTCGCCAGAGATAATGGTGACGACCTGAAAATATATTAGGTCAATTGAATTTGAATATTGCCAAAAGGCCGCGACTGGAGAAATTGGATTTGCTTACGTCGGTAAAATAGTATAGGCTCAGCGCACCAAGGCCATGTCTACCATGAGTCTCGGTCGAGTTGAGCTTCCCACCCCGTCCAACTCGACGAATTCCCGCGAAATCGTTATCAGAGAGCTCTGCATCATTAAAAAGGAAAAGCGACGGGCATCCCAGTAAAGTGCGAAATTTGGGCGATATGACAACTTCGGGAGTGAACCCTTGAACTCTCAAAAGCATCGAAAATTTGGTTGCGCCGGCATCATCGGCATTTGCAAGAAATTCGTTGAAGGCATATCGGGGGTCGTAGTCTTGTAAAAATCCACGAATGCGATCTACAAGATCCTCAGACATCTGCTCCTCGTCATCGTCTTCATCATCCCCTAAATTCAGAGAACTCAACATAGGGATGCCCAAAGACTCAGCCAGTCCTTTCGATATCACCTTATGTGCTGGGATCCTTTGCGAAGTCTCAACTGCAAGGGATGGAAAATCCATGTCGCGAAAATATACCGCATCAAGAGAGTGGGCACGAAGATCTTCTCCTGGGACTCGGACGAACTCTCGATCAGAATCGTCGATAACGTGCTGATGTGCAATTTCGTTCAGAATCGCAAGCACTTGGTCAAGTTTGAGTGCAGATTGTCCTAGTTGACCTGTCAGAGTCTGGAATGAGGGCCTAATAAACCAAAAAGACGTTAGGACTTAAGTTATTCAGTCAAAGAAATATGGTTCTACCGCATCGTACACCCTAATTGCAACAAGAATGGAATTTGCTCCAATCGATTATCTATCCGTTGAAATGGTGGCTTTAAACTGGATTCGGATAGTAGTGCATATTTTGTTTCAACTGACAGTTGAGAAGAGACGGGTACCCAGAGTCTTCCGTCTATTATCCCACGCAGTCTCTGAACCACAGCTTGTGTGAGTCTTGATTCTGAATGAAGTTGACCCATGTAGTTAAGGAGTGCTATTAAGCGTTTCTGTCGTTCTTTGTTTTCTGTGAGGTCCAAGGTCAAACGAAATTGGCCTTCCAGCACGTTCATAGGCACAGCATCAAACCATCCAAGGGCAGACCGGAAGCGAACCGAAGAGAGGTTCCCTTTCAAAACTTTCAAAGTCAAATCATAGAAATAAGGATGAGAGTTGTCCCCCCGGCAACTATCACGGCATTGAGCTGGAGAAGCTAAACTTGCTGGCTCGGATATGGGCAGCCAGGGCAGGTCACGATTACTTCGGATTAATGGTAGGAACGTATCTTTCCAATGGCGATCGAGGGCTCCAATAAACGACACCGCTTTCTCGTATAGATGCCCGTCTGCCAGTTGAGGATTCGTAAAGTATTGAAGGCGATCATGTACAATGAATTCATCAAGATCCGTTCGAATAAATCCCAAGCTATGAAGGATGGCCAAGTAGTCGTCATGACTGAATCTTCCTGCCGGCATTCTCCCAGCCTCCCCGATATAAAGGTCTCTCAGAATCGATTTTGGATGAATTAAATCCTTTGGAGGATGACGCGTGGCCTTGTCGTTGACAATTACGAATGGTAAGCTTTTCAAATCTGATCGGAGTTTTTGGGGAAGGCGACTCGAGTTGTGAAAAATACAATCGATAATGCGATCTTGTTTCTCTGCCGTTTGAAGTGACCAATTGTCGACGGCCAATTGCAAAAGAGCAAGATCTTTGTTGATAAATGGCGTCGTCGGATCGAGAATGCGTAAGAAGGACTTCGTTTCAAAATCCCTAACGTCCAGATAGATCTCTGACTTCTGAAGGAATGGGAGAGGGAACTGGTCGTCAACCTCGACATAGATTCTATACCCGAAAGCGTGACCCCAGGACGAGCCTTCCGCCTTGACCTTGAAGATTTGAAAACGGGAGAATTTTTCCTTATCTTGCCCCGATAGTTGGGTTGCAGTACTCGGATGCAGGCCATCGAACAAGGACTGACGAATACGCTGAAAGACTGTCTGAAGATCCGTGTCCGATATATGTGGAGGAGATAGGTTAGCGCTTCTGACCAAAGTAGTTAAATATGCCGATGACCGGGGGATCTGCACCAAAGAAGCTTCAATTAATCGCGAAACTACGGCTTTGGAGACATCTGAGTGTATGGGAAATACACCGAGAATGCTCCACGAGTCGACGACTGGCGAGGCAATGTTGTCAAAAGAAATTACACGAGAAGATAACTTCCTGAGTGTTCCTTTCGCAGTCGGAAGAAGGTGAAGGTGGGAAATTTGGTTGATCCCCTGGAAGAAGGCATGCTGCTTTGACCATCGGACCAGCCAGGACCAGAAATCTATGATCCAGGATATCTCGGTTTCCGCGACCTGTATTTCATCTGAAGACGACTCTGGAAATTTAAAACGGTCAGTTAGAAAGGTAAAGATGTCCGCGACAGTAATGATGGCCACGTTCAAGACCTGTGAAGCTGAAGCTAGGGAAAGCTTATCCCTCAGCTTGTCCGAAAAAGTGTTCCATGATAACATGTAAGTATGATGGGCGAAAACCCGGGCTTCCTCCTCGGAAGAGGGTATGAAGTACTTGAGTGTAGTTTGCGAGGGCGAAGTTAACGCAACGGTCCCGCCGTCTGCCCGAGTGAACCACGGAAGATGCATAATATTGGAAAGGTTTGATGGGACAACGGAGAAGACAAAATAGTCCAGAATATCTAGCAGATCTTCCCTCTTGAGGTGTTCGATTGGCATTTTCGGCATACGAAGGAGCACACCGCGAAGAGAACCTGGGGATATGACCGAAGAGGGACGTTCCGACGATAAAACTGCAAATATATGGGAAGGGGGCTGAACGATGCGCACACCTAATTGGCAGATGGTCTCTAGAGGCAACATAGTGTCCCGGGGAGCTTTTCATATGAAACGAAAGGATCTCCGACAAAACTCTTGAATGGAGCGAGTTGGTCCTCGTATACTGGGCCTTCGTCGATTATGTCGATGGATATGCCGCCTGGGTGTTCGTTAAATGCTTGATGAGGGTCCAGTATCATCAGAGTCCTCCCGGAAAGAATATGGGGGTTTTCTGTCAGCTACAGAGCGAAGACATTAATTTAAGAGTGGTGGATATCAGATATCTTACATGATATGAGGCTCGAAAGCCAAGACCATTCTTTCCCGTTTGACTAGATGACGGATCATTTAGCGGTGACACAGGTATATAGGCGAATTTCTGAACGCACGATTCATCGGATTTTTTACTCGAGGAATGGACCTTGCGGAGGGCCTCCCAGTCAACGGTTTGGAGAAGTCCGTCATTGATAGCTATCAGAGCAGGACCTTGGGAATGCTTTAAAGCAGGATCGACGATGGTAGTCGTTGGATAAGACCTCTCATCGAGAATGAACGTCTATGCAGATGGTCGATTATACGTAGATCGCCATCGATAAGAAAAAGATTCAAACCTGGATGGAGGCCTTCGCATCATCGCTGTTTTGAAGGTACTCGCGAAATATCGCCGAGTTTCCTGGGTACCCGTTAAGTATCCCTTTTATAAGGGCAGTGATATCGGTGAACTCTCTTGCACTTTGAGGCATGACCGTTCGAGACAAGGAGGGTGAAAGCGGAAAGTGAATCACGAGCGACGATAAGAATGGGCGCTTAATTAGTGTCACATGTCCAGAGGCAGTTTCGGACGGACCGGGATGAAGGTACTAACAATTTGAATTTGAATCGAAAATTGAATAGGACACCGGACGAGATCTACAAATCAGCTTGAATATGTAGCACGGTGAATGAATACGCGAAACAAGACTGAAGAGAAACAACGCACCTATTGGTTCTGCCTCTCACATCTTCTTCTACATGCTCAAGTGTTTCTCCTTTGCGGAACCTGACAGTGTTCCATTGAGAAGTCCAAGGAAATCAGACGTTGGGTTTGGAACCTTGAGTGTCACCGCGTCAATTGGTACAATTTGGTAGACCAATGTTGAAAGGAAGCCTTTGGGAGAAAGAAGCATGAGAGAATTGCCTGCGTCGCCACTGGGGAAATTGTAAAAACATTCTCCACCGGGATTTCTTGCGCAAACTGCGTCAGTGTGAAAAAGTTCGGTGAAACATTACAGCTGTTTCGGAAAACCTTGTCAGTTCGTTTTTTTTATGCTTTCGGTCCATCATCCATATTTGATCGACCAAAACGGTAAGCGGTCGCGAGGCGTCTCGATTTGGGGTGGACCTCAGCATGTGACATATCGGCTCAATTTCGGCTCGGCTGACACCGAACTCAGCAAAGTATCGTCTGCTGCTCCTCAGGGTGGCTCCAGCGGCAGTGTACTACAAAAGATAATTTAATTTTATAATGAGAGTATATTGAAATAAAAATGGCAGTTTATATGGCTGGATTTTTTATTTTGCAACCAAACCTTTCACAACCAGTGCCCAAAGAATATTCTCAGGCTGAATCTCAGCTAACGGGGTGCCGACACACGGCCGACGCGTTTGCTCACAAGCACATGACAATCCCCTCCAAATCGAGACACCTGGCAACCGCTTACCGTTTTGGTCGATCAAATATGGATGATGGACCGAAAGCAAAAAAAAACGAACTGACAAGGTTTTCCGAAACAGCTGTAAGTTAGGAAGGCAGATTCAACACGCTACCTGGAAATTCTGTAAATCGCAATGATTCGTCCTCGAGTATCCACAGAAGTCGGGCAGTACGGTACTCGAGTGACAGAGAATCGTTCACCGCAATGGACGAGATGAAGCTGGACGTCGAACACAGCTCGAGACGCAGACAGTTCAGGTTGGCATGACTGCCGGATGGGATGCCGTGGTGTGGGAGTTTTGGTGGGCTTGGCTGTGGCTGTGATATCAGGTGGTTTCGGGAGTTCAATTTCTTTTCTATACATAACCCGATTCCAAACAAATTGTCATTCGAAAGAATCTTCAGCAGCTTCAAGGTTAAGGACTCGAGACCCTCCAATGGGTTGGCTATACTCACCCATATATCCGCTCACAACGTTTAAGACTCCGAGTCGGATCATTCTGTAACTTGAAGCTTCCCCGCCAAGTCAGTCATTTCGATTCGAAATAGCAGCTTTATAGCTGCCAAACAGCCGTGTTTTAGTACTTTGGAAGGGAGGAAGTAACAGGTTACAGGTGACTCGTGTTTCCTTCTGTATTTTCGCATGGAGGCATTTTGTTAATCTCAATCATCTCATCATAGTTCCTCCCATGGGGGCAACGTAACGTCCTAGTACAGGTCATGAAAGAAGACCTTAGCTGCCACTTGCTAATAGGAAAGGCACAAGTTCTATGGATGTATGAGATTCGTAAATTCTTGCCGAGGTCGGGTGTCCGCGTTTTGTCTCGCGTTGTCAACACTGTCACTGTCGAACGTCAAAATTAGTGCCCATTACTTCGTGGGTATTCATAAAACCGACTACCATTGATAGTATTTTTTTCTCCCATCAGTTCAGCACCGTCCAGCTTGTAAAAACAATGCATCTGGGCGCTGGGCGCGCTCGGATTACAATTCATCCACTGGGGTTAATAAGCCCAAGATTTCGAAACTCGGATGTAGCTCGCCTTATCCCCTCCCACTACCCCTGTACCTAGCGTCAGGACAAATGTTGCCTCCGCTTCCGCCTGATGTTGCTTCAAAGTAAGCCTGGCAGTTCTGGCCCTTTATTACCGGAGAGGGCTAATCAGTGTCAACAGAACTGGGCCCCGTGTAAGTAAATTGAAAGCAAACCTGAAAATGGTACTGACGGTTTAATAGCTACTGGGGTATTTGTTCAACTATGGCCTTTTTGGGCTCCTCTGCATGCAAGTCTGTATGTATTTCCTCGACCTTACCGATATTCCTGCTTTGCCGAAATCGATCTCTACCCCTAGATATGTTTTACGTATCCTTCCCCAAAGACCCCCTTCGCAACAAAGTCTTGGTGTACACAATATTTGCGCTGGAGATTCTTCAGACCGTGATTGTTACGATATCCGCATTCCATGTGTTCGCATCCGGGTATGGTGATTTTTCGGTATATAATTCTGTCGACCTTGCCTGGTTGGACGTCCCTGTCATCAGTGGCCTCGGTTCGTATAGTCAATCATGTAGCGGATATGTCATAAATCAACTCATCCGCTTTCAGTCGCTTTTCTCGCAGAAGGCTTTTATGCATTCCGCATCAGCATTCTTTCCCAATCAAGCTGGGTCGCATGGGTAATCGTGCTAGTGGGTATCTTGCTACAATTGTCTGGGTAGCCGTATCTGAATTTGCCAGTATAGCTAGCGACAGTGCAGTTAGCCGGGTCCATTGCAGCAGCCGTCGTCCTAAAAAACGCTGTTTTATTCAGCAACTTACTCAGCGTTCAATACTCTATCACTGCCGCTGTACGTACATACGCCTTATTTTTCTTAGGCGCTATCAGAATTTATCCTCACAGCTCTGGAATGGGGGGAGCGCGTTATGCGACGTTATCATCGCAATCTGTATGACATACTATGTTCGTCTTCATTCCTTTCGTCCTTTCCGGTAGTTGTAAATGAAACGTACGTTCAGCTGTCAAGTCGTGCGTCCGAGAGCATGAAATCAACCAACGTCGTCGTTAGACGCGTCATCACCCTGGTCATAGAGACTGGAACTGTAACGGGTATGTGAATCGAGAAAACATCCCCTGGAATATGAACTTACCGTTTTTGACCAAAGCGGCTATCGCGATAATAAATCTCATTCTGTCAGTGCTTCCAAGCAAGCCCGCATATTATCAGTTGCCCTCAGTCATCCTGGCCAAAGTCTACTCGAACTCGATGATGGCCGTGTTGAATAGCAGAATGCGAACGTGGCCAGAGATTTCGGATGTCAGCGGACCAACTGGAAAAGCGCATGGCACGAGCGTTGTCAGTGGATCCCGCAGGATGACCAACACAATAGAAATGGAAAGTATCTCAATCACTCGGGACGTGTATGCTGTTTCATCGGAAGTTGAGGACGGGGTAGGCCGTAAGTACTCGCAGGGTAAGAAATATCTAATATCGGACTAGGATTATAGTTTAGCTAAGAGACTACTGTACACGAATTTCATTTTCATGATTATAATATTCGAACGGGTGAGATCCAAGAGCATTCCATCTGCCGCATCGTCCGCACGGTAGGCTTGCAACACTTGGTTCGACGGGCGTGGGATATCGACGGAGAGAATTGTATTCAACCGTGAGGGAGTTCTCTTCCTCAGTCTTGCAATGCTGTCGATGATTGACATGGACAGAACAGCTGGGTCTGAAAGAGTCGTACTAGGTGAGGGCAGTAGCGAGTCATATTCGTGAGCACAAAAAGACGACACGGACAATTTAGAAGACCTGCTACATCATTTCCCAGTGGCATGTGAAGTCGATGTTCCTAATTAGCCCACAAGTCCCTCGAAACGAGGTATAGTTCGCCTGCGACGAGCGCTGAGCGACCTGTTCCCGGCTCGTTAACATAAGTATTGCCTCTGGTCTTGAAAACTGGTCGTTGGTTGCATACCTTGCTTCTCCATCGAGAGCGTAAGTCCAGGACGTAATAATCCTCATGTCAGTCATTCGATGGGTAGGCGCCATCCACTGGCAGAACATGGGAAGAAGATGTCTTTTGAATGAACGTTGATGAACGGCGTAATTTTTTGTACCCAAAGATAGGACCGACACTGATTATCAGCGCTCAACTATTTATTCTGCTTGTGAAATGAGAGAGTTCCAGATTTCATTTGAGGCCTCGAAAACGGTTGACTGGCCAAGCAGGAGCCGCGAACAAAGCTAAAGACCCTGAAATGTATTGGCTCGCAGAGTTCCAGTTCATTTCTTGCCCATATAAGACGCAAGGGTCGAACAAACGACGAAGGAGCTAAAATAAGACAACAAAGCTTCATGTACACCAACGTCATCTCTGTGAGAATGTTCTTCACCTTCCGACCGCCCAGTACTAAGTTATTAGGCTTTCCCAGTATCCTTTCCCACTAGTCGGGGAATTCGTCTGAGCTGCCATTCCACTCAGTCCAACCTCATGGTTCGACTAACATCCAAAGGCATCGGTCTGACAACGACATTGTCTGCCCTCTTCTCCTTCGCAGCGGCACTCAGCCCTGGCACGTACTTCATTGAAAATGTAGGTTTTGGTCTAAGAGTCCTTGCTGGCTCATCTGCGGGAGTGGTGTTGGCTCAAGAGGGTTCCCCAGTGGGCGCATTCCTCGTAAGTCGAGTGATGATAACGGATAGTTCTAGAACTTACCACCGCTTCTTTCCTTATTTCATTGAGACCCCAGCCAGCGAAATTCTTTCGAATCATATTGTGAATGAATTGATTTCACCAGTGCTGAGGCTACGTTTGACCCCTGGATATAGTTCACCGTTGATCCAACAATGACGACGCTTTTCCACGAGGAGTCGCAGCAATTCGTAGTGGTAGACGCAAGCGACGGAGGATCAGCCGGTTCTGGGATTTTTCTGTGCAACACTACGTTCCCTGTTGCACCATTTATTCCAATCGGGAACTCTGACTGGACTTTTGTACAAGGTTCAGAAGGCACCATGTAAGGAGTTAAACGTCTTACAAAAATTTCAAGTTTGTGTTCAAAGAATGCTTTTTGCAGAGTCCAGCTCAAGGGTCGCAATCTTGCTTGGAGCTTGCAGTCGAAATCATTTTCAACACAGGTAAGATTTTAGTAAGTCTTCGAGAGAGTCTCACTAACTGGCAGGACGATAGCTCACCCTGCAAACTTTGAACCCTTCAGATTTGAAACAGCAATGGTTTTTCACTGCTCACAATCTGGTATGATTGCATTTAAAGATCAGCGCGGGATATTCAGGCGATTTATCTATTTTCTTTTATTCTGAATGCGATGCAATTGAGTCATAAATTCGATATGCGGTAAAGGAAATCGCAAAACTGAAATGATAGTGACAACGAGCAAAGTTTCATAAGAAAGTGACTCCAGGGTATGGTGTCGATGGGAAGGGTGTTTAGAAAGGCTCTCACCGTCGTTGAGGCGGTCGGATACGATTGTGCTGATTAGACGGCGGCGTGAAGTAGCCATGATGGCAAGATAAGTTTGTAAGGTAAGGCGATAACAGGTCCTTTGATGTTGCCGGTTCGGCTCTCTGTTCGTCGCAATGTGTGGTAACAGCGAGCGCTCGGACAGTACGACCTTTGTTGGCCGTGTTCGGAATCGTGGCAGCATCATCTGATATGACACCGAACATCGCAATGCGATGGGTCGTCGATGATGAATGTGTGAACTTGGTGGCAAGTCCGTGGGGATACAAGCTGCGCAGGCCTGATGAGCGGTGGAGCGTGGAGCAGATGGCAAGTGTACACCGAAAAGAGGCAAATGATGCTTGGTCTGGTGCCCGTACGAGCATCGGAGGTGGAAGGGGATCGGAGAAAAAAAGCTGCCTACTGCGCATTCGTTCTGCGAAGGATGGGCAGGGTAGTTCAGACTGCAGGAGAAAAGGAACGAGGCGAAAGGGAACCAGTTTATTCTTGGAAAGTTGCAATAATAACAGTGCCGATTGAGCACTGATACATCAACCTGGTCGATGAATTGAGAGTAAGTATGACAAGAGCGAATATTAAGGAAAAGGATCCTCGCGACGCACCAGGTATACCCACAGTATTCACCTTATATCACTCAACTGATATTCCCAGTGTAAGCTTCGCCCAGTAAGCCCACATCTTAAGAAGGGTAGTACGCGTCATGCCGACCGACATCTTTGTCCAGAGGTTTGTTAAAAGGAAGGACATAAAGGGCATTGGACACATACCGCCTATATTTCCTGCTATACGCCAGTCAACTCGCCGTCGCCACGGTCCCAGGATGAGTGCCAGATCATTGGGAGTCTACAAAAATAAAATTAGGCAAAGAGATTAGTCAACGGATTTTGAGATAATGAAACTTACAATTTCAACTTTTCATGGACGTGGCGCGACAATTTCATGGATTACGTGCAGTCTCATAGAGTCAAGCTTGTGAAGGTTGGACTGGGACTGGGTTTGCGTAACATTCTTGGTGACGTTCGAACGACAGATCACCGCAAGCCAAAAATGGATGCCGGCGTTTGTGGGAAAAAAAAAACACGGATCAGCCGAATGATCGGGTCCGCTCAGCTCGCAGTCCTCACACCCTCCCGACTTCAATACCCCATCTTCGCCTAGTCAGTGGCTACGCATTTCAGTTTACAAATTCTGAAGGGTTGAAAAAACATTCCATACTTAAAATTTGAGAGATGGATGGACTCTGTGCCAATCGATTTTTAATTCCTGGCTTGAAATCAACTCGTATTATCCCGCAGCCTACGGCTATGTGGCAGCACGATTCTCCCGACCAGCGGATGGTGCACTGAAGTTCTGATTCAGCTTTAATTTTATGTCTGTCTCATCTCATATCATTAGCTCAGCGTATCCTCCCAGCGAGAGGCCAATAATCGCAACATCTTCAAAGTTAACACAGGCATAACCCAGCCTAAATTCAACTCTACGTTCTGATTTTGTGTCGAGATTGAACGCTTCTTAGTAGAATTTATAGTAATTTAATTCTTGCAAGAAACTAGGACCCGGGGACCGGGGGCACAACGTTAATAACTCACATCATGCCGACCTGTTGGAGGTTTGGAGCATCTCACGACGTGAAACTTTGCGGATGGGAGGTGGCTTTCCTGGCCAGGAGAGGAATTAACTACCATCCCCGTCCATTTACCCTGGTATTTCTCTCGTAGTTTCCAGCTATGGAACGATTTTACCGAGATTTGGGCCTGGGTGACTATATTGTTGGACTTCCAACAACCGCCTCTTGGGCGTGGATTGTTTCCAACGCGGCCTGATTTATTTCGGTCTAAAATCATGTTCTGAAGCTCTGACTTGGATCTTTTGATAGTTCAGGGATGTGGAGTTTATCCGATCAGGTAGGCACATAATTGCTTCATGTGACAAAAACCCCTCAACGCAGCAGGAACATTCCAAACGCTGGAAGATGTTCTATGAATAACGCCCTCCAAAAATAGGCGATCTAATTTTGAACGCCTATTTTTAGGACTTGCAACTTTGCGACTTCATCCCAATCTCACGCATTTGGTCGTCACACGACCGCAAAGCCTGCGTGTCGATCTCCAACCCACACTTGTCTCTTGTCAAAAGTACTCCGGTTGTCCCATCGCGTGCTTTTGAATTTCTTTACCGAACTCTCCGAAAGAAGGGATGAGCTTGATTGACCTTTCGAGTCTGAATTATCGCATCGTTTGGGCAGTACATGTAATTATTGTATTAAATTCCTACTCGATCTAGTGTTACAGTGTCTATTAAAGTACATTGAAATAAATAGTTCATGCGTTAGTATCGCCATCTAAAAGATGCAGAGAAAGTGGGTGATGCTACACGCAAAGATCTGCCCTGTGATATTTCGCGTGTGGGTTTCCCCCCACGCTCTCAACCTCCAGCCTATCAGGCCATCGACTATTCATCCAGGTTTTCAGAACATCATCAAGCAATCCCACCGCTTTCGGGTCGATAGAGACCAAATCGTCGTTGACGCAGAGTAAGGCGGTTTCATTGACCTTGTCCACCTCTGTTAGATGTGCCTTCGCATTGTCGGCACTCGTGGCTCCGAAAAAGATACTAGGAGTTCCACCGAGGACATAAGAGTATCTCTGAATCAAGCGAAGAGAAAAATGATAAGGGTCGGATGGGAAAGGAAATGAAAGAATGGAAGACAGAGAGACCGGGAGGTGGTTCGTGGTAAGGAGAGGAGCAGTCGCATTTGATGTTGAAGAGGGTTTCCGAGGGGGGAGAAACGCGGAAAGCCCGCTGGAACCAGAGGTGGCGACGAGCGCGGAGATAACTGAGTAGGATATTAGGATCAGCGCCGGCAGGATTCAAACCAGAGTCTTACCGCAATCGCCGCATTGGGGTTTGTCCACTAGAACACGCTTGAACATCTCAACTGCTGGCTCAAATTCAGCGTTGTCATTGAAGCACTGAGCTCGGTTAATTGTGCATGCGACCGGCGCTTGATTTCCAGAGAGTGGTTCAGCGAGATTGGCCCAGCCATTTTCGTTGGGAGGCCGAGGGTAGTATCGTGTCAAAGGAAGGTAAGTGTAGGGATAGCCGTCAGAAGACACTGAAGGCCGAGAAGTAAAGTTAGAAAAAAAGAGGGAAAAGAATTGATACAAATACGGAGAGCGTACGAAATGCGTAGTTAGTTGGACCAGGATCAGGTAGTCCAGCACTTTCCAATTGCTCCTTAACGCGCATTCGAGTGTCCCGCTTCGGCCACACCACTGTCTTCTTGTCGTCTGCCTTTTCTCCGCCAAGTTCAGCCCACATATTCTCCTTCTCTTCTCGACTAATCATCCCTTTTCGGCCACCCCATTTCCCAATTATCCAGCTCCATAACAAGGCCTGAGGTTTGGACTATCAAAAGATCGTCGGGGCGTAGCAGGGCTGAAATCTTACCTCACGATGGCGTTCAACTATAAATTGCGTTGCTAACCAAAGCGTGTGCGTCTCGGGATTCTTGTCGTCCATCCCTCGAAAACGGCTTGTGGCCGTGCTAGCAAGAGCGGAGGGGAAAGCCAAGCTAGCTTCGTGGAGTAGGGGAAGTGGGATTGCGCGAGCGTTATGAACTAGGTACGGACGACCTCGCGAACCGAATCGTTCAGAGAGATCTGAGTGGTATCGTTAGTATTCGTCAAAGACCCAATCGGCAGGATAACGCACGAGCAGCAGCTGTTTGAAGCCCTCGCCATTCACTCCAGCCTGAAGGGAGTGATGGGCCAGTGGGTTTTACGAGTAAGTCTGGCTGTAAATGGAAGACTGGTCCGTGAATAGGCGAATAAAAGGATGAGGTAGGGAAGGGCCGTAGAAGATAAGTATCGTCCATGAGAAAAACTCTGAAAATCGGTTGATGTTGTCAATAACCCTGAGGTGATGCAGATAAAGGCGTACGTATTGTCGGATACTTCAGATGGCGGAAGGTTTCCGAGTTGACTCTCGATCGCCATACTAAATGAACGGTGAGCCGACCTACTTACTGAAAGGTGGAAGGAGTAAATACCTGTTAAACGTAGGTAGCGAAGACTCGCGCCACGCAGATATTTCGGAATCAGCGATTACGTTGTTTGGTGATGGAGGAAGAAGGCGAAAAATGTTCGCATCTGTTCGTGTTTCAGTGAAACGGTGACTCGAAAACGAAAGGAAAAATACCATAATGTATCATAACCTTCGAAACTTGGTCATTTGTCTTCGTCAAGTCGAGCCACTGAGGCACTTGACCCAACCTGATTTCATCCTTCGCTTCTTCCTCGTCCTCGTCCGCTGATTCATGCTTATCAGACGGAGACGATGGCATGGAAAAGCTGTTCGCAACAAGGTGAAACCTAGAGTTCTTCCAACTTCCTGTTGCAGATCTAGCTGATCTCAGTGAATACCGCAGCTCATCATGTTGCCTGTATTGCCTTTCTAACATTACAGCACTGGTTTTTTGAATGACAGCGAATTTGGCTGGGGCGTAAGCCTCGCGAGCAGCACGATGAAGGGGGTCACTTAAGGTAGAGATTAGACAGTGAAAATTAAGCCGAAGAAATTTGACGAGAGTCCCAGGATGTACGTACCTTCCGTTCACCCAGGTCCAAACCAGATCGACTCTCGGTTCCTCTATTCTGAGACTTAAACACACACCAGACCACGTTCCGGTCTCCACCCAAATTTCGAGGCATTCATTTGAGACTGCGTCGTGTGCTGCTATTCTTCGAATCGCTGTATCTGTCACTGTATCCCCAGGCGTGAACGCCAGGTAACGGTTGGAAGAATCTTGTGGGTAGAAAAAAGGAGTCGGTGAAACATTGCATGCTAAAGGGGGAAGGAGATCTAATGTCTCGAAAACCGACGGCCTGTCGGCAGTCGGGGAGAAACGAGTGATAGTGGAGACATCCAAAGTGAGAGGAAGTTGCTGGAAGATGTAGAACGCCAAGAACAAGCAACCAGTAACGATTAAGACGCCAACATGCCTAATCCTGAGGCAGGTGGCGAGTATGAGACGGGGCTTTGCGTAGAATATTGAACTATTGCGCGTGCGACTAGAGGAGAAATACGATGGGGGCAAGGCTGCCTCGAGGTCAACAGACGGTGACATGGCTGACGACCATCAATATGTGCGTTCAGTGGGTTCAGCTTTTGTGGACGAGCGTATGGAGCGGGGCGAAACAAAAGAGAAAGGATTGCGTTCCTGGAAAAAGGAGAAGGTTTGTATCTCAGGGAGGCCTCCGACAGTCGGAGTCAAATGAGCAACAAGGGTCTATCGAATCGGTCTTTCTCTGCAGTGCTTTCCGTAAAAATAGCCTTCGACAAAACAGCAAGAAAAGATGAAGGGAATAAAAATAGAATTTGGTAAATAAGTGGGCTAAAAATAGGTGTTTAAAAATAAAACGCCAAATTTAGCCCGCCGAACAGTTTGCCGAGCACCCATGTCAGCAGGACCCCGGGCAATGGTGGGGGAGGCCTGATCCTGGAAAGGCACTTTTCGTCCGGACAGCCAAGGTGCCATTTTGTCCGGATTGCGTCTGGCCTTCTCAAATTTTTGAAAATTTGTCCGGATTTTGGTGTTGCCCTGGTCCTTCCAAAACCCAATTTCCCACGCCTAAAACCACCGAAAACGCGTCCTTAACAGCCGAAAAACAAAAATTCTGAGCGGTGGACTCGAACTCTCGCTTTCTAACAGAAAATTGGCATTTTAAATGCGCAGCCTAGAAGCCGCTAGACCAAGCTGGCGTTTTCGTCTGGACATCGATCCTGGCCTTTTAGCAAGATGAAAATTTTGTCCGGATAGAGGCTCCTGGCCTTCTCAGAATTTTGGTCGATTTTGTCCGGATTTGCTACCGACCTTTTCGAAAATTTCCAACTTTTTTGTCCGGATTGGTATCAGGGCGTGCCTGCTATTGCCCGGGGTCCTATGTCAGCGTTATCAGAACATCATGGCGTTGCTGAGGCAATGTGATCAAATGAAAAGTGCTCAAAACCGCTAACAGCCGATAGGTTCATATATTTAAGTGATTCGGGGAATGGAGTATCACTTACGGGCTTGTACTGAGCCTCGCGGTGGGTACCGCAGCAAGATCAACGAGGAAGGTGGTTCGTATAATCGACATTGGCAAAGCAGCTATCTGCACCGAGTACGGTAAATCTATACACTCCCCCCAGGACGTGTCGCACGACACATCGCGTATATGATCAAGCGACACGAAAGAATGGTTATTTCCGTCCAGACCCCGTGTGTTGTTACTGAGTGATCCGCAGTAATGCGCAGTGTTGTGAGCTTTCGGAGCCGAAAGACCTGAAGGTGCTGGCATGTAAAGGGGATTACATACCAATATTTTTCATAAAGCCTTTGATTGTAATCAAGAACTTGAATCCCAGTAATTTCAAGTAAGCGCTTAAGTGCAGATATTCGGATAGGGACCCTTGGAGGAGAAATATCAAAGTACACTAGCCTTGTGAAAATTCTCGAACCAGGATAACTTACAGGTCAATTGCGCCTTGGTTATTTGTTGGCCGGTTCCGTTTCTGTCAGGAGTTGCAAATCTTGTGGGAATCTAGATAAGAGGGCAACGGTGGAAACACCATTTCCGGTCCAGCGGCCGCGGATAAACCTTGACATTCTCAAAGTTGTTTGTGTCGCGAGTCTGCGCCGCTTACTTTATCTTCAATTCCGCAATATCTTGCGAACATTCGCATTGCGATTTTCAAGGAGAAATGAGAATGACTAACCGGAAAATTAATTATCCTAGCCTTCCTCACATCTCAGGCAGTATACAATCGCTAAGAAAGGCTTCTGGCTACGTGGCGTACCGGATAGTACTCGGTACTACTTCCTCGGCTTTATTCCACCAAGCATGGGTGAGTTGTTCTTAGGCTTCTTAAGAAGTCAAATTGTTTCACATCCTACGCCTACAGGATCTTTGAACATTGTAGAATACCTTCGTTAGCTGTAGATTCCATCTAATGGTTCTGGTATGCCTTCTGGTATTGTCTTGGGCTGCTAACATCATCGCCTTTCAAAAAACCGGGGTTTGGTTTTACCGGAAGAGAAAGATCTTACTAGTGCGCTTTCGCACTTAACTTACCGTTGTCGTGATTCTAGAACCGAGTTCCCACTAATTACTATTACTAACTAAGCACTAGTGCGGCATTATGGTTTTTTGAGAGGTTGAATGAAGCGAAGCTAGTTGTCGGAGGGCGTCTACGTTGAAGCGCCCATGAAACAAAATGATAGAAAGGCCACATTTCGCCACACACCTTCGTATTATTTTCATGATTCATTTGGCGGGGAGATGTTGTTGGCAACTTGAAGTGGGTGTCTTTGACAAAAAAACAAAGATGTCGAGTTTGTTGAGACTAAACTCAACACCTTGGTAAAGTTCTATGTCCGGATAATAACCACACTCTCGCATACCTTCGTACAGTTTGACTAGAACTTTAGAACAGACCACAACGGCCGTATATACCCGCTTGTGGCCCCTTAAGGTCGACTGTATTACTTTAAACTTGGTCTTAGAGAGCAAATACTATCCAAAGGTATTGTGGAGCGCGTAGCTACTGCGCTAAAGTCCTCTTCTAAACTTGAATCCTGCCACAATTAATGGCGAGATGCAACATGCAACTTGACCAAGTTCAAGATGACATTGGGACTTTGCCCAGCAAATTCTAGGGTCTGGGTATACCCGACTCGCCAGCTCTAAAACATATAAAACGACAGTATCAGCAGGATCGAAATTGGCCACGAGGAAACAGAAACCTAGTAGTCAAAGACCAACAAAAACATGGAGATCAAAGGTGTGTAAACCCCATTAACGATGTGATTTATATGCAAAGTTTAATTTTCGATCTTCCCCGCAGTGTTCCTCGCATTTTTCTTAGGATTCTGCACCATCCAAGTCCTCGCACTTGACTTTGCCAACTCCAAGTGGATCTGGACCAAGGAAGTTAACGCTGCGGGCAACGCTCCAGCGGGATCCCGTGCATTCCGCAGGGATTTTTACTCCCCACAAGGAAAAACGGCGCTCTCAGCTAACATCATCATCGCCGCCGACAACGGGTACACTCTCTACGTCAATGGAGCGCAAATCGGTAGCGGCCACAGCTTCACAGCAGCGGATGCGTACTGCATTCGCCTCGCGCCTGAATGCAATGTTTTCGCTGTGAACGCGACCAACGACCTGACAGTGCCGAATCCCGCTGGCCTGCTTGCTACCATCCAAATAAAATACACAGATGGCTTCACCGAGACTATCGTCACCGACTCTAGTTGGCACGCTTTCACCAGCGTCCCAGCTGGCTTCCAAAACCAAACATTCGACGATAGCGCATGGCCTCCAGCCACCGTCGAGGCCAACTTCGGCGCCGCGCCGTGGGGTGCGACTTCCATCCCACCTTCTGCGTCATCCACCCCCCTCACTCTGGCCAACGCCAACTGGATCTGGACAAACGAAGTAGTTGGCGGCGCCGCCCCAGTCGGCTCGCGTGCATTCCGCAAGACTATCACCCTGCCTGCTGGACAAGCGGCCACGTCAGCCAATATTGTAATTGGGGCAGATAACGCCTTCACTCTTTACGTCCAGGGTAGAATTGTCGGCTCCGGAGACACCTGGACCACACTCCATCGCTTCGTAGTAGATATCCAACCCGCCGCTACTGAAGTCGACATCGCGGTTTACGCTACCAACACCGGCGGTCCTGCGGGCATAATCGCCGTGGTCGATCTGACCATGGAAGACTGCGATTGTGGGTCAGTGATGTCGTTCGTGACAGACGGAACGTGGAAGTACAACACCGCTCTTCCAGTGGGCTTCCAAGCGCCTGGATTTGATGATTCTAAGTGGCCAGCGGCGATTGTTGAGGGCAAATATGGAGTGGCGCCATGGGGTAACCTCGCTATTCCCGCTGCTGTATCTCACCTCCCACTGCCACGCAGCAAACGTCCGCCATAGCTGGCGCTCCTGCTGCCAACGCAGCAAAAGTCGTCACCTGATCAAATTAGCGAAACTGGGTAGAAGGGCTGCGGCATTTGTGTTCTTTGAAATTTTGAAAAAAAAGTAGTCGAGATTTAACTTGATAGCAGTCAGTCGAAAATAAACGGTGACGGTAAACAGGGAAGAACACACTGGCGATCCAAACTACCGGCTGTCACGTTGAAATTCAGAAGTGTAATTCTAAGACCCCTGACGGGATAAACAGATCGTTTAACATCGCGCACGCAAGATAGGTTCGCAATTCCTTATCGCCAAGACACGAAACCTGACATATGTATTTATATAATAGTTCTGCAGCGAACTATCAACCCGTGAAGGAGCGATACGCACTCACAAAGGTAAGGCATAAACCAGCTTATATTATTGAGGTATGGGTGGTTCTTTATCCAGTATCCTCCATGGTTTAAGCCGTGATTGATACCGCCAGTTGGTAAATGCATCGTCAGAGCACATGAGACCCTCTTCCTAAATTTTAGTCGGAGAAATCTGAGTAAATACTATAAAGACTCACCTCAGATATTGTACGAGGGGGAAGTGATGCAAAACATGGATCACTGAATCTACGATTCGTGCTTCCGCAGCAGGACACAACGCAAGCCGGCAATCTGGCGTATTAAATGTCATCTACAATTAAGGCTTGCAGAATGTTTGAGGCAGCCCAATTTTAGGCCGTCTGGGGTCGTGTGCCCACATTTCTCTGTGTTCAGAGAAGACAAGAAGAGTTATGAATATCGATTGTGTAAATTTGGGATTGAAACGGTGTTTTCTTGTTCGAAAACATCATGGACAGGACCTATTTTAAAGACCGTTCACAGCAATATGGGAAACTAGGCAATAAAAATGTGTCACCTATATCCGTGACACGGAAAAACTGCCACGAACTGGCTAAGAAAAGACGACTCCATTATAAATAGCACGCTATTCATAGAATTCAGTAGGTATTATTGGATAAGAGAAAAATAACGCACATCAGTCACTTGAACTTCCAACCCGTCAGAGTCGTGTGGTCGACCAATGGTCGATGGCGTCTCGTACGGACGAATGTCAATCAGCCGCACCTCTCAACCGCCACCCTTCCTTTAAAACTGATGCTAAGCGACACCGCTCGCCTTAGCAGGTATTTTCGGTTTTAGGAAGGATATGAATAGAAAGTCCGAAGATTAAAGGCAGCTTGCTTTGAGCCTACATTAACTGAATAGGGGATCTAAGTGTGAGTCACGTTAACGAAAGTTTATAGGGATAAACAAAGACAGCAAAGAACGAAGGTGAACAGGTCATTCTAATCATAACGTACCATCGGTAACAAGCATTAGGTGCCACTCTCCTTAGGTCGTGCAGCCAGAGAACTTGTGAATCAGAATCTTGAGTTCCTTCTTTAGACTGGACATCAAGGATTTGGCATTCTGCAGTTGATAGAGCCTTGGTTGTAATAACGGTAAGGCCATACAGAACCGGAGTCGACATGGTGACATTCACGATGACTTTCCAGCCAAAGCAGTTTCAAGGAATACGATTTAAAGGGCAAGGGAAATTTATGCGGGCACAGAAAGCCCATTAGGCTTGATGTTTGTCCTTCACTGTCTGAGAACACTCGTCTAGGTTGTCGAGAGGATGTTGGTTGGATTCGGGACCGTGATGATTATATAATCTGATCACGTTTCGTTAACCCGTGACGTTTTCAACCTGGCATGAAAATCCAATGAATGCTTCTGACCCTCCTTGTCCGTTTCATTCTTTGAACCTATAGAAGTTTGATCTACGGGTATATTATAAACAATATGTTCTGCTTATATCTGACTACTCACACTAGAAGGCTAATAGAAATCGAGGACGAAGATGATATTGACTCGCTGAACTGCACTGACACGAGTCCCTTCTGGCTGCAAATCACTTAGACTTCCAGGCGCTGGCAGGTGTGGGCTGAACAATTGCGGATCTTGCATGTTTCAAAAACGAAACACTGCCGTGATTGATGTCAGCGGCGACCGAATTTGTGAAGCCCGAGCTTGGGATTTACGAAGGTCATTGGCTTTTACTCACGTCATACTGGCAGCAAGCAACTTTAGGCAACCTTTGCTCTCTTCTTGCTCCGCTTTCCTTTGTGCCCATCGGTGAAATTTGTGGGCCAATGTCAGGTGCCCAGAGTTGAACGTTCAATAATTGGCGGCACCAAGCCGCACTCTGATCTCCTGATTGCAAAACTACGACGAAAACCGGGATGCCCTACCTTTGGGCCAAGCGTTCGATTATTTTTGGTTGCTTTTCCCAGCTCTGAGGAGATGGCCTCGTTCTGCTCCGACAAAAATCTACTCTCAGCGTCATAATATAACAATGCCGTATGGCAGAGCCTGTTCTTGAACTAAAAACTGGCTTATGCTTGATATCCGTCTTGGTACCCGCTCCCTCTCGAGGGATATCTAAACTACTCGCTTCAGGGGCAATTTAACCTCACCTCGACGAGGAGGGTCGACATGGAGGAACCTACAATCATCTCCATTGGGAAGCAAACCAATTGTTCGCCCCCGATCTTCAGACTCGATGACGATACCCTTGGACACGTCTTCGCCCTGAACGCGGACATGGAATTGAAGACAGAAGACGAGATGCCTTCCATGTTCACCCTCCTGCAAACTTCGCAAGTGTGCTCAAATTGGCGGGATTTCACTCTCGCATCACCATGGCTGTGGGCTCGTGTCCTCAACATTGCGATTCTCAGGCAGACAAAACACGAGTGGAGAGCAGAAATTATCAGAAGGACGGGGTCCGCTTTACTTCATATCAAGTCGGTCAATAGAATTGGCGAAGGACGAGATAAAGTCGATGAAGATTTTCTCGAATTGGTCTTGAATACGAATTGGACGAGAATTCGACGCCTATATCTCCACCTTAATATACGCGCAGTTGACGACCGATGGAGCAGCATATTCTCTCGCCCAGCACCATCTCTTGAGGTCTTTAGGTTTTCGTGGCCCGATATGCTAGGCGAAGCACAAAACCTCACATCGCCAGACTTTGTCCTTTTCTCCAACACGGCCCCCTTATTACATACCATTTCTGTCGCTGATGTAACGCAGAATTTGGCCACTCTTTCTGTATCCAATTTGCGTACCCTTGTCCTGCATCCATCGGTCTCGGCTCACGACTTGCTTTCCGGTCTTCGTAGCATGCCGCTACTCGAGAAACTGGAGGCTGCAGTCACGAAGGTCGCTCCCGTCATGCGAGAGCACGCGATCTGGCCAAAGCTACCTCCAGTTTCTCTTCCGCAGCTGAAGGACATCAAGTTCAAAATTTATCATTCGGTAGACGCTACGCTTTCCCTCCTTGCACACATCATCCCAGCGAGTCATTGTGCACTGCTTTTCAAAGGCTCGTATTATCACGAAACACCTAATCATGAAAGTCCACACCTGTATAGCGAGGTTCTTTCTACATATTCAAAATGCTGTCGAAATTCTGCAGACGCGACGAACCTCGTTATGACATTCGAAAACGATTGTGCAAGTCTGTCAGTCAAATCCCCTTCCCGTCGGCGTTTCAAGTTCCATGTTTATTATGGCGCAGGATTCCATCAGGATATTTTCTCCACCTTTCTCAACTCCTTCAAAGTCTATCAACTTGAAATCTTTAGAACCTTGAAGCTGTCCATCGAACCCACAGAGTCAATTCTTTCGAACACCGATCTCCAAAGATTCATTCTCGCTCTCGTATCCGTTGAAATACTCGACACCACTCACCAGACCTTAGATTATATTCACCAAATCCAGTGCAGTAACGCGGGCCTCGTCTTCCCCGCTCTCAAGACAATTCATTTAAATTACATCCACAGGCCGGGTGAAGCGGCTCCAATCGTCAACTTCCTAAATTCTCGAACAGAAAAAGGAGTTTCTGGAGACGCTATTACTCTAATCCTGGGCACTGCCGTCACAGCTGATTTAGTGGCTCTGAAAGCGTTTTCTTGCGTAAAATTGGAGACCGTTGCACGTACGCGTAGGTCTTCCGCTCCAAATAATGAGTTGAACTTATCCCCAAAACGTGGTTGAAACGCACATATGACATATGGCCGCCTGGTTTCTGGAAACCAGATCTGAATAATTAAGCACGGCGGAACGAGATACAATACCAGTAGTGACAACTGTGGAAATTCCTGGATGTTGATCTTCAACGTTGTGATAGTAGCTTGTCGATATTTTCATGTTCAATTGTAGCATCAAATGACTTTGACTGATTTTATCCACAAATACCAAACCCTTGATACATTGTCGAGAAATGTATATCGTCGAAAATTATCGTGGTCAATTGGACGTCAAACAACCTCTGCACATACTTGGGGGTATCTGTCCGGACGGCCCCATTGTCATGGTCATTGGCATCTCCCTCGTCGGTGAGGTCCTCGTTATCATGATTTATTCCTCAAGCGCGCTGCTGAATACTATTTCTGGTTGAGTTTCCTTCCCTGACTCGTTCTATTTGCGGGATTGCCGGATCACATGATCACACTACGATTATGTACTCTACCCACGTCGTTCCCCCTATCGTTCAGATTCCTCCTTCTCTTCTCGCTTTGCACTCGATTTCAACATACGCCACTACGCTTGAGGAGACGTCGATTTTGTGCTCGCCAACTCGCATGACATCGATGACCAACCACCGCGATTCTGCAGCAGTGGAAGTTGTCAGCGACTGATAATTATTTGTGCTTATACTGAGCTCATACTTTCTCGCTTTAGCCACCAAAAGTTTGGGAGCTACAAGACCCATTCCAATATGCACCTCCTAAACCTGACGGCGATCCGTGGTACATTATTCTTAAGCCACTGTTGAAGAAAGATCGAATGAGATGCGATGCCTGGAAGGAAGAAGTGCAAAACCTTCTGATCTTTGTAAGTAAATTCTTTCGTACAGTATGACAAACCCCTCACAGCACATCCTACGAGGCTGGCCTTTTTTCGGCTGTCGTGACCGCATTTGTGGTGGAATCGTACAAGAACCTTCAGCCGGACCCGAATGACACCCTGGTCTCTCTAGTCGCGCGACTGGCGACTCGTCTAGAATCGCAATCACTTAACTTATCTACGCCGTCTTCCCTCGCATCACCAAACGGCAGTTCCACCTTTTCCCCCTCCCCTTCTTCAATTCGGGTCAATATTCTTTGGTTTATCAGCCTCGTCCTCAGTCTTACAACAGTCTTGGTCGGCATCGTCTCTTTGCAGTGGCTACGGGAACATCAATACTACCCCGATCTCACACCAAAGCAGATGCTGCCTCTCTTCCGAATGCGCGCGGAAGCTCTCGAACGGTGGCATGTATCCAAGGTCTTTAATGCGTTACCACTGCTTCTTCAAGCAGCTTTGATTCTTTTTCTTTGCGGGATGATTGACTTCCTCTTTGACATCCAAAAGAAAGTAGCAATTCCGGTCATTGTCGTAATAGGTCTTACCCTTTTGTTCCTCATGGTGACGACAATGCTCCCAACTCTCCAGGGATTTCAGTTCTTTTTCCTGTTCCTCTATTTCGGAAAACATGCCCCATCCCAGTGCGCTTATAAATCCCCTCAATCCGATGCCTTCCGTACAGCCTCAAAGTTCGTATTTCGCATGTGCTCCGTGATTTTTCCCGCCATCTATTCCTTTCCCAGTCGGCTGTCCTCGCGTTCCACAAGGCGATATGGTAATTCACAATTTTTCGAACACCACCTGATTCCATCAATATCTCCAACCTGGAATCAGAGAACCTGGACTCAATTCGACCTTTCATGGCTGGCCATCCGCGATGCGTATATGCAAGGAGTTTCGGATTTCACTCCAGGTCTGGCTAAACACCGACGCACCTGGAGAAGCCACGCCCCATTATACGACACTGCAAAAGTCCTTCGAGAGGTGGTTCAAGGACAGGGCTTAATTCACACAGAAGAATTCCTGTCAGCGGTTTACTACTGCTTCGAGGAAATTTCTTTGAGTATTGTTGGAAAGGACGTCTATCGGAAGGACCCGCTCTTGGGACTTCAGAATCAAGAAAGGAGAAATAAGTATTTTCGTCACATAGTTGGGGGCGACGATGGCAAACGAGGCATCGATCAGGCCTCTGCCTCCAACGGTACTGTGATATCGGATTTCTTGAACGTAAACGACGGCTGGGGCCTTCGCGGATGGGAAGCTTGGGACATTCTACACCATGAAAATATGCTATCGTTCCTTTCCCAGGTCGTGCTTCCAAGCCATACTTCGCCTACATTATCTACACATGTCATGGAATTGCAAGTCAGAATGGTCGCCGACTTGTCAGGGAAGCCGAGAAAGCTAAGGACATTGCAGGCTGACCTTGACGCAAGCACTGCTCTGCCGAAAAGCTTGATGATTACTTATGCAGGTTTCAGGAGAGAAATCGCAAATTGTATAGATAATCAAGCACAAAACGGTCAGTTTCTCCTAGATCACTTTGTGTTTTATAGCTCAATACTCTTCTACCCACTCAGCATTCTACTATCAATACGCGAATGTCCTAAAATCCTTCTTCGTCGCCGCATCCGATCTCAGTCGTCAGGTTGAATTATTGACTACATTTCACTCACATCGACACATCCTGGAGCTAATAACCGAGGCAGGTTGGATAACGATGTTCATCATGAACCTCGCTCCGTCAACGAGTATTGGCCACACGACTCAGACTCAGCGACACAACTACGAGGTTGAGCAATGTACAATCGATGCATTGATTGCAAACTTTGCGTTTATTGCGGAGCGGGTCGAGATGGAATTCGAACGGTTGAACATGGAAATTGACCTCGACAAACAGGATACTCTGGATTGCGATCGCCTACTGATCGGGGACACTATTCTGACAAAAGCCTTGCCAACCCCACACTCTCCGTATCCAACGAACCGTCCCAGTCTCCTCTTTTACGCGGCATGCCTGTATATCAAGCCATTGTCCCAGCAGCATCACGAACCGAATTCGTGGATGCAAAAAGCATTGGAAGGTTTGATGCCAACGATGCAGAGGTATCGCCAGTTATTTTGGTCCGGAAGCCCTCTTGCCGTGAAATCAAGTTTGATAAACAAGGTCATCAAGATGAGAGGTAATCCAGAGTTGGAAGAGAGGTGGAAGGGAATAGATGAGCGTGACGTGGTGCGGTTTTCGAACAAGTGGTGGGAGTTTCTGGACCCTGTCATATCTATCGACACCTTCCAGGAAAAACATGGTCTGCCAACGAGACTCGATGATAATGACAGCTTGAACCTAACATCTGGTTCCATGCTCCCTCCCAAGAATATCGTTGCGGACGTCTGGGCGGAGGAACTACCACTCAGAGTCGACCCTACAATCCTGAGGGCTCTTGATTCAAAGGCGAAGCATCACAAGGTGGCGGATGAATGGGTATGAAGACATGCGTGCATTTCAAGTTGTGGAGACGGTCGGATGAGATATTTGGAGACGATGTCGGGCATTAATTCAACATTGACCCCCACGGAACAACATCTGGCGAAGCATTCAGGGGAAGTATCATCAACTCATAAGCACTATACAGCATTTGACCCTTTCTTTATACCGTATTTTCTTATGTACCAAATCTTTCAATTCGAATTCAATGCACTGATCGATGACTTTCCGCAGCAGAGCGAACAATTTCCTCTGAAATTCTGGAACGCGCCTTGATGGTACACTTGAAGGGCAGAGGATGACTAGTTTGGGCAGTCAATAAATCGAAGTCGTAAAAGTTATTTTCACTGACCAAACCGTGACAGAATGGTATTCTATCAACGGTTCAACTGGCTTGCCTTAGTCGCTTATGACGGGGAAATGTCGAACGTTGCGAGTGAGCCAAAGGAACGACAATGCCATATCTTTTCCAGGACAGAATTTGTTTTTTGTGAGTCAGAGAAGACGAAATAGGTGCTATATTATATCACTGACCTTCGACCAAATCCGAAAGCAACTGAAGTCGGATCGCGTACCAGTGGATTGAGTTTTCCACCGTCTAGGAGGAAACGCTCCGGCTTAATGGCAGACGGATCTGGGTAAACAAGTTCGTCGTGCAGCACGGCCCTATAAAGGTGGAAGGAGCGTCATTTCCATAATTTCACCTTATTTTAGGAAACCTACCACAAGTTCGCAATAACTACAGCCCCTTTAGGAACATAGTAGCCGTTATAGAAATCTTCTTCTATGGAAAGACGAGGACCACCTAAAATTTGTCAGTACTCTCGAATTCTAGTCATTGGATTCGCCACCTACCCAATGGACCGAGGTTTCCACCTTTATTACCAAGTCTTCAAAATCCGAGCGATTTGTAGGAGCATGGACATGAAAGTTACTTACCTGACGACTTCTTTAACAAGCGCAGAGATACAGGGTAACCGACGCAGAAGTGAAAGACGGTTTCGCGAGCCCCGATGCCTGGAAATCGTTTCCACGTAAGGAGATAGAACGATGGGCCTCAAAAATTCCTTACCATGTTGCGAACTGTTTGCATGTACGGAACCTCGCGCATTTCTTCCTGTACTGTTCGCCACTCTCTTGCTTTCTTCTTGAAACCAGCGCCAGGAACAAATTCTGGGACATTTTTTAGGAGGGGAAATACGTCGACGAGAAAGGGTCCTGGCACAGCAGCTTCTGCAAGAGACTTCTCAGCGAGGTGGACGATCGGATCATTGGACCCCTCGATAGATAATCCGTATGCGAGAGTCGTGGCCATACCGCTAACAGCTCTAATCGGAGTAAAATCTGTTATCACGACTTTGTTTTCCAAATTAGGGGTACGGAGACTGACTGCTGCGATACGCTGAGAAAATCTTTTGGGCAATCGAGGAGACGAGGCAACATTTCATAGACGGTCTCCATTTGCGGTGCTCGATAGACTGTGGCATTTCCGTTCTGAAAGTACTTCGCAAATGCTCGCCGACGCTCTCTCCAAGGTTCTCTATATGGCATTGAAGCAAGGAACCAGTCCCAACCCATTCTACAGGATCAAACGCAGATGAGTGATAAACTGGAATTCGCATACTTATACAATGCAACTCACAACTCGTTTATCATCGTAAATTTAGGTCTTTGCAAACGTTAATATGACCTCGGGATTTCAGTTTCAATATCAGTCACTTACGTGCTGGAATAGATAGCCGACCTCTTTTCCAAAAGATCGACGGCTGCATCGAGTGTATTCACCAAATCGTATCCGGCGATGCTGAGGTGAATAATATAGCGAGTCTATCTTAAATTAAGTGTGTGTGGGTAGGCAGGTTGATCTTCGAGGCTCACTCTCCACTTAGCAAACGTCTGCCACTTCAGGCTTGTCCGAAGATCCAGCAGGTTTCCAAGAACTGGAAGTTTCCATGGCCCAGGAGGATACGGGGGTCTGATACGCTGTCTCCTCTTCGTATAGATGAATGCCGCAGCCACCAAGGCGGCAAGAACAACGGAGAAACCTAGACCAATGGACGATGGTATCATTTAAGAGGCGAAGCGAAGCTGGCCTAGTTTGGGACGTCCCCCTCTAGTCTTTCCTGGGTCGTGTTGAGCTTACTCGCGGATTAGCAAAGAGAAGACGCCTTACTATTTTCGGAATAAATCGACAAAAAATGTGGGTTCTTGAAACTCGGGGATTTACAGATTTGCGTGAACTTTTTGCAGCATTGAGGTGAGAAAACTCCAGCATCTGCCTTAAAACTGGTTTCAGCGGTCAGTAGAGAGGTAGCCGGGAAAAATATCGGTACCTTCGCTCTCTTGGAGTTAACCACCACCCAAGGGAAAAGGGGTAGCAGTTGAAAGTAAATAAAAAAGCCGACAGGGATGTGAGGTGAATTGAAGAGCGCTTTAACAAAACGACAGAGACAAGTGAAGGACGAGTCCAGATAATTGAAGAACAATATGCAATTTCGGCGACACAGATCTCCGTAAATACATCTGCTCCCTTTGTGAACCATGGATTAAACATGGTTCATAACGCGGAAAAAATGTTGAAAGGCCTCTGAAATTGCATATCAAAATCAAATGGCACCGGAACGAGCGATCGTGGGGCAAGAGGTGATGATGAACAGCGATATGCAAAGAAAAAGCCGGCGGAAACCTCATCAATGTGCCAGCCATTTCAGAGCTGGAGTCTAGGATGCTAGAGGCCTTGTTGCGGAATAACTAGAAGAGTTTACACACTCGCCCATAACTCAAAGCGTGCCGGTTGGTGCACCTCGATGTGTGTTCATCAAAATTGCCTGTAGGCGTCGAACGCCGAAAGACGGACAACTTTTCATTAAAACAGGCACTAGAAGATCGAAAGGTCGGGAAGGCGCAGGAACAATGCGTGAAAGGACAATGGTCAAATTTTAGTACATCAAGGACGAAGTTTAACGCACCAGTTCCAGATGCCCCTTCCTTTCGATATCATGCCACCCTGAGCGACTCGACTCGACTCGCCATTGCGTAATTGTGAAGTTCGAACAATGGCGAGATGGGATCAACCTTCTACCCTGCTAGGCGTACTAGTGACAAGCAAGGAGATCACGAGTCTGCGCCATCCTAAGCAAAAACATAGAGCCATATCAAACTTCGAAGCTTGATGCATGAAGATCCGAGGACCGAGATACGAGTGGCCAGTGGTAGAAGTCGGGCTAAGCTATGACTGACTGCAGTGAAGCTGGTGCGCGCAAGAAGGATCTGAAGAGAACTAGTGCATTTCTACGAGACATATATTCCAGTCTCCTGCTAACTGTGGTCGTCGCAAGGCCGGAGTGAATGAGGCAAGATCAAGAGAGGTCGAGTCAGATTCAGACGCGTCGGGGCGGGCTCCAGATTTCGTGTGGCGTGGAATATCCCACGCCTATTTCCTCCGTCGGTTATCACGTGGCCGGCGCGTTTAGCCCCTTTTCCAGCGCGATTGGGACATCGGATATAACCACTTTCTAGCTGAATTCAAAACATATATCACCCGACTCACTCCGCACCTATACCAAAATCCAATAAGTAAAGTACGGCATTGATCTTTATATTCATGCCAGCTGACTAGGTCACAGGATAAAATGTACCCACCTCTTTTCCCTGTCAATTTAAACTTTTTGGCCGTCCAATGTCATACTCTGGATGGTAATTTTAACGTTAAGTTCTTACCTAAAAATTTCTTTCCATTCGTCAGGCATTACGGCACGAACCAGGTCAAAAGACCAGCAATAGTGCACCGACCATTCAAGAGGATCCGCAATTTGTGGACAATTATGATCCGGAAGTTGCTCAGTTCGCGTTGAACGGCCAGTGTCGTTCTATTCAACTGAACGCGTGAAGCTTCGACCTAACCAAAGAGGCTAATTTCAGATTATATCACACCGCATAACGACCGGAGTGTAAACCAGACAGCGGCGTCTCGTATTCCATTCCTTGAAATCACAAGTGGACCCCGAAATTTCCGTTTACTGCTTAGCGTCTACGCTCGCTACTCGTTAATTACTCTACTCTTGTGGGTAGGAATGATGAGTAGGGGCTTGACCTGATGATGCCCTCTCGGACTCGAAGCCTATAATTAGAAGCGCCGCCGCCACTGGTCCAGGTAAGCTGTGCAGCTCGTCCGTCCCGTCCCGTTAATCGTCACCGACGTCAGAAGGTCCGGAAAAATGGCTGGAGGTATGGAAACAGGAAGTTGTATTCAAACTCCATGTCTCCACCGTTCAAATTCTGGCCAGAACAGAGGGCCGACGTCGGGACGAGAGAATTGAGTGCTGGGTTCCTGTACCGAAGCCGTAGGCAGCGGGCGAGAGTCAGAGTCTATGGCACCCTACAAAAATACCAACTGTATACGATGCTGTGCATGCTTCGAAATTCGATTTGACATGCCACCACCCGACGTCGGGCGGGCGGGTGATCGAGAACCTTTTTCCCGTCCTCCAGAGCTTGATGAGTTCAACCGTATTCACCCTGTTTTCTTCCAGCATCCGAGTGACGATCGTGATTTCTGTAGTATTTTTGTACCAACTCACTCTCAACTCTTGAACATGAACCCGGGCTCGGCTAGACCATTCACGGATCCTGGTCTACTGGAATTCCAGAACTTAACATTTGTTAAGTTATGTGGATACAATCCAACCTACAGACGAGTATTGACGAGATTTCGATTATCCCGACGCTCGACGACGTCTCAAACCCGAACCAACTTCGGACCCTCCACCGATCCTGAGTGCAGTGCCAAATCAAACAGCGTCTCCAATGTTTCCTCCCAAAAGAGGCATTCTCTCCTGTTTCGGTCGGCTCGTTCTCGCTCCCTGAGTTCAACTTCAGCCCCACACTGCTGGAAGGGGAATATTCTGCGACGCGCAGAATCAGTGCAGAATGTAATGTGAAATCATAAAATTCTGTGTACCGTAGAATGTAATATTTTGCTCCGATTCTACCTATTGGTAGATTTTTCTCAAAATGTACTCAGAATTAGTAATTCTAATTGTCTACTGCCATCGGCAGAACTTCAATTTCTGCGTCGATTCTGCAACAAATAGAATATTTACAGAATCTTAAATTTTGCTTAAATTCTCCGTTTGGCAGAATTTATCATTTTGCGCTCGAAAAATGCAGAATCGTCGCAGAACCTCCGCAGAATGGCTTGATTTGGTGGGGTTCACAGAATTTTATCAGAATTTTTCCTTCTGCGGTTCGCAGAACAATAAGTTCTGGTCATGGGAAAATTTTGATAAAAAGTAAAATTCTACAAAATTTTTTATTATCTCAGAATCGATGCAGAAATTGAAGTTCTGCCGATGGCAGTCGACAATTAGAATTACTAATTCTGAGTACATTTCGAGAAAAATCTGCCAATAGGTAGAATCGGAGCAAAATATTACATTCTACGGTACACAGAATTTTATGATTTCATGTTACATTCTGCACTGATTCTGAGCGTCGCAGAATATTCCCCTTCCAGCAGTGCCAGCCTCAGCCCAGCATTCATCCTTCCAATTCCGGATCTCGTCCAGGCTCCAGCAGCAGCAGCAGGACGCGACACGTGGATCGTGGCGTCATCGCACCGCTCGGAAAAGGGAGCAAAAATTGATCGTGCCTGTGCGCTCGCTTCTCGGCTCCTCCCCTCCACCTCCCTTTCTGAGTTCGGTTGACGGTTCTTCCCTTTCCCTTTCCCTGTCCCTGTCATGCCCGAAAATGGAGCAGGCTCGCACACGACCTCAAGGCTCGAGACTCGAGACTCGAGGCGTGCGCCACACGGCTGTGGCCTGCTTCACGGCTCTTCCAATTCACGGTTGTTGTTGGGGCTCGGGCAGCGTGCTTGGGGCGGTTCGGTTGGAGTGCTTGGAGTGCGACCGGGCCCGTGCCCGTGCCCGTGCTCGTGCTCGTGACCAAGGCCGCCGTCCTTGGCTGGAAGTAGCGATCGGGTTGGATAGCCACGTTTCGCGTCTCCGAGCGACTACTCTATTACTTACATACGGGCAATAATACATGTCGGAGAATACGGTGAATATGGTGAATTGGAGCGTATCATGTTGCTATGAATTCAATGCGCCATTGAATGACCCCACTCTACTATAGTGACTCTGCGCCACTGGCACTGTGCTTCGCGTCGCGCCCCTGAGCTTGGAGCTGTTCAACCGTTTGCGAGCAATGATTATGTTTTCACTGAGAAGGTTGGGTGCTGAGAAACTCTACTAGTTCTATCAAGCCGGGGTGCTTCCCTCATACCGCAATTATCATTACTGAATCCGAACCTTCGTTGATTTCGCCGGATTGAATGATTCACTCCACTAGATATACTTCGCACGCCCGAGCTTGGGAGAGGCATAGGTTATCGGTTATCGCGGCTCCTCGAGCTTTTACTCTCGGGCGATCTAAATCCTGGTTTGAGTCGTTCATTATTGGGAAAAAGACCCAGGGTATCCACCCAGGTGCGGTAGCACAAGCCTCGGAATATTCGAGCATCATGAACGTCCATCCGCTCGCAAAGTTTTCCATCGAACCTTGTGGTTGAGAGAACAGTGGTGAGTGCTTCAGTGGATAGCCGCGCTTCGTATCCTCCTGAGTCCTGAGTGACTTTTGTGGGTATTATTGGTGAATACGGTTGGTTGGAGCGACGACGTATCATACTGCGGTGCTTGCTGTATTATCCTATAGAATACGAATACGAAGTCACCGAATTCAATTCAATACCAGCACTGCGCGCCACTGTAACTGCTTCGCGTCCCTGACCTTGAGAGCGGAATTATCATTCGTGGGTGGTGTAAAATTACCTTAAGTATCGTGACTCCGAAAGATTCAAGTTGGATTGACTCGAGTCGGGTTATTATTATAAATAAGAAGTTCAAGGGGGAGCATTTGAGCCTCGAGCGTTGAGCGTTGAGCGTTGAGCATTGAGCAGATCTAGAAAAAACTAGAGCGGTTGGCCTCTCAGATTCAGAGTGGACAGGAAGAGAGCGGAGACCGGGTGGAGTATAAGGGTTTAACGCAGGGATAGGACTAAAGCCTCTCAGAGCGAACGTGGAAGGCGGTAGATCTAGAACGTCCATCGTTGCGAAATGGACATACTCTAATTATTGAAATTTGAGGGAATTATCGTCTGACTGCAGCTGTTCGTTGAACATTGACTCGGAACGACTCGGAAAGAAACGGTATCGGACTGCGGGGCTTCCTTCGAGCTGCTAGTGGTTCTCTTCTTCTCTTGTTACTTAAAACACGAACCTTCATTGAATTCGCCGAATTGAATGCCAGTGCGCCAGACATGATCACCCCATTGTGTGCGCTTCGCGTGCCTGAGCTTGGGGCGTTGTGAGAGTAGATTGGTCCTGCCTCCTCCTCCACCTGCTCTATTGCGCTATGTATGTAAAGCCTGGATTGAGTCGAGTCGAGTCGAGTTATTATTGGGACGAAGATCTAGAAAAGACCAGACTCACTGGCAGAGCGGAGCAGCTACGGGATACTATGAGGTAAGAGGCATCCAAGCCCGATAATACAAGCATAGAACACAAAGTCATGCAAGGCCGTCGACGTCCAAGATTCAAAGTTTTCCATCGAGCATTGTACTCTACTTGAGAGGACAGTGCTGAGCACTTCAATTGATACTCGTATTCCGCGTTCTCCTTAGAGACTTCTGGATATCGGTGAGTACGGCTGCCAGTGATTGGAGCGACGGTGGATTATGCAGCATGCTGCGGTGCTTGTCGATGCTTATGTACTTCCTTCATTCTATTGAGTACGAAACTCCATTGAATTCGCCGAATTCAATTCACAATATATGTGCCCCATTGACCCCACTCACTGACGCTGCCGCCTGCCAGTGCGCCACTGTAACTACTAACTGCTTCGCGTCCCTGACCTTGGGAACAGGAGTGGAATTATCTTATCGTGACTAGTACTCTTACGCTACTGTATTGCACTATTGTGTCTAAAGAACTCAGACGAAACTGGATTGATTCGAGTTGGGTTATTATTATAATTGAGAAGTTCAAGGGGGAGCAGCGAGCTATAATATAGATCTAGAGAAGACTGGAGAAGACTAGATAAAGCGGAGAGCGGTCGCGGCAGCAGTAGGTTGCAGTAGGGTATCGACGATAACCGTAGTCTGCATGCAGGCGGGGCGAGGTGCGAATTAAATGCAATTATACTTAGGACGGGGGTATGTAGAAATCTGGAAGGTCATAGAAAGAAAGAATGAATATTGAAGTCTTCGTCGCGACTTTGCACACAAGTGATAAGAAGGTCGACGCCGAACTTGAAGGGAACAACGCTCGGGGAACTTAGCGTTCGATGGTCGACTGGGTGCCGCACAGTTCAGACACAGAAGTGAATTCACAAAGGATCTGCATATAATCTGGATTTGAAGACAGAAAAGTTTAGACATTCGATGGAGAAAGGACAAGAATAAGATTATTATAAGAATATGATAAAGACGAGAAATACCCGCGAAGGACACAAGAGCGTGGAATGACTGACACCCTGTGAGTACGCACGCCGTCCTAAGTATACGCGTCCGCTTCTTCTAGTGCTACATAGTTCTTGTGAACAATACAACGACTTACTCACTGTGTACTTCCCGTAAGGTACCACAACAACAACGTCGCTTCCCACTCCCACTCCCACCGAGGAGGAGAAAGCCGGCGGCAAGGTAGCGACCGCCCTTGTGCGGTGACAATGACAACGAGGGAGGACACCTGCAACGCGAACTTACAAGAAATTAGGAATTCAGACACCTAAAAGCCGAACAACAGCCCGCGAGGCAGCGTTACGTACAGACGATTCGAGGAGAAGGCCTAGGAAGGGGGGAGAGGCGAGCTCGGGCATCGAGCATGACACGAGGCTGTTGTTCTTGTCTTTCGCTCTTGTTTCTTGTCCTCAGATGTGATACAGTACGAGATATGATATGATAATGATAGGATTGCCATGGGCGACTTTGACTGAGATAATCACTGATTGACGAGTGTCGAGTGTCGACTTTGTTGTTACATTTGTCTTTGTATCACAGGCGGAAGTGGGTAATCAATATTCAATGTCGGTGGGCGGTGCCAAGTGCCAACTACATAACTGATCTCCATGACGCAATTTATCCGAGTGGGGTGGGCGACGCCGCGACGCTCAGTTCAGCTGGCGAGGAAGAGAGGGGAGGAGAGGTCGTTGACGGTGTAACACTGCAGTGATCAGTCATGGACAATGGCGCATCGTCCCTGACGTTAACGTTGACTGACGCCGACACTGTAGAGAAGAAGGAGGAGAAGCTCGAAGAACGAAGAACCGCCTCGATGGATGGCGTTGGGGGTGGAGCTCGAGTGTCGAGCACATGGAGACGAGCTGACTCGGAGTGGGGTATACCGGTGGGAAGTACCGTTGGCGAGTCAGCTCTGGAAGGGGGAGACTGGACCCTGCACGCATGCACACTGCACAGCACTGGTTCGCTTTGACTTGAACCTTTCCCTCTTACGTCAACCCCCAACTGAATCAATAGCAATCGGGATCGCCCGATCGCGGGTCGCGAACCGTGATGGGAGATGGGAACGACTCAATGGAAATTGGAATTGACGGTTGTTGTTGTATTTATCTCCTCGTTTATAAACACCGCCTGTCCCTCCCTCCGCTGAGCCTCGTTCCCCTCTCGTTCTCCAGTCGTATTTACAGCCTCTCTTCATCATCAAATCTCTCTCCTCTCTATATCTACGCACACCCCAATGGCAGCACCCGCAACGTACATCCGCACGATCCACACGTCCTTCACCGCCGCCCAGTCCCACTCATCCTCGGCCTGGGCATCCGCGGCCGCCACCGCCTCTGCCTCTGCTCTTGCTCTCAACCACCACCACCATCACCACCACTCTCCTAACGTCCTCCCTGCCCTCTCACTGAGCTTGAACCTTTCCCCGGCCCCTCTCGCCCCGCCCCGCCACAGTCATAGCCATAGTCACAGCCACGCATACGGTGCTCCCCAAGGATTCAACCACACCCCGATCCAGAGCATAAATACGCACAATACGCACATGTACACGCACCACCTCCGCGACCTCACCCATTCGCCCTCGCCCTCGCCCCCACCGCACGCTCGTCAGCACCAGCACCCGAGCCCGCACCACCAGCAGGCAGCCAGCGCCCAGCTGAACCACGGCCCGCCCCTAGGCATGGTCCTCACCCCGCACGGGCAGTACGTCCCGCAGACGCCGAAGCTAAGGAGCGCTTCGCTCCCCCCGACGCCGACGAGGGCGCCGCCGAGTCCGCCAACGACGCAGGTGCATACGAGGCGCCGCTCGGGGGCGATCCGCATGCCGCCTTCGTACAAGTTCGACCCGTTCGCGGATGAGCCTCTGAGTCCCCCCGCTGCTGAGAGTTCTGCTCCTGTCATAACCTCCAAATCTGTCTCCGAACCCAAGGCTGAGGCGGACGCAGACCCCGAAGCAGAAGCAGAAGTGGACATAACCTCCTCCCTCTCTTCTCCCACCCCTTTGCTCACACAGCCATACACGATCCACATCCCCGCAGCGGCGCAGACCGACATCCAGCGGTACACGCCCTCGCGCCCTCTTTCTCCCTCTCCACGCGCAGCCTCCTTCCCTTCTTCCCTTTCCTCTTCCACCTCCAGGCCCTCCTCCCCTAGCCCAATGTCAATGTCAATGTCAACCGGGGCCATGACAAGATCAACCCCAATGACACCAACGCACGCCTTCCCGCCCCCGAACCTATCCAAGATCGTCGCTGGGATGATCCTGAACAGGGTGCATGGGAACAAGCCGATGCGGAGGAGGGTCGCGCCTGCTTACGCCGTTGGGAGACAAGGACAGGGGAATGGGGGACGGGGGAATGGGAGGGAGTACGTGAAGAGCTGTTTGTCGAGCGTTGTTTGTGTCGAGGCGTAGGCGTAGGCTCAACGGTATGTGTTGTCATCGTTATACGTTGTAATGGGATTTGGGCTGACAGTGGTTTTTTTTATCAGGCTTTGATATGATAGTATTGCTATCACCCACATTCGAACCCATAATATCAGCTAAACGCCCAATCATTCGCATCATCTCAATCTCACTCATCTCATCTCATCTTACATCTCGTTTCCGCCACCTCATATCTCATAAACGTACCATACTCTACTCGTCCGCATCGTCTTAACCAACATCAACTCACCAACAACTCCTAAACCTCGCATTCTCTCATTAAACATCACGCTCATTCAAGACCCTAACGATCCCTCTCTCTCTCTCTCACTTTCACCGCTCGTTCATTAATCAACCAATTGTACACCTACGCCAACTCTGTAACACCTCGCTCAAAAACCCGCCCTCCCTCCTCCCTCCCTCCAGCTCACTCTAACTCACCTCACTCCACTCACGAAAAGGTCGTTCGCGACTTGTATATCCCCCACTTCCCCTCCTCTTCTTCCTTCCTTACTGTGTTCTATTCGGTTTTCTCGTATTTTATCCGCTTTTCTCTTCCTTTCCCTTCTTCTATTCGTCGTCGCTGTTGTTTGATGTTGTACAAAACCGGTTCTCCTTCCCTTTCTTCTGTCAGGTCTGGCTATCGTTATCCCTCTCTCTGGCTCTCCTCATTGTCTATAGAAATAATCACTGTCCATATCCATCCATATCCACTGTTCATATCCACTCTCACTGTCCACAATCGCGCATATACATCATTCCATTCCCCACATTTCATTCTCCACATCGTCCACACCGCACGCTTGCATATACGGCTACTCCCAAATACTCTAACTTGTACCTTTCTTACTGTCTTACTGCTTACTGCTCGCTATTCTAGTAAATCTTATTCCTCTCATCGTCTCTGCACTCTACATCGTCTCTACGAAAATTATAAGTTCTAAGCGAGGGTTCGAGAGAGTTCGAGAATTTTTTCGCAACGTGTCCTTTCTGTCTTCTCTAAGCGAAGCAGAGGAGGCGGAGGGAAGGGAAGCTCCTCGGACTAGGTAGGACTCGGATCTTACTCGAACGTGAACATAGGCGTGAAGTGGGAACTTAGCCGAGTCTGATTGTTTTTATTCTTTTGACGTCGACTCAGATGTTGATGTTGACGCGTTGACGCGTTGACGTGCCTCGAGGCTCTGCATCGCGTGCCCTTCTGACGAATGGCATATGTATGCTTCAACATGCACGGTTGCTGAGTATCACTATCAGCACCGAGTCTTTTCTTTCCCTGGCTTATTATTGTTAATAATACCACTGGCAGGCTGAGAGATGATCGATGATGGTATGTAGAGTAAATGAGTAGACGTGAGCGAGGAATTCAGAAGTACTCATGCTCATGCTCCGTCCGACTACGATCCGAGATGCAAGGGGAGGGGAAGCGATGCGTGCTCCGAAAGCCTCAATTTTTGGGGGAGGGTGGACGGTATGTAATACAGATCCGGGTTGGGGAATTGACAATGCATTCTACGTACTTACGACGAGGCCTATTCTTCTGAGTCCCTCCAGAGTCCAAATTCTTTCAAAACGTCTATTCTCATTTCAGTTGATACAGAGGACTGATTTACTGACGGCGATCACTAAGTAATCGTATACTTGAAGTAAGTTCTACTTAAGATCCAGACTCGGTCAATCGTCGTACGCATCCGCGTCCGTCCAGCTCTCGGCTCCTTCTGAATCTCTCCCGTCCCGTAATCTTGAAGCACAGCCAATTCTGACATCACCCACCCTCGAATTCAAGCTCTGGATAATTCTTGCATATGATCAGCATCATCTCGACCTGTCCATCGCTGTCCTGTCAATGTCAGCTTTCCGTTCATATGCTTTAATATCGGCTCGGGACAAACGTTTTTTTCTTTGCAGAGCAGGGCAGAGCGGGCTATACGGAGATCCCGCCTCAGTTTTCAACCTTCCTGTGCGGTGCGGTGCGGTGTAGATAGGGCTTGAATGTTGAAGGATGAAGGTTGATCCCTGATCCCTGAGTGCTATAACTGACGACTGAAGACTGATTCCTGACGGGTGATTTTCGGAACTCGGGATGAGGGCACGTTTCCTTTTCTTAGCGTACATACGATACATCACATACAGTATCAATGCAGGGAGGGAAGGGGAGGACAATAAGAATAAGAATAAGCCCTATCATATCATATCTGACTTGAGCACGGCCACGGGCTGTGAATTGTGAATTGTGATCAGGCGACTTGTAACTTGAAGGCTGAAGCCGGCGGTTTGGAGTAACTCTATACTCTCTCCTCCATTTCTATGTGCTACTGACATACAGGGAAGCTGGAACAGCAGGGAGGCACAGGGAATTAGGGAACTCGAACGCGAGCTGTTTCGAATTTCACGCAAAGCCTGGTTCGGAGCCGTGTCAAACATACTTAATGTGAGGAGCTTGGAGGAAGCGGTATGTTTTAAATTAGGACTCAATTGAGTATGCGGTTTTCCATCAGTCATCAGGAGGCTGGAACCACCTTTCCGCACCAAACACTCCGCACAGAAACGAAAGATACTAATAGACGGACAGAGCTACTCTGAACGGGATATGTATAGGCACAGTTTAAGGAGTAAGTTCACCCCACTGGCCGTCAAACTTCAAGTTACTTGCGGGAGTTGATATGAAAAATTGCTTAGAGTACAGATCAGAAGGGACTTCCAAGTCGATCAGAAAACGCTGGGTTGAACTTTCTTCTATGAATCAACAAGCACGGGACTGACAACGACTTTGAAGTTAATTTTGGGTCCTTCGGGAGATCGCCCTCTTGGTTCTGGCTGGAAGCAGCCTGATTGATCACGAACAGGCTAGATGCATACACCTGCGTGCATAGATACTAAGATAGAGCGTATACGGTGCGCTAGCAGTATCAGGCAGAAATTAAAATGGAAATTCATTTCATACTCTGATTTCCGCCTGTCTTTTGGCTATTTTAAGACGCTTGCAATGAGATGTCTTTCTCAAAATCAGACATCTCTAGTGAGAAACATGTTTTTCTCATGTTTTTCTCATATGTTCTTGTTTTTCTCCGAGATAGATAACATTGAGGTTGAGATTCAGATAGAATTTGCCAGGTTCACGTGCCTAAACTTTGTCATATCAATGTTTGTCACGATTTGTGTCATTTCAACGTGTTGTGTTGACTCCCTTCCGCAGATGCTTGCCCACTCACTAAACCATCAAGAATCGTGCGCTTAAAATCACCGGTGCTTTGGCGGCTCATGGACCAAGGTATTCTCGAGCAGACTAGACCCACTATTCCACTTCGATGTCTGCCTCAGCAATTCACACTGTTAGCTCCTGCATCAAAAGAACGTCCTCAAGATGCTCTATCCTTTCCATAATATCCGCCATACTACTTTGATATAGAAGGTACGTGGCTTAGGAACTTGATTATCCCCCCATGCTCATGAATTTTTTGTAATAGATGCGTCAGTTGGTTGTTCGGTCACTCGTCTAGAAGGTCGGCGACCAGGAAGTTAGACGGCACTGACTTCAAAACAATTGCCTGTGAAGCCGCAGTCTTACGTGCATGCACCAAAACGGTTCATCTTTTGCCCGAATTTTGTCTGGAAGCAGGGAAATCGAAGGGAGATACTACACTGAGGTAAAGTTCTTGCATTTCTAGAATATCGATGCAAGTCTTTTTAAAGTCGGCATTGATTCGTTTCTCCTCCAGAACCCAACCTCTCTTACTGCCAGTGCCAGTGTCTGATTGGTTCACACCGCATTTTGCTGGCTATGAGCAACAATAATCCGACTGGTATCAACCAGCATCGCGACTGCCGTGAGTGGCCTGTAATTGCTCCTTGCTCAGATCATCCCAACTCATTGTTGTCTAGCCCCGAAAAACGATGAGCGAACCGCTGCACTTCTTCGTGGCTACCACCGCTCTGGTACAACTGATAGACGCATTGTAAGTGAGTTGTTGCTGGCGGAGCATAACATTAAGATGGCGTATGTCATCCTCTATTGTCATTTCTTACAAACGAGCTGATTTTCTTGCTACTCTAGACCAGCTACCGTCTCCAGACGATTTGCAAGTCTAGGTCTCAAATGCGCTGGTGCAACCACAAAGGAAATGCCAACCGAACAGCGCCGACAACTTATCCTGGATCAGATGGCCAAGGATCCGAATCGTCGACAAGGACCATCCATGGTCAAAGAGGCAATCGCGCTTAACACCGGAGTACACATAACTCGGTGAGTGTTTATCTTCCTTTTTCTTGTTCATACTCAGCTATTGATCTTTTCGGGGATTTAGTGAAGCCGTCCGTGGCGAAATGTGCATGCAGGATCCCAAAGGCTTTTCCTTGCGTGAACCAGCTGCAAAGAAAAAACACCGGTGTTCTTGTTAGCCTTGGTCCCCATCATGAGTGGAGTGCAGACGGGCATGATAAGTTGTCGAAAATTGGATTCCCGATTTGGGGCATCCGCGACAAGTGGTCGGGGAAATGGCTTGGCCTTTGGGTTGTTCCGAATAATAGATTGAAGACTGCGACTGCATACTTATACCTGAAGCTCGTCGCTGAGCTTGGAGGTAAGCGGGCATGGTTCCTTCCAGTACTGTTCCTGATAAAGCTGTATTTAACAATTAGGTATGCCAATCCAGTCGTCGACAGACTGTGGCTCTGAAACAACATACATTTACGGGCTTGCATGTGCACTCAGGTAGTTATGTATCATTCTTTCAATTCTTAAGTCTTACTGTTCTTCTTAGAGAGCGCTTTGCACCAGAGCTGACAGAAGCCGGCCTTTCAGCTGCACACGTTTTCATGACGTCCATATACAACATCACTGTTGAACGTGGGTGGCTTCGTTTGAGGCTTTCATGGGGCGATAACGTCAAGATCTTCTGGGAAGCTGGAGCTGGAATATATAACCCAACCATACCCAAGCAATAGTACGTTCCTTATTCTACTCTGGGTGTTGTGCCAACTGAATGTTGTCAGCGAGCTCGTCCAATGGCTATGGCCAAAACTGGTGCAGCAGGAACTCGACGAATTCAAGGATCGTATCAACAACCACAAGGTTCGTGGTGATAATACGAAGATGAACTTAGCTTGTGGGCCATTGCTTTGCATGGCATATACGAGTCCTTTTTTTTCTCCCAAATGCTAGATAGAAATATATATTGCAGCAACTACTTGTTTCCCTCTACAAGAAGAAATACTTGGAGGGTTCTGGAACACCGCCCACTCCCATTTTCTCTTCTAAAACTCGTCTGACCAGCTTTTTACTTCGCTCCAAGTTGCCTTCGTCGTTCACTTCGTTCGCCCTTGCTCTCGAACCTTGTCTTCCGCCGTTGATAGCGTTCACGGCTTCGCGATTACTTCGCCCTTCGTCCCTTTATCCACATACCTCGTCAGTTATTATTGTTTGTCCCAACAAACCCCGTTTCGCGCCTCAGAATGATTCTGCATGCTTGTTGTGTTTTATGCACAGTATAGCGCGTCGCAGTTATTTCAATGGCACATACTGGATAGAGTATAATTTAGGGGCAAACTGAGACTGTAGACCCTACGCTGCGGCGACGTGTTGGAGAGCGATGAAGGTGTGGCAGCACCCGTCGCGTTCATGCTCGTGTTCGTGCTCGCATGCACTATGGCGGATGTGGTGACAGAAGCAGGGGCGGAGGCCGTGAGAAGGTGTCAGAGCTTGCATCGTCGCATTCGGATTCGGAGTCGGATCCACAGGCGAGGGGAAGGGGAAGAGTGGTGTGTCAGAGGGCTGAGAAAAACGTGGCGACACCTGTCGTGTTCGTGTTCGTGCTTGTGGTCGCATGCGCTATGACGGGTGGGGGTGACAGCCGCCACGACGAAGGCAGAGAGATGGGGGGCGGAACTTGCATTTGAGTTGAAGTTCGGAGTCCGAGCCAAATTAACAGGTAAGGGGGAAGACGAATAGGCGCGTTGGCATCAGCATTACCCCAGCCCAAGGGGGAGCAAGACTGTCGCTTTCCGACAGTCTTGCAACTGCTAAAAACCGGCAATGATAAGCGGGATTCATAGGACATAACAGCTCGTACGTACCTCACATCTTTCCCAGTTCCTTATCACCATCGTCACCACCAATTCCAATGAACTAGTTTGAATGCAAGGCTGATAGCATCGTCGCGCTCGTTGGACTTGATTGCGGCGCCCCCATCTTCGTGTTCAACATGTAGGAGCACTAATAATTGTTAGTATGGTATTGCGTAGAACAAAGAAAAAGAAACACATACCTAAAAAGCACGATCTGACCTGCGCAGCATTTGCTGTCAAAGTAAGCTTGTTCATGGTTTCAAAGGCGTCGAGCGACGAGAATGCGGTTTCAACACCACAATGGAGTCGAGAGGACCATCATCTTCAGGATTTACGATGCGGCCGGAATAAGGGCGGATATGTAAGAGGGTGGGCTGATCTATAGAATGTACCTGAGACAATGGGGGGAAGAGAGACAGGAAAGAAATTGGACACACAACTGAATTGCCCATGTAAGCCAGGTCGCGCACACCGCTGCATCGCGCTTTGCTGCTCCAGGTTACTTCCACTCCTTTCATCCGGGACTGCACGGTGACGGACGTTCGAGTACACCGACAGGTTGGCGCACAAACGGCAGAAGGTCGAGGTGGTGGGTGTAAAACTGAGCAGCTGTGGGTGACCGGTGACTGTGGGTAGACATGCACCGTGAGCAGTAGAAAAAGGCTGCGCTACTGTAAGGGAAATGACAATTAGGATGCAACAAAAAGAAATGATGAGACTCAACATACCAAGGAAGAGGAGAAGCGACAAGTTGGTCGTAATGGGTTGGAAGCGAAAGGAAGGGAGGGGAGGTAAACGTGTCCCGACGAAGACGGAAAGAGACGTCGGCATTTGCCGGCCCATTAAGCGTTACAAAATTCTGGTGGGACTCGGTCTTAAAAGAACGAGTCCTATAAATAGGACTCGTAATCCGTCTGGCGTGTCACCAAACGTCTGCTATACACTCTGTCAGAAGTACGGTGGTGAAAACTGTTTGCAAAGAGTTGACGTTGACGTGGTTCGAGGGTTGATGGCAGGTATTGGTGGCGAGGAATTGATTCAGTTTGTCTCTCCGGAATATGCAGCTCAAGCACAGCAGGTCTATGATCAGCTCAGTGTTGGTAAGCTCTCGTTTGACAACGTCTGGATTGTATATCGTGCAATGCTTCCTCATATGTAGAATTTTATATCAAAGCTTTTGAATTTGCGAATTTGCAGAAATGGACGTTACAAGATAATCAAACTTAATTAATGGCAAGCACTACGACATCTACAAAATATTCAATGTGTTCCTTTGGGTGATGGCCAGCCTGTGCGAAGTGGCTTTGCGACGGGGTCAAGCTCACTGAGCGTCGCTTTTTCAAGCTTAAGCTTCTTACACAATGTCTTGCACTTGTGCATGGCCAACCACTCCACTATTGCTTCACGACCTCGGTCCCAGAACCCAGTATTTTGTTCGAGTCTGCAAACATTTCAATGTCTTTTTCGTAGAAATAAGATTGGGCAACGTACGAATGTGCCTGGGGGTCAAAGAGTATTACTTCTTTGTCAGGTCCGACAAGCCCTAGATACCCAGGCAATTCAGTCATAGTCAGATACCCCTCGAAAGGGTGAAATAACATACCTTGCAAGTCAGTAAGTAGGAACGATCCATGACTGTCAACCAGAACATGATGAGCGAATGCGTCAATTGCTCGGCCAATGTCATCGACACTGTCTCCTGCCTCATTACTCCCGCTGAATTTGCGCTCTGTGTATAACCCTGCAGATGAGAGCAGTGGTGTTGCAAGGAATTCGGAGAAAATGAGTGCTCGACGGTCCTCTTCACCCTCTTTCGGAGGCAGTCCAACATCTGCAGCCTCAACTGACCCAATAAATGCATTTTCCGAGTTCCAGCGAATGGCTATTCCAGTAATTTGTTGAGAGGCAAACAGCGAAGAAATTTTGAATCGACATACCTGGTATTGTTACGTTGTACGCTGTTGCACGTTTGGCAAATGAGTCAGCAAAATACTGACCATAGGCCAAGAGACGCAATTCAGCAGTCAGATCGATGAGGTTTTGAGAGTTTGTCACTCGGATGGGCTTGCATTGGAAGATTGCAAATTTTTTTCCATCAACGAGGCCCTATAAGTAATTAGACAAGAACGTGAAGGATAGCAATGATCATCAGAATGGCATACCTGGAAAACATATTTTGTGAGCCCTTTTGCAATGTAGCCATTCTTCGGTGTATCTCCGATATGTTTCTGCCAGCAGCTGGCAATTTTGATACTGAATCGGTTGCTGTGAATATGCTCATTAATATTCCCTTCAGCATCTGTCGAAAAAGTAGTTTTCGAGATCATGAACTCCTTGTATTCAATCTCAGGCTTTGCTGCTTGACCACCCAAAGGACGTGCAGCTGATTTTTGAGGGCGATATCCGCTCACATATCGGTCATTCGAAGAGATACCTAAACAAACATCGGTATCCGAAGGCAGTAGCTGAACTTCAAGGAAGATACTTACTGCCTGACGCTTTCCGTTTGGTACTTCGTGGCCGGGAGGTGTATGAACTCGCATATTGATGAGTCGATTTTACAGGGGAGTCAGACTCCTGAAAAAATAGAGGTCAGCAGGACCACAGAATGCATTTCAGGGTACTCCATTACCATCTCTACTTCGTAGACAAATAACTCGAGTGATATAGCTCGATTTTTAATGTCAGTATCACTCAGTTTGCCTTCACTACTAAGATGGTGAAAAAGCTGATCGATTGTTCCCACCAGATTTTGCTCAGTAGGCTTGAAAGCATATGCAGTTTTTGCCGACTTAAGGATACCATATGTGACGCTGTAAAGTCATAAGTTTTCTGTAACCAATCCCGAAATAAAACCTCACCGCTCAAAATTCAACACCATCGCTCCTTCCCGCTCTGTCGCGGGTGAATCATAATATGCTACCTTGAGATTATCTTTTGTTGCCAGGAGAACCGCCTTTGCGTGAGTGTCGCTGGGATACCGGTTCTGAACCGGAAGTGTGATATGCTAGAAATTAAAACTTGTGAGTAAATTGCTAGAGAGCGAAAAGGTCAACTTACCTTTTTTAGGGCACCTTTTAAAGGATGTGCATTCAACGTCGCGACAACGGAAATCGTATCTGAACGAGATTGCTTTTTGAGGGCAGATAAGGCCTCTTTCTTGGCCGTTGCAGCTTGAAGGTTTGCATTTTGCTTCGACGATGGCTGGTTCAATCTGTGCTGCGACGCCGATTGCTGGTATTCGAGTGAGCGGCTCATGGTGGACTGCCATTGGGATTCCGCTAGTTGAATTTAACATTAGTGAAATCTTTCGGGGCTGAGATATTACTTACAACCAGCTGTCGTTTCCGATGTCAGTACTGCTTCTGGAGAGCAGGCACCACAAATAGACCCTTTCATGAAGGGAAATACAACGGAGCAACTTGAGCATTGAGGCTGGTTCTAGAGTTAAGTTTATTCAGTAACTTTTCGATACTAAAGAAGTTGCGTCTACCTCAATTGCAGTGCGCTCAACATCCGATGCGGCTTTTTGTAGCTTGCTGCATTTCAAGCATATTGAACTCGCAAGAGCACAAAATTTGATAGCACAGCCTTCACAAACGCCCATGAGTTCAGAAAAAGACGCAGTTTCTGTTTAGATAAGACCAGATGAGCAGCAAATGCTCCTTCGAAGTTCAAACGGTGGTCTGGTGGCTTCAAACCTTATTTTTAATAACTAGCAAGATATTGAAATTTTGTATCAGGCAGACGCAAAGAGTAAATAATGTTCGGATTCACCTTAATTGGCTCTCCTAGCTCATCCAAGGCAAGTGAACGAATGAAGATATTGAAACTAATCCAACATCACGGTGCCAACAAGATATGTTATAGGTCTGGTGATAATTTCCACGTCATAAATGCAGACAATCTACTTGAACAGAGTAAAGATAACCTAAAACTAGAGCTGGAGTGGTATAACTACAAACTCAACGACAGAATGATACCTAAATTCGAAATGAGAGATGATAGGTGCCCAGGAAGAGAATAAAATACCTCACAAGAGACAGCACTTTCGAGCCACCGTCGGTCATCAAACATTTAGGGACATCTAGTCATAAATGAAATGAGTCGAAAAAAAATGCAAAATAAACTTGAAACGCACCCATGAACATGGTTACCGGTTGTCCCTGCAGATATGACACAAAGCGCTCCAATCTATTACCAGGGACTACCCAAAGTCGGAGCCATTTTCGTGACCATTTCTCGCAAATGCCTAGAATAAAGAGCCCACACCAGCCAGAATGTCGAGATAAACTGTTAAGGCGGTGTTTTTTCTCAAAACTCAGCCGGCAAAAATAAAGACGAAAGGCTTGCTGATCAGCCGAACTGTGACAAATATTAGCACTCAAAGACACAAAACCAATAGTGATACTTACAGCTGAAAGTACATGTGTGATTCGGCAAGCAGAATAACTACGGTGACCACGACAGGTCTTCCACGTTGAAGAGCACCCCAAGTTGTATCATCAGGAATCAGGTAGTGGCGCCACTCCAAAGTTGATAGCGTGTCGGGCATGACACCCACACATCGAACACCAAAAACATCAAGAAAAGTTGTGAATCTATATGGCCTGCCTTGTTAGTTCTTTGTGATGAATACTAAAAAATCGCATACTGCAGATGACCGACACTTGGGCTGGACGGTTTTGTGTTACCTTGTAGCCACCAATGTCAGTGAGAATGCAAGAACAACCGAAGACCAAATACGGACAACGTGGGGGATAGAGGGCCACAAAAACTATGGAGCTGTTGTTGAACATCATGGAAAACAACGATGAAAAAAATCGTGCGAGGCTGGCAACGTCTAGATCACAACTGGGGAGAAATTTCGAGGGTAGACAGAAGTGGTCACCCAACCGACTTTTAACCCATTTTTATGAACATTCTAGAAGGTCATGGACGTCAATTCCACACAACAATTGAGATGTGCAAACGGGAGGCACCTTTACGCAGAACATCGTAAGAGCCGCTCTGAGGTAAGTGCCGTCTGGGTCAGGTCATTTATTACAGCCCAGAACACTCAGAAGAATGAGAAGACGCACCGTGTAAATTTTAGCGACATAAACGGGGCCCCCGTGGTTCTGTCTTTCTTGTCCACTGCCAGTGCCCATGGTGTAGGGCTGAAGGGACACCAAAGATCACCGCATCGTCAAGCAAACGAATAAAATTAAGGACATACAACTGATATGAGGTCTTCCAAGGTGCAAGGCGGTGACGTGTCAAAAGAACAGGTGGGCTCAAGCAGCGCGAGCGGTTTTGTTCTGCATTTCATTCTCCGACCTCAACAAAAAAACATGTGACTATTACCCGATGTGTCTCAAAAATATGCAGTGGTAAGAATGGGCACAGGTTTCTTCGCAAATTCTGACATAAAAAGGTTGGAGAACATTCCTGACAGAAAAACATAACACATGTTACGAATATATGGTAAATAACTAATGAATAGGCCCAAGAAAAGTGAAAGGATGATTTCATGTATGACTTGAGGGCTCGTGAGTTACTCGCGGGAATGCCGGATATCGTGATGTAAATTGCATTTTCATTTTAATTTCTGCCTGATACTGCTAGCGCACCGTAGCGTACCAAAACGGATAAGCCGGCCCAGCGCGAGGGATGTAAATTTTTAGAGGTGCCATAATCGTGATCGCCAAATTTACTTTCACCTGCACGCCCTCGTTTGGTTACCCCGTGTACCTGCTGACCCTTTTGCTTACGGCGTTGGGATCTAGCCATGGGGTGAACGTTCTGCCTGGACAGTGGAAGCTGGGCTCGAGACTGGTGCGGTGCGAGGGACGAGAATAGACGATAGATGATAGATGTAACTTGGTACTATTCTACTACACAAACACCGCCACTTCGAACTTCGAAGCTGATATCTAGGCACGGCGAGCCGCGAGTCGGGGTGGAGGTTACCACATCTGCTTCGCTTCCTGAGGCTGGATGAAACTTCTTGGGGACAAGGTTCACATAAACATATTGATAACGGGTTATCATAAGTAAGAGGCAGAACGAGAAGGCACTGGACGCCGGAGAGATCCGCGGTGGGTGCCAGTGCCAGTGGGTGGAAGAGGAAAGAGGGGACCGGGGAGGGGGTTAGTTGGCTGGAGCCGGACTGGGAGAAGTTGGAAGGCGGAGCGGAGTAAGTTTTTGCGCGTAGGATTAGGCGAGCTGGCGAGGTATGCCGTTAGAAGGTTTGCGAGCACGCGGTCCTCGCGAGCCTCGGGGTTCGTTCTTTCGTAAGTATCTGAGACGGTAGAGTAACTAACTCGGGCAGGGTGCAATTAGATTGACTCAGAGCGAGGTGTTGTTGGGGATCGACGGGTGTTCAATTTCAATTTTAAATAAACACGGCAGCGAACGGTGCTGGTTATAGAAATTTTAACTTTTGAGGAAGGTTTGATTCTGAACAACGGGTCCGCCGTGCATTGGAAGGAGATCTGGGAAATTTTTGAGTTAGGTGATGTCATTGTTTGGAGGATGTCTTGCTCTACGTGGCCCAGGGTAGGACTAGGAGGTTTTTTGTGAAGGTTGAGTGGGTTGGCGTGCCGGTATGGAACGGCTGGGTCAGAGATGCTGTATACCGTTATAGTGATTAGATCGCAAGGCGTCCTGGAGGCGTTTGAGCTAAATATGAAAGGTGGTATGTTGAGTGGAGGAGTGAGTTTTGTGATAAGCCTAGTGGCTCGCCCGAAAACGCGGTGAGAATGCCGACGCGTGTAGATCACGCCGTGGTAAGATGTGACTAAAACGAGAAAGCTGCCAAATTGCGGAGTCGCAGTTTATCTTTTTTCACTCCTTCCTCCTTCCACGAGACTCGCTCCTTTTTGCACAATTCATAGATCGCTTTTCTCTCTGCACGTCTGCTCGATAGTAATGAAACGATTCCTTTCAGTGGATGGTACATGTCCATATCTTATCTGTTGGAATCTTGCATCAATAGACCGATCGGATGTGCAGTGGAATGAACTTATTATGAAGGTCCCGTTATCATGATAAATCATCTCATTTTTCAATTTCTTCGCTCTGATTGATTTAATTTGCTGGATTTCTCTTTCGCGCCTACTATTAGGACGGCGGATGGGCAGGGAAAATCCTCCAGGCTCTCTCCCTTTGCTCGTTTCAAATGCTCCATCTTTATTCAAGTTCGCTCATTTCTCTCTGGCCATTCGTCGCCCACCTCTTTTGCATCGTCATTTATTCTTTATTCACCCTCGCGCCATCAGACTCAGTCATCGCTCACGCTCAGTCTTGCCCTCGTTTTTCTGCCCAATGGACAAGCGTCAGATTTAGTGTTTTTCAAGTTTTTGTTCGTTGGTTCACAAAGTCTGTAAACACCGGGTAGAATGCTTTCGGAATCATATTCTCAACATGGTCGAAATGGTCCAGTTGATTTTTTTTGCCAAGAGTGCTCATAGTCCCCAGAATTACCCTCAGTATCCGTTCCATACTTGGGGCTTCAGGCTAGTTTGATAACCTTCTCTACCTGCTGCGGCGACGTTCGATCCCGTTGGCAATTTCACATTGTTCTTGCGCCCTGTTTTCCCTTTCTGAATAATCAGGCCTCGCCGTGGACTTATCCAAACCTCGTTCTCCCGCTGTATTTTAATTGCACTTGGGAAACAAGGTTTTGAGGATGTCCTCGGTTATTAAGTTTGATTACTTGCTAAGACGAAATCCGAAGGGTACTCCTTGCTGTTTAGTTTCCCTTGCGCGTTCGTTCTCGCCTCTCCAGTTACCGTGCCGTATCTTTTTGTACTTCAAGTTATAATTACTAGGCCTCTGAAGTGTTCGTACATGTAGATATAGGTATATTATTTGTGGTCGGTCTCCGTATCCACAAACTCATCTAAGTCAGTACAATGACCGACGAGTGTCAAGACCGAGTCAAATCCAACTCAAATCGCAATATTGGACTGGCTCGTGTGAGCGAAGTATGCCGGTCAGTGCCTTCGACTGTCAACGTCAATGTCAAAGCGGAGCTTGCGGGGTGTATCACCAACTTTGGATCATTCTCGGTTATTGCGAAGCTCGGGAATCGGGGAACAATAAGTACAGGCGACGGTTTGCGATAGGCTATGGGACAAAGTGAAGGAGCCGGCGGGCGATACTATGTCTGGGTTCTATCGTATGCTTTTCGGGAGTTATACGACTGCGCTCCATCAAAGGTCTTTCAAGATTCTTGGCTTTATTAAGTGCAGGACTCCTCAAGCAAAGGACTATACATCTACGAGAGCTCCATTTCGGTATAATTCTGAGAACAAAGCGCCGGCTATTTGTCGAACGGATACTCTCTTAAATGGATAACGTGGCCCAGTGACATTTTTTGGGGCTCGACCTTCTTTTCGTTTCATTAACGCAGTGCGCCTGCTGACCTGCGCGGCCTCTTTCAGGAACGGTGATAACCTCACTGCCAGCGCTTCGAATGGGAAGCTCCGTGTTCGAAGCTTGGATGTGGAAAGAGTGTACTGGAATGGTAGGTATGGACAATTATACCTGTGGAAGGAAGGTGTGAGCCATGCGGTGGAGGAGCATGTGGTTGGAGCTGGCGGAGCGAGGATCGACTATTTTGGACTCGCAGAAAGAGAATTGGAACTTGTCTGGGTCACGCGAGGGCTAGTTTAGCTGTGAGGAACTTGAATTGTACCTCGTAGAATTGGAGGTTCAAATTTTTGGGGTGCGCAACGGAGGCTTGTCAGTAGGATGGTGCCATCGGAAATCATTCTACGAATATGTCAAGGATGGCTATGTTCGGGGCTTCGGCATTCAATTTCTCATCTTCCACGATGCGGCGAATGCATAATCATAATAGAAACAATAGTATTAGAGAAACTTGACCTCTACGTTAGAAGTTGTAACTCCAGAAAAGTTCTAATTAGGTATATATTTAGATATTGTACTTTTCTACTCCTCGTACTAGAGATCAAGGATTTAGACGAAGTATTGGCGCCGTTTTTCATTGTACTGTTCAATACAGTACTCCAGAGTTTTCTGTGACCTGGTACAATGCGGGGTCTCAGGCTGTTCACCACTCAGCTTGAGCTTGGAGAATTTGGCTCAAGTATGGTACTGCATGTGCATGGATAGAATAAGGAGGTGTTAGAAGTACAATAAAAGTACTAGTAGCTGTAAATGCAAAAGTTGTCAATCATGCACTGATCGAGGGCGTAACTAAGATTTTCTCGAGCCTCAGGCTGCCCGCCATTATCTAATCCGTTTTGTCATGTGGAATGTTTCCGTGGGAGAAATGCCACGAATTTCAGAGCCCGACTCTTTGTCTCTGACTCGTTCTTCATCTTACCCGTGATGAGCTCACACGACAATCAAATGGGTTGAGCCCACTAACCTCTTTGTTAGCACGTCCTGGGCACGCTTCGCCTTTTCAATTCGTCCCCTCACGCAAGGCTCTTACTCAGCCACTGTACGCTGTTGAACAGACCTACGATTGTGGCTCTCGTCTTGCGATTTGTGTCGCACCTTTCGATACCCTTTGGACATCTGGACAGCTTGTGCGATCTAACTGGCTTTTTCGCGCTCTACGATTGCCGCTGCCGATCTTGACAGACTCCGCATTGTTCGAGGGCTCTCTGGATGTCGGCGCCCTTGTGCCCTAAATGTCAGAACTGCTTTAACCTGGATTTCATCTGACCATTGTCCTCCTTCGCGATGACGAACTGAGCAGCTCAGAACAAGCCAGTTTCAGTTCGAGCTGGTGCATCGAATTTTCGCTTGTCTTCGTTGATTTACATTACAGCTCTGTTCTGTCACTTCATGACGATATTTCGCCATCTGTATTTGACTGTCCCAACCTCATGCTCCTAGTAAGGCGGTCGCATGGAATCCAGCCAGCCATATTTCCGATCTTTCATATTTTGAATTCTGCGTGCTTGTTGAGGGAAAATCACGGAGGGATGTACTTATTCTCGGTCTCGTCAGCTTTGGTATTGAGGCTCCCCCCACCTTTCTGCTCGTCTCTTGCGCTCTAGATCTGTCTACTTCCTCGTTGTATCAACTATCGTGGTCATTTTTTCTCTCCGTTTTTTCTCTCCATTTCTCATTCTAGTCCGTGCGCGCTCACCTTCGACCTTATGGTTTCCTGCAGTGCTACTGTTCCTGTAAACCTGGAAATCGTGCCCTGTCGCCTGCCTAGCCTTTCCGCTCTGGTGTTTAGAACACATTTTGCATCGACACCTACTTTACACTTCTTTGCTTTGGCTCCTGCACAATGATTACTGTTTAAATATATCCTCGAACTTTGGAATAATGTCGTCCACTATTCATCTGAAGGTTAGATGGTCTCGAAATAACGAGATCTAAGTCTTAAGCTCACGTAGACTTGGAATCAAGAACGGCCTAGCCAAGTTCCAGAATCAAGTCGAGAGTAAGTTGGAATAAAAATCACGATCGTCACTCGGACACTCGGAGAAAACGGAATGAATACAACTCATTGAGTGGACGGGAAAAGATTTTCGATTCCCCGTCCGACGTCGGCTGGTGGCATATCAAATCGAATTTCGAAGCACACACAGCATCGTACATATATCGTGAACAATTGATATTTTAAGGGTGTTATTGCCAATGGCCCCCACCCGCTCCCCACGGACGACTTCCGTGCATCCATACAGGCACTCACTTTGCTCGTCCCGACGTCGGGCCTCTGTTTTGCCTAGAATTCCTCTGGAGATGTGCGAATATGACTCTCCTGTTCCATACTTCCTTCCCGTCTTTACTCCCCTGACATGGGTCATAATTCATGATTATTGGATGAGGCCGACGAGTTGCACAGCTTGCCAGTGGCGGCGGCGCTTTAAATTTCAAGGAGTATAGAGTACACGAGAGTAAGTTCTTTTAATTAGCGGCCGGTGGGCCTAGACGCTAGGCAGTAAAAGGCGACTTTTCGAGGTCCACTTGTGATTGTAAGGAATGGAATACGAGACGCCGTTGTCTGTTGCTTGTATCCAGGTCGTTATGCAGTATGATATAATCTGGAATGAGTCTTTTTGACTGTCGGCGGAGAGTCTTTGGTTAGGCTGAGGCCTTACCCGTCCAGTTGGATAGAAGGATAACTGCAGTTCAACGAGAAGAGGGAACCTTCCGGATCATGAATGTCCACATATAATGGACATACCAGAACTCGATACGCTATCGTTGATTTTCGAGCCGGTTCGTGCCATAATTCCTGATAAATAGCAAGAGATATTCAGGTAGGAAATTACCGTTAGAAATCACCATTCAGAGTATGACGTTGAGAGGCCAAAAAGTTTAAATTGACAGGAAAACGAGGTGGGTACATTCTATCGGGTGACCCAGTCAGCTGGCATGGTATAGAAATCCATGCCGTACTTTATTGATTAGATATTGATATTAAGGTGGAGTAAAATTGGTGATACACGCATTGAATTTGGAAAGAAATTTGCTTATACCCTATGTCCAATTCCGTGAACGCGGTCGAAAAGGGGCTGAACGCGTCGTGCACGTGATGGCCGAAGGAGGAAATGGGCGTGGGATACTCAACGCCACACGGATTCTGAATGCCCGCCAGACGCGTCTGACTCGACCTCTCTTGCACACGACAATTAGGAGACCACTGGAACACACGACTTATACCTTATGGAAACCGCTCTTGTTCATTTATTTCAGATCCTTCCTTCTGGCCGAACACCAAGAATCACTGTAGCCAGTCATAGGCTCGGAGGGGCTTCTGCCACTGGTCCATAGTATCTCGGTCGTCGGATCTTCACGTTCACGCATCAAGCTTCGAAGTCAAATATGGCTTCAGTTTGTCCTAAGGATGGCGCGTACTCTGGATCTCCGTGCTGACCCCTAGTACGCCTAGCAGGGTAGAAGGTTGATCCCATCTTGCCATTGTTCAAACTTCACAATTACGTGATGGCGAGTTGAGCCGCTCCGGGTGGTGGTTTGATGAGTCGGACGGAATGGGTGTTCGAACTGGTGCGTCGGACGTCGTCCGTGATCGTCAACTAAAAATTCGCCATTGTCCTTTCACGCGCTGTTCCTGCATTTACCCAGTCTTTGATCTTCTAAACCCAATCTTAACGAAATGTTGGCCATCTTTGACTCGACTTGCGATTTGTGTGGCTCCTAGCTCCTTTTTATATGCATGGGGACGATACTTGTGGGACCGGTTGGCGCTTCCGATCTGAGTAGAGCTCGTATTGTTCGAATTCGAGAGCTCCCTGGATGTCGAGGCTCTTTCTGCATAAGTAAATGTCAAACACTTTCGAACCTTGATTTCATCCGACCATTGTCCTCCTTCGCAATGACGGATGACGAGTGGCTCAGAGTGTTTGCATGTTGAATTGGATTTGGGTTCGGACTGGTACGTCAAATTTTTCCTTTCCTATTCCTGGCATCATATTTCTGACAGGTATCTTTTTTGGTCTCCCGACTCGCACGGGCATTTTATGCCATATTTGTATGATATCTCTGACTCGATATGTGCTGGTGATGTTTATTGATTCCATAACCTTTACAGGCCCGAGTCGACGATCATGACCTGTCGATATACCAAAACATTTTGAGGAAACGCTGGCTTTAAATGCGCATTTATGGACGAAACAAGTCAAATCTCTGCTTTTTCCATTTTGAACTGCATACATCCGCAAGGCAGATACAACCTACTGTCCTAGATTCAGGTGCGCTCGCAATCCTCAACGAATTTCACCTTTTCACTTGTTCCTCCCCATCTTCGACCGTCCCTTGGTGATGATCGGTTTTTGCGGGTTATATCTGCAATTTCAGAGGACTTTCCATTGCTCCTTCTTACTGATCGTGATTCAATCCGTGCTGTAAAGTTGAGCAATTGGTCATATTGTCTGCTCAGTTGCATATATCCTTCTTGCTCACGGGATTTGTCCTTCTCCTGACACTGTTTTTTAAGTCACTGTCAGGAATTCTGGCTCTCGGTCTAACAAGCTTCTTGTCTGACAAACCTTCAAGCTGAAAATCTGGGAATGATGTAATTCTTGGTCTAATGAACTTTTGTGTCAAGGCTTCCTTACTTCTCTGCACACCGTCGTCGCTCTCGCCTGTCAACTTCCTCGTCGTGTCAGCTATTGGGCTCATTTTTTCTCCCTATTTCTCACACTTGTGCATAATATGCATTAATCTTCGGCTGAATGATTCCCTCAGCGCTATCGCTTCTTTGAACCTAAAGAATGTGCTCTCTCGCCCGGCATGCCTTTTCGCTCCGTCTTTTGAGCAGCATTCGACATCGAGCCGCTTGTTGTTTTGACTCCGGCACAATGATCATCGAAACTTGTTCTACGTTCAACATAATCCTCTCCTTCGCGCAGTTTCAAGCCCATCGGTGGGATAGGCCTATCTGGCCTACCCTAGCAGCTCGGGTCTGGCAAGGCTCGGGAACGCGTCGAGCAGGCGCGCGGTCAGGCAGCACGCAGTGGTGAGGAGCAAGCGATGATGTTCGTCACAGGACCGCGCGGCGTCTACATGCGGACAGGCTGTGCTACTGAGGATATCTATCTAATCTAATCCAGGCTCGGGCAGCTCGGCCCAGAGCTCACTACTACATGTGCCCACCCACACAAAATGCAACGTCCTCGTTGCATCACGAAAACCTGTCTCAAGGTCTCGCTGTCGAAGGGGGAACCCACCCCAAGGTTTTCAAGACTCGGCTCAGCTCGAAAAGTCGGGGGTCTGCATCCCAGTCTAGAGGTGGCGGGGTCGGTGGTTCATAGGGCATGGTTGGATAGGACATATGGGGTATGTAACGATGGCGAGAGTTGGAATGAAGGTCGTTTGGAAAAGCGGGTCGTTGACGTTCGCGCTGGCGGATGGGCTGGGCTGAGCGACGGCGATCACGTCCTTTCCGATGTTGTAAGCTCTGCCATGGATTCACACCAGATCGTAAGTCGGAGAAGTCACGACTCGGAAATGAAGTCGGGGGCTCGCGAGTCGAAGGTGGCACAGGCGGTGATGGTTGAATATCTGAAGGTTCGTCAGACCAGATGAAGGGTGTCGGATCTATAGGTTCAGTAACAGATGAAAGTGATGAGGAGGATTCGGGTGACATAGATGAAGGTGATGAGGAAGGTTCGGGTGACATAGATGAAGGTGATGAGGAAGGTTCGGGTAATGTAGATGTTGGTAACGAGGAAGGTTCAGGTAATGTAGATGATAATGAAGTGGGTGAAAATTCGGGGCAGTGGGTAAAGCATGATGAGAGAAGGGACAACATATTCGAAGGGTGTTTAAAATTACTAGAGCGATAGAAAGGGATAAAAAGCGAGGAGCTCGGTACTGTGAAGTATTCATATGAAATTTTGAGGGATAGAAAGGGCAGAGAAGATGATGAATGATTGGGATCAGGAGTAAACATGGTTATAGGATGGAATTTTGGCTGTTCGAGGAGACGTAGAGAGTCCATATCGATCGAATCGGTTTGGGTGCCAAAGTCGATGTGGATAGGGTGAACAGGTTCAGCGGACGACTCAGTTTTCGCGCCAAAGTCGACGGAGGAGGGTTGGATGGGTAACGGTAGCTCAGTCTGGGTGCCGTAGTCAGTCAGCTCCACTCGCGCAGATTCACGGCGCTCGGACTCTTCTCGAATGGCCGCGTCACGGCCGTTAACGAAACCGCGGTTGAAATCCTCGTCGCTGATTTCCTGAGCGCGTTCGGTAAAGTTGAGTAGTTGGTCCATATGTTGTTGTTCATACTTCGCTTTCAGCTGGAGTTTTGCGTGTTCGACCCCACGGTTGAACTCTTCCTTCAGGAGTGCGTCGAATTTCGAAGTGACCGTGAGCATATCCTGGTCGTATCGTGCCTGGAGCGCTCGTGTTGCCGCAGGTTTCCAGCCATGTTCGGAGCCGTGGAGGTATGACTGGTGTAGCATCAACTCGAGTTCGCGTTGGGTAACTCGAATTGCATCGGTCGGAAGCCGTGTAGCGGAGTTTGTAGAGTCGGGGTAAGAGATAGATAGCGGGGTATATGATATGGTGAAGGTAGCTGGGGCAGGTGCGGGCCAAGAGGCCTGTAAGACGGTGGCAGCAGGGGGTAGGTTAGCTGTTGAATCAGCTGGCTGGGGTTCCCGAGACACAATTTCCGGGCTAACAGTTGGCGGAACAGTGGCCGGTGGGATAAGCTCCAGCTGGAGGAACCTGTTCGCGAATAGACGCGCACGTTGCATGACAGCGACGGTGACAGAATGTGGGATGTGGAGAGAACGATAGCCGGTCTCGGTTGAGCCCTGAAAATCTTGTGGTGCTCGATAGGCAATCCAGGTGTTTCGGTATCCGGTAAGGCTCGTAGTGCTCCCTAAAAGGTAAAGCCGTTCAGTTATGAGGGAAAATCTGGTTGTCGAAAGTGTACGACGGTCTCGTGGGTTGTCCGCTAGCGGTGTTAGTTCGAAAAATGCTCGAAAAGGCGGAGAGCACACGGGGTAGCAGAGATCTGGTGGTTCGGTTTTCGTGGTTATCAGTTTGCAGTTAGAGAGCCGTTGTCGCGAAATGTCGCTTTGTTGGTGTGTCCGCTGGCAGTGTTGGTTCGAAAAGGTGCTCCGAAAAGAAAAGCCGAAGGCTTGGTACGAATCACTCTGTTGTCACCAAATGGGATAGGCCTATCTGGCCTACCCTAGCAGCTCGGGTCTGGCAAGGCTCGGGAACGCGTCGAGCAGGCGCGCGGTCAGGCAGCACGCAGTGGTGAGGAGCAAGCGATGATGTTCGTCACAGGACCGCGCGGCGTCTACATGCGGACAGGCTGTGCTACTGAGGATATCTATCTAATCTAATCCAGGCTCGGGCAGCTCGGCCCAGAGCTCACTACTACATCGGCAGTCAATATTACTGGCAGAATAAGGTGTTACTCGATAACTAATCTAGACCGCCTCGGCTTGCGGTCCAACGGATCCAAACTCTCATATATCGACCGGATTCGAGATTTGTCTTTAAAACAACTTTAAGACCTCGGAAGCTCATATTTCATGACCTGTTTACTCGGACCGGCTTCGAATCTCTCTTCTAGGTTAAAACTGTGCACTTTTTTAGCACGACAGAATCTTGGGCCGTTAATTTGTCATATCTGTTTTCCGTTCCCGCCCTAAAAAAAAAGTGTATCCCTATGGCCAGGGCACATTGGTATTTTTGTTGGCAAACCGCAATGAGGGTCAATGAATCCACAAATCGCGCCGAGTCGGTTTTGAGGAAAATGGGTACTTTCTCATAACACGAGGTGTGAGTTCGCAGATGGAACACTTCGAAATGCGGTTTCTAGCGTCTCTTCCCTGCCTTGCATCACCCCACGTTTATTGTCATCCTATCTTCTCATCTGCAAATGAAGACCGTGTTGTGGGTATTTGTAGATAGTATTGCCGTAGGGATGTCCGGCAGTCAGTCTGTTACCATCAAGACTTTCTCTCATTTCGGATCCTTTCGGCATCGCGACAAAGACCATTAAAAAAGCATTGCGTCAAAGAATTTGGCTGATTACGACACCAAAGGTGTGTTTGTTGCATTTCTCTCTTATCTATGATTGATTTTTTCAGGTATCCAATATCAGCGGCCATTCTGCCATACATTGAATGGTGTCTTATCGCGGGGCATCTGGGTTCCTCTGAGTTCTCGCTACTGTGCTCAGCAAGGTTCCTCCTTCTGTCGGGCAGTCTTATCCCCTCTTGGGCTTTGCGTTTGACAACTCCCTCGTTTGGTTAATTTCTGTAAGTCGTTTATCTCACATAGACTCCGCAATTTACCAATTAGAGCAAAACTGGATGTGCTTGACTTTTAGCTACGCAACTGCTGAAGCTGGCTTGAATGTTCTTTGAGTACAACGGTCTCCTGACACCTCTCGTTATCACCTGGCTTAATTAATGTTGCTCGCACTGTGCAAATCTGCTCCGCATCGTTCCAAGGCTCGTTTTTTCTCTCTGACGTTAAGTATCAGTTTCAACGTGCACCATTCAGGCAATAATTTTCCATGGACAAGAACTTCATGACTCGCGATAGGAGCATGTTGTCCGCATGTCGTTTCTTCTGTCTTCAGCGTTGACGATTTACTTTTTTTGCTATTCCCAGTTTGGTACAGACCGGATGACGTGTTTGACATGTAAGAATATGATGTCGAGGCTGTTGTTTCTTTCGATCTAATCATGCACATTCTCTTGGTTCAGACGCCGCCAGGTCGTACTAGTCTCTCAGCTCATTGGACCCAACTGTGGTCCGAATTGATGAAAAAAGTTTCTTAAGACTCGTGGCCGAGGCAAATCGTGCTACTTATGGACTGTGCAGATTTGATTTAAAGCGCAAGCCCTGCTCTTTTAGATCAGCTATGTTTTGATAGAAGGACGGTCACATGATGGGGGGACCCTGCATCCTTTTTGGCGTGAACATCGTGGTTTGTATTTTGTCCTGTAACCGTCACCACGTACTTAACTCCAGTGATTGAACATGAAGCTTGCATGAAGCCTCAGTGTCTTTCTACTCGTTTTTGAGGGTGAAATTATGGTTACATATAGTGGGCACTTCTGCTGCATCTCGGGATGATAACACCTTTCCAGCAAAATTCCCTGTGCCGATATCGTGAGCTTTTTATGCCTCTGACCGCTGACCTATGATGGTGATTTTGGACGATGGTGATTTTGGAGCAGCCCTACCTTGGCATCCAGTCTTCTTCGACAGCGAACGATAGAATCTCTTGGTATCAATGTGAAATCGAACTTTTCTGAGAGCAAGCAACTTTTGTTCTAGTGGTTTCAGCTCGCTCATTCTGCTTCGTGAGTCCTTATCTCAAGCCGTTGTTGCGGAAATTTTGGAAGACCGTTACACATATTCATGCTTTACTTCTGTCCCTGACAGGTTTTCGACATTCGGAGTTGATCTCGGACCAATGGACGAAATGAACAAGGGTCAACGTGGATCTTGTTGAACACATTTGCGATGCAGTCGCATTTTTGGGCTCTTCTCATCCCGTCCTTTTACCTTGTCCCCCTTTTCCTCGATTTGCTTCGAGATTTATTCCGTAAAGGCGACATCTCTTAAAGGTTGATCACCTTCATGACTCCCGCTGCCATATTTTTTAGGGTGGATATCCCAAGATTATTTCGTTATGCCATCTGTAGGGGCCCTCACCTCATACATAGATATCTACAACCCTGGCAGACTGGTTGAATGCGAGTCTCGATTTTGAGAAGAAAGGTCTTGCTTGGTTGGTTCCTTTAGGTAAGGATCTCTGCTGATTGTTCTATTCCACGCTGATCGAGTTAACTAGTCATGAGAACCCGTTGACCAGAGTTATAGTCGCTCTTTTTGGGCCAATTCAGCATCAACGCAGTCCACGCTCACGTTGGTGTACCGTCGTAAAATGCCTAAAATGAAGAAACAAGTCCCACCGACTACAAGACGACCAAGTGGGTCAGGTCTACTGTTGCTTCCCCTGATTCAGTTGTGGCGCTTCCATTCAGGACGGAACGTTACTCGGTTACAAGACTCTGATACAATGACAAAAAAGCTGGATCGGATAGAAGTCATGCCATTGCATTCAATCTTGGACCAATATTTTGCGTTCATCCGATTTATTTCCTCCTTGTCGTGGCTCCTACAAATCTGCTCTTTCGCACATTGAGCATCATAGAATACCCAAAGGTAGAATATTCTCTGGCGATCAGTCAAACAGAATGCGCGGGGCGCTAATCGTGACGTTTAGGTACCCCGCAATCAACAGAAAGCATCCGCTTCTCTTGGCTTTTTGCACAACTACGAGCCCTCTGTCATCGGACCTCTCGTGTCTCCGATGACTGTTGGTCCTGGCAGAGGCTACATATCAGTCGGTGACCCATGACATTACCTAAAGGGTTTAATCACTGTCACGGCGCTTTCTCTCTATCAACACGAAAGCGAAGGAACCTCAGAGTCCGCCACTTGGCGGTCGTCGCAGGGTAAGTCCAGTTTCTGGAAGAATGGAATGATTTTCTTTCCGATTGAAAATCCAACCGCAGACGAAAATGTCGATAGGAAAAATGAAAACACCGAACTCCCAATATGGCTTCTAGTCCTAGCGTAAAGGTATTTAAGGCCTCTATCAGCTCAGTGTCTCACCAGACACCAACCGAATCTTAATACTCGCTCGACAGCCTCCATTTAACCATTTAACATGTCTACCAACGCCAGGAAACTCAAGTTCTCTGCCAATGGACTTGACAAAGAGCTAACCCTCTTGTTGACCTTTACCCCTCCCGCTCACGGGAAGCCATACGAAGACGTATTCCCGACGTGCTGGAGTAAGTTTTCAAACGCATTCTCAATGTTGTTGCTTACTTTTTTCTTGTAGAGGTCATTACTTTGAAGAAGGGCGGACCTACAGGGGCTCAGGTCGAATACACGGCGAACACTGCATTCGCCGCCCCCCAGGTATTGTATCTATGCCCTGAATTGAATCTCTAATTAACGACAATTCCAGCTCGACGACGGAAATTTGGTCACAGCGTCTTCCTCTGCTCTTTGCGGCGTAAGCAAGCCAATTTCTTCATTACGAGTTCCAGCTAAACTGCGGTAAACAGACTGGCCAAAAGTGCACCATCGTTGACGATGGCGTTGTCACTCCAGCCGTACCAGGAGATGCAGGTTATCTCATCTGCACTAACGAGACCGCCGCGGCCACGGACATAGCAGTCGTAAGTCGTTATTGGTCCGCTTACTACTTACTGAATACTTAATTTTGGTTTGACTTGAAGGGATTTTCTGACGACAGTGGCGGCGACGTAGAAGCTGTCCTTGTTTGGGACAAAGTCGCGTAAGCTCTTCCGTCATCGTCAGCTGTACTTAACTTATCATGATTGCATTCGAAGTGTTAAATCCCGTGTTAGGGCTCAATTTACCCCGTTTTTGGAAATCTACGCCACTGACGACTACCAAGGTGAGTTCCTGTATATCCTACTCCGGTATTCTAGCATACTGAACAAAGCCGATTTTTAGAGACCCAAATGCTCAGAGGTGCGGTTGAGAGTCCGCTCCTCTGGAAGAAGAATCTTCAGACTCTCAATAAGCAGACGACTTTGACGGTCAGCGTCGACGGAACCACTGGGGCAGTTATTATCAATGATCATTGAATAGAGTAATCGCGGCCTTTTCGAATCATTTTGAATATTGTAAAAGCTGTAAGGACACGTCAATAAATGTATCTGTTTGGGAATTTGTATTGCAATGAAAGTCAGACTTCAAAGTTACGAAATATGAGATATGGATCAGGAGTGCATGCATGTGTTTCGTTCGCTTTGTGTATCCTTTGCCTGTCTAATGTTGTTGACATGTCTAAATCCGCCTTCGTCTAAGACTCAGGACTAATGCATGACGGTCTGCGTTATGCTCGTTCCGCCTTGACCATCTGTTATTCAGTTTCACACGTGAATCTTGGCTTAATCCAAAGGTCCGAATTCGAGTCAACTGAACGTACATAGCTTTTCGAAGTTGCGAAATCGCACTCCTTTAGCGCTTAATATTGGAACTCGGTGGAGAGGACATAACATTACTTAACTCTAAGCCAGGATATTTTTCCGAGCATATAAGAATTCAAATAGTAGAGTACGGTTGAACGATAAACGATTCGAATATCTTCGTTTTCAGTTGCTTGGGGAATATATATTTACCAAACCAAGCCCATATGCAAAGTAGAGTTTACCTCGCCGTCATTGTCTCATCTCTGGTACTCTGTTGCCGCGCCCACACCATTCGTTATTTCATTTGACAAAGTACAAGAAAATTGGACTTACTTTTGCCACATAGAGACTAAATCTGAGCGTGTGGAAGGCTTAGAGCTTGAGGCTTGAATGTCAAAAATTTTCATTGACCAGCCAACTTGCTGCAACTCTCCAAGCGTTGTCAAATTTATACCGAGCACTGAGCATGGCAATATTTCTGACCCACAACGAGTGGTAGAAAAGAGAATCGGTCATTGGCGTATTAATACGAAGTCATCTAAATAAATAACATCGTACAAGGTAGATAAGAAACGAGTCGAAGGAAAATACAACACTTTGTATGTACAGGTTGTGAGATTACGTTCAGCGGACAGTACATTAACGCTGGCGAGGGCCATTGTTAGCTCCTGGAGGCTGAGCTGCGGCTCCGCATTGCGTTTGCCCTACATTCCCGTAACTTGCACAATATCCGTTGTGATTGACGTTGCCTTCATCGGTGTTAGGATCAAGCACGCTCGTTGTCAAAAAAGTTATACTCACTGAGAACAACGGTAACAGGGGTGCCGTCTGGCAGACGTTTATTGAGAGTTGCCGCAGTGTTTCCATCTAGAGAGACTAATTGAGAAGATATTTCAATAGATATGAGGTCCTCTGCGCACTTATGAAGTTCTGCCAGGTCGCTCCTTCACCTGTATGTAGGACGTCAGCGCATGGTTTATCGTGTCAATTTTCTCAACAAACTTGAATTCTCGCCCTTAGGCATGCATCTTGTAGCTGATCCTGCACCGCCTGAAGGAGATCGTCAGATTAAAAGTTGCGGATATTTAGATAAGTTGAGCCTACCTTCGGATGTCGAACTCTTTGGCTGCTCGTCACAACTCCAGTCTGAGCAAGAAATAATCGGTTTGAACAAAAACATACGACGCCAAAAGATAATATAACGTACCAGCATTGGGATTAACTTGCCAACCACCCGGCGGTGGACCGCAACTCCGTCCGTGACTGCAGCGATTGTATCCCGCACACTCCGAGTCACGACGGCTCGCTGGCGAACGCTCGACATGGATCGCCCAAGACCCGCCCTTACCTATTCGTGCAAGGAACGCGTACAAGCGTTAGCCACGGACGATTGATGGAATGGCGAAATACTTACAGTAGACATAATAGCACTGGTTTTCGCAGACATTCGGATAACTACAGATTTTGTAGGTTATTCGAGAGCTATTGAAGAACTGAGAATGGACAACGTACTCATCGCAATCAATATCGTAATTGTACGCAATGCGTCGAGTAAGATTCGTGAAGATCGGAGCGGTCTGGCTGGAAAAAATTTTCAGTAAAATCAAAGTTCTATAAATTGGGGAATGCCTACTTGGAGATATCGATAGTACGCTTGAAAAAGGTGTCCGGCTCATCGTAGTTGCAATCAGTAGGCGGGGGCGGCGGTGGCGGAGGTGGAGGAGGAGGCGGTGGTGGCGGAGGGGAGGGGAGGCGGGGGGGAGGAGGAGGGGGGGAGGAGGGGGAGGAGGAGGAGGAGGAGGAGGAGGCGGGGGGGGGGAGGGGGCGGAGGAGGGGGAGGAGGGGAGGGGAGGAGGGGGAGGAGGTGGTGGCGGGGGCGGGGCGGCGGGCGGCGGCGGAGGAGGAGGAGGAGGAGGAGGAGGAGGAGGAGGAGGAGGAGGAGGAGGAGGGGGGAGGGAGGAGAGGGGGGCGGGGGAGGAGGCGGTGGCGGAGGTGGGCGGGGGCGGTGGGCGGCGGAGGGGGTGGCACAATTACCGCGGGACTGCTGCTATAGTGAAGCCTGGAAACCATTTGTAAGCTGAGAGGAGATGTTTAGGACTAAAATTTACCAGTCATTGAAGTTGGTGTAAGGAACAGTTGCACCGGTCTATGAAAGACTAGTTAGCTATCCACAGCCGTAGTTAAATCTGCCAGGGGACACTTACATTAGCCCACGCAGAAATCGCGCTCCACCATCCTTTAACGACGTTTCTGCAAATTATTAAGTCAGAAGTTATCTACGTCAAGAAGAAATTTGTACTAACACATCTGGGAAGACCGAAGAACCTGCGCTCGAGAGTGTTCGGTAGTAGAAGTCAATGTAGTTTTCTGCCAAAATACCACCTCAATAACCAAGAATAATGCTAAGCAAAAAAGAACCTACGTTGAGTAATCGGACAACCTCCTGTCGCCCAGGCACAACTACCAACTATTCCGGCATACAACTAGAGTTCATATGATGTGAATCACTGGCTGGTGCAGTACGGTGTCAAATGCACTGACGTTATAATCCAAAGAGGGCTGAGTTTTGGGATCGGCAGGAGACTGTCCCTTTGTACAAGCAACAGCCTCGAAGACAGTCGCGACCTGGAGAACCGTGACCAATGAAGACAAGCTTTGACGAAAAATCCCATGATGACCTACCGAAGTACACGTTGCAGCAGCAACACAGTCATTGCTGGTCCAAAATTGTGGCTAATAAATTGGCTTGTAAATAGGACGAACAAAGTGGAGGTGCTTGAAAGACTTACGCTCGCAGCACATCTTTGAAGAAGAAAATCGCAAGATGCGTCGCTGGCAGTGCGACAACCGCGACTTTGTAGGTTTCCGGTGGGACTAGCTTGTACTAGAACAGAGGAGTGATGAAGAGCAGATACACTCAGATATATCAAGCTGAGTATGCGCCTCATCGTGGGGCACGAATGAAGAGGGAGGAGGTCTGGTCGAGGCATTTATACCCTACGCTGCCGCGCTTTAGTAACCATGACCCGGTAAAACGATTATCGATATCCTTGTGTTTCATGTTTCTGCATTCGTATACATACGACGCCAGAACCCTTGAGTGTACGGCAAAACATCGCAGAGAGCTTCAAGTGGAGGAAGAACGAAAGATGAAAGCTCCGCAAGAGACGGTGAAAAATTACTTCCCAGGCCGATTCGGGAACAATTGGAATCTTAATCGTGATGCCAAGGCTACCATCTGGCTGATAACCGACTATTTCTAACGCTTAACTCCGTACTTGTAATTGTCAGTGCGCAATTTTTTATTCTCCAGCGGTATTACAATGCTTAAATCGCCGCAACAAGAATGGAGAGAAGCATTGCGTACGTTTAGCAGGGCTAAAATAACGAATGAACAAGTCCAGTCAGGGAGAAATTTTCGAAGTTTAGCCAATGAACGTCCATTATTACTGCCAGTCTATCAGTTGAATCACCTGCTGATCAACTCTCTGAAGCGCAAAAGGGTATATGTGTTTCGGTCAAAACCATCGCTGTTAGTGAGGATGATCTACGCACATGCAGCGAGCGCCGACATCCCTAACGCATCGGCTTGTCTTGCCTCCGTCACGAGGCTCCAACTTCAACCGGCCATCGACGGTCGCGCCCAACATTTAACATGAGCTCCGACATGAACTTTTCAAGCTATCAAAGGCTTGGCCCAAGCTCTTTGGAAGCTCCCAGCTGGACTCGAAGACACAGGTGACAGAAATGAAGAACTCCGTACTAATGCTTTCAGCCCTGCAGCTTTGAGTAACCTATCAGTGCGAAAAGAGTCTATACGTAGTACGTCGTTGTGCACTGCAAGGAAGACTTATAATAACGCGGTCTTCTACTTAGTACTTCATTCATCCCATATACATCATGATCAGCGTCGAGTAGTTCCGGATTTCGCTCCGGAACGGGCAGGACTGTGTCCAAATGTTACGTAATTTTTGTGAGTTCAACCGAGTCCCGACTATGTTCCAAGTTCCTCCAGTCACATTCTGTGTCCTTCGCGATGTAGGAAAGTCTGCTCTCGGTTGGTGCTCTCGTTGACTTACTTTGTCGCGAGTGAGAAAGGAGCTCGGGATTGCTGGCTGAGAATGACAGCTCACATATCCAAAACCAACGTACGCTCAGTTTAACTTTGAGTTCACGTCGACCACTCTGTTCTCCTGGATGTCTTCCACCACTCCATGTTGATACCTGGCGCTGATAAAGGGCACGCGTCGGACCGGTGTGGAACTATGCCTCTGGTACGTACTCCCTCTCCATTTTCATTCTCGAGTGTCTGACATATCAATGACAGACATGCGACTCGCTTCGAACGAATGAAAGCTATACTCTTTTGACCCTATTCCGTTGCGCATGCTTCTACCTTCCTCTGGTATTTCAGTTAAGGGCAAATGTTCAGCCTGTGGACAATTCATTGGAATTCGTATTTGGGCATGCACCGAGTGTAAGGGTGGACAAACGTTGTATCGCCACACATGAGACTGATGTTGGGCAAGTCTACCTGATCTACCTTTACATTTTGAACTGACACTTCCCCGCCAGGCGGTATAAAGACGTCTCGACCTCGTCCGGTGACTCGAGTTGAACCCGAATGTCGAGGGACACAAATACATGTTTTCCATTCTTCTGATACAACCGTCGTTTATCCATCCACACCGCTTCGTTCTCTTGTTCTTGGCTTTTATGTGCTCAGATACGGAACTCGCTCTCGACCGTGGTTCCATGCTTCGCTCCGAACAAGACGGCCCCGAACCACTTGATCAGCGCGGTCATTGTCGGGCTTGACCAGTCGGTGCCAAGAAATTTCCTCGAACGTAGAAGTGGGTGGTGTAAAAATTGCTAAATTGGCGAGCTCGTTGGGTTATGGATGGTATTACGAATGGTTCAGGCGGGATGAGGTTGATTGGTCAGTCAACATTTCCTTCATACTCCATTTACTTATATGTTATATTCATAGCTCTTCCACGGATATCTTCCATCTATTTCTTTCGCAGCCTTCCATTCTGAAAAACGAATTGGAGAAATTTTCAAGGTTGCCGTTCTTTTTCTTTTAGTCCCCTATGCTCCTCGCGGACCTCTGACTGTCTATTTCACTGAAAGGCGGGTACTCAAAAGGCTGGTCTTAGGGTGGGGCTTGCCTGCTTCTTGTATTCTAGTCGTCCATCGTCTTAATTCCAAGGTTAATCGGATTCCCTATATCTGGCAGCTCTGGTTGCGCCTGTAACACTCTAACTTTGCAGCACGCCTCATTCGGAGATCCGACCCGCCATTTTTTAGACCAACGTTCGTCGGCAACGTCGCGGGTATCTAGCTCACGTTTCCAAGAGAAGTTGACAGTGCACTGGCATAACTAAAATAAATGGCCAAAAATGTGTTCAATCTCTCACCTTCGAGTGCGGTACATCTGGATGGGCAACCACTACATTCTGGTTTCTGAGCTCCTTGCTGGACGAACGACGCATAACCGAGAAGGCTCTGACGCCTCGATTAATGGCTATTGGTGTTCTATGAATCACCAGCCCGTAACAACGAGGTTGCATGGAAACAAAGCAGGTCGGGCGTACTGTGTGATCTCAGATGCGATGTCCCAGACGGGTGCAGACTCGACCCGTGTTCCAGTCTGAGGAGAACAGGTGGTGGTGGGTAACCCATTTACTGCGCTGGCCGATACCTGCTCTTACACTTCCCAAGGCGACATCAAGGATGCACGTTTGCGATGACTGGTAAATACGTGGGCCAATTAGAAAGTCTCGATAAATGACGCGTACGTCCTAATTTCATCTGCCAAGTCAAGTTCATGCAAAGAGAACGACGATATACTTAGATTACAAATACAGCGAATGGGATTGGTCGATATAATTGTCCCCAGCTGATTTTGATTTCGATTTTGAATATTTCTCGTCCGTGTCAGTGGGTTATCTTTCGATAACAGAACCAGGCGTCGACCAATGTGGAGTCATACCGCATGGAAGAGGCATCCACATGGAAGAAAGAAGTTCTTTACCATTTCATGCGGGTTATAAATTGGACGGTAAGTCCTCTGATAATTCGCATTTCCTAACTTCCCAAGGTCTTGGGCAAATATGTTTCTCTCAAAACTGCTGTTTGTAATCGGCTTCTCTGTTCTGATGGCTCGAGCTTCAGCGGTGCCTGGGCTTGTATTCGATCGCTTTGTTACTATGTGGCTCGAAAACACGGACTTTTCGTCTGCAGCTGCTGACCGTGAGTTCATTCGAAACCGCTTATAACTGCTGATCCAAAAAATGACTTCGATCGACAGCAAGTCTCACCGCGCTCGCAAAACAAGGCATTGAACTCACGAACTACTTTGCCCTTACTCATCCTTCTGAGCCCAACTATGTCGCCTCAGTTGGAGGGGAATATTTCGGCATGGACAACGACAACCTCAACCATGTCCCGGCTAACATCTCCACCATCGTCGATCTGTTCGAGGACAAAGGCATCGATTGGGCAGAGTACCAACAAGACATGCCCTCGACGTGCTTCACCGGAATGGCTGCTACCAACCCGAAAACCGGGGCGAATGACTACGTCCGGAAACACAAGTACGTCTTTCGGTCCAAGTTCGTCATCTCACCTCAACTTTCTCCCCATATCTAGTCCGTTAATTATATATGACTCCGTCGCGACCAACACAAATCGTTGTGCGAATGTCAAGAACTTTGTCTCCTTCAATCAGGATCTCGCTGCCAATGCCCTCCCTCAGTGGATGTTCATCACCCCTAATATGAGTACGTTTGCTAGCGCTATTAGACTTTTCTCGCACCGTTTCTAACAGACACCGCAGCGAATGATGGCCACGATACTAGTGTCACTGTTGCTGGATCTTTCAGCCGCTCTTTTCTTACCCCGCTTCTTGCGAACCCAAACTTCAACACTGCAAGGACGCTCATCGTCCTCAGTGAGTATTTTGAATTCGGCGGTTTCAGAAATCGTCTGATTTGGTTTTTGAACAGCCTTCGACGAGAACGAGAGCTCAAGCCAGGGTAACCGAGTCCGTACTATACTTCTCGGGGGTGCAATTCCAGCCTCCCTTGTCGGAACCACGGATTCCAATTTCTACACCCATTACAGTCTCATCTCAACTCTTGAGGCCAACTGGAGACTACACACCCTTGGGCGCTACGACGTCGGTGCAAATGTCTTCAGTTTTGTTGCTGCGGTATCAGGTGATACGGTCCGCACCACGAACGTGAATAGCGTCGAGTTAAATGGTTCATACCCGGGTTTGTTCAACTCGGCTAAGAAAGCGCCAGTTCCTCCCCCGAATACCAGCTTGACGATCAACGGAAGGACAGTTTTGCCGGCGATTGTTACAGGCTGGGGATCAGCCGCATTTCAGAAGTGTACGCCTTATAGCGGTCAATTAGTCCCTAACTTTTCAGGTAGCCCACCCACCCGCCCAGCTGGATGTTAATTCAGCTATGTATAGTAACATGTTCTGTGTAGAAGTTAGCAGCTTGTTGTATTGAGAAGATAAGAATATTAATGTCAACGTGGGCTCGAGTTTGGAAGAAAAAATTAAAAATAAATTTGCATTCGCCCTCTCATCAGGTAAGGAACCAAGGAACCTGATAAGTGTGGGCCCTGGGCGTCGAAGAAGCTCTGCCGTCAAATGATAAACTGGTTGATGAATATCCCTATCAGGTCGTACTCGGGCATCAAAGTCGGCGATGATGTGGTTAGAGCAGAAATTACATGAAGTAAATAGGGTAGGTAATACTTGAGTAGATATACAATTAATACAGTGTAATTTAATATTACTGAGAACCTCGAAGGACCTCTGAGCAATAAAATTAGTACAAATTTAAGTACTATCAAAAGAAGCTTCTCTGATTTAGTTGATATTTCTTGAACTGAAAAGGAGGATGGTGGAAATTATGCACGGCTCGAAGAGCCCAGCTTGGAAAGCATCACTTGTGATTTCTAGCAAGGCTTTGGATTGGTCGCTTGTCACACTTATTTTTGCGTATTGTTCAGGTGAATTTGGTCCTGCGCTATATAGCTAGAAGACGACTGTCGGCGCGCAACTCGTTATGGAGAAAGAGGACATACATAAATTCCACTCGAACGCGGAACCCAAGCATAGGACTTTCCGCCAATCATCATGGTGCGATACCTGGAGGGAAAGATGGTCAATTGTAGGAAGTTTATTTCTTCACAAAAGTTGCTTACGTTTGATCGGATGCTAGCTTCAAAAAATCCCCCGTAGGCTGTAATGGGATGACGCCAGTTGCCTCCAATGTCGGACGGTGAGACCACCTAATATACGCAAACGAATCTCCAGGTTTGGAAACCACTGTCACATTGGAGTTGGTTCGGACTTCGAAGAATTTCCGTTGACCGACACCCGTCACAACACAGTTGAAAATGTCGATTTGGCGATTGAAGGAAGAGAACTCGAACGTTAAAACCGATTTATTGGGGTTTTGTTGTGCAGGAAGAGCCCCGAAGGTGGGCGGGTGCGAGGGATTTGGCCTCCATGGACCGGCGTTGATAGATTGCGGATTTTGAGGGTTATACCAGCCAGCCTGTGCATACGGATTGTTCCCATACATTGCGAGAATTGAAGGAGGGAAGGGGTTTTTTGGAGTGTCCAAGCGCTTGCGGGTCCATTTAAATAATTTTGAAATTGGCCGAGAGGCCATTGTATTCAAGCAATTGAGTTCCCTTCAACCACAACGGAGAAGACGACGTTTGACTAAAGCTGAAACTCCTAGCACGTGAGTGCACTCCGAGCAGAGGTGACCGGTGTAGTTGGGATGATCTTTGACCTAAAACGTAATCCGATGTGCGCTTTGCTTCCTTTCTGGGATGCAAATCGTTCCGGAGGATCGAACTCGACGGCATCAGCCACATATTCTGAGTCCTTTTGATCTGTGTTGATATAAGTGCAGTCACGGGGCATCAGGTATTGCGATGCCAGTTGCAAATCCAACCTGTTATTTCTGGAACATGCTCGAAGATTATCGTACACAACCTTGATTAGGATAATTAACAAGCTTTCAAACAAGGGCTGTGCATAAACGCACGCGACTATGAGCACCGCTTATATAAGTTTCATGTTTTTTCCTGTGTGGTTCCATTGGCTTGATGCTGGTTGCTCTGAACTGGTCGTTGTTCATTATGCGGGTCTGCATTCTACTAAATTCCTCAACAGCGCCCTCAGGTTCATATTCAGCGTTGAGATGCGAAATCTTGCAACTTGCAGTCGGAATAGAGACAAAGACTCATCCTTAACGCCGAGCATCCCTTGGGATGTGTTTAAAAAGCCCGAGGGCTTCGTCATCCCATTTGATCCGGTATGCCCTGACGGATCAACGGAAGTGCAGCAATGCTGTGACTTTTAGTCTGCTCTTCGACAATCCAGAACGGCGCTTTATATTCGATATAGGACAGATTTTACTCTATATTATTGGATTAATTATATAGTGAAGCTAGGATTATAAATATACATTGATAGTGGGTGTCGTCTATTAAAAGCGATCATTCTACCCCATAGCTCATCCCGCCGTCTTGGGTGTGCCGTGATGCTCAGTTAGGAGCATCAGGGCGACAATGGCTGGCTCTAAAACTCCGAAACTGATGGCTTTGGGAGTCACATCGAGTAGCATAAAATCACCTTTCCGGTAAAATTTTGCGCACAACTCGGGATCGCCTCCCAAGTTACCTGATCGGTACAGCTGTCCATCCCGGATCAGAGTCATCAGATGATCGGGGGGCCGAATTACTCACGTATATGATCCGCTTATGGCGCTCCCATACATATTCACCAGTGCTCAAATGAATAACCCTTGCGCTTAACAGGAATTAGGGTCGCCCATGTCCTTTTAAATTATTCGAAACGTACTGCGTTGCCTCGGGTGAACGTGTAATCCATTCGCACACTGGTCGCGTCGTCAAGACGTTCTCAATCTCCACTGTAGGGATGTTGGCCCATTCGATGCGAGATAATACAGTCCCATCCTTTTTGGCGAAAATAGTAGTCGCCGGTTTGGTCTCGAACGACTCCGTGGAGATTTCGAAAAATATTTGGTGCCGAGCTCCTACCACCGTACAATCCAGAATGTCTCCATCTGCCGAGACAAATGTGAGGCGAGTCCAGTCTGGAGAGTTTTCCAAGGGTAATGGAGGAAGCGCGCCAAAGATAGGCGAAATGGGTGAGCTAAGAGTCCATGGTTGGTGAGAACCAGGCGCTTGGTTGTCCGGATTAAACCATCCAGCTTGTGCATAGGGATTTGTCGTACCCATGGAGAAAGTTTGAATGACCTAGAAAAAGAGAGGTCTACTTTGGTACGAAAGATTTTTATACTGGTGGTTTGCATGCTGTTCCAGATCGCGGAACAGTCTCCCCAACGAAAGCAGAACATCGACAGCCATTCACCTTATTGTCGCGGTCTTCTCGGAATGCAAATCGTACGAACTCACATATCGAAATACACCCTCAGCGCCTACAACTTGGGGAGTTTCTGCAAGGTTAGTCGTGAATTGGTGATGTCGGGCTCGTTGACACACCTAAGCGGCGAGAAATTGCCCAGGCACTGTTACACGGTCCGGATATTTTGGAGTGGCGATCTCGGCCATGGGAAGAACAACCATCTGCGGAATATTACAAACGTGGACAGGCGGTACTCTCAACTCTCAGGGTGTCAAATCGATCATGTGAAAGGCTATGCTCATTGATCATTGAATATTAATTTTAGAGATAAATTAGTACACGAGAAAGCTTCGAAGAGGTGTAAAAGTAAAATAATGCGGCGCGTTTCAAGTCAAGGAAACATCAGTACCTTGTAGATGCACGGAAGAAAATCGACACCGACGCTGAAGTCACCCGCCAGGGAAAGATAGTGTGGTCGTTTTCCGCTTTGATTTTCATCCGAATGCAATCTCGCTGCACGGTACAATAAAAATCCCATGAACACTAAGAAACTCGAAGGTGAAACATACAACTTTGAGGTATTGCGCTTTATCAGGATTCAGGACCCCCTTTGGGTCGTTCGACACTCTGAGAAAGCTCCATCTCTGATTCTCAGGCATACCCACCCTGAAGCACGTGCTTCAAGGCTGTGCTCCACCGAACCCATTGAGTCGAACTGTGCCAAGGTGCAGCGGCGGTGCATTCTGCCCTTGCTCGTCATTGCCCTATTCTAAAGCAAAACCGCCTTGGGTACAGGTTTCTTCTCCAACACAGGAACGTCCAGACTCCAATTGGTAAGCGTCTTGGAACGTGACAAAATTTATAACCACGCCGCTGAACAGCGCCGAACCAACAGTTTATAACTTTCCTGAGATCTAACGAATGTCCGCGATTGCCCTTGCTTTCACCCCACTATGTTGTCAGTATTCCTCAGCTGCTGTGTCTCAGTCTAGTGGACTCTGTCTTGCCTCTGGACAACGGGATTTCTAGTTCCATAACCGCTACAGAGGCATATCTGTTTTGGTTTTCTCCTTCAAGTTGTGGTGGCAGATTTCTTGCATATGGGTTTCTAGTTCTGTGTCGGCGTTGTAATTCATACCGCCCTTTCCAACACCGACACTGAAACCACGATCGAATGTATGTTGAATTATGGCCAAAAGATTATCCAGCATCGTCAAGCGCCCACTCAACTCATTTACAAGCTAGCCGGCGGAGCACGGTGTTACTGGCTTAAGAGCCTAGCGATATCACGGTCGCTCGGGTGGCGGCTTTGTCAAGATCTCCGCTGAGTACAAATCATCAGATGTCCATTACTGACGTCGGTCGACAGCGCAAACTAGGCTAGTAGCCTTAAATGACCGAGAAACATGTTGCGACTGAGCTCGCTGCTTTCTGGAGACACGGATGAATATTCACTGTGCGGCCAGTCGGAGTCAGTCGTTCTGACGGTGTCCCATGTTTTTACAAGCCCGTAGATATAATGTCTCAACTTGTGAGTAAATTCCGGCACATATTTCAAGATTGGCTTACTTGCAATGGACAGGATCTGTCACGGTTCTAGCTTATCCGACTTTCATATGTACGTCGTTTCAATTACGCGACTTCCAATATCCGTCGTTTCGAAACCCCTCGAACAAAAATTTACGGCCCGTGGAGACGAATCTCGTTCACTAACGAACCGGTCGTAACCAAACGAAGCTTGGGCTCACTCCACCTTTCGAATTAACTTCTGCTTTGCATTGGCTGCGGTGTAAGCAAGGGAATAGATGGTGTGCTCGATTGATACTGGGCCTAGTTTCAAGCCTTCTACTTATGTGCGTCCAGTATCCTACCCTGAAACAACCACTCGTCCCAACCCCATACTCTCCAGGAGCTCTGACCCGATTGCCGGTTTGGGTCCTGATCCACTGGGCGGCGGGTCCAATGCCTACCGATGCTTATTCTCGGAGAACCGGTCCTTGCTAAGGAAAACCTCGACATTCCTGGCTTTCCAGAGGCGATCACTGCTCATATTTCTCATGGTGTATCGTCGGTGGCTGCGAGTGGAACCTATGAGACTGTCTGGTGAGCAACGGTGTCTGCTGCATCGATGAAACTAAAGCTCCTCACCGTCCGAGAGAGGGATTTGCCTGTACGCATTTCGTATGTGGACGTGCTATGACCTTCAACGTAGTCGTTACGACGAACGTCATTCGGGTTCGACTGATTGATGTCTGGCAAGATATCCACTCGACTGTTTAGGCTGACCATCATAGAATTTGAGTAAACTTTCCCAAGGCTACCAACGACAGCCTGGTAATATGTCGGGTGTCCAGGAAGCAAGGACAAAGCCAGATTCAGGATTGCAACGAGGGCTATGTATTAGCTTAGTTCTGGGAATCGACCTCAGAGAGTAGCTTACCAGTGAAAGTTCCTGTCTCAATTGTCAATCGGATGATTCTGTTGACCAAAATGGATGTATCCTGGGTTCTATCCTTTCGACTGGAGAGCTAGAAAACTGCGTTCATTTCACGGGTGATGAAACTAGTGATACAAAACAAACATATATAGTCATGCTGATTGCGATGATTGCATCACAAAGGGCGCTGCCACCGTTCCAAATCTATAGAAGACCGGATTAATACATAGCGCTGCAAGGCGCGGTTGCTTCTCACCCCGAGTGTGATGAATGAAGATCTCCCGAGGAATCGACTGTTGAAAACGGCCCTCTTCGACTCAACCCCTGTAGCAATGGCACCGCCGAGTTGGAAGAAGGCGAGCTAGTAAAAAAGATGGTTTAGCCGTGGAATTCAACAAAAAGTTGAAGCTGCATACAAAAAGTACACAGCCAGCGACAATTCTGGACTGTGAAAGAATTCGAATGCGGTAGGCATAGAATGATTGAACAATAAAGCCCACTGGTGAATTAAGGCTCGCTCTCCACGTTCAACCAGAAATGATCAAACATACCGATTCCACCCATGATGGGTACACTAAACCATATGGTGCCGATCTCGTCGAGAAGGATGATGTTCCCAAAACCCTCCGCAAACTCATGAAAGGCGCTTTGCGTTAAGAGGCCCACCTGTGTTGCCTCGATCAGATACACCCCAACGACGAGCAGCTTGACGCTGTGGGGGTCATTGGGGAAAGCCAGATAATATATGACTGTCAAACAGGTTAGAGTGCGAGAAGAGGCACGGGATGAAGTGAAAACTTACAGATTTGCAATGAGAGGACGCCAAAGAAGCCCCAGTGAAGCATATGTCCAACCAACTAGACCCCATATCAGCCTTTGCGACGATCTTATGCATAACTTTGATAATACGAACCAAAGGGCCTGCGCTAACGACAACCGATCCCAGTTAGTTCTCAAACGATTAAGCCATAGTGCAGAGCGGAACGCACATTCTGCCGATATTCGCTGGAACTGGCGGAAGCGCTGTCGACATTGTGAACGAAGATGACCGTTGAGAGCAGGCAGGGTTCTCAGGCTGTCCATCGGCGAACAGCCATGTTGATAAGTTATTAAGCGGCTGAGGATCTATTTTTGTGTTGACGTCCCCGCCTGGTCTCACTCGGAGTATGAAGGCATGTTCATATATGGGGTGGCTTTTCGTTGAATAACTTACATTCCCTTCAGTATATCTTATTTGCTTTTTCCGTTAGTTATTGGTCTCAGGCTGAACCACCTACGGAGTCGAAAGCGCACCTCTTAGCCTGCAAAACGAACTTATGACATGCATGACAGTTTACGCCGTATCGAACTAATTCGGTGTCAGCAAATCAAAGATTTGAATTTTTATTTTTGGAAGCACGGACACGCAATTTTGTCGGAAGGTGTCCACGGTGTCGTCTGGTGAAACAGACACTGAGTCGTTTCTGATATCAAATGAATTTGGTTACCAGGACGTACAGTTCTTATTCTTAAAATCGGGGTCTTGAACTTCAACGTTCAACCTGAGCTTGATATCTTGAATTCGTGCTTGAAAACGCGATGAAGAAACATGCAGTGGGTTCGTGGATACTACATTTCTGTCACGATTTTTTTGTCACGTTATTGAACACATTTATGTCACAGACAACTTTTGCCTCTTCCTTGCTTCCTTCATGCAACATTGCTCGTTCTAGCGCCAATCCTCTCAACGACGACGATCTAGAAGTCTAGAAGTACGTTCTCGTGAACCCTTCACTAGCATGTTTCGCAGCTTTCTCGAAGGACTTGGAATGGATCTTGTAACTCAGAGCTGTAGATCCACAACAAGTGGGCAGAAAAGATCTTTAAGGTGTGGTATTGGCTTCCAATTTTTCTTATTTTTGACGTATTATCATTCAAGCGCACCTCATCTTGGCAAACATGTTTTAATTGTACACTGACGCCTCTCGGGTAATGGCGTACACCTCAGTTTGTTGGGCAGGAAGACACTGCTGCAAGGAGTGAGAATTTCTTCAAGAAAGATGGAAGGCTTGATCAGTGAGCTTCCTTTAACTCCTTGTAGTTTCCACGTCAGTGACGAGTAGATTTATGTCCGGTTGAAATCGCGCACTGGACCATCTAGCTGCCGTTTACGACTCAAACCAGAAGATCAACTTTCTTCCTTAGAATTCTCGAAGGTGTTGCTTCACTCTCTCTGCTCAAGCCTATGTCGTTACTTTGGTCGACATCCTCTGTCGCCTATTCGGCGTTTCGAATGTAGTCCTCTAACTCTTCCAGAGGAATATAGAGCTGCTTCTGTCCCACCTATCTCCCCGAATTCGATTTAAAGACTTCCAAGGTTCGTATCCGCCGTTTTAGTACATAAAGGTAAGGATGTACATTTATTCTGCCAGTGGGCTTGTATGATCGCTACCTGGGCGGCTTAAACTGGTAGCGCACAGGTACTATCTTAAAGCGGTATATGTCGTGGGGCCCCGAAACCTCTCAGTTTGAATACCTCCTTGAGGAGCGGCTGTTGAAATGCGCTAAGTGACCCTGGTCATTGTCTGTTTGACTGATGGTCATTTTTATACAGTATTGTACCAAAGCAATGACCGACCGATCATTGCTAAACTACGAAATATTACTCTTTTTAACACGCCTAAACCGTCGCGCGAGTAGGGGTGGTAGGAACAGCGAGGCGGCCCCAGGGTGCTACTCCATACTTGCCTTCGCTTTTCGCAGAGGCCCACTTCGAATCATCGAAGTCTGGCTGTTCAAAACCATTTGGAACGTTAGTACTGTACTTCCACGTCCCGTCACTGATGACAGATATAACTGAACCAGGACAACCCTCTATCTCCAATTCGATTGCAGCAATGAGACCAGCTGGCCCTCCTTCGGCGTTGGCTGCGTTCACTGCAACGACAACTTCCGACTTGGCCACCGGCTGGATAGCAATCGCATAATTATGGATGGCGGACCATACGGCACCTTTTCCAACTAGTTTTCCTTGGAGATAGAAGGTGAAGTGGTCGTCGACACCCAGAAGGACTCTGGCAGCAGTCGCGGCTCGTCCGTGCGGTAGGGCGATGGTCTTTCGGAATGCGCGTGCGCCAATTGGTGCATTTCCGCCCTTGATCTCGTTCGTCCAGATCCAAGGTGATTCCGTGAGGGATAGAGCCTTGGAGGATTTGGCTGGGCAAGTGGCAACGGGGACGGGCTTTGGAACCGGCTTTGGCTCTGGCTTTGGTTTTGGCTGCTTTGGTTCATGTTCTGACTTTTTAGTTGGCTCTGGCTTCGGAACTGGCTTTTGCACCGTGGTCGGCTTTGGCTCCTCCGGTTTTGGCTTTGGCTTTGGCTTTGGCTGTTGTGTTTTCTCGGGTTTGGAGGATGACTTCTGTTTCGTGACTGGCCTATCACTTGGTTCTGTTTCTGGTTTTTCGACTGGCTTTGGGACAGGTTTGGTGTCTGGTTGCGAGGTAGAGAGTGTTTGTGACGTTGGACAAGGAGTGACTTGGCCTACGGCTGGTTTGGTAAGCTGTTCCGAATTTGGTTTTTGTTTGGGAATGGGCTCGGGCTCCGGAGTCGGTGGTGTATTTCCAGACGAAGGGTTAGCACTCAACCAAGATGCTCCGGATCCAAGCACCGTTGCAAATGACGGAAGCAAGTTATCCCATGGGCCTGAGCCGTAGTTCGCTACAACCGTTGCAGGAATCCATCCGCTCTGATCGAACGCGGGCTTTTCAAATCCTGCAGGTATAGAGCTGCTCACGCGCCAGGTTGGGTCGCTGAAAATTTCCTCGGTGAAACCGTCGGTGTAAGGAACTTGGATATTCATAAGCAAGCCAGCGGGTTTAGGGACGCTCAAACCGTTGGTAGCTCTGATGGCAAACACGTTTCGACCGGGCTGGAGGGCTACCGAAAAAGAACTTGCAGCCAAGGTACGCTGGCCCAATCCTATATGAATACCGTTGACGAATACATCGTAGAGATCATGTGCCGCGATGTGGATTTTGCACGGAAGAAGCGTTTTTTCGGGCTTAGGGTAAAAATATCTTCGAAATGCGCGAAAGCCTGGAGGGGCGAAATGAGTCTGGGCGATGTCGTTACTCCAGATCCATTTCGAATTGTTAAAATTTTGAGCAAATATTTGTGTGGCGCAGAAAACGAGGAGGAAGGCCGCGATTACTGATAGAAAGCAAAGAATATCATTAAAAATTGAATTGAGGCGAGCAGAATTTTTACCTTTGAAGCTCATTTTGTTGGTATGCCTAAGTATGAGTCAAGGAGATGAAAGGCGACAGATGCCAGTCCTGAAACCCTGTTTTCATAGGAATACGAGAAGAAGCACGATGGAGCTTGAGCGATCGAAAATACCCAAACATAGTTAGAAGTGGAATAAAGATGCAATTATTTCAACTTTTACGGCGCTTCTAAAACCAACATATGGAAGTAACTAACATACATAGTTTGATTCCTAGCAGCTAGAATCCAGGAAAATTAGACCACGTTTCGTTATTTTCCAGATAGAAAACACACTCCCTCGGTATAAGAGCGCTTGGAGAATAGAAAGCAAAGCCAAAAAAAAAAACTGAGGCTTTTACACGGCGTCCGAATTCGTGGATATTTGCCAACATACCCATTTAGCGAAGTGCGAGATTGGTTCTGAATTACTCCACAACCTAGAAAATGTGCTAGGGAGTTGTTTTAATGTCTAAAAACTTTAAAATGCGGTCTATGTGGTTAACAGAATTCAATCAAAAGGTAGGGATGATGTTTCGCAATGTCAGTTGTCACTTCACCGCCTTCCACCAAAAATGGAAATCATTTCCAGATGCAGTGTTTTGATGGCGGTGGAAAAATGAATAGCCGAACTCACAGTTCCGGACATTGGTCCTGCTATCCCATCGTATATACGATGTGGTAAATCCTGACTAGCCTTACAAGGACAGAAACCAGACGCGTCACTGACACATGTAGCATCGCTACGGAAAAATGACCGAAAGCCGGGCCGCCCGACGCCAACTGGCAACAACACAGCGTGGAACGGCATCAATGTCGACAGAGCTCATGACCAGCCTGTTTTAAAGCAGATACTTTCATCAGAAGCGAGCACCTAATGTCGTGGCTGGTCTACAGCATCGGTATAATATCGGGAAGAACTTTCTTCCACTCGCGTGCATCCTACGACTTGTGGCTTCGATGTCTCTAGGTCTTTGTACCAGCGTCTCCAAAGGTTTCTTGATTGTTCTGATTAAATGTAATGGAAGCTGAGAGATGGCATTTCCAAGCAAACACAAACGTGGAGGGCCTGCTGCGGCCCCCGCTTTTCGAGGAAACGGATGACCTATAAATTCCACTACACGGCTGAGGATTCATGCCAGACTTCCAAAATGTCGACATCCTCAGCTTTGCGTCGACTTGTTATTCTATCGTTACTTGCGAAATGTGCTCTCTGCCTTACTATCTCCGTACCTCTGGTAGCACCCTCGACGGCACCAACACTCTCGCCTTCCTTACTTTCACTCTCGATTGAACAGGACAGGTGGACAGACTGGGTTGGAACCACCTCGAGAAATGATTTTTTCTTCAACACCATGAATAACTTGGTCAAACTTACGGGTGAGCCCCCACAGTTCAGAATTGGAGCCGACAGCGAGGACCGCACAGACTTTAACCCCGATGTCCAGGTATGTTTTCAGCCCAGGCATCACTTACATTCAACTAACGAAAATTTGGTCTAGTTCGTTGAGAACGTTTTCCCTGCACCGAACCCGACCACTCCCTATCCCGAAGCGTCAAATAATATTGTCGGAGATGGCTACTATCAAGCAGCACAATGGCTCCCGCCCAGTAGTTTCGATTGGTCTTTCCGCGTTTCATCATCTCACCGTTATTTTTCTGTAGACACGCACGTCATCTGGGGTTTAAACCTCAAAACAAACAATCTAACATCTGTGTTCCTCAACACGAAATCACTTCTGAAAGCCTTCTCCTCTTCGGCGATCAAAAAGGCTGGAATAACGCTTGACTTTATTGAAATTGGAAATGAAGCCGACTTCTATGGTCTTTCATTATCCGATTATATCCAACGGTGCGCTCTCTTGCGCTAAATCTGGAAAATTATTAGACCCTTACAGCGCTGCCCGCTAGTTGGACTGCCTTTGCTACAAATGTAACGGCGGTCGCTAACTTGTCCCCAACCTCCAAAACAAAATTCTACGGTGGTGCTTTTGCCCTGTCGTCTGGTACGACTACAGGATTTTCGCCACAAGGGCTTATTGCCAATGGCATACTCTCATCCCCGGCTGGTTCCTTGATTACTACGTGAGTAATTGACGGACCATACCTCGTGGTAGTACATCTCGTACTAACGACGTAAAAACCAGAATGTCGCAGCATCGGTATAGCGGTAGCTTCTGTGCCGGGAATGGCGGCCTCCTTCAGGACCTTATGACCAAAAGCACTATTCGAAGCAATCTGACGGTATTTACCCCCGATATCGCAGCTACGCGTGCACAGGGATTCGATTATGTCCTTGGAGAAACCAATAGTTATGCTTGCCATGTAAGGATTTCTACGAAAATCAATCTGAAACAATGCTCAAATGTTGTTCGCGGCAGGGAGCGCCTGGTGTGAGCAACACTGCTGGAGCTGCTATCTGGGCACTTGACTATGTGTTATTCGCGTTCGTAAATTTTGGGTTATCGCTTTTTTGTCCTTCATCTCAATCCCCACCTCGTACTTAGACCACAAATCGGAATTTCTAAAGTATTCCTCCATCAAGGAGTCGGCTACAAGTATAGTATGGTGCGTTTTCTATCTTTTTTATATGACCACAGTGCGACTCAATTGGACTTCTAGATTCAACCCGTTGCCCTGACACGCTCGCCTTTGGACGGTACAACGCTGGCGACCCCACTTCCAGCCCACATCCAACCCCAGTATCATGCGGCACTCATAATTGCCGAAGCTATTGGGCGCTCGGGCAATACTCGCGCGATCGAACTAAGCGTCGACGATGCTAGAACGTCCGCATATGCGTTCTATAACGGAAATAAATTAGCTCGGGTTCTGCTCATCAACTCCGATGCCTTCCTCACGACTACGACAACGCCACGAACCAGTACTCAAATTAACCTGGATATCGGTGGCGGACCCAAAAGGATGTCCGTCAAACGACTCTCAATCCCGTACGTGCTTCTACTCTCTGTGGTTTAGTAGTCTGAACGAAGTTATAGCTTTGCGGACTCGACTTCTGGCTTGACCTGGGGTGGGCAGACATATGAAACCAGCAACGGAAAAGCCAACGGCTCCTTGAAGACGACCAAAGTCGACGTCTCTGCTGGTGTCTCCATTCAACAAACCGAGGCCGTCTTGCTTACATTCGACTGAACGTTAACAAAATGAAAATTTGTTTTGAGAAGTGAACCTCACTACACCTTGAATAGCCATGAATATAGTAGTTACGTCTATCTATTGGTCTCAGAATAATATGATTAGGAGGATATTAAATCTGAGTGCCGCCTCCCTGTGAAATTGCCCTTCCAGCCGAAAGATCTGACGCCTTTTGAGCCATCCTATTCTTCTGCTCGAGTATAAGAAATGACAAGACAGTAATGTCTTGAATCTCAATTGCCTCGGGTTGCAGCGCCAAAAAAGCTTTATGGACAACGATTTGGCCATCGACCACGCGCTTTTTTGATTTCTCAAACCAGGCAATAGGAGTGTCAGGATCGGAAGCGAGATAAAGCTGCAGAGCGTGCAATCAGAGGATTCAGAGTAAAAACAAGAACGCAGAATTGAAGGTCATACGGAGAGCTGGTTGACGATGCTCGCTTTCCAAATATAACCTTTCCCGTTTTCTTCGAATGTCGCTGGGCTAGAACGTATAGGACGTCGACCAAGAACGCGGGAGGCATAAGAATCAAGCAAACTCACAAGTGGATTGAGGCTACACCACCGTACTTAAGCCAACTTTTCACTTTCTTTGTTTCTGTTCCCCTGATTGTGATCTTGTCCGACACAATTTCACGTCGTTGAAGAAAAGCCAGAGGTGCAAAAATGTCATACGGAGTGGAGATGGTAGTTTTGTTTCCCGAGATATCCGTCTTCACGGTGTAGAGAATTTCGCCATTTCCCCGTCGATACAGTGTCGTGTTGTTCATGTTGTCAGGATCCAGTATAAAGACGTCCGCTGGCTCGTCGTCGAATGTGGGGTTGACGAGGGTAACTTCTGATTGCATTATGTCTGTGAGAGGCGTGTGGATTCGATGCCTAGGTTTTCAAGGGACAAGAGCAAAGTGAGGTCCGTCGAGTCCGCATTTAAGAGGCTGGCTGGGGAATGGAGATATTCGAAAAGACACTGCCTCGAAAGCCATCAGACCAACCGGAGGCCAAGCACCAGATTGACCAAGCCAAGCCTGGATGCTGCCCAAAATTCGAGGCCGGACAGCGCCTTTCCTGAGGCTAAATCAAGTCCCTCGCTCAATAGCGATAAGTTATGTTTATCTTTGACATGACAATACTCCTGAACATATGTTACATGCCTTGCTTATAATCTTCTCACAATCATGACCACCAACTTCGTATCTGCGAGTCGTGATCATGGGCTGCGGAAAACTAGGTCTATGGTCATGGGTCACCGATAATTTCCCGAATCCGAATAAAGACTACCAATAATATCGGATCAGGTGTTGCAAAGCTGTTATTGAGGTCAGTGTCAGCTGGTGTCAGAACGTTTAATATAGGATTCTAAGAAAGAGCATTGGGACTACTCCAACTCTACTACAGTACCGAGGGTCGTTTCCTCTTGCTTCGTCTTTTCTCTCGCCAAACGCCCCTTTCCTCTGGCAAGTTCAACGTCTTTCCAGTTGATCTTCGCAGAGTCAAGGAGGACCAATTCCTCATCATACTTCTCACAGAACTTCTGCACCTCTTCCGACCACAAATCTGGACGCTCAGCGATCACCTGTCGAATCCCAACGAAAAACGCGTCTAGAACTTCGAGATTGTGCATTACCAGGAAAGAATGAGCTGACATTTCGTGCGTGTGCAAGAGGTGATGGATGTAGGCTCGCGTATAATTAGGACGATAGATTGGGTCCGCATCGGAAGCCCGGGCGGGTTCGCCTGAGAATTCTGGAGTGTCCACGCCATGAAAGATGCGGTCGAGGGATGAAACAGGTGAACAAGCAGCACAGGGGCAAACGGGAGTCGAAGTCGATGGCGAGTCGTCTCGAGCTAGAGCTCCGACGAAGGCGTCGGACAGAGGGCTGAAGTCGAGAGCGTATCGCTCGTCGTAAAGATTGTGGCCGATATCACGTTTGCTTCCTGAAGTAGTCCTTACTGGAAATTCGAAGTCGAGAGCGACACCAACGTCGGCTGCCCTTTGTGCCCAATGAGCGTCGAAGAGGTCGATACCGACCGAAGAAATATAGCGCAAAACCTCGTGGGGAGATTCGGTTGAATTGATGAGACGGAGCTTGCTTTCTGGTAGGGATGATAAAGAGGTCCTGAGGAGAGGGATAATTTGGTCGGTATGAGAGGGAATGACGGGGTTCAAGTCTGTCGGCGAGAGTGGACGGGGAATTTTGTTTTCCGTGGCTTCAAAAGACTGACGCAAAGGTACGAGGTCGAATGAGTAGCCGGTTACTCCTTCGTCAAGCGTCTGTAGAGGCTTGATTGCCTCTGCTTCAGGGCCAAACAGTCGCTCAAGTAGGCTATCCGAGAAAGCCTTGCGAGCAGGGATGCTGGTCCCGCCTGACATCTGAACGAAGACATTGAGCGGTGACTCGCCTTCGGGGGGACGTAGGATGGTAGAAAGCCATGCCGCCGATCTCTCGATGCTCTTCGTGAGGCGTTTTTGCGAGTAAGGGGGATTTGTGAAGGGAGTATCTGCCAGGGCAAAGACTACATCTGGTTTACAAGCATGGATATAGGACCGCCAATCAGCCGGTGTTAGCTAGAGGAAGGCGATTAATTGAAAACAACCGATGCGGCAGAACAGTTGACACGTACCTTTCGAACACCTCGCAAGCTGTACACTGAAACATGGTTCTGACCATTCGGCGGCATCTCCCTTCCATCGTATGGATCTCTTGCAGACAGAGATAAGATATGTTTCCCTGGATTGAACCCCAAGAACGAATGCAATGGATTCTCCCTGGGCTGTAATGTCGGCACGGGCGGATTATGCTCTAAACTTAGGTCAAAATCACTATCAGAGCACCATCTTATGTCGTGAAGCTCACCATATCCACTCACAAGGTCTCAAACGGGACATTCACCCAGCGGATGGCGTTTGTTCGTCTGTGGTGGTCTCGCGAAAGGTGTGGAATGACACCGCGCGACGTGGCGGTCAAAATCCCTGGGGTTTGGATCTGGATAGGTTCCGCGCCAATCCCTGAACGCCTGGAGATGATGGTCCCTATTCTTGGTCCATATCGCGTCTGGGATGAGAGGGAAAAGCTGAAGCTCGCTACGGCAGTGGGCTGCGACATGGTGGAACAGAAAAAAGAAATTGATCGATCAACATCGTCAAATTGATGGATGGGGTAATACCTAAATGTGGCGCTGATAAGATAAGATTGAACCTGGAGGTCAAGACCAAATTATTTGAGCAACGAATAAGGCCTTTTTTTTGATTAGAAAGTTCTCCAGTACTTTAAAAACCTTCGGATGAGCTCTTACTAGTAGCTGGGAACCACTTCAGCAGGGTTCATTTTAAGATCGCTTTCGCTCCTTCCACGCACTTTCTCCCATATTCGATGGAGTGGTCTGACTTCGCTACTGACTGGTGTATTTTCTGCATGCCGTATGGCGGATTCGAGGACGTCGTCTCGTCTGACCGCAACTTCTTGGCTCCAGCTTTCTCATCTTCAGAAAATATCGGATCAGTCATTGATATATTGCATACGACCCATGACTTGTGAAGGGAACGGAGACTTGTTTACGCTATCTAGTGACAGCCCTTGGATCCAATGGAGAGACGACCGATTTAGGGCCCCAAAAGAGAAGTCCTACCAAGAGTGCGGATACCCTCCTTGGATCTCTGTCTCAACTGGAATCATAGGACCATGAATTGTACTTGCTTCAGAATACATGAACAATCGGGCATACATAATCGGAGATACATGGGACCAATTCTCCTGAAAACCTGTGGTAATCTTTCTATAAGTCCCCCCCACAAAACTTCTGGGTGCTTTCCGATTTGCATTGAGCCAACAAGCGAGAAACGTCCTTTGACAGGGAACGATGCTTGGCTTGAATGACGTCTCTAGTCTAAATATTGCCTTCACAAGACCTAAATCTCCGAAGCATGTACTCAAACTGATTGCGCGTTTGAGAGGAAACATTAAGCCCAACACGTGACATCAAGATTGTGCTCGCTGTGCCTATTTATTAAAAATCTCGATTTTCGTAGTAGATAAATAAACAGACTGGCGGGCTTTTTATCTGAAAAAATGCAATAAAGTGGGTTCTTTTCAAACTGAATGTGCTCGAGGCATCATGTTTGTTGAACCGCATTGAGATCTTCCATCTTACCCAAAAAGGAAAAGTCCCTGGCTTTCTCTGTCAAGGAAGACCCAATGTTCGGATTTTTTTACGGTACTTCAGACACCAGTGTCATGAAAGAACGCTCAGGAAGCTCCGTTTTACCCGAAAATGGCTGTTTCTCGCTTGGCGGGTGGAACCAGATAGATTTTTTCCAAGATTTTTCACTGTTTGCGAAAAACGACTTAACTAATATTACGGGCGCGTCTATAAACTTACGTGAAAATAAGAGAATTAATTAGAATTTTGTTGCCCAAATCTGACTCTCGTGCTGCTGGAACCTGCTGCTCGTGCGAAGTTGCTCCTATCTCGCGTGACATAACGATCCGGTGACTGATTCTCGTCACGCGCCACGGTTCATTTTCAACCACGTCCTTCTTCCAACAACTTTCTTTGCTGCTTCGACTATTCTCCAACTCTATCGGTGGCCACCACATTGCCTCATGCATGGTCATGGGTAGAATATGCCTGATAACGGGTCTAAATTGGGCGCAGGTGTTCATAGGTGCTCATGGGTAATCGGTATCCCCGTCTCCGAGGTGTACTGACTACCGCGTTTGGACTGGGAGTCGTACCAGGATCTCCATGATTTCAAGCCGACAGGTCAGGTGTTAAATTTGACTTGATGATGCCGTCGTCCAAGGCGGCTCGGTGAAAACTCGGCGGAATTGCATAGTCCCCAAAAGCGCTTATAAAAAGTCGCAGCTTTGTTCTGCCAAAGGCTCAAACTTATCCCGCGTCTTCAACCCTACCTAGTCCCTCTACATTGAAGGTAAGAGTCCTTACATGTGTTAAGCAATGAACTGTTGGGCTCAATGCCGAATAAACAGGGAAGATATCGGTGCTGAATGACCATGCCGCCATCCGACTTCGCCAACGCTGACTTGACCGAAATATTGGAGAATTTGACCACGGACGAGGCGATTCTCTTGACGGCTGGAGTTGGGTCATGGCATACGCACGCTGTCGAACGATTGGGAATTCCAGCTATAAAGGTATGTCGAGCAATTCAATGCATGGAGCATACAATGTTCATCCGTGTTATAGGTTAGCGATGGTCCGAACGGTCTTAGAGGGAACCATTTTTTCATGGGCACACCCGCGAAGTGTCTTCCTGTGAGTCGGATCTCATGCCATTCCAACCACGAACCCAAGAACTCTACAGTCGGCGACTGCCCTTGGCGCGACTTGGGATACAAAGTTAGTCGAAGAAGTCGGTTTGAAGTTGTTGGCTGAGGAAGCTAAACTGCGAGCTGCGTCCCTCATCCTCGCACCGACCTGTAATATTCAGCGTGTAAGTTTCGGCTGCTCAAGAGAGACTTTTTGGCCCACTAATGTTGTGACTTCAACAGAGTCCTCTGGGTGGACGTGTACGTTGATTACTCTTTTCTTCCATTTAGAACTCGATGCTACTCTTTCGTAGAGCTTTGAGAGTTTCTCAGAAGACCCCTTCCTTTCTGGCATCATCGCCTCGGCATACGTCAATGGTGTTCAAAGCGGTGGAATTGGGACAACCATCAAACACTTCGTGTAAGCTGACTGTGTCTCGATTTTCACTTACGAGCCGTCTAATTTATTTTTAGTGCGAACGACAAAGAGAACGACAGAATGGCCTATGACAGCATTTTGAGCCAGCGAGCACTCCGCGAAATCTATTTGATGCCTTTCATGTTGGCGCAGAAGTACGCAAAGCCTTGGGCGTATATGACCGCGTTAGTTCATTTACCAACTTACAAACGTGACGTCTGATTCTTATGAACCTCCAATTTATAAATAGTTACAACCGTGTAAACGGCCTTCATGCATCAGAAAACCCATTCTTAATAACGAAGACTCTCAGGGAGGAGTGGAAATTCGACGGCATGGTATATCCATTTTCTTCTATAGTCGCCATTTTCTGAGCTTCGCGTTATCACAGGTCATGAGTGATTGGTACCTCCTACTTCTACTACAAGCACGAAGCCGGCATCCTGATTCGTTTCCTCTACAGGTATGGCGTATATAGCATCGACCATGCCCTCAAAGCTGGTCTCGACCTCGAGATGCCTGGAACCAACAAGTGGCGCTCCCTAGACCTCGTCAATCGTTCTATTCAATCGCGGAAGGTTACCCTTCGCACTATTAAACAACGTGCCAGAAACGTGCTTCAGCTTGTCCAGAAGTGCGCTAAAGGTTCACCAGAGGTTCGAACCTTCTGTCCACGTACTCCAAGCTTTCTGACAGTGAGACCTTGCTTCAGATTCTCGACGGAGATGGCATCGAACGTACCGTAGACACACCAGAATCAACTGCTCTTCTTCGGAAAGTTGCAGCTGAATCGATCGTCCTTCTGCGAAAAGAGAACTCGATTCTGCCCCTCAAACCCCATGAACTAAAGAAAGTTGCCATTGTGGGGCCGAATGCTAAAGCAATCGTCCTAAGTGGAGGTGGATCGGCTGCATTGAAAGCAAGCTTCTTCGTTAGTCCATTCGATGGGATTGTCAAAGCTCTTGAAGAGGCTGGGAATGATATCAAGGTGTCCTATAGCGAGGGTGCTAGAGGCAAGTCTAGCCGAATTTCCTTCATTCGTCGTTCTGAGCTTATGTCGTTCGATAGCGTATAAGACAATGCCGTCACTGGACTACGAATTATTTACACCATCTGGAAAACGTGGCTGGATCGGGTCATGGCATAGACATCTCAACGACGACAGCCTGACACCCGTCGACGAAGTCTTTGAAGAAAGACTCGTCGATGAAACAAGAGTTTTCATTAGCACATCCCACCCGAAGGGGATCACAAAGCGATGGACTTTGAAGTTGAGAGGTCAACTAAAGCCCAGAGACCGCGATTGTACATTCGAATTCGGTTTGACTGTCGCTGGCAGAGCGAAGGTAAGTCTCAATCGTCTCCCAAGATTTTGATCTTTCTTTGACCTTCGTTTTACAGCTTTACGTTGATGGTAATTTGGTCATTGATAACTGGACCAGTCAAGTCCGGGGCGAAGACTTCTTTGGCCAAGGAACTATAGAGGAGAGAGGTACATACCCCGTTAAGGCCAATGTCAAACACGATATTCTTGTCGAATTCTGCAACGTTCGCGGACCGGCTGAGACCGACAAAGTAGAGGCTTTAATGGATAGGTATGTCAAATCAATGTTACTCTTGACCGCTACTTCGTCTGACATTTTGACTATGCATCCAGTAATGCCGGTATGCGTCTTGGTGGCGCTGTCGTCGAGGATGCCGACCAACTTCTTGAAAGCGCTGTGAACCTTGCGAAAGAAGCAGACGTAGTCATCGCTGTCGTGGGATTAAACTCAGATTGGGAGACGGAAGGATACGATAGGACAACATTGGCACTTCCCGGCCGAACTGATGAGTTGGTCTCCAAAGTCGTCGCTGCCAACCCTAAGACTGTCGTGGTTACTCAATCAGTACGTTTGTGTCGTACCCATTGGATTTTTTGTTTTTCACTAATGATAATGGAAATGTTTGCAGGGTTCGGCTATCTTGATGCCTTGGGCAGACTCTGTACCTGCAATTGTCCACGCCTGGTACCTCGGTAACGCTTCAGGTGACGCTATCGCAGATGTCCTTTTCGGAAAGCATAATCCGTCTGGAAAGCTGTCGCTGACTTTCCCGAAAAGAGAGGAAGACGTGCCATCGTTTGGGCACTTCCATTCCGAGGATGGGAGGGTAAGTTCTTCTTGACTCGCATGGAGAAACAAGCTGACGGATTAATACCCTCTGTAGATACGATATGCTGAAGATTTATATGTTGTCAGTTCTACTTTGGATTCTCTTGGCTATCTAAACTTGACGACCACCGACAGGGCTACAAACACTACCAGCATCGTAACCTTCAGCCGCTTTATGCATTCGGGTAAGCTTTTATTTCGACTTTCACTCATCACTTCTGCTTAATCTCTTACAGACACGGCCTCTCGTATACGACATTCAAGCTAAGCGACCTCAAGCTCTCGCAACCTGTCGTAACAACCAACGAGTTCAACTTGACTGTCTCAGTGGCCGTTACCAACACGGGTAGTGTTGCAGGTTCCGAAGTCGTCCAGGTCTACGTCTCCCTCCCCAGTACCTCTGATCTCACGCATCCGGCGCTCCAACTAAAGGGCTTCGCGAAAGTACGAGACCTGGCGCCAGGAGCTTCAGCTACTTTGGATATCAAGCTGGACAAATACGCCGTGTCGTATTGGAGCGAGCTCTATGATACCTGGACTGTTGAGAAAGGGGAGTACGCTGTGAAGGTTGGTTCTGGCAGCGATAAACTGGATTTAGGAGCCAAGTTTGACGTCGGTGTCGGGTTTGAGTGGAGAGGTCTTTGATGTCGCATTTTATAATTTATGAGTTACAACTCAATTATATCGCAACCACATTATGTTCTATCATCTGCATTTCAGTTGTTGGTTGGACAATTATCAAATACCGTCGGGTTGCAGCTCCACTTATTTCTGTTGTCAGTACTAGTTAGATTCATGAAAAGTCTTCCATCCATCTTGAGAGCTTTTCTTACGATGTTTGATGCAATTCCGTTCGAACTGGACGTTGGTAATACCATGTATGTACAGGCTAAGCATACCCTACAACGGCAATACCCACCACCTCAGAGTACTTTCTAAAGTATATGGGGGCAAACGGTGAACGAGCTCATCTTCTGCCCAGCAGTGCTGACACTGGGGTCAATCCAGTTACCGACGGAGTGACCTAATACATCGAGATATAAGGGTCAATGGAAACGTACAATCAAATAAAAAGCCTACCGAGGTTGTTGCCCTTGCAGCTGGCATCCTGGTAGATGACCAATTCGTGGAGCTGACTCGCGGTGAAAACGAAGCTCTTGACTTTATCGTTGAGGGTGGAAGCAATTTCGAAGCATTCGCAATAGTCGCCAGAGCCGTAGAATTCCTCCCAGTGGTTTCCAGTGCCGCAGTTGGTCTGGCCATAGATGTACATCTCGAAGCCGTGCCCCTCGTTGGAGTAGGTGCACGAGGCAATGGCTGTTGCTGCAACGGCGAGTGTGGTGAGAATGACTTTGAACATAGTCTACACCAGTGATGAAGTTAGCTCGTTGAATACGGGCCACGTATTCTTTGAAGGCTTACTGTGAAGTAGAGAAGGTATTGAAAGTGCTTTTCAACTATCGTCAAAGGGCATCTTCACCGTGCTCTTATAGCTAAACTACCTCGACAGTTTTTGGAATGAAACACTTTGCAAAATAAGTGCCCATGTCGGTTGGGGTAATACCGATTAAAATCTCGAATACCTGGTTCATGTGCCCAAATAAAGTCGTAAGGAAGATCTTTACTCTCCATTCAATAATTGATTTCTGTCGTGACAAACATGACATCCTCCAGCGAAGTAAATCCGACCACAAAGTGCTCCTTCTGGGCGCTTGAAATTTCGTAACATGAAATCCGGTCAGACGAAGCCTCTCATGGTCCAGTTTCGTCTACGGACATTGTGCCAGACAAACTTTGTAATTCCTATTTTTTGTTGTATGCGTAGAAGGAAGAAATAATATCTTTACGTATTCAAGTTTCCAGATTGAAGCTGAATGACCGATTTGCGCCTTTGTCGGCGCAAAGCAAATGGACGCCCGTCATAATTAATAATGAATGTCATAGACGGCGTTTGAGGGCAATGACGGCTTGATGTAAACAGTCATTTCATTCAAAGAAATTCGGAGTTCGGACGGAAGACCCAGGACGCCACATATTCGAGTAATGATCCTGAAGGACCGCAAGCGAGTTGTACAGGAGATTTACATCTTAAAGTTCCTTTCATTGATCAGTTCAGTCATGGGTAAGTGTTAAAGTCAGAGTGCCGTACAGTATACGAAATTCGAAGCGACTTTCTCTTGCGATTTATTTTTCTGACTTTTTCCCTAGTAAATGGCAGGAAGGAAGAATATGCAAATGGTTCAGCCCCGTCATTAACCGTCAAGCGCCTATTTTCATACTTTGCTCAGCTGTTCTCTGCTATCAGGAGCTATGTAAGTCGTACTTTCATTTGATCCCAGTATCATTCTGATGTTTAAATTGCTGGCCGTTCGCCACCGAGCAGCAAGGACGAGCAGTAATCATGGAAAGTATTTTTACGACTTGAAGTACAGATGGACTTCGCCAGGTGAATACGAGAAACTTTGCTTGGCAAACGCAGATTAAGAATAGATTTCTTATACATACCTCATCATGATCCCTGATTGTCGGCCAAGCCAGCTTAGCCAGGTGATGATGCCAAGGAAGCAAACTCAATGGTGGAGGTGTTATGCATATGGTAATATCTTCCATTTGGGGAAGCGCACCGTGGTTGCCGGATGACTCGGACCATCCTTGATTTACCAGTGGCTTGGCTGGGGACACGCCCGTGTTCAAGTCTCTTTATATCGCTTACCTACTTGTGCGTGGTTAGACGAGTATACAGTTCGTGACGTGCCCTCCATTCTCAAAGATGCCGATGTTGATGCAAAATGTAGACGCCTTGCCATGACAAGCGCCAAGACCTAACCCATATACCCGTTCCAAAAATACCGAATCGCTATACCCATGCGGACTCATGCAAATCTCAATCTCAAATATCAAAGCGGAAAAATAAGCCTCCACCCCGACGAGGTGTGGAGTGATCACCAGTCTTTTATCATTCCAAAGTTAACACCCTCCGCTGTACTGTATACACTACGACCAAATTAAATGAGGCAGACCTCGAACGAGCTCATCTGCTGCCCATTAGTGCTAACAGTCGAGTCGATCCAGTTCCCAACCGAGCTGCCTGTAAAACGTCGTATTCATCAGCTCCGCCTGGAGGGGAGAGAAAAACAAAAAGAACAGGCACTCACCAAGCACAGTCCCCTTACAATTCGCGTCCTTGAAGATATTGACCGAATGGCGCGTGCTCGCGGTGAACACGAAGCTCTTGACCTTGTCGTTGAGCGCAGCGGCGATCTCGAAGCAGTCGCACGCGGGGTTGAGGCCTGCGCCGAAGAACTCCTCGTGGTGGTTGCCCGTGCCGCAGTTGGTCTGGCCGTAGATGTTCATCTCGAAGCCGTGCCCCTCGGTGGAGAGCGAGCACGCGGCGAAGGCGCTGGAGGCGAGGACGAGGGGAGCGAGGAGGAGTTTGAATTGCATTCTGGGAGGAGAGTTAGTTGTGTAGGACGGTGTGGAAAGGTAAGCTTACTTTGCGAGTGAGATGTGCTTAGACGATGGAAGCTGTGGATGAGCTTTCGACTGACGAAATGCCGCCTTTCGGGCTCGTTCTTATAGGCGAATCCGCCCTCCCCCATTTTCATTCGGTACCGAAGAATCTTGAAACCGGTGCGCGAATATATGATGTACACCGTATTCAGGATAAAGATCTCGAGTGTCCTTGTGGAAATCGGATAAACCAGATAATTGGGTTGATCTGGGGAACTGACCGGTGCTGGTGATGTAGACCGACTCCACTGGTACTTACTGCGCCGCGGCGCGTAGATCTGTGTAGGCGTATGTGACGACAATGCACTCCCATTAGGTCCCGGATGTCTGTGCCCGAGATCGATATCATCCGTTGCAACTAATTAATCATGGATTTTTGTCAAAGCATACGGTGCTTCAATTTTTTTGTTCTCCACGAATCACCACGGGGTTTCATTCATTCATTCATTCTTGTTTGAAGGAGCGAACCCTTCGTTTGTGCGTTACTTTATCTAGCGAAAGCTTTTGCTCAGGCAGTCAAATAAGCTCCATAGACCTGACGGTCTGACGCTAGCTATAACCGGCGGAGATCGTCGTCTCGAGAAGGAAGCGCCCGACCAACGTGCCTGACTCTGAGCTCTGACTCCGATCGATCAGTGATGCGGACTTCTCGACAAACCCTCCGTTTGGTTGGTTCCTATGTAGTTTCCTACTTCGTCGGAATGAATTCGCAGTAAGGTCAAAGTTGCACATGTTTCTTCCAGGAGCATCATTCAAACATCTCTATATTCTATCGTCCTGGGCGTCGTCGGGATGTTCGTCATTTGGTCACCGATGGGTAAGAAGCTAGGCGGAATGGCCGACTTTCGCCTAGCAAGTCTCCACCATACCCTCACAAAAGACGGCGAAAGATGTCTACGCAGAAAACAATAACAAGAACGGTTTCCTTTCCGATGAGCTGGATTGTTGTCACGGTCAGCCGGGACGCGTGGTCCGGTTCAGCTGATTTTCAAAATCAAAGGTCTGGATTTCTGCCAAGGAGATTTGTAGTAGTTTTCTTGGCTTTGGGAAACTTTACGACGGATGCTGAGTGCTGATGAATGAGCCAAGACCGGATACTGCGTGGAGGGTCTAGTCATTTTGCCTGAATATTGTGTGAGTCGGGCGGCGCAGGGCTCCCGTTGGTTGAGGAGGCGAAGGAGCTCTGGTATGGTTGGTAATCGAACGACGACGGTGTTGGCAAATCTTTTGAGCTTAGTAGTGGAATAAATTGGGCAAACCCGACAGTTAGGGTTACCGCCACCACTACTTGCAAACTGTGCGTCCTGTCCATTTTACTTTGCTTCACTTCTTGTAGATACTTTACCGGGCCCTTTGTACTTGCCTCGATCCCCTCGCTCTCCGCTCTGTATCGTCGATACACATCCTCAGAATTATCCTAGCTACAATTGAGTATGGACTGACTAGCTATCTGTATATAAAGTCTACGTACTCCTTACAGTTATTTAAAGTCCGTCATTCGTTCGGACACCCGCCTACTCGTTCAACAAGTAGCAGTTAGCATAGGTTGCCCGAAAAGTGAGTTATGTTTCATACTGAGGTCTTCTCTCGTAAAACTGTAATAAAATTTAAGTCGAATATTTATTTTATCACAATCTGCAACGACCAGGTTTGCCATTGAGATCGTCACTATCCTGTAAGTAATGTTTGCGAGCGCGGGCACGGGCTGAACACATACCACTAGCCAGATTTTAACAGTGTGAGGAGAGATACATGCCATTACGATGCTATATTGAAATTACATAGAACCACCGAGAGTTCATCCGAGTCCTGATCTCCCATTGACGACGACGAGGATTGGTCAAAACTAAAAGCATTCCACCTACTGAAAAATAGAACAAGCGTAAGAAACCATCAAGTTTCAAAATTTGACTTTAATCCACTCCTTCTCAATAGGCTCTCCATCACTGTAAACAACAACGAAGGACTAGGTACATATCCTGTTCAACAAACCTTGCAAGATCTAGATGCGGTACTTTACAAGGGACGAATATGTCGACAATCTGGCTACTTGTAACCCGGAACCAGGATGCTGCCGCATAGAAAGCCATGACTGACCTCGATCTTGCAACTAAATTGACGGACAGTGATACTGACGGTGTATGTTTTAATCGAAGAGTGCACTGGTATACTCTATGTTAGTGAAAAGGGCTATAGAGTCCTCATCCAGCAATTTGGCTTATTCTAGAGTTGCAGCTGGATTCGACAAGGTTCAGAGGCACGTCGAGCATCAGCAAGGTCGAGGTTAAGCGAGAACGCAGTGGTGGTCAGAAGAACGAAAAAATTCCGGTACGGGGAATCGAACCCCGAGCTACCGCGTGAAAGGCGGTAATGTTAGCCGTTACACCATACCGGATTAAAACTTAGCCTACATTTCTTCTTTATCATGTCTTCCTCAATTGCTGTCATTCCCTTTCCCGAAGCAGGCCTAAGCAGTTTAACAGCCTACTCCGCTTCCCTAATTCTATCAGACAGTGCTCTGGTCCACGGAACCCATACGAAGAAGGATGCTCCCACCCGGAGAGCAGCGGTCCGTGTACGGACTGTCAATTGCGCTATCGCATGGGATAATGAGGCTGATTAAACTATGCATGCCCTCTCAATAAGTACGCTATCATGCAAGCTCTGGAAACGCTCCTCCAAAGAAGAGCTTATATTCGGTCTACCGCCAGGAAGATGGGCCTCAGATACTGCAAGGAGCCGCTTACAGCAGCCGAAGCGAAGGACTTACGTAATTTTAGCTCCTCACAACGCTTTTTCCGTGACCAATCCACGAGTCGTTTTTTTTTTGACCGTCATTGGAGTCCAGCGAGCCTTGGGTTCAGACTCCTCACGACAACCTATCTCCACAGCTACTGCACACGACGACGCCCACGACTATAACTCACTTATGTCCTTCCAGGTACGTTTTCACTTTCATCCACGATCTCGACGCCATTCACCACGAGCTCCACCACAGGGTACCATCCTGCCCGTCCATGGCCACATTACCCCCTGAATCAACCCTCGATCTCCCCCTGGAGATAACAGAGCTCATCATCGACGAGCTCGCCGCGCAAAACGCCAAGTCCACCCTGCGCAGCGTCGCCCTCGCCTCGCGGCGCTTCGTCGACCGCTGCCAGAAGCAGCTCTTCCACACCATCGACCTCGGCGACAGGTGCATCTCCGGCGAGGAGTACTACCGCCGCTTCTTCCACATCGTCTCCGTGCGCCCCCGCTTCCGCGCGTACGTGCGCGACCTCCGCCTCGTGGACACGTACGTGTGGGATAAGAACAAGGACTGGACGTGGTTGGTCACGGAGGACAGTGTGTGCGATTTGCTGGATCTTCTGCCGAATCTGAGGGCGTTTAGGCTGACGTTCAATACGGGCCAGCCGCCGTGGACCGCGATCAACCCGTGCCTCCGCCGCTCGCTGATGCAGGTCGCCCAGCGCCCGGGCATCGTGTCGTATGCGCTCACCCGCATCCGGGATTTCCCCCCGACGCTGTTCGTCACCCTCGCGACGGTGAGGAGGCTCGAGCTGCACGACCTGACGGTGCACGATCTCGCACTCGCGTCCTCACTCGGAGTAGTGCTCAACCTCGCCACCATCCCCACCCCAAGACTAGAATCCCTGGTCCTCAAAGCGCCTTCCGCACCAACAGTGCACGTCCTCCGCAGCCTGCTCACTCTATACCCCCGCCCAACGCTCAAAACACTGCGCATCGCGCTCGTCGACGAGAAAGACACAGACCTCATCAACGAGCTTTGGAGCCTGATGCAATGGGGCGCGAACACCATTACCAAGCTCGCATGGCGCCCCTCCACCCGCCCGGCCACCCCCGCAAACAGTGCGTCCCTCCCCTCCCCCTCCCCTCCTCTCCATCCATTCGCATCTGCTCACCCCCTCCCCCTCTCCCGCCCCTCCAGTCCCACCCGCCCCGATCAACATCGGCCTCTTCACGCACCTCCACACACTGCACTTCCTCGTCAACTTCCACTCCGAGGCGCAGCCGTCTTCCACGCGCTCATCGCGCTTCTCTCCCAAATCTCTCCTCCCTACCCCACCCCCTCCCTTTTCCCACCCACCTAACCCCCTACCCGCCCCCCACACCACCCTTCCACACCCTCCTCCTCGAAATCACCTTCCTCAAGCCCCTCGAGCTCGTCGCGCGCGGCGCCGACTGGTCCGCTCTCGACTCTACCCTGTCCCTCCCCGCCTTCTCCGCTCTTGAAAGAGTGGTTTTTTGCGCGCAGCTGAGGGCGGCGGCTCCGGCTGTGCGAGAGATGGCGAGGACGGTGCTGGGGGAGGTGTTGCCTGCGGCTAGGGCGAGGGGGTGGTGGTGGGGGTTGATTGGGATTATGTTTAGGGGGTGGGGGGAGTGGGTAGAGGTAGGAGGGGAAGGGGTGGGGTGCGCTGTGGGAGGGGGGGTTCGAGGACGTGGTTTGTGGATGTGATGTCGACGTTTAGAGTTTTGTTGTTGCGTTTCCTTACTTTCTTCCTACCATTTCCCATTTTTTATCATCTCGGACATGCCCTGATCTCCACCATCTTCCTATAGACTGTTGTATTCATCGATGCTCATCCTTCTTTCCTTCAAACTCATCTGGACTTAGGACTCGTACATGCATCTCCATCCTTCATCTCGTATCAATTAGAATTGTCTCGTAAAAACATGATGTACCTCTGTTCACACATGACTATGTTTCGTCAAATCCGTTGGTTAGCTGATTGTGCCGTGGCGCTCGCGTCTGAATCGTAAGCAGTGGGTATTATATATCAGATATTAGGTCGTTGCTCACTATGATGTTTGGTGAATTCAAAATTGGCTGGTTGACCAGCAATTTCGCATGGAGGGATATTTCGAGGGGAGTTAGATTAGATTAGATTGGCTCGAAATTCGATTTGTAAGCAACATCATCTTCCAGGTGTGTCATGGTTCTCGCCAAGTTCTCGCCTAACCTCGACCTTTCTCCTGCTCGCGCTCGACGTGGCTCTGAATCTTGTAGAATCCAATAATCTAAACATGGAGCAAAGACCTACAGGCCTAGAATTCGGACTTGGTTCCCCATCAACAACACGCTCCCAGGTGCTGTGCGGTCGTTCCGAGTCGGTTCGGTCTGAACATGTTTTCGACTCGAGGCGTCCTCAACCGAGCTGGCGCAAGGGAAATTCGACTGTGACTCGGGCTAGATTTGTCGGATATGTAACTCGTGGCATAACGTCACGATGCGGACTGTCTTCTCACTCATCAACCCGGACTCTGACCTCCCTTTCTTTGGGGTATGGTATCGCTCATCCATCCTTCTGTACTTATCCGGACTCCTCGTGCATGCATTGCTTTATAATAGACTACTTGTCTCCGAAAGTCTCGCTCTGCACGTCATTTTATATCACAACGCATCCGCAGTATTTTCGCGCCAATCTCCAATCTCCTATCGTCCTATTGTATAAACAAGTGCGCATCCTTCGTTGTACTGCTTACCTGTCTTTGTCTGACCTCGCGGAACGTGGTTAGGAGTCCCTTTTCGGATCAAGCTTGTTGGCGCAGCAGGAGGTGGCGTTTTCCAGCCGCTATACAATCCGAATAAGGCTACCATTCCCTTTATAGGTTCAACTTATACTGCCGGCAAAAATTAATGCAATTTCCAAATTTTTATTTCTTGCTGAACAGCATCAAAACTCGACTGTGCCGAGATGTGTCTTTTGAGACTGAAAGTAGTAAAGGAGGGTAAGTTGTCCGTCGCGTATCAACGCTCCAGGGTTACCGGGTGGCTCAGAAATAGAGAATCTTTTCAGGACAACTTGCAGTATTTATTGCCGGCAGTGTACACCGACCATGAAGTGAAGACGCCGCAAGGTAGTATCACAACATGTACAAGAACCCTGGCTTACGTTTTACCTTCTGAAAAATAGCGAATGTTAACTCCATTTCTCGTAGACCCCGAGTCAATAGTATAGTTCACGGTAGCGTTTTTCGTTTGTTTTTCGATCTGTTTTTCATTTTGTTTTTCGAGAAAAATGAGATAGGAAACAAGCTCAAAAACGACTCGAAAAATAGAAATTCGTGAAAAACAACCTCGCAACTTGTTTTTCGCGAATTTCTTGTTTTTGATCTCGTTTCTCGTCTCATTTTTCCGTGCTGCATTTGAACTCCGATTTAACGATCAAACTGTCGTACCTCGTACCTAACCCACTTCCTTTCCTCCCACCATCATGCCCATGCCATTCCACGTCCCACCGCATCTTCCACATCGACATTCGAACCTAATCCACCAAACCGCCGTGACTCGAGAACTCAGACCTCAAGAGAATGCACCAGGCCAATCTTAAGGAGGGGTAATTGCAGCTGTCCACCCGCTGCGACGGTGAATAGGGAACGGCAAGGAGAAGGAAGCAAGGATGACCAGGTACGTGGCAAACTACCGCATACTGCCCCATCTAATCCCACCACCCCTCTCGTGTTCAGCATATGTTGACGACATCCACGACGCGCGCTGTCGTCAGATTCGGCCACCAAACATACTGACAGCGACACGCCGCTCCTGGCTGTAGTTTTACCATAGGACGGTGATTACCTGCGTATGACCTGGATATGGCCCCGCTACGGTCTCACCAGCAGCATTACCTCTCCTCTGTACCCCATCACTAACCCCCCTGTTGCATAGGCAGTGACGCCGCAAGTGTTGAATTACGCTGACGGCGCTGTCAGTGTAAACAACGGAGTTCGCCTGCCAACGAGATCCACAACTCTGACATTTCCTTTCCGTGCAGACTTCGACACTCGAAGCTCAAGGTAACACCGCGTGTGCGCCATGCACGTTCACATTTCAAGTTCCACACTTAGATAGGCATATGTAACCGATGTATTAGATCAATAGAAAAGTATATTAAATCCTTTGCTACCACTTGTGTGTATTCAACGAGGAGTAAGATCAATGAACGACTTAGAGTAAATTTTTTTACTGACTTCACGACGGGGACTTATACTCGCCGGGAAGTTCAGAGCTGAGTTGAAAGGCTGCCGCCATGCCGGACAATTCTCAAGTTCGTTTTTCGTCCATTTTTGGCTTATTTTTGCCTTTTTATGGGAGGGGTGGTTCATAGTAGCTGTTTTTGGCTTATTTCTCATTTCATTTCTCGTCCATTTTTACTGCCAACTCTTGTCTCCTGGCAGTAAAAATGAACGAAAAACAAGATGAAAAACAAGCCAAAAACGGCCCAAAAACGCTACTGTGAGCTACCCTAATATCGCCACATCGCAGTTGTTTTGTGTCACTTGTTGTCCGTTTTGATGTGGCCAAATTATTGCATCATTTACTGGGGCGGATTACAAGAGACCGTCCTTCTTTTGAGCTGTGGCGTCGAATCGAGTTCTTATGAAGTACAAGGTGTCGGATCTCAGGTTTAGCGTCACCCGGGAGTATATAAACTCTTCGGTATTGGAAAAATCACAGACCTCTGCATCGAACACCTTTTCACGGTTCTAGAGTCAAAATGGCCGAACCTTTGGAGTATACCATCACGGATAATATACTTCCGGAGAATCACGATTTCGTTATACCTATTGTTCACGAACTGGACGGTTGGGACCCACCCCCTACAGGTCATCGAAATTTTATTCGCTTCATCCAACACAAGTCACACCTGCCAATGGGCAACGGTAGCCACGTTTTTTTTCGCTACTGGTATTTTTATCATCGGCCTGAGAACGGGGACATGGCAGAGCAAGTGGGACTGATTGTCTCCTGTAATGACACTGTGCATAATATGAAGATCGGGTCGGAGCAACCTATAAGTCTATTCAAGTGCGTTAAACTCGATTACAAGCCGCTGAACTTGAAGGAAAGGATGTACGTGACCTATATTTTTTGGGTATATTAACAGTTAAGTACTCACCTTCCAACCATGCTTATTCAAAGAATAGACAGCTTGAATGAAACCCTCAACAATGGAGAAGAACGATGGGAATTAAATGATCGTGGCAATACGTGCCGGGTATCCTATGAGAAAGATATCGATGGCAAGTTTATGGCGGCAGCGTTTTTCCAGTATGACAAGCCAATGAGTGTCAGTGATGCAACCAGGACGAGAAAGGTTTTAATCTATACATCGCACCTGGAGGAAAAGGAGAGATTGAACTTGCTCTGCAAGGCCGCTCTTCTGTGTTGCCTTTTCGAATACTGTTCGATTCCTCGAGTTATTGACACTGTCCTGAGTTCTCCAAATTACTTCATCGGGCTCTGTCAAATGGTAGACGCGAATGGAGGCAGTTATAGAGCGGCCCACTTCACAACCATCAACGAAAGTGCTCTTGACAGTACCAATACGCCATCCAACTACTATAAAGTGGAGTATATCCCGGGAGAGGCACCTTTACCTTCAATTCACGTCAAGGAAAGAAACAAAACATTGCCATTTATTACGATCAATCCTTGTCGCCTTTACGAGGACGAGTTCCGTTTCGAAAATGATGACCGCTTTAGGAACTATCGCAGCGTAGTACCAGGTCTCTATAGACTCAAGATTCAAATTAGGGAAAACGATGCCTTCACCTTGACAGTAAACTTGGAGGACGACCTGTTTGGATTTGCTCTCCTATTGACAGAAAAACTGGGCCCATGGGATCGAATGGTCGATAAGAATAATTTAAATTCGTTGGAATACAATGTCCGTTAAGCGTTTGGGTGTCTGCCAAACTGTCAGAGCTAGCTAACTAATTTATAGATGCGTGTCAATGACTCCAAAATTTCCGGAAAAATTGAAATAGGTACCCAACCCGACATTGATCTCAAAGGCTTCGTGCGATACAAAAAAGAGAACGAAGATTCGGCCAAAGGCATGGCGGACAAATTGATAGTTGCGATGTGCTTATTCAAGTTCATAAATTACGATCGTCGCAAATGCGTAGTTGTGAAACCACAAGACTAGAATATGTACCCAGTGTTGCTCAACTATCGCATAGAAATTTGTCTACCTAATCCTTGGATCGTGTTCCAGGTTGACGCCTCGGATCCGAAATGCGATTGCGATGGGCATCTCCGGCATGGTAAGGCTATAAATCTCACGTGGTGGTAAGGGTCGTGGGAGTAACAAGACTTTGATCGAAGAGGCGAAGAAAAATTTCCATTCTTAGGCTTGTCTTACGCATCCACCTTCTTTGACAGCTTCGTCGTCGTCTTGCTCTCACTCAGCTGGGTGTTTTCGTGCTCTCGTTAGCACATATGTTGTCTTTGAAACAGGATTCTCCTAGCAGCTAACAACGGTCAGATCTCGGTAGATGAACACAACCCAAATACCCGGCGACCGGTTCATTCCCATTCTCTTGGATACCCTCGAACTGGACTCGAGATCCGTCAAAAGCTAACTCGGAGGGAAATATATATCTTTTTTGGACCTCGAAGGCGCCATCCTGGATGCTGGTTGCCGTCTAGTGGCTACCCCGTACCATGTTTCTGGGAACGGCCTCACGCTCGGGTCCAAAACCGTGGCTTTCTGTGCGAGAGTTGTCTCTTTCTGGGTGCTATTCTTCCACATATTCAAGGTTTTTCTTTCTTCGACATTTGCGTTTGAAATGGACGCCACGCCTGGTGACAGCGACCCTCTGCTGCGGCTCGCTTAGCTTCGAGTTTACTTTTAGACTTTCAAAGTTCCCGAAGGGCTGATGTTCACCTTTGTCAGCCTTTAGACTGAATGGCCGTTTCGCATATTGACTCTCGTCTGACTCGCCTTTTCTTCCGTCTCGAGACGAACCACCGATTCACGAACGAGCGAAATCCATTGATCATGCCCACAATTTTCGTGGTCGGGATACTTTGAGAGAGAAGTGACAATCTCTATTAACCGACTCTCTTTGCTCCGCACGCAAATCCACTGCTCTATTTTTATTGCTCCTCCTCGCTTGGCATTAAAGTTCCTAAAATAAATATTTCGAAATTTCACCCTAGGCACGGGAATAACTTGGCTATTTTTCCCTTCGAAAGAGTTATATTCCCAAACCGCAGTTCCGCAGTCCTCTTGGAGAGCTTGAACTCGACAATTATTCATCATCGAAGGCCAGGAAATCAGGTCGCCGTCGCGTATTTCGTAGCATGGGGAGTTTCAAAGATTGAATTCGGCACCCTTTGGTGGTCTGGATATCACCGATTTCGTATGTTTTTTCATGCCTAGCCGACCAAATTATATCTTTACTGAAGTTTTTCTCTAGTCATTCCTGATTTTTAAGGCGTATTCCGGGACGACGCTGAATTGACTCTCGGTTATTTCTAAGACCTTGCGGCAGAGTGATCCTGTGGCATCATTTGACGTTGGAATTTCTTTCATCCCAACGTTGTTCTGTGCCTCTTGGCGTGATATTTCTGGCGTTTACTTCAATCTGTGGGCGTAGGGTGCGCTCCCAACGCCAAGCCCGACAAGCCCAATGACATTGGAGTGCAGTACGTCGATATTCATATCCCACAGATTTCGACGATATAAAAACTCACTGAATATTCATTCTTTTCCCCAGTCTTGAACTAGCTTCCTAGTCGCCCTCAACAGCCAAAACACTTCCACCTCACGTAAATTACCAACTCCTATAACGACATCATGCGATTCAACAACAGCTTCCTCGCCTTTGTCCTTGCCGCTGTTTTGACGGCTCATGCTCTGCCCGTGAGTAATCATCGATCCTTCACTATTCGAAAAGCAGCTTAAGCGCTTTGAAAATTCAACAGGTTGCTCCGTTTGGCGCCGACTTGGCTACTCGCGATATCCTAGTCGCTCGAGAGCCTGTCCTCATCGAGGCACGCAGGCACGGAAACTCTGGCGAGCGTAACGGCTCACGCAGTGGACGTGGACTCGAGCGCCGCCGCCACGGGGACTCTGGGGAGAGGAATGGTTCTCGAAGCGGCCGTGCCCTCGAAGCCCGCCGCCACGGCGATTCTGGAGAGCGCAACGGCTCCCGCAGTGGTCGCGCTTTGGAGGCCCGCCGTCACGGCGATTCCGGAGAACGCAATGGCTCTCGAAGCGGTCGCGCACTAGAGGCCCGCCGTCACGGTGACTCTGGCGAACGTAACGGCTCCCGCAGCGGTCGTGCTTTGGAACGTCGCCGCCACGGAGATTCTGGAGAGCGCAATGGCTCCCGCAGTGGCCGCGCCCTCGAAGCTCGCCGCCATGGCGACTCTGGCGAACGCAATGGCTCTCGAAGCGGTCGTGCTCTCGAGGCCCGCCGCCATGGGGACTCGGGCGAACGTAACGGTTCACGCAGCGGCCGTGCCCTCGAAGCTCGCCGCCACGGTGACTCTGGAGAACGCAACGGCTCTCGCAGTGGACGTGCTCTCGAGGCCCGCCGTCACGGTGATTCTGGAGAACGTAATGGCTCGCGCAGTGGCCGTGCTTTGGAACGTCGCCGCCACGGAGACTCTGGAGAACGTAATGGCTCTCGCAGCGGCCGTGCCCTCGAAGCCCGCCGCCATGGAGACTCAGGAGAGAGGAACGGATCGCGCAGTGGACGCGCTCTCGAGGCCCGCCGTCACGGAGACTCTGGAGAGCGCAATGGATCTCGCAGCGGGCGAGCTCTTGAAGCCCGCCGCCATGGTGATTCCGGAGAACGCAATGGATCTCGCAGTGGACGCGCTCTCGAACGTCGCCGCCATGGGACTCTGGCGAACGCAATGGCTCGCGCAGTGGTCGTGCTCTCGAGGCCCGCCGCCACGGCGACTCCGGCGAACGCAACGGCTCTCGCAGTGGACGTGCTCTAGAACGTCGCCGACACGGAGACTCTGGCGAGAGGAACGGCTCCCGAAGTGGTCGTGCCCTCGAAGCCCGCCGTCATGGAGACTCTGGTGAGCGCAACGGTTCTCGCAGCGGCCGAGCTCTCGAACGTCGCCGCCACGGAGACTCTGGCGAACGCAATGGCTCACGCAGTGGCCGTGCTCTCGAAGCCCGCCGTCACGGAGATTCTGGGGAGCGCAATGGTTCTCGCAGTGGTCGTGCTCTCGAACGTCGCCGCCACGGTGATTCTGGCGAGAGGAACGGCTCCCGAAGCGGTCGTGCTCTTGAGGCCCGCCGCCACGGCGACTCCGGCGAGAGGAACGGTTCTCGAAGCGGGCGAGCCCTCGAGCGACGCCGCCACGGCGATTCCGGAGAGAGGAACGGTTCTCGTAGCGGACGGTCCTTCGAGAAGCGCCGCCACGGTGACTCCGGTGAAAGGAATGGTTCTCGCAGTGGCAGAGCTCTCGAGCGTCGCCGCCACGGTGACTCCGGCGAAAGGAACGGCTCTCGCAGCGGACGTGGTCTCTAATCGTTTCCGAACTCTGGAGCTCCACCACCAACCAAAAATTTCCACTTGCATTGAATCAACGACCTTTCTGTAGTCTCATTCATCCCATTTTCCCTTGTGTCATCGATTTATTTCATTTTTGATCACGGATATTTACCCGTTGGACTACACGAGCCCATGATAAACGATAGCAAGCATTCATCATACAAAAATTTGTACTGCCTGACGAGTAACGAATTCATTGGACTAGGCACAACCCTATTCTTGTGACTCTAGCTTCTGCCGTTCGAATTACATTGCCAATGAATACAAATTACAGCTTCAAGCTCAGCCGTTTTGTTCTAAAAATTTAGTCCAAGCTTGTCAACTGATTCTATATTGTATCAAGAATTATCCGAGTACTTTATGTACCAGAAATCCAGTTCTTTGGAACGTCTCTAGTGAACCGGACATCGCACTCGGGAAATTTAGTAATTAATTACTATTTGCTTATGTAAGTTGTTCCGCCTGTCATTGCGGCTCCGACTCCCGAAGGTGATGACGACGGCTCTCACTTAGACATGAAATTTGAATATTCACAGCTTTTTCTACATCCTTTGGGCGGCACGAACCTTACCTACCAAGCATGGCCTGCGTTCTCCTTTTATTCGATGCTGGTACCACTTCGCAAGTAACGTGTTCAGTTCCTGCCAATCTGTTTTTCGGGAAGTTATGACATTGACAGGTTCCTGTTATATGCCGCAGGCGATGTGGAGGCTGTGGCAAACAAGTATAACTTGAGACGACCAACTGACCCACCTTTATCGACCTTCTGATATCCTCTCCAGACGTGCATCCTCTTTCCGTTTCGTTAATTGACCTGTCTGTAACCCTTGAAAACAAATCTTGATGTTCTCTGGTGCCCATCAACCTCTGATCACTGGGGGCACGTTTACGGCGATTCAGGGGGATTACCATGCTCATGTTTACACGGAAATCGGTATGTACCCAGTTTTGACTTTGGTTCATGGAACTATAAGGTCTTTCTTCTATCCAGGCTTCCAAAAACTTCAAGAAAATGTCGCTTCTGCCGCGTTTCACAACTCTGCAGAGAGATACGATCCACCCAAATGCCACGAAGGGACGCGTCAAGCCATTCTCAGGGAAATCATGCAGTGGGTCCAGGACCTCGACAAAGAAGCGTTTTTTCTCTGGCTCTATGGGCCAGCCGGTACAGGCAAGTCGGCCATTGCTCAGACAATTGCCGAATTATGTTATGAGGCTGGCCTTCTCGTCGCCAGTTTCTTCTTTTCGAGGACAGCAGCTGGCCGTAATAATGCCAAACTTCTCATATCAACCATTGCATACCAACTCGCAACTGTTATTCCAGAGGCACGAGAACACGTCACGTCGGCCGTGGAGGCAGATCCTCTCATTTTCACTAGATCGCTGGAGGCCCAGTTAAATGCTCTGATTCTGCATCCAGTCTCAAACCTACTTCAATCTGGTCATTTCGAAAATATTGATCAGTTCAGTCCACGATTCATTATAATCGATGGATTGGACGAATGCGATAATCCAAGGGTACAGGTTTCCATTTTGAGAACTCTTTCTTCAGCTCTACGACGGTCTCACGTTCCACTCTTCTTTCTTATCGCTAGCCGCCCGGAATCGGATATTCGTAGCACATTCGACGAGGAAGCCATATCGTTGATGACACGGAGACTTGTTTTGGACGACGCTTATCAACCCGATGACGATATCAAGACTTTTCTGACTTCGAAGTTTGCTCATATTAAGCAGCATCATCGTCTAGGATCATATCTCCCCGTATCGTGGCCGTCCGACGTCGACATCGATAATCTTGTCCAAAGGTCATCAGGCCAATTCATCTATGCGGCCACCGTCGTCAAATTTGTTGAATCCTCTCGCCACCGGCCAACCGATCGGCTAAATATCATTTTTGGTCTCGCCACTCCAGGCAGAAACGCCCCTTTCGCAGAATTGGATTCTGTATACACCCACATATTCGAATCTGTCGACAACATAGAAGCGGTTTTGGAGGTTCTCAGTTGTCTTCTTTTCCTGACTGATGATAATTTCGGACAAACCACCGACCTTGTCGAAAGGTTTCTTGAATACCAAGAGGGAGATTTGCAAGTAATATTGGCTGATCTCCACTCCGTCATCTTGGTTCCGTTACCTCATGACCAATCAAAAAAGCTTCGCCTATTCCACGCGTCACTTGGAGATTTTCTAACGGATCAAGGGCGTTCGGGCCAATTTTTCATCGAACCTCCACAAGCTCATGCCCGCCTAGCACTACGTTGTTTGAACCATATCGCAATCGGAGTCGATACAGACAAGCTCGATGACTTTGAAAGTGACGTGATCCACATTCTTTTCGCCCTTCTTCTACTGACTTGTTTCAAGAGCAAGAGAAACACCGCTTAATTGCGTGTAGATCCTTTTTGCACCAATGCTCTCAAGCGTTTCCAGCCGAAGAACTTTTTAATGCCTTGTGGTTTTTTGATATGGAAGGGTTTCTCAATATCCTTAGTCACATGGCGCGACGCTATGCGAATAATCCTATTCATACATTTCCAACTTTCCTCCGTTGGGTCGAAAGACAAGTCCGTGTATTCTGTCGATTAATCTCCTTCAAAAAAATGACTCATCTTTCATTGGCAGACCCACCTAAATGACCTCAAAGAGAGGTTTTCGGCCGAATTTGACGATCATCTACATGCCCAGCTTACACGTTATCCATTTAACACTCATACCGACTGCTTGCTCGCCGGTTTCACTTTGGCTTCCGAGTCTTCTCTCAACGACTATAATGGTTATCGTCTTATAGAGATTATTACGACACATATAGATCTTCACGAGCGACCGGATCTCATCAACGCCGACAAAAGCTGGCTTTACTTCGGTGGGCTCAGCACACGACCGTCTGCGCCGGAGGCAGACTACAGTTCGATGCTTATCGCATTTCTCACTGATATGTCGCGATCCCGACATTTTTTCGTTACGCCAGCAAAATATGTTGAGCTTGCTAATCGAATTCTGCACTTCTTATCTCGCCCGTACGTATCTTTTATCTTGAATTTTGAGGTCAAGTCTTACCCACTGATGATTGCGTTCTAAGATACATTGATCGCTACTTTGCAGATGGACGGGAACACACCGAACGATATGCTGCAAAAGCTCTCCAAGAAATCATACGGCGTTTGCCTAATAATCCTACACTAAAGGCATATCTACGGACCCAACCAGTGCGAGCGAATGCATACGGACGAGAGGACTTAGTCGCGGACATCGAAGCTTATATCAGAGTACGCCCACCAAAAGTTATTAGCTCTGGCTTTTCTTTCAATGGGACTAACGGTTTTCACCCAACAGAATTAACCTCCGATTTTCGCTCTCTCCAGGACAGCAGCCAATTGTTCCGTTGACACAAATTTCACAATTTTTTTCGGTAGCATACTTTCACGATGATCTCCTAATGAAGTGGAGAACTTATATTTACGGCTGATTTGGAGCTGATCGGAATAAAAAATCATCTGCGGGCTGTGACAAACGCGTGATGTTGATGCTCGTCACAGTGAACCACCTCTTGAAACCTATCATCCACCATCGACACAGATTTCAGAGCAATGACTGCAGTTTTAATCGAATATCCGCCTTGTCATAGGGCGAAGTCCTCTCCAGAGGCGTGGAATGCAGATTTTGAAGATTTTTTTCGTAGAACATCCGGCTACATCACCGCCGAAGAAGTCTACAACCACGAGTTCCTCGAGGTCAAAGCCAACCCAGGGCGACATGATGTAAATCTTGAGCAGTATTCTGATCTGAAGCGGATGCTGTGTGGGTTGCAGCTCACGGTCTCACTTGGGGCTGCTTACTTCCTGTACGTTGAACATGCCGCTTTGGGTAAAAGCCACTGACAATATTGCAGTGCGCACGACGACTTGGCCAATAAATGGCTCTCTGCGCCTGTTTCTGTTCGCGAGAAGCATTCACTCATCGGTGTCGCTGGGGCATGTGCCATTTCGCCCAACCTAAACAAAGCCCGGCTGTCCTGTATGAAAGAAGTTCGTGTTTCTTACTGTGAGTTCGTCATCAGTTGTATTGGTTATTATCGGTATAGATCTGAAATCTGGGTAGTAAGCGACAACGGACAGGTCTTCCTTGACTTACTTCGCGCCATCGCTCCAACCAATCTCACAGAAACACCAACCGAGCCGTTCGTCGTTTGAAATCATTATCACGATCTTGTCATTGAATGAGCTTTTTATAGTCAGTACATCCGCAACGACGAATGGGATCGCGTGCAGAACGCCCACCGAGACGATACCGACGAGGTTCAAAAGGTCGCACTTGGGTTAATCCTTGTGCTGCGGACCAAGCTAATTAGTAGGTTTCAAATTACCCCGCGAAATTTTACTAATTTTTTCCTTCTGTTCATAGCACACGTCCTCCAATTCATCCTTCACTCTTTCCTCGGACATGACCTACCAGTGGTCCCTGTCCACAAAACGATGCATAAGTCGGAAAAGGAGAGGAAAAAGAACTCTGACCCTCTTCAAAAGATGCAGGAAAGTGCTATGCGACAAATATATGGGAAGGAGAAGTTCGCTGAGGTCGAGGCGGAATTCAAATCAGCGTTCAAGGAACGCAAGGCCAACAAGATCAGCGGCTGCCGTCACTGCGCCAAGACGGATACGAGTAGGGAACCGTTCAAGAGATGCGGGGCTTGTTCCAGGATCGGGCGAGAGGTGCTATATTGCTCTAAGTAGGCCTAAATCTTTCGTCGGGTCCTTCTCTTCTAACTCTTACCTGAAACCAGGGAATGTCAAGTCGCGAATTGGAAGATCGAACACAAGCTAATCTGTGGTAAACCTTTGGACTACGAAACAGCCGCAAACCTGTCAAAAATCGTCCCTAAACCCAAACAGCCTTCTGGCTACCCGCCTCCTGAGCCTGGCTTCAAACGACCACTCGAGGTAGGCTATGAATGTTCTCCACCTCCACCCTCGTTTCATTCCATTGACTCCCTGCATTCTTATTCTCGCAGCTCCTCAACCAAATGCAACGCCTCGCGGAGCAGCCATCATACGACTACGCCGTCATGCGAAGCGTGTACGAGAACAACGAGGACATCGGGTTCATATCCTACACCATCCCCGTCGACAAGGCCCGCTTCCGTGCGCACCGCGACAGGGCCATAAACACGGGCAACAGGACGAGCGTCGCGCTGATATGCGAGTATATCCTGTGGGACATCAAGATGCGCAACGCAACTGATTTCAGGCGGGAGAAGGTGGTCGAGCAGCTGAGTCGGGAGTATGGGTGGACGGTCGAGGGTCTCGAGCAAGGCTTGCGGATGCTTGCGAATATGAGAGCTGGTTTTCCGGGTGATCGACCGTGAGTATGTTGTTTTGAAGAAGAACCGGTGTTGACGTGCTTGTTTTCCTTTCTTCAGGCTCTTGTCGTATGGCGATTACATGTAGATACTGGGATTTCGGAATCGACTATAGGACATTTGCCAAGCGTGTTCAAGTCGTGCGTTGGGATAGGCCTATCTGGCCTACCCTAGCAGCTCGGGTCTAGCAAGGCTCGGGGACGCGTCGAGCAGGCGCGCGGTCAGGCAGCACGCAATGGCAGGAAGCAAGCAATGATGTTCGTCACAGGACCGCGCGGCGTCTACATGCGGACAGGCTGTGCTACTGAGGATATCTATCTAATCTAATCCAGGCTCGGGCAGCTCGGCCCAGAGCTCACTACTACATGTGCCCACCCACACAAAATGCAACGTCCTCGTTGCATCACGAAAACCTGTCTCAAGGTCTCGCTGTTGAAGGGGGAACCCACCCCAAGGTTTTCAAGACTCGGCTCAGCTCAAAAAGTCGGGGGTCTGCATCCCAGTCTAGAGGTGGCGGGGTCGGTGGTTCATAGGGCATGGTTGGATAGGACATATGGGGTATGTAACGATGGCGAGAGTTGGAATGAAGGTCGTTTGGAAAAGCGGGTCGTTGACGTTCGCACTGGCGGATGGGCTGGGCTGAGCGACGGCGATCACGTCCTTTCCGATGTTGTAAGCTCTGCCATGGATTCACACCAGATCGTAAGTCAGAGAAGTCACGACTCGGAAATGAAGTCGGGGGCTCGCGAGTCGAAGGTGGCACAGGCGGTGATGGTTGAATATCTGAAGGTTCGTCAGACCAGATGAAGGGTGTCGGATCTATAGGTTCAGTAACAGATGAAAGTGATGAGGAGGATTCGGGTGACATAGATGAAGGTGATGAGGAAGGTTCGGGTGACATAGATGAAGGTGATGAGGAAGGTTCGGGTAATGTAGATGATGGTAACGAGGAAGGTTCAGGTAATGTAGATGATAATGAAGTGGGTGAAAATTCGGGGCAGTGGGTAAAGCATGATGAGAGAAGGGACAACATATTCGAAGGGTGTTTAAAATTACTAGAGCGATAGAAAGGGATAAAAAGCGAGGAGGTCGGTACTGTGAAGTATTCATATGAAATTTTGAGGGATAGAAAGGACAGAGAAGATGATGAATGATTGGGATTAGGAGTAAACATGGTTATAGGATGGAATTTTGGCTGTTCGAGGAGACGTAGAGAGTCCGTATCGATCGAATCGGTTTGGATGCCAAAGTCGATGCGGATAGGGTGAACGGGTTCAGCGGACGACTCAGTTTTCGCGCCAAAGTCGACGGAGGAGGGTTGGATGGGTAACAGTATCTCAGTCTGGGTGCCATAGTCGGTCAGCTCCACTCGCGCAGACTCACGGCGCTCGGATTCTTCTCGAATGCCTGCGTCACGGCCGTTAACGAAACCCCGCTCGAAATCTTCATCGCTGATTTCCTTAGTGCGTTCTGTAAAGTTGAGCAGTTGGTCAATGTGTCGTTGCTCATACTTCGCTTTAAGCTGAACTTTTGCGTGTTCGACGCCACGGTTGAACTCTTCCTTCAGGAGTATGTCGAATTTCGAAGTGACTGTGAGCATATCCGTGTCGTATCGCGCCTGGAGCGCCTGCGTGGCAGCGGGTTTCCATCCGTGCTCGGAGCCGTGGAGGTAGGATTGGTGTAACATCGATTCGAGCTCGCGTTGGGTGACTCGAATCGCGTCAGTCGGAAGCCGTGTAACAGAGCTCGTGGAGTCGGGGTGGGAGATAGATAGCGGGGTATATGATATGGTAAAGGTAGCCGGGGGAGGTGTGGGCCAAGAGGCCTGTAAAACGGTGGCAGCAGGGGGTAGGTTAGCTGTTGAATCAGCTGGCTGGGGTTCCCGAGACACAATTTCCGGGCTAACAGTTGGCGGAACAGTGGCCGGTGGGATAAGCTCCAGCTGGAGGAACCTGTTCGCGAATAGACGCGCACGTTGCATGACAGCGACGGTGACAGAATGTGGGATGTGGAGAGAACGATAGCCGGTCTCGGTTGAGCCCTGAAAATCTTGTGGTGCTCGATAGGCAATCCAGGTGTTTCGGTATCCGGTAAGGCTCGTAGTGCTCCCTAAAAGGTAAAGCCGTTCAGTTATGAGGGAAAATCTGGTTGTCGAAAGTGTACGACGGTCTCGTGGGTTGTCCGCTAGCGGTGTTAGTTCGAAAAATGCTCGAAAAGGCGGAGAGCACACGGGGTAGCAGAGATCTGGTGGTTCGGTTTTCGTGGTTATCAGTTTGCAGTTAGAGAGCCGTTGTCGCGAAATGTCGCTTTGTTGGTGTGTCCGCTGGCAGTGTTGGTTCGAAAAGGTGCTCCGAAAAGAAAAGCCGAAGGCTTGGTACGAATCACTCTGTTGTCACCAAATGGGATAGGCCTATCTGGCCTACCCTAGCAGCTCGGGTCTAGCAAGGCTCGGGGACGCGTCGAGCAGGCGCGCGGTCAGGCAGCACGCAATGGCAGGAAGCAAGCAATGATGTTCGTCACAGGACCGCGCGGCGTCTACATGCGGACAGGCTGTGCTACTGAGGATATCTATCTAATCTAATCCAGGCTCGGGCAGCTCGGCCCAGAGCTCACTACTACAGCGTCAGAAGACAGTAGTTCAATATTCAGGACTCAGGAAAGCCAATGCTTAACTTGGTCATCAAAAAGTCGAGTCACTGGAAGCTTACTACTGATATACTCGGGCCCGTTACCTCCATCGCGTCTCTACGCCAAAGCAGTTGTCTGGTGAACGAAAGGAGGCTGCCCATGGTCGTATTCCAGTGGAGGAAGTGGCAAGTGTATTTTTGACGACAGACCGGTGTTCTTCGGCGAGTCTTTTCAACCAGCTTGGTCATCTCCACATTCTAAATTATCCTCCAGAAACCCTACTTCTGCGCAAGCAAATCTACCTGTTCACTCTCCCTTACTTCCGAGTTAAATGTGAATCTTCGACGAAACCACTCGGTTATAGAGTTCAACTATCGTCATTAATTGTCTTTGCAGATCTTCTACTCTGCCCATGTGATCGAACGGGACAAGCGACTTTATCATCGTCGCACAGCCTTCCTTATACGCACAGCCTTGAAAAAGCCTGCTCTCCGGCAAAATGTGCACGCAGGAGGTCAGGTTGCACCTCCAGTCCCATTAGGAGCCAATTATGCATAGCCTCGTCGAGCTGACTACCTCAAATTCGTCCAGAAGAAGTCGGACCTTTCGTCCACTTATATGTAAGTACGAATTCTATCCAGGCGGTTGGAAGGGTTTCTGAATCATCCAACCTTTTTATAAGACCAGTCAAGCCGTCCTACTATCACTTGTCGCACTCCCACAGCCGAACATCATGCTCTCCTCCGCCTCCGCCTCGGAAATAACACTCGTCAACCCCTCCCCCCCAACAAAGCTAACATTCACCAAACCCGGCACGCTGAACAACACCCTCCTCCTCGACGGCGCCCCGCTCTTCAAGGTCGCCACGACCGACCCCGCCGGCGCGCGCACGACGATAGCGGATGCAAGGACGGGGGAGGTGCTGGTGACGATTAAGCGGAAGAGCTTGGGGGCGGATACGGTCAAGTTTGCGAGGGGGGAGGGGACAGAGAGGTATGGGGGGAAGAGCGTGAAGATGAGGGAGTGGCTTGTTGTGGGGAAGGATGAAGATGGGGGGTGAGTTTGCGTTTCTGCATATTGGGGTTTTTGAGCTGCGTTTTGATGCCTTTTTTTTTTTTTCCTGTTGAAATTATAGTCCGAAATGGACGATCCAGACGCCCGTTGGGAATTTCGTGTGGAGGAGGGACGTCGTCTACCGCCTCGCAGTACGTATATTCACCCCGTCCCCCCTCTCAACCCACTCACCCTTACCCTCACCCTCACCCACCCCCCACCACAACCCAGCTCACCCCCTCTTCCGACCCCACCCACCCAATCGCCTACTCCCAATTCCTCACCCTCGAAGACCGCTCCATCCCCTGGGCTCTCCTCCTGGCGCGGGGCACGGAGGCGTTCAGAGAGGAGATCGTCGCGTCGTTCCTCATCCTCGAGCAGGCGCTAAGGATCGAGGAGAAGAACCTGGGGGTGGCGGGGTACATTATGGCGAATATGCAGGCGCAGATGGCGTTTAATTTTGCGGCGACGTCGATGTTTGGGACGTAGACTTGGTGCGCTGGATTGTGGTTATTGTTATTCCGGTTCGGATTCGGATTCTTGTCGTGGGTGTGGTATGTACTGTACTGTAGAGCAGACTTGCTTCGTTTGCGGGAGGGTAGGATGACGGGTTATGTTGATACTGGTGGACTGGAGAACCATTTGTGCGACAGGTCAAGCGTAAGCCTCGAGTCCAAGTGCAGAGAGGAAATGAATGGGCAGGTGCAGTTAAAATCGCAGTTTTGGATGTAAAGCACCTTGTATATTGCATTAAGCATCCATTCTGTGTGTCGGAAATGTCAAAGGTGCCTTATCAGGATGGACCCTGATTAGGTACGATTTTCGCATGATCAGATGCCCTGATCAGGTCCGGGCTTCCTGTCCAGGGTCAGAACAGAACGCGTCGCGTGCGTATCCGTGTGAAAGCGCTTCGTGGTGCGGCAGCGCGTGCGTAGTAGTTACGTGCGCCGCGGCTCCCAAGCCACTGGACTTGAAGAGCGATCTCAGGTCCAGTTTTGAGTTATAGATATTGTAGAATAGCACAGATTATATACAAGGAGTTGACTGTTAAGAAAGAATAAGTCCCATTTTTTAAATTGTAAATTCCGGAACAATTTGAAAGAGTGATTTCGTTCCAGGCTATCACGCACCACATTATTTGAGATAATATGATGCTCCAAAATCGTATTTATATCCATTAAAGACTTATGCCAGACAGTGACACAAAATTCGGCCATGGTTCAATTCAGAAGACGCGGAATTGTAAGAGAAATGGAGGTCCATAGTCTCAGCCATCCGCCACAAAAATCTCACTCAAGATAACGTTCATCACAATGTATCTAAGCTTTTTTAGCCGGCTCTACATTCTTTCCAGTCAATTTTAACAGATATTGTCTGTTTCAACGTCAATTTTTTTGCAATTTATGTTATTTTAGTTGACACGTTTTTGACAACGAAGATACAGGTTCGAGTTTAGATGTATAGTAGATTGAGATGCAGATAAAAATTCCACAGTCAGTTCTAGATACATTATAAAGACTAGAAAGCACATTACCTCCTGTGTAGACATTCCCCTTCACATCCCAATGGACGCCTCCATACACGAATATATTTCCTTCTCCATCTTCTGCCCATGGTACTGACGTTCCTGTCAATGAAGCAACATTAAAATGTCGGCAAGAAGAAATTTGTTTAAACTACTCGCCGTTATACGTGAACCTCGGAGCACCATGGACGTACGCGTCGCCCTCGACGAAATTGAAGGTACCGTTGTAGATCACGATGTTTCGGCCGCGAGTAACGGTAAGCGGCACTGGAAAATGGAAAACCGACTTCTGCGTGAAAAACTGCTTGTCCGAAGTACTGAATTTGAAACTCGTACCTCCTGCCCATTCGGAGATGCTAGGTAAGATTCTACGAAGGACTTTCTTAATGAGGTCTACAAAATCTGATTCAATACACAGAACGACAGATAAGTCGAATGATATAACTTACTTCTGCACCTCCTGAGCGCCTTGACAATGAATCTCGACATCATGGTGAAAGTGAGAGGCGAGATTTGAACGATAGGTATGGAGGTTAATGAAGAAATTGGTGTCCTCACAGAAGTTGCCGCGAGACTCTAAAGATTATTCGCCTTTCTCGAGGTCACATGTTTGCATTGATGCCTTGCCAAATCCAGACAGCTAAATTCAGACACAAAATAGACGCCCGTCAATTTTAGCCTTCATAACACGTGGTTCATTTTGTATGACGAGTTTAAAATTGTCTGCGTTTAAATTAGATTTACGAAGCATCAAAGTAGTTCTGATCGCGTTTAAAGTCGCTATGCTGTACTAGTATAACGCTGTCATTTTGAGTCGGTCACTAAGTTTCCAACAAAGAAATGATAGAAACGCGGACCCAGCTTGTTTTTGACAGATGGATGTCAATAGACATTGTTAGTAGCCAGTAAGTGGCTTATGAACGTTGTTGTTTCAGTACTAAATTGCCTCATCAATGTCTTGTTACCGTACTAACCATCAGACAACTTGAAAGAACTACCTTTCCACACACCTCGGGTGTCATTCTTACGGCTACAGATCAGTTTAATGGTTGATTGTTAAAACATTCGAAGCTAATTTGGTTCTCTGAAGCTCCTTAAAAGGCCGTCTTTTTCTCGTTCATACTTCAGAGAATACGAAAATACCTTGCTTCACCATGTCTCAGCAACTTCCCTCTGCCAGGCCTCAACCGGGTCCAGACGAACGTGTATGTCGATACTGCGAAGGCATCTTTAGAAAGAGGGGGATTGGGAACCATGAAAAAAATTGCCCATCTCGTCCTGCTCAAACCAATCCAACTGGCGTCACGGCCGAACGTCCCCAGGATGTTGCACTACGTCAGGTTTTGGAGCGTGAAGAGCGCGCAGGTATATAACACCCTCAAACGGCCGAATTTTTCACTGATACTTTAAATTTGATATAACAGAATCTGACGCTATTCTTTTGGCTCTCGGTATCGGCTCAGCTTTAGTCGAAAATTCCGAATCGGAGGGGGACAGGCTCAACCAATCATTAAATTCGCCTGAAGACCCTGGACCCGACGCTTATTTACATGCAGGCACAGAGCAAGGTGCGTGTCATAGTAATGTACCGGTAGTGTGTAGATTACTAGACTAACTATATGTGCAACAGATCATCGAGATCCATGGTTGGATGACGACGGGGGAAGCGAGGATAGTTTCCATCTAGATCGCAATCCTGTGGATCCATACGAATTGGAGGAAGAGGAACCCTCTGATCCTTTCACTCGGGAGGCCATTAGCGCGCTGAATGCTCTTCAATTCGAAGTTCCTGATGTCAATATCGATGTTGATCGCATTCACGCCATTGACGATATTATGGTTCTCTCCCATCCGAGTAGCGGCCAACATGCTGCAAAGTTCTTGACCGTCGAAAACTACATTACCCTCAAGTATGACGGGGAAAGCTCCGATTTTCTGCTACCAGAGTCAGTCCGAAGTAAACAGCCGTGGCAGCCATTCAGAACTCGCTCCGATTTCGAAGTGGCGGAAGTCATGCTTTCTGCCCATATGAACCGAAAGCAGATCGAAACCACCATTAAATTATTCAATCGCGTCAAGAGCGAAGGTACTGCCGAGTCCGATTTCACTCTGGTTAACGCGGAAGATTTATTAGTAACCTGGGAACAAGCCCGACTAGCTCATGCATCAGCGGTAAGAAAATTAAATTGTTGCCGTGTAAACCATACTCATCTAAGACTTTCTTATCTTCTCTGAATCTCCAACGTGTAGTTTAAGAAATGTCCCCTGAAAATCCCATACAAAGACACGGAGTTGGAGTATAATGTCTGGCTTTTGCCGCTCTGGGACTGGTGCACCGAAATCCTGTTAGATGCGAACCTTATTGGAAAATTCCACTGGGACGCTGAAAGAATCTACAAGTACACTTCTGAGAGAAGGTTTGAACGAATTATTGATGAACCCTGGACAGGAGACGCTTGGTGGGACTTCCAGGTACGTCATTCAATATTCAAATTAATTTGTTGTCGTCCCGATGTGCTAATCTACATACTTAATAGAACTCCATTTTGGCTTCTGCGAAGCCGATGTGTATCATACTTTACGCGGACAAAACGCGTTTATCGTCCTTTGGGACTGAAAAAGGATATCCAGTCCTTGCGCGGTGCGCAAACCTTCCAAGTTCTATCCGGAATGGAAATGGCGTGGGTGGTGGTCGACTTGTCGGTTGGCTCCCAATTGTGAGTTATAAATTTTGGACACACCGTGAAATTCAAGCTGAAAATTCTGACAATGTTCAATACAGCCTGAAGAAGTTGCAAGCGAAACTAAGAAACCAAGTTTCATCAATCATAAACGGGAAATTTGGCACGAAGCGATGCACCAGATAATCAAAAGCATCGAGGACTTTACTGAATTCGGCACTTCAATTAAGTGCGCCGATGGTGTTACGCGCACAATATTTCCTCATATTTTGGTTTTATCTGCGGACTACGAAGAACAGTGAGTTAAATTCCACTGTCATTATTGAACAATATCTAATACATTGTACATTTCTCAGAGTCGATATGGCGCTAGTTCGCGGCGTTAAAGCAAATTACCCATGTCCGATATGCTTAGCGCCAAAGGAAGAACTTTCAAACTTAGGTCAAACTTTTGAATTGAGGACGGCTTCCACAATGGAGCGCGTTTGGTCGACGGCACAACAGATGAACGCTGCCGACAGAGACGAATATTTGCGTGGATATGGGCTTAGAGACGTTTATGTAGCTATCTTTGTTACCATCTTCTGATTATTTCTTTCATTGAATTCACTTATATTTTGGCTTTACCTTCAGAATACGTTTTGGAGATTGAAGCGCACTGATGTCCATCTCGCCTTGTCATGGGATCGTCTTCACGCTTACCACTCTGGTATATATCGCTTCCACCTCCTGCCACAACTCTTGGACTATGTTCTCGAAGTCATTGGAGATAGACGCCAAGCCGAAGCAGATATAGAACTTGCGTGAGTTAATCAATATTGCACCGGCGTCTAAAGAGCATGGAAGGTCGAACATAATGAAACTCACCACGGACTGAATTTAAATTTAATAGTTTCGCTGAGATGCCTCGTTGGCCGGGCTTAAATCATTTTAAATCCCTGGCAAGCATGAAAAAATTCGCGGATGCAACCAAGTTCGAAGATCACGCTAAGGTACGCTTGTCATTCATCCAATGTAATTAAATTCCTCCAATCTGACATCATGGCATCTTGAAATTTATTAGCTCCTCATTTTTGCAGCGCAGCATGTCCTGACGCCAGAAAGGTCACCGGCAGGCTTCAGTCTTTTGAAGCTTGTGCGGAGTTACCTCGAGTTAGACATGTTTGCATCCCTCACACTTCAAACAGAGTCAACCCTGGAAATGGGACGACAGGAGCTACTTCGTTTTGACGCGTGTCTCCAGGTAAGCACGCACTAATACTCCAACACGAAATCTATTAAGATGAGCGGGAATACTCTAAATAGGAATACAAGCAACATAACCCTGACAAGAATTGGAATGCGCCGAAGCTTCACACTCACCAACATCTTTTTCGAGACATCCTCTCAAAAGGGGTTACCCGAAACTACAATACAAAGCCGAACGAAAAAATGAACGGTCCACTCAAGACGTACTATCAACGTCATACGAACTTCAAGGAGGTTGCCGAACAGGTACGGCGTTCACTGCAATTTTAATTTATCACGACCGCCCAAGACGCTACATTACCTTTCTCACCTCATTGCTTTCATTCGGTAGCTGCTTGTAGTACCCGGACTTTGCCATCCTCTCCCCATCCTTTTTATTACGTCAATTTAATTGAACCTGACTCACCCTCGTAAATTAAAACAGATACTCAAGATTAGCATGAATGATGTGATTGCGACGATAATCAGAAACAATATTGGGCTTTTCGACGAAATCACAGAACTTGAGGCTTCAAGTTCCGACGATGGAGAGGCGCCCGATACTGATGCCGCCGAGGTAGGACCGTTAAGCGCTCGTTCATAATAATGACGTAAACTCACCGGCCGACATCAATTCTCCATATTATCCAGGTCACATTTCAACGTGTAACTCATGGTTCCCGCATGCCCGCCGTCTCTATTGATCGCCTTGAAAATGACAACCTTCAAGATCTCGCATTTCAAAACTTCCGGAGAAAGCTCAATAAGTTCCTTGCGATCCGATTCAAACGCGCACAGGTTATCATTAGCCGTGACCATGAGGTATGTTTGACTCAATGATTAATCGAAGTCATTACTGTTATGTCTTTAATTTTAATCTTCTAATAATTCACTGGTATTAGATCGTACAATGCCGATTCCTCAAGGTTTACTACGAGTCTTTAGCTAATTGGTCCACTTGCGCAGATATTCTCAGGGCCAATCCGAATTTCCACCACCGCCCTCGCCACGATTTTGTTTTAATCAACGTCGGCGAGGATAAGGCAATATTTGCACAATTGATTGCTATTTTTGACCTTCATTATTCGGACGAATCGATCCAAATGGCATTGGTTTTGCCTTTCGATCGGTCTCGAGGCATAGAAAACCGAACACGACACAGTACCCTCCGGTTGACAAGATTGTGTCCAAGACCACGTAAAGAGGCAGTGTTGATCGATACCAATGCCATTATACGGGGGGGTTTTCTTGTACCCGATAGGGGTTCCCGTGAAGGAGAGTTTTTTGTTGTAAATTTCACCGATGAGGATATTTGGTTGAGGATGAAGTCAATTAACCTGGCTACTGGAGCTATTATTTAATATTTCCAGTCTTTTATCTAGTGAAAGCCGTTGTAAAGTACACTGATGCACGACGAATTAATAATCCGAATAAGAATTTATGAACGAGCGGCAAGCACCCTGATTCGGCGAATTTCAATCTAGGGCCTCAAGTCTGTTCACCATTCAGAACTTTACGTCTCAGCATCTGCTTTCGATGGAGGACGAAATGAGACCCGTTCGACTCAAGTTTGAACAGCTCTTTTTCTTCATGTCCGCTTCAATAAATACTTGGACACCGGTCTCCTCTTCGCTGTATTTTGTCCACGAAACGCGCACACCGTAGCTTTTTCATAATGTCTGCTTCTCAGAATCAACGCTCCACGACGCTGCAACCTCCTGTTTCCTCCAATGCTAGTATTCCGAGTCGCAGTGCTCGCATGAGCGCCATTTCTGCTGCCGCGCCGCCTCGGTCACTAGCCCCCACGGAACCTGGGCCTGTAAATACCATTCAGCAGAGCGGCGGAGACGTCGCGGCACCCGTCAATATGCGCGATTCAAACTCGCGACAAGTTCACAGCCGTCCTACCTCAATAACCACTGCTTCTGCTAGCTCTGAATCTGATCTCACTCCGTCGGGCTCACTGTCTAATTTCGGCGCCCCGAATACAACTTTCGATCCGGCAAAACTCTACACAGTGAGTAATACTTTACTAATATTGTGAAATTCGCGAGCGCTAATGCGACCTCTCAATGTGATCTTACTAGCTTTATCTTGACGCTCGACGGGAAATTGAGACGTTGAAGGCAGAGAAAACCGAACTGGAAGCCAAGATTGCAACGTTCGTCGTTAGGCAAACGGCTGAAAAGAAACGAGCCCGTGGGCCACAAAAGCTCGATGAAGACGGCAATGTCGAAATTACGGACCCCCAATTCTTGGCGAAGCTGGAGAAGTACGCGCGATGGTGCCTTATTTTTCGTGCCTGCTTTGTCGAGAGTACTCAGTTTTATGGAATCGACCAACCCTCTTCTTTTAACGTGGACGATCCGATTCGCTTTTTAGACAACGACCACCGAGACTTGGGCGTCACCGAAGATCTCCGAGACGCAATTCCCTCACAATATCATAAATTTTTTGCCCTTTGTGCGCAAGGAGAAGTCAAATCGAACGACCCCATATCACGGGTAAGTAACCGCTAAAGATCTAAGCTTTGGTCGATGACTGAAATAAATTATTTACTTGCAGTTCCGAACGGCTTTGAGTAATGGGCGGTCGAGCTTCCTGAAAATTCTCAAGGCACAGAGTTCTAGCATATTCGAGGTTCCCGAATTGGCTTCTCCCTTCCCTCTCGACAAGCGATTCGATGTCGAACGCATCCGGTTCCTCATCGGCTACAAAATTATCCCTGGTCCCACACCTGCAAAATCGAAAGTTACTTTTTCTCGTTTCTTCCCCGCTATGTGCCTCGACGAAGACGAACGTAACGAAAATTTATTCCGGAGTGAAATACTTTATCGCGTACTCGTTTCTAATTTTCGATTGCGACATTTAATTGACTAACCGTATCGTATCGGTAGATCGCGCGAGGGATTGCTTTCGGAACGAATGCGATATTTAACAAAGAAAACGCAGTTGCGCGAAGTACCAGCCAGTTTTTGCGCACCGATAAACCAGCTAGGACGACTGTTGGTTTCATTTCTCTTTGTTGCATGATCGTGCGTTTCAATTTTGCCTGAATTTCTAACTTGATGTTGATTCGGTTTCAATATTTTTCCGTTTATCAGAGTCGCTTTCTTCTTTCCACGGATAAGGAATTCAACGGCTCAGGGAAAGGTTCAAAATCGACCATCACATATAAGGACGATTACAACTACGGCATTCAATTCCTTCTCAACTCGGCACATGTTCTTGATCCCTCCTGGCTGGAAAACCTGAAGGCGGACTGGGATTTTAACGTCTTTAACAAACAGCTCCAATCTACGGACGATTCACCTTCGAGCGGCAGTGTGGCTATTACGTCGGCGTCAGTTGCGATTGACAGAGCGACCGAGATTACAGAACACTTAGAGGAGATGCGCCTCGGTTCTAGCGGCGACGGCAACCAGAGACAGATGGACAGACAAACTCAACCGACCGTACCCGCATGGACCTTGCAAGCATCGGATGACATCGACTACGATGACATTTACTGTGAGGACGAAGAGGCGCCCGTTGGACACTTAACGGTTCAGCATTCCATGCCGGTGAGTTGTGCGACTTTAAACTATTACAAGATCAGAAAAATTGATTCTCCTTATGCTTTGAATGATATTAGGATACTCTCGCTGCACAGACGGGTATTTCAGAGTCAGCCGTCGATATCGCGCCAATTTCTTCTCGCGCTACCATCGCTCCGTCGGACGGAGCGACTTTGGATCAGCATGAATCGCTACGCCTTCCTTCATCTGTAACCGCGCCCGACATGGTACCTGCCGAGATTACAAAAAATCAGGCTCGCAAGCAATCTCGGCGTCCTCCTACTATTGCGCCTGGACCCGTGTCCGAATCTACAGAGCCTCCTGTCGAGCAGCGCCGCTCTTCTCGGCGAACCGCTGCAGGAGCCAACTCCGCGCCTGTCATCGAGAATTTCGCAGTGCAAACCTCCCCTGACACGCAGCCCGCTCCGAAGAAGGCTAAGAGAACGAGGGTAGCCAAGGGAAAGGTACAGTAACTGTAATATCGCTTTAGCGCACTGTGAATTTTATTCCGTCGGCTCGATGTTTGGGGTTTCTACGTACATGATCCATGCAGGCCATGATTATTATGCAGCTTGTGTTAAAAATGTGTTTTAATACATTTATGCATCGCATTCCTCTCCCTCGCAGGCAACTCAGCGTCAGGTATTACCTCTAATTGACTGAGCGACGGCTGAGAGACGCGGCAAGCGAACGGGCGACATGACCCACACAGCTTGATGCGGCCTGACTTGTCTAGGGCTTGTATTAACCTTATGTAGCAATTTGTAATACAGTAACTTAGTCTAGTGGTAAAGTATGTCATACGCATCAGATCAGGTAAGCCCATCATTATAAGGTCAGTAGTTCGATTCTCGCTCTGTGCATCCATTATCAGGTCGAATTAAATCAAATAACTTCAATATACTCTACTGTATCCAACCCTGAAGCTGGCCATTTCAACTTGCGCTTCAAATTACAGCTCGTAGAAAGACCTGGTCGTCTAATTTTTTTTACCAGTCGATAGAAATATGTCTTGAGATACCTTTCGTCAGATTTTCCTGATTATTGTGTATCATAGAAGGCTGGAGTGAATATTTTTAGTTGGGACACCCAAAGCGACGGCTTTACAGGGAACCTGGCCAGCCCGATTTCAATTCAAATCTTATTCGGTTCATTACGTTTTGAACTGATGTCTTAAAATAGAACATCACAATCCTCGTCCCTCCGTAGTAGTTTGTCAATATCTCAGTCAATAGTAATTGAAAGACCTTGAAATTTTGTGTGTCATATTTCGTTAATATTTAGAGTACTTTGGTAAAATTTCATAATTTTTTATTGTCTTTTAACCAACCTACTCGTTCCAACATTTACTTCTTGGAAATCTGGCATCTTCAACAATCGAAGCTGATACCACATCCAAATTTTTAGCTAAAATTCGTGTAAAATTAAAATATAAGAATGAACAATGTACAAATAAATTTGTAGTAAAAAGAATTTTAATCCCTTCTAATTTCGGTCTATGATCTGCAAAGTCGCAAGGTGTAGGCAGGGCAAAGTGCTTAGAAATTAATCGTAGAAAGGTCACCATATCTTGAAGCAGTCTCAAAGAATACATTAATATTTGATAGTGGAATAGCTTCATCTTTATTGTAAGAGTATGGCTGTACAATTATTTTGAAGAGGGGATCGGCAGCTCTGCCTCTGGGCGGCTGGCTATCTGAGATCGGCGGAATCCGATTAAGGAAATAGTGACATTTTGAAAATTCGCGCAGTCCCAGGCATTTAAGATTAGTTTGAGCGATATTTCGAATAAAATTCTATTTTATACTGATAGATCTAATTAATAGCTTTCGAACAATACCAATTTTGAGGTATTTCGTTCAGTATACGAGCGGTGAAAAATCGTTGGCCATCTTCCTGGGTTGGCCAGGTTCAGGGTCGGCTACAGTAATTAATACGTCCTAACTACTAATCAATATCTTCTAATCTATACAATATCTTTTGACTAATCTGGATGACCGTCCTGATCAGGCTGATTGGCTTGCCTGGACAGGCACGTCGGCTTCTCTGATCAGGCCGAGAGCCGCGTCTGATCATGCCGTGCCGTTCCTAATCTGTCTGATCTTCTCTTCTGATCAGGCTTGATCAGGCTACTCGGGCCTGCGGGGCCTGATCGGCCAGATAAGGCGTTTTTTAAATTTCCGACATGTATAACATCTGTTGTCGGACTGAAAGCTGAACGTTGCCCGATGCATTTGAACGGAAGGGCAGACTTGATCTCATCTCGTCTCATCTCGGTTATGCTTATGGTCGAAAAACACTTGGCTGGTTTAAATAAATGAAGCTACTAAAGCTCGTTATCGTCAATCCTCACAGTGTTAAACCCGGAGGAGGATAAATAGTCGATTTTGATTACTTCGAAGGTACAGCGACAATCGTATGTACCGTATAGCACGACACAAGTAGGGTAGGGTAGGGAAAGCATGTGTAAAGAAAGTCAATATAAGCCGATCAATACGATACCCATGTCTTATTCTAATGACCAAAGAGAAACCCAGCACCAGGCTAATCTAATCAGTCCACCTTCCTCGCCCACTTCCTTCCTCCCGCAGACGACGGCGTGCGCGGCGGGGGCGTCGAGAGGCGGTGCGTCGTGGACGACGTCGTGGTGGCCGGGGTCGCGCGTACCGCCGTGGGCTGGTGGATCTGTGGCTCCCAAGCCGCATGCGGGTAAGCCCCAGCTGAGCGGATATCCTGCTCCTGCATCTTCTCATACGCCGCCCTCTCCTTCAGCCCAAACTCATCATTGCCCACATCCCCCTTCACACCCCCCTCGCCCCAATACATCCACAGCTGCGCCCCCAGCACCACATTCAGCACGAGCGCCAGCGCAAAGCCCGCGCTCACCAGCTTGTCGCCGACCTCGGTGGCGGTGGTGAACAGCCGCGCGAGGCACCCCGCGATCTGGCTTATCACGGCGAAGGCGGAGAGCTGGCCCGTCGAGCCTGCGCGCGCGTTTTGGCGGATCTGGGGGAGCTTGGAGAAGAGGGAGAGCGGGAGGGTGGTCAGTTGGAGCAGGGAGAGGAGGTGCGTGGGGACGAGGGCGAGGGTGACGCCTGCGGATAAGGTGGAGAGGGAGGCGAGGAGGAGGTTGCGGGATTTTGAGGAGGAGGAAGAGGAGGAGCGGGTGAGGGCTCGGGAGGGAGGCGCATAGAAGATGATGAGGAGGGTGATGAGGATGTTTTGGAGGGTGAGGAAGAGGTTCTCGCCATAGGTGGAGAAGGGGAATTGGTGTCTGAAGGAGTAGGCGAGTGTGATCGCGTAGGAAAGCGTTTCGAGGATGTAGGCTGAGAGGGAGAGGCCACGGGCGGAGCGGGCGTTGGTGACTAGTCGGTTGGTTGGGTGGTTAGTTAGAACGCGATCGGTTTCTCTTAGAAAGGGTGGAGAACGTACTGAGCAAGATCTGGGGCACCTTCATGATCGACCCGCCGACGACGATGCCGATGCCCAGCCCCTTGGAGAGCGAGTATTTCAGGCAGTGCACGTCGGTGATGTCGAGGTTTTCGACGAGTGACGTGTAGCATTCCTGGCAGAAAATCGTCAGTGCCAGCAGAAAAGGGTACGAGAAGTGGGGACACACCTTGCCTACGATAGAGACGCCGAGGTCCTTGATGAACCAGGGCAGATTTTGGGTGATGGCTGTCATCGTCGTGGTACGTGGTCGAGAGGCGTGTCGTGTCACATTCGGGGTGGAGTCACACTTGATCACGGCGTGACCCACTTCATTCAGACCCTGCTCGCCGGCACCCATTCAATTGATATATTTATTATATTAGAAATGGTCGTTCTGCCACGAACCCTTCCTTCCTCTCTCCATCTTTCCCTCATTAAACCACAGCACCTCAGGCACGATACCCGTGTTCTTCAGCTCCATCCACCAAGATCGGGATGCCGAGTTCCGGAGAACCGCACCCCCGAAACGCATCATCAAAGAAGGCAGGAAAGAGACAGTCATGGGCTGCACCAACTGCGGTCGTTTGGGCGACGAAGAGGGCGTGACGCTCGAGAAATGTAATAGGCTCGAGCCCGTGCTTGAGCCCGTTTCCTGCAAAAAGGCTACAAATACGAATATTCATTGACGCGTCGTTCATGTTCGCAGTGCACCCAGGTGTGGTACTGCTCGAAAGAGGTACATAACTCCGTGTTCTCAATCGTCTCTTCATCACTTGAATTCACCCAACGTGTACATACGGTACATAGTGTCAAAAGGAAAACTGGTGCGCGCTCTATCTCTATCACATGCATGATGCATGTGATAGAGATAGGCATGATGCCTGCCCCCCTCCTCCCGACTCACCCTCGCTCCTAGGCCGCGGCACAAGATCCACTGCACCCCCTCTCTCGGCGGAGGCATCCAGCCGCTCATCAAGTCCGTCACCGCCAACCCCATGCTCGCATACTACCTCCAAATCTGCCTCGCCCTCCAATTCCACCTGCACGACCCGCACCGTGTCCCCGCCTCCTCACGCCAACGCTCAGGCTCTGGCTCAGGCTCTGGCTCAGGCTCAGGCTCAGATGCCAACATCGCCCTCAGCCCACTCCTCGCACACATCAACGTCGGCATCGAGCCCGTGAAGATCACCGACTTCATGAGCCTCTTTACCTTCCCTGACCAAAGCGAGAAAGTTGGCACCGGCATCGGGATGGGGATGGGGATGCTGCAGCTGCACACCCTCGTCTCCCCGTGGCCCGGCATGCCCGTGCGCAAACCCACCCCCACGGACCTCGAGCTCTGGATTCTGGAAGCACGCCCGCCGCGCATGCGCAGCGGACGCAGACGCAGACGCAGCCGGCGCACGCACGTGTCACACTCCGATCGTGCTGGTTGCAATGAGTTCGTCAACGACTTCAAGCAAGCCATCACTCTCCCCCTCGCATCGTCGTCGTCGTCGGCTCGGCTCGGACGCTGTAGTAGTGGCCTCTGGCCTGTCCTGATCGTAGATATCCCATCAGTGGCTGTGCAGTCCATATGTAGGTGTTCGTGGTTGAGTAGACGAATCCATCCTTGCCTTAGCCTTCGACGCGACGCCGAACGGCCTGCTCGACGCGACTACCGAGCCTCTCTAGCCGACGACTGCCCAGGGTAGGTCTGATTGGCCTATCCCAACGCGATCGACGCCGGACGCCGCGCGCCGGGCGGTGCGCATGCTGTTCGCGATGTGCGCTGCGCTCACGGGAACGGGAAAGAGGACGGAGCGGGCGTTGACGGTGGAGAGCTGTTTTGAGTGGGTTTTTTTTCTTTTCTTTTCTTTTCTTTTCTTTTCTTTTCTTTTTCTTTTCTTTTCTTTTCTTTTCTTTTCTTTTCTTTTCTTTTCTTTTCTTTTCTTTTCTTTTCTTTTCTTTTCTTTTCTTCTCCCATCGTCTCTCTAAACCACACGCCCAAAACATCCTGTACTAATCAGCCCCCTCGTCCCCCCGCCGCATACACAGGTACCTCAACACGCACATCCGCTCCGAGGACTGACACGAAAGACCGCCTCGCGCTGCACCCGCCCGCCCGCCCATGCACGCCGTCGACGTAGCGCTCATCCGCGCCGCGGGCCGTGGGGCGGGACGTGCAGCTCATGCGCCGCAGGCGCAGGCCCTGCGCGCGAAAGTGGCAAGGGAGCACGTGTATGTCAGCCATCGCGTGGAGGTGGAGGTCGAGGTCGAGGTAGGGGTGGGGGTGGGGGTGGGAGTTGGGGTGGAGGTGGAGGTGCTTCCCGGCCGTCGTCCTACTCCTACCCCTAATTCTAATCGTGATCGTGATCCTGATCCTGATTCTAATCCCGATGGAGAGGGCGTTGGGCGCGGTTCAGCAGAGGCACTACTACTACGACTACTACCGCCGGGCGCTGGTGCAGACCACCGCATCGCACACCTGGTAGCGGACCCTGACCTGGCGGGCACAGATGCGCCGGCGCCGAAGATGAATCCGAACCTGAATCGCGCTGAGCGCAGGCGACGTCAGCGAGAGCTGCAGAAGGAGCAGAAGCGGAGGACGTGAGTAGGTAAGTAAGTACCACCCCCTCACGTCGTCTTGTCTTTCCCTGTCTTGTCTTCTCGTCCCCCTTCATGCCTGCCGTCTCGCCTCTTCTGTTCTCTCTGTCATACACAATTTTGTGTTTTGTAACGGAATGAGTCTGTGCTATAGTATGTAGCAGATTTCGTGTTGTATTTCGCATAGAGTATCCACATCATAGTGCTTTCCAGCTTCCCAGTGATATCATAAAATTAACTATGCATTCTCCCTGGATCGACTATCCGTGGCCATTAATAATTGCCACTATGACTGTGGGTTCATCAGGTCAATTAGACAAGCTTGTCAAATATTTCGGGACAGGAGCTCCAAAAGCAGACTTGTACTGACTACGCATACTGTGGCCTCTCCCCATCCAACCTCCTCCGCTTCCTAACCGTATCCACCTCCTGTGCACCCACGCCCCCGACCGCCTTCAAAGCCTGCGCCACCGTCTTCCTCTGAAGCCTCCCAAAAAAGCTGACCAGCAAGTCAAGGATGCCCTTCCTACTATTCCGAGTGGGGAGCTTCTCCTTGAGTGTACGCACGCGGGTTATGAGGTCCGCTCGAGAAACTGCTGAGTCGTCGATATCGTGATCGAGGAGCGCGTTGACGATGTTCCACGCGCTGGCGGTGCTATCTTCAAAGCGGTGCAGCCTCTCGCTTTCCTTCTCCTTCTCGTTCGGAATCAACTCCCTCAGAATCTCCCGGATCTTCTGCTCCTGCTCCTCCCCCAAACCCTCTTTCCCATATCTCACCCGGTCCCATTTGGTGGTAGCGAACACGAGCTTCCCAAACGTCGCCTCGAACCCGCCGAACGACGCTCTTAGCGCTGCCTGCCCGTGCTGCGTGATGGGGGAGAGCCGGTCTTGGTTGATGTCGAGGAGGTAGATCAGGCCTGCGAGGGTTGGTGCGGGGGATTTGGATAGGCTTTGAAGGGATAAAATAAAAGGAACCCGAATGTCAGGACGAAAAATAATAATGATGACGATGCGGGATACGCACTGCCGCTCGAGCCACTCCGCGATCTGCACCAACACCGCTGTATCCGTCAGCAAGCGATCGGGGTTGTTGAACCCTGGTGTGTCGACGACGATGAGTCTGCGGCCTTGGAGCTTCGTCCTCGTCCCACTGGCCCAATCCGAATCCGATTTCAAGTCGAGTGGAGGTGGGGAAGAGACAGCTTCGGACTCGATTTTGGTGGTGCACGCGGACATGACGTGCCCGACTTTCATGCGGTTGGCGTTGAGGAGGGCGTTGATGAACTAAGTGGTTGCGGGTATGTGTCAGCAAGGCATTTATCGAGGAGGAGAGAGGAGAATAAGGGGGAGGACTTACCGTGCTCTTCCCGGACCCGGACTCGCCTGTTATGCTAGTAAAATAAAGCAAGGTAAGCGGGTGAAGAAGGGGAGGAGGGAGGGGGGGAAGGGTACAGGATTATTATGTCGTTCTTCTCCGTCATTTGTTGGGGTTGGAATGTTGTTGGAGGGTTAGAGTGTTCGACAGGAGGAGTATGAATACTAGAGGCGGTTAGTGTTCGTGTTGGGGTTGAAGAGAAGTGAGCTACGATGACGGTCTAGAGGGTTTGTTACAAGTCAAAGCAAGCAGAAACGTTAACATGCAAGAAACTGCATTCAACTTGCACGACCCTTCCGAATCGGAAACGCGAGACGAGGTCCTCGTGTCCGTCTGCACAGGTCGGTGTATAGATCGTAGAGGTGAAATTGTGACGAAATTGTGAACGCACCATGTTTCTAATCCATCGATGATCAAAGCATCAAGTCCATTGCAGAAACGAGGCGTCCGCATCCGTTTCGAGGCTCGTGTACATCCAGACTTCTTCAATGTTTCTGGAGTGGTCTGCACTCAGCTCGTCCCAAAAATAGACTTGTTGGTCCGTGTTTAGCAAGCACTTTGGTCGGCAGTTTACATAAATTGAGGTGGTGGGAGCTGTGTCTTTCTGTCCCTCCTTCCTTCCTTCTTCCACATGATCGTCTCATGCAATGTCTTTGCCGAAATTTGGTCTCCTCTTTCATCCGCAAGACTTGAAAAACTTCGTGCTGCTCCTAGAACATAACTCAACCTATGTATTCTTGACCAAGACCCACCATCATTATGGACGTCGCGCTATCGCTATCGGACGCACATCGTGCCCGCAGTTTTTCCTTTTCGTCTTATTCTCAACTTGCTCGCGCCTCCTCAAAGTTCCTGTCGATTTCCAGTCTACCGATCTCTCAACGGACTCTTGCTCTTTCTTCGATGGGTTTGGTACTTGAAGCGTCATCATTGCGCTGAGCATGTGATGCACATCCAATCCCTCTGATGATTTGAATCCTATGGAAGGAGTGGAGTCCGTGAGTTAGAACTGGAACTGGACTTCGACCTACATTCTGATTCTTTCCCATGAGTCCGATCTTATTCGATCTCCCCGTATTCTTCATTTCTGCAGTCCCAATGTCTCCACGGACTCTCACTCGCTTTCTGGAGTTCTACCTCGGGTTTGGTACTTGAGGGTCGTTGTTGTGCTCTACATTCGACAATCGCCCAATCCCTAAAAGAGGGACAGCTGATGAGGAGAGTCCGTGAGTTGGGTTGGACCCAAGGTCAATAGCGTTCTTGTCCTTGCTCTAGCTCTCCCTAGGTTTCATTTTTTTCGCTCATTCTCTGCACCGTTGAATAAGACCAAGATCGGGTACGTGTCGTTTCAATGCTCTCCTCTCACGTTCTCGTTTCCGTCGATCCCCGATTCCCCGACCCACCGATCCTTGTGCTCGCTTTTCACCATCCGTGTCGAAGGAGTTGTCATACCTACGTAAAGCTGGGGCCGGCATTTCCCTCGAGAGTCGACCCTCATCAGAGGCGGGCCGACTAGTTTTAACTGATCCTTCGTACCACTCGACGACACGGGTGATATCGGTTTAAGCGAGTCTGTCAAATTTCATCTTCTCGTTCGCTTTTCGGGACCGTTCTTTAGAACCATGGTTCGGAATCCACAGGTCCTTGCGCTCAATTTTTGCTTCAACTAGTCAACTCGCCTAACGACTCTCGCCAGCACATGTATGCGTGCGCCTCGAAAGATCTCCGCCATCACACCATCCTGTTTGATGTATTTGTCATCGCGGATGTGTGTCGGTTCACTGAAGTATTAACGTTTTCTGCTCTTCACGTTCACGAATGATGGCGGTATGCCGAGTTTTTGTGGGCCACGCCTTCCACGTCGCTGTCCGTGATCGCGAGGCACCGTATATATCCGTCCCTTTCTCGTTTTATTTTGTCTCCCGAAATACTCTGCGTCTTAATCCCGTTATCGCGGTGGACCAACTGGCTATGTCATTTGGAAAATCCTTTCCCTCTACTCTTCTTTGTAGACAATACGAAGCTCAGAACAACGTGGGGCGGAGATTGGCCCAACTGGACACTATATTCGCACTCCTGCTGCTTCGCAGTTTGATTGCTCAGCTGCGTGGCAAGGAGTTCGTTTCCGCGTTTCAGGAAGTCATCTCCGCCCCTTTTGTTTTCATTTGCTTCCTACGTCTATGTGCTTGACTTTCAGGCCAGTTGTAGGGTAAAATAATGATATTTAGAGCGATCAGTGCCGCCATGCATGATGCGAGATTTTAAAAAATTCAAACACGGAGGCTACTGAACTCCTAAAATAAAAACTACATTGTAAAAGCAGAAATTCCCGCCCATGCCAGGAGGAGAGAGATGGGCCCCGATCACTTTGGCTTTGGAGTGAAGTCCCATACAAATGACTGGGCTCATTCGGCTTGAACCGCTGGGCAACAACTCGATAACATAAAATTGGTGGCAAAATAAAAATTTCTGGGTGAAAAAACATAACTTGGTCAAATCTTCCTTGCAACAACGAAGCAGCGAGGTCGAGTAGGTGTCATGTAGCGCACAAGTTTGAAATACAACGTCTGGCTGGGTCTCGAACACCGTGGTCAATTTTTTGGCTCCCTAAAATAAACTTGTTGGTCCTTGTTTAGCAAGTCCCTCAGTCGGCGGTTTAACTTTAAATTGGAGCTGTGCAGGTGGCGGCTTGCTGACACTTTCCTTCCTTCCCTCTTCCACAACATCGTCTCATGCAACTTCTAGGCAAACTTGTTGTCCGCACTTGCACACGCAGGAAAATCGTACTGCTCCTGAACCATCGTACTCGACAGTCTCGAATCCAAGTCCTGACCAACGCCTGCCAGTGCACTGGATGTCGGTTGTCTCAGGCTATCGGACAGACATCGCGCCTGCCGTCTTTCCTTCTCATCTATATCTTAACCCTCCTCGTTCCTCCTCTAATTTCCCGTCGTTTTCCAGTTCCAATATCTGGACGGACTTTTTCTCTTTTCTCGACGGGTTTGGTACTCAAAGCATCAATATTGTGCTTAGCATATGATGTTCACTCAAACCCTCGTATGAAATCACTCCTTGGAAGGAGTTAAGTCCGTGAGTTAGAACTAGAATATTATTGCCGAAGTGTCCGATCCTATTCGATCTCCCTTTGTTCTTCATTTCTGCAGTCCCCAATGTCTTCACGGACTCTCACTCACTTCTTTGAGTCTCGCCTCGGGTTTAGTACTTGAAGGTCGTTGTTGTGCCCTGCATTCGACAGTCACCCAATCCCTAAAATGGATCCATTCAAAAGAGGGGAGTCCGTGAGTTGGGTTGGACCCGAGGTCAAGATCATTCTCTAACTCTCTCTCTAGGTCTCATTTTTTTACTTCTTCTCTTCACTGCTGAATTGCGCTAAGATTGTGATCCGTATTGTTTCAGTGCTCTCCTCTCACATATTCTTTTCTGTCGATCCCAGATTCCTCGACCCATCGGTCCTTGTGCTCGCGTTTCACCTTCCGTGTCGAAGGAGTGGTCATACCTAAAGCTGGGGTCGGTATTTCCCTCGAGAGTGTCGTGCTTCTGAAGCGGCCGACCAGCTTAAAATGGTTTCTTCAATCTCTCAACAACGACACGGGTGATATTGGTTTAAGCGATTCTCCAAGGCTCATCTTCTCGTTCGCGTTTCGGTACCGTTCTTAAGGCCATGGTTCCCAATGCACAGGTCCTTGTGGTCGATTTTCGCTTCAACTAGTCAACTTGCCTGCGACTCGCGCCAGCACATGTATGCGTGCGCCTCGAAAGATCTCCGCCATCACACCATCCTGTTTGAGGCAAAACTCATCGCGGATGTGTAAGTTTGTGATTGATAACAATCTTTTGACCACGCCTTCCTCGTCGCTGTCTGCGGTCGTAGGGCCTTTTGTTTTATATGTTTATTCCCTTCTTCATTTTTGTTCTGTCTCCCGAGAATATCCTGATCCTATTCCACGCTGCATGACTCACGAAATCCTTTTCCTTTCTGCTCTCCTTCAGAGCTAAAACCAGAGCTCACGACAACGTGGGGCGGAGATTGGGCCAACTGGACACTATATTCGCACTCCTGCTGCTTCGCAGTTTGATTGCTCAGCTGCGTGGCAAGGAGTTCGTTGCCACGTTTCAGGAAGTCATCTCCGCCCCATTTGTTTCATTTCATTGGTATTCTTTCTACAACGTCCACGTTCTCAACCTTCAGGCCAGATCTTGGATGAAGTAACGATATTTACGACTATGCAGGTGGACGCCGTATAAGATAAATGAGATAAAATGTGGTTTTCCCGACCGGACACTACGTGAAACCCAGCACGCAAAGAGTAGGCTTTGTACGAGCGCCGCAGTACGGTATTGTAAAAGCAGCGATACCCGCCAAAGCCAGGAGGAGAGGGATGGGGATACAAGCAGAGCCGAGATAGGCAAAGAGAGAGTGTCCACTTTGGCTTTTGGCAAAGCTTCAGTCGACTAGGTTTATTCAGCTTGATGATGGTACAAGAATATAAAATCGAAGGCAAGAGAAAAAAATCGAATGAAAAAAAAAGATAAAAAGTGATACCAGATCTGAAGCTTCACGGACGGACTCCTGAGAGGACAATTCAAGAGCTAGGCTTGAACGAGGGCCGGGGAAGAAAAGACGAGTTTACAAGGCAGCCCACCGTCACGGCCTAGCGGGAGTAAAGACCGTGCAAAGGAGTCCGGCGGTGTTGCATGGTCTGATAGTGAGGAGCAGCAATCAAAAGGAACAAAGATCAAAGAAGGGGGTAAACGAAAAGAACAAAAGAGGAAAAAAGGGATCGATGGATAGTTAGAGGGAACTTGAATGCGAAAGGGAGGTATGTAGCAACGTAGTGCTGAGTCGATGGAAGTTCAACTCGTCAGAGATCTTACCGCCCTGCGGTTTAAAGACCTTCGGCTAAACGAAACTACGCGGTCATCATGGAGGCAGAGAGAGAGGAGAATACTCCGCTCTACAATTCATTTGCAAAGACAAAAGGCTTTAGACGTGGGCCTCCGATAGTGAGAGAAAGGAAACGATGCCCGCTAAAGCCATGGAATCTTGCAAGCACGAGTAGAATCGGATGGGAGCAGGGCGATCCGCGAGGTCATGTATCGTGTGCGAAAACAGAGATGGGTACAGATGTGGGAGCAAAACCTGCGTCCAGCTAGTGCTCTGTGAAACGCGGGGGGGTAAAGTAAAAAAACTACGATGGGGTTCTTATAGTACTCAAAAAACGTAATACAACTCGTGGAGGGGAATAAAGGGGACTCATAAAGTAAAGAAGATCACGAAGAGGAAGAGTTCCGGTCAGAAGCGTTACGTGGATCGAGTTGATAGGAGGTAAGGATATACTCGAAGTGAACTGAACCGCGAACGGTCACTCCAAAGACAGACTCACTTAGGTGCTTTTTACGACGGAATCGGCTTCAAACAAGTATTCCCAAAGGCGTGGAATAAGACGATACTCGTTAAAGGCCAAAGGAGCATGGGTGCACCAGTAGAGTCTGTTCAGAGTCAGCTCTAAAAGACACGCGGTGTATTCTAGCATAATAAAAAATGACGAGGAAAAAGGCGATGGGCCAAATGAGATGACGTGTGATCACAATAATCATAAATTGGTGGGGCACTTCCGGAGACATACTCTACAGGCTACGCAGTACCATTTGAATTCTTTTCCAGGCTTTAGACCAACATCCACAGGGGCTGTAAAACAAGGAGACGGACGCTTGCTAAAGCCGATGGAAAGTGCACGCACGAGTAGAGTCGGTCCAGAAGGCGGGCGATGTTCCTTCGTCTTGTGAAGAAGTAAGAAGATGAAAGGAAGGAATAGAATTGGACAAAATAGGTGGAAAAATAAATAGCAAACAACAGATCGAATAAAAAAAAAACGGAGATAAAGTTCGAAATTGAACAAGAGAGAACAAGACCGAAATATAATTCCAACAACATCCTCTCGCACAACGACGGATTGAACGTCGAGGCTTTACAACACAAACGAACTGCAGCCCGTATTCAATGTCAGCTTGATCGAGCGTCTCGTACATTGACCCGGAAGGGGAAGAACGAGGCGGCCAACGGTCAAGCAAGAATCTGGTGCGAGTCCGTTTGTGTGTGCTTGACCTCGAGACTTTGACGTTGATATAGATGCATGAATTTGCTTCCAATGACGTCTTAGGGACACGGAAGACAGTGAAGGAGAGAAGGGATATGAATAAACAATGAACAACCAGAGAGGATACTAATGTGATCAATTTGCCAGTTGCACGATGAGAGACTCAGATCGTGGGATCACGAATCACCACGTAAACGGACTCTGAAACAGCTCTAATAATGAACAGCTTGAATGAGCGGGTCTCAGAGGAGGCGAGGCGCTCAACGCCCAAGCTGCGGAAGGAGAGTGCAGCGAAAGTCCGTTGGCATGTGCTCGACATCGACATCCCCATCGGCAAAACATTGAAACTGGGAGGGAAAAAAAGAGAAGAGGAAAGAAACCAAGACAAGGAAAGAACGGAATCATCGACACAAGCGTGTGCATTAAATTTGAATGAATGTAGAGCTCTATCATCAGGATTAGCCGCAGCTTCAGGAACAGGACTCCACTGCACACCGGTATCTGAGGTTTTTTCACGAAACCCGAGATCCAAGAGTTACACGACTCTTGGGAGCCCCGAATGCACACCGTGAGATGAATGAAACGGTGGCAAATGGAGTCTGCTGGTTCGGGGACGAGCGGGGCTCGTGAATACGAAGGAAAGTACAAGAAACCTGAAGAACGAAGGGCGATACGTGCATTTCAAGAGACGGATCAGATGAGATCAGATAGACAGAAGGTGCTGTCGAGCGAGAAGAGGAGAATAAGGAACAAAAAAAGGGGGGGAAATCGCATCGATAACGATGGAACTTCAAAGATGGGCAGGGCACGAGCCAGGCGACGCGCGAATGGCATTGGAAGGACAGGAAAGACCTCGGCACTTGATCCGTGTATGCGCGAGAGAAAAGTAAAGAGAAATAGAAAGAGAAAGAGAAAGAGAGGAGGCAAAACAGAAATTGAACAAGGTAGAAAAGGTGAAAGAATACGTCACGCACACGATGATTCGAGGTTTGTGAAAAGAAGACGAAGTCTCACCAGCCCCAATGGCAATGCCAAGCAGCTAAACCCGCAGGAGACGTGGATGTGGCTCACATCGGTGTTTACGAGCAAGGAATGGCGGTTGTCGAGGCGCTGGATAATGGAATAGTCTTGGAAGACTGGTTTGCGCGACTCGATCTAGGGGGATTATTTACCAAAGCTGACCTTGTTGAACCCTATTTGGCAAGTCCCCTAGTCGGAAGTTGAAATTGAAATCTTGCCGTATCAAGTGACTCCTTTCTTCCTTTCTTCCACAGCGTGTTGTCCTTCCCTCACGTCTCGATGGTCTCGTACGGCCTTCCATTGCGGCTTCTCCTTCTGCGCCTCAACACCTCGAGGCTATATCTCACTGTTTTTCTTCCACCTGGCGGCGTTTGAGTCTCCCATCCTGTTCGAACCTTTGATGTCGAGCACGGCAAACGCCACTCGTCCTTGTCACTGTGCGTGTTTCGTTGACGTCTGTTTATGCGTTTGAAATTCACTTCTCTTTCCTCGAATGCAGAAAATGGTGTTGGCACTTTACCCCTGGCGAAGAAATGGGCAAAATTTGCACCCAATTTAGCAAGGTGAGTACCATACCTATCTATGACATGGCCCCGTTTACTCCATCCTCGCCGTTTTCACCCAGAGGAACCACATACTCTTGGATTTCGGATCCACATTCTCTGCCCTGTCTCCAGTGCGCATCACTCGCGGTGGATAAAAGCGATGCGCTTCGATCCTCTCAGCCCTTTGCTCTGACTTTCGGATCGTCCTCCAGGCCTGAGCGTAACAACGATCTCGTTATTGACGTCTCGTTGGCGCCTTCTCCCTGGCCACCAAAAGTTCCCTAAGGCAGAGCAGCCCCTGATGACTTGCACCGTCGAAGCGCGTCTACCCTTTCAGCTGCTTCATTCTCTGTCCTGTCCCTATGCTCGTCCTTCTCGATCTTCTTTGCCCTTTCTTCCATTTTTTTTCGCGTGTATGAGCATCCATTGGCTCTATGGCGCCAAAACTCTCGATCCAGGGAGTATTTATCGTGCGCTTTCAGCGTCGTTTTCCTGCCCCATCTCAGCTTCTACATTGTGATCTGTTTCCAATATTTGTTCTCTCCTCTATTTCATTTTTCTCGTTCGTGTTTCGGCAGAGCTCTTCGTGCCCTCGGCTCCCAGTCTTCCCTCCTCTCGTCTTCCGCTATCTGATATCGCGACCTACGACCTGCGCCAGGACATGTATGCGTGCGCACCGAAACTAAAACGTTCTCCGCCATTATCCCATCCCTTTTGAGGCAGCACTCATCGTGGATGTGGATCAGGTCCACTGAATTGCTCACGTTTTAGCTCTTCATGTTCATGATTGACGGCGGTAATCGTCGCGTCGTTGTGGCACGCCTTCATAGTCGCTGTCCGTGACATAGAGCATCGTATAAATCCAATCCCCTATGAGTCAGAGTCGCTTTGTTCTGTCTCCCGAATCGCTCCGCATCCTATTCTTATTTTCGCCGTTCCAGTGGAGCGACTGGCTGCGTGAATCACGAATTTTTTTTCCCTTTATGCTATCCTTCAAAGCAAAACCAGAGCTCAGGACAACTCGTGGCGGAGGTTGGCTAAAGCCGGGGATACTAAGTTCGCACTCCTGCTGCCTTGTAATCTGACTACTCAGTCGCATGGCAAGGAGTTCTAATTCGAGGTCCTGTATACTGGCAGTTCAACCGGTCATCTCCGCCCTTTGTTGTTGTTTTAATTTGGGTTGGTATAGCGTTTTTTACTGCATCCACGTTCTCTACTTTCAGGCCAGATTTATGGTAAAATTATGATATATACAATCATGCTATTATAGATGACTGTAGGCGAGAGGTGCAAAGGAAAACGAAATGGATAGGTCTAGTGAGGAAAGCAAGGAGTGGGTGCAGGATGAAATAATTGGGATTTTTTTTAAAAAAAGACTCTACTTGAATTTCCAGCGATCGAAAATGGGCCTTGGCTTTCTTAACAGACTCCTGGCATCAAATCATTCACAAGGCTTGAACGTGAGGAAGGATATTACAAAGCAGCCCAGCATCCAGGCCTAGCGGGAGTAAGGACAATGCGAAGGAATCTGGGACGGGCACACGCAATGGCAGAAAAAACATCCTGGAGACGGACTCTGCTGTACACGCAAGCATTAGGGCAGGCTTTAGACGAGCGTCCCTCGAAGACTAAGCACAAGGAGACGATGTCCGCTAAAGCCGAGAAAGCTTGAAACCACGAGCTGAGTCGGTGAGGAGGAGGAAGACGGATGATGTCATCTCGTATCGTGTACGAAGCGAGGGATAAACACCTCTACCTACAAATGAGAGAGCAAAAGGCGAAACCGCGCATAAGAGTGGAGCGGAGGGCAAGGATGAGAAAGAACAGGACGGGACCCGTCTCTATAACAAATGAGTATCAATTGTCAATTAGCCTCGGATGGAGTCGTCACGAATCACTGCCCGAACGGACTCTGCAAGACATCATATTTCAAGTAAGCTTGGACGAGTGCGTCTTGGCAGAAACGAGGCGCTCAAGGCCCAAGCTGAGAACCCAGCAAGAGTCCGTTGGCATGTGCTCAACACCGCCGTCGGCAAAACGTTGAAACTGGGAGGAAAAGTCCGGAAAGCGGTCGATGTCCCCTCGTCCTCTCGTCTCGTGACGAGGTAAGAGGGTAAAAAGAAGCGAAATTAGAGAAAAGGGTTGGAATGGAATAAATAAAGAACGACAGATGGAAAGAAAAAACGGAGGCAATGTTCGAAATTAAACAAGGGAAAACAAGACAAAAATCAAATCCAAACAAATTCCACTTGCACAATGACGATCGAGCCTCGAGGCTTCACATCACAAACGAACTGCAAACTAGTACTGCATGTGAGCTTGATCGAGCGTCTCGTACATTGATCCGGAAGGGGAAGAACGAGGCGGCCAACGGTCAAGCAAGAATCTAGTGCAAGTCCGTTTGCGTGTGTGCTTGACCTCGAGACACCGACCTTGATCTAGACTCATGAATTTGCATCCACACTACGCGAACGGACTCTCCAATACCAATTCCAAAGAGAAGTTTGAACGAACGCGTCTCGAAGGAAAGAGGCACTCATCCCAACCTGTGGAAGGAAAGTGCAGCGAGAGTCCGTTGGCAGGTGCTCGACATCGCCATCGCCATCGGCAAAATGTTGAAGCTGAAAGAAAAAAGAAGAGGAAAGGAGGGGAAAAAAGGTAAAGAAAGAACGGAATCATCCACCCAAGTGTGCATTAAATTTGAGCGAAATGTAGAGCTGGATCATATCAGGATGGACCGCAGCTTCAGTAACATGACTCCACTGCACACCGCCGACTAATCTTTTTCACGAGACCCGAGAACCAAGAGTTACCCGACTCTTGGCAGCCTCGAACGCACGCCGTGAGATGAATGGCACGGTAGCAATTGGAGTCTGCTGGTGTGGGGAGCGGCGGCGCATTGGATTGACTGTACACTCCAATCGGTTATATAGTGAGCATTGGCGTAGAAAAACAACCCGAGTCGGACGTGAGGATACAAAAGTTTGAACTGTCATGTCGAAGAGACGCAGCAAAATGCGCGCGATGAATGCCAACGGAAGGAAGAAACCTGAAGATCAACGTGCGATACGCGTATAGCAAGAGATGGATGAGATTAGATGGACAGAACGTGCTGTCAGATGTGAAGAGAAGAATGACAAACAAAAACGGAAAGACAAATCACATCGATAATCGATGGAACTTCACAGAGATGGGCATGACCCGAGGCTGGCGACGCGCGAATGGCATTGGAAGCGATCCTAGATCCGTGTATGCGCGAGAGAGAATAAGGGGGAAAGAGGAAGAGGAAACAAGGCAGAACCCGAACGAGGAAGATAAGGAGAAAGAACAGGACACACACACGATGATTCGAGACTTGTCGAAGGGGAGTGAATTCAGCCCCGATGCTATCCCTGCTCAATGAAATTCAGGACGAGAAGTGCGTCACAACGCACGCTGTAGGCATCGTCAGCAGCTAAATCCGCAGCAGACATGGACGTGGCTCACTTGGGCCGTGCGCGTGATGACGAGCGAGTGTGGCAGATGTCGGTGCCGTTGAACGGTTGAAGCGCTGCATAACAGGAAAGTTTCAAGTGGGAGGAATGGGTTGTTCTTCTGGACGTCTAAAACGGCTAATGGGTTCACAATCCCGACATCAAGACTGAGGTCGTCATCGTGGTCGTCGTCTTCCTTGTCTTACAAAATACTTGGACTTTGTTAGCATTTGTTTATCAAGGCCCTTATCGGAAGTTTAATTCAGAGTCAAGCCGCGATGACCAAGCATGTCAAGCGACTCTTTCCTTTCGGCTGTTCATCGATGCATCGTTTGTCTCATCCAGCCTTTTATTCGGCGAGTTTCTTGTTCACATAAGTTCTGGACGACTGTAATACCTTTTCTTTCTGCATTGCAACCCTCACTTTCCTCTTCTCTAACTGGTTTGGCCCTCTTCTTTCGTAACGGACTCTCACCCATTCTTCCAATATTATGGTTTGGTAGTTGACATGTCTGCAATACTCACCCAAACCATATGTCCGGCATGGCGTTAAGAGTCCGTGTGTTGGAATTGGACTTCAAGCCATGGGCATAGAGTCTGAGGGTTTTTTTCTTACTCTTTTTCATGTTGTCCTTCACCTCTCGACCACGCCTCTATCCCCGCCATTCCAGCAAAGCAATCTCCCAGACATCGAGCCCGATCAGGGTTCTTCTACTGTGTCCTTTGTCGCGGTCGTGGTCATGTTTCTGGTCCTTGATGCTGAACTGATGGCGGTGATAGTGAATGGAAGCCACAATCTTCATTTCTACCCGGCGAGTCTCATTGACACCTGCTTCTGCTTTTGGGATGTACTTCGATTTCTTCGACGCAGAGAAGGGTGGTAGCGCTTCACCCCTGACAAATAAATAGGCAACATTTCCCCCCAAATTGTCAAAGTGAGTACTTACTTCTCGATAACACGTCGCTATTCGGATGACCTTTCTATAAGGACCAGCACTATTCCCTTCCTTGCCAATCACTACCCCCATCTACTCCACCATCGCGCGCCGCTCGCAATGGATGAAAGCGACGTGCTTCGATCTCGTCAGGCCTTTGCTCTGTCTCTCGAACTGTCCTCCAGGCCTAAGCGTAACAACGACCTCGTTATTGACGCCTCGTTGGCGCGCGGAAGGCCTGCGCTTTTTTTGATTCGGGTGGTTGCTTAAGACAGAGAAGAGTACCTGATGACTACCACCGTGACCATCGAGGCACGTCCACCCTCCCAGCTGAAACTTTCCCTGTTCTGCTCCTATGCTCGTCCGTCTAGGTCTTTATCGACCTTCTTGCGTGCCTTCGCGTCCTCAAAGTGGGTAGTGCCGACCCAGTTATTGTGCATTTTCAGCATCGTTATGATCTCTTTCTTATCTCTTTTTTCATTTCGGTCGTGTTTCGGAAGTGCTCGATTCCTGACCCACAGTTCGTCGTTCTCGCCTTTCGCCCTTCCTTTGTCTTCAGCTATCGCAATATTGCAACCTACGACCTACGGCAACATATGTATGCGTGCGCACAGAAACCAAAATGTTCTCCGCCATGACATCTTCTTGTTTGAGGCATGTTTTCAGCCTCTCAGGTTCAAGATTGATGGCGGTGTATGTATGAGCTCGTTATTTGTGCCACGCCTTCATAGTCGCTGTCCGTGGTCGTTGGGCATCGTGTACACCATATACATGTACCTGATTTTACTTTCTTTTGTTCTGTCTCCCGAGTCATTTGGCATCCTACTCCAGTTTTCACCGCACCAGTGGAGCGACTGGTTCCGTGATTCACAAATCCTCTCTTTTTCCGCTATCCTTCAAAGTAAAACCAGAGCTCAAGATAACGTGGGGTGGAGATTGGCTTATCCAGGCGTAATAATTTGCACTCCTGCTGCCTTGCAATCTGACTACTCAGATGCTTGGAAAGGAGTTCGCAAATACGAGTTATGTCGGGTCATTCTCCGCCCCCTTCGTTTTCATTGGCGTTGGAGGTGTTTCTAGATCCATGTTCTTAATTTTCGGGCCGGATTTTGGTAGAACAATGGAATTTACGATTTTTCTGGTGGAGAAGACAGCGGGCAGAAGGACGTGAAAATAATGGAGTGGGCAGGTCAGGCAAAGAGAGTAATGAGTTGACGTCATGCGAGATAAAATACGATTCTTAAAATCAGACTCTACTTGGCCTATCATCCCTTGAGAACAAGTAGGTTTTGACGGGCGCTGCAATGCAGTAGTGACAAAGCAGCGATACACGCCAAAGCCAGGAGAAGAGTGATGGGTGCACAAGTAGGGTCGACATATTGAGAGAGAGCGACGCACTTTGGCTCTTGGTTGACGTTTTAGGCGAATGGGTTAATTTGCCTGGGTGGTGAACCGATAGTATAGAAAGTGAAGGACATAATACGAGGGGGAAAATGCGAACGGAAGAAATCAATCTGGGTTAAAAAATGGAAGAAAGCCAAACAACCGTCAACCGCACAGGTACAGCGGCGCGCGTCGAGATTTTACCGACGGACTCCTCGCATATCTTTAAAAGTATGATTTATAAGGCTTGGTCGTGGGTGGACGAGTTTGTGTTCACAAAGCGACCTGACGTTCAAGCCTGGCGGTGAGACTCGAGGATGCGAAAGAGTCCGGCGGGACGCGTCGTCTGAAAGCGAAGGGGTCAAGGGAACAAAAAAAAAGAGAAGAATAAATGAAGAGGAGGAAGACGAGAATATCCACAAGACAGACTCTACGAGAAATCCAGCTTGTACAGGCTTTAGACGAGCGTCGATGCCCGCTAAAGCCGATGAAGCCTAGACGACGAAGCAGAGTCGGTTTGGAGTTCGCCCTATAAGACGCGTGTTGTCCTCTTGTATGACAAGAAACGAAGAAGAAAAAGGCCATGGATCGAATGACGTGAGATCGCGTGCATCATAAAAGGGAGAAAACTCCGCAGACGGACGGACTCTACTGGAACGTTCAGCACATCTCGGGGATTAGACGAGCGTTTCGATTTCTCGCTAGAATAAGGAGATGCAGGGAGACGACACCCCCTAAAGCCAAGAAAGCGTGGGGGCACCAGCAGAGTCGGTCTAGGGCCAGAAGGCGCGCGATGTCCTCTCGTTTTGTGTGCAAGGCCAGGTTGCGATAGAGAGGAGGATAGGAGCAAGGAGGGAAATCAAGTAAGAGACGAAATGAAGAAGAAAAAAAGCGAACCATAAATCAACATGAAAAATACACAGCCATCGTTGGAAAAAAAAGCCAGACCCAAATTCGAACGGCTGTCACTAATCATTGATTAATCATTGCGATAGATCGAGATGTTAACGTACAAACGGAGTCAAACGGACTAACCTGGGAACTTGAATGAGTATCTCATCCTAAAAATGTCCCAGATGGGAAAGGATGAGGAGGCCAGCGATCAAGCCAAAAAATCTCGGATCTGGAAATTTCGGCAGTTCGGCAGTTCGCCGAATGATCGAAATTCCTAAAACGGTAGTTACCCGCCAGGCGGGACGACACTGACGACGTCGGTGAGGCTCGTCTCACAGCAATCTTGCGAAAAACTGAGTAGGTAAATAGAATCTCCAACAGTGGTCTTACGTAGGAATTTCTGTAGTAAAGGACAGCCGTTGTAGCCGGCAGAGCAGGGCAAAACGCATAGAAAGACAGCACACATTAGCGGGAATTGAGCCGTCAACAAGTCGGGTTTACACAGATAAAAAGATGATATTGGTGAATAGTATGTGAACTACACCGCATAGAAAGCTTCGCTAGTACAGAACTAACGTTGATTTATGCGTTTGTGCGGCCTCTAGGTCACTACGGCGCCGCCCGCCTTGTAGACCATCCCCTCGCATCAATATGGGTGTGCGACACGCCGCCGAAGAACAGCATGCCACATTGGTGGCAATGAGAAGAGACGTCCTACCAGTGATGGAGCGATGAGAAAGGTTTCGGGGCGAGCAACCTCCTGTGTAGGTGCATCAAGGTAAAGAAGTCGCAGCGGCGTTTGAGGCAGTTGAACCGCTGCTCGGAGAGAGGGAGGAGGTGGAGATCGAACTGCGTGTTGGGCGGTTGCGCGTAGTTGAAGCGCGGAACTCTGGTGGAGCCGGGCAGGCTTGCTCGCTGTCCTCCCGTCCTCTGCTCGGATGATGTCGCCTTCAGCTCACAATTACTCCTTGCTGGCGCCGTTCAAAGTTCAACAGAATGTCGCCGTCGTTGTCCTTGTACTGAGGTGCGCGATTCAATGGCGGCGAGCGAGTGTTGGTAGTAAGAGCCCCGATCATTCGGCGATTCGCCGAATCGCCGAACTGGCGAAATTTCCAGATCCCAGATGCCCTCGATCAAGCAGGGGTAGAAAGCACAAAGTTTGAGCCCGTTGGTGTTTGCTCGACCTCGAAATTGACCTCGAAATATGGGTAGGAATCAGAAAAGAAGAACAGAGCAACCACGCCCATTATGAATCACTGCTCGTAAGACGCCCACGTCGAAATAACACAAATTAGTACGCGAAAGCACTCTGCAGCATTTATTGTAGTTGTCAATCTCAAATCTTGAACGAGCGTGTCTCGGGGGAAACGAGGTGATCAACGCTCAAGCTGGCAAGGAGAGCGTGCAGAACGCAGCAAGAGTCCGTTGGCATGTGCTCGATGTCGGCATTGACTTTCGTATCGATGCCTCTGGTGTGCTGACACTGTGGAGCGAGTGAAGAAAAATAATGAATTTTATATGAAAAAAGGGGGAAGAGCGAACAAGAAAGGTAAACGAAACGAAATAATCCACATAAACGTGCATCAAGATTTAAACCGAAGCATATGGCCAGTCCAGATGAGCTGTGGCTCCGTAACAGGACTCCACTTCCCACAGGAAAAAATATGTCAGGCTTAGACGAGCCCAGGGCCAAAAAGCCAAGAGCGTAGGAACTGCACACAAGCCGTGAGGTAGTGACGAGTGGAGTCCGTTGGTGTTGGGATTGGCGGGCATTGAATTGGATGTGAATTGGGTATGATTGAGAGGAGGCATTGTATTGTGGGGCAAAAAAAAGTAAGGAAACTTCCCCGCCATTGGATTGAGGGAGACTACCAGACACCTCGAGCACGTCCTTGTTCTTGATGTCAAATCGTGTTCATATTTCTGGTATTCTTTTTCCACTGCTCTGGCGGCGAGAATAAATGGGCACCACTCATCAACAGCACCGTCCAGCTTGGTTCGTGATCCGCTGATCAGATGGCTTATCTATATCAGAAGCATCTCCTTTCTCCTCAACCATCACCCATCATCTATTCGAATCCGGTCGCTCTGCCTCGGTAGAAACACGGGCTCTTGGAATTTGAATGTACAGGATATCCGACCATGCTTCATCGATGGCGCCATCCCTATCTCCATCGCCACTTGCAATGGGTAGAACCGATGCCTTGCGATCTCGTCAGACTTTCGCTCTGCCTCTGGATTTAGCTTCAAATTTCAGGCTCGAACGTAACAATGTCGTCATTTTTGACGGCTCTTTGGCGTTTTGCTAAGCCTTAAACTTTATCATTTCCTGGGGCAGAGCGAAGTCCATGACGATTTCTACTCAAAGGAGCATCATTACCCTTCTGGCCGAGACTTTCTCTGTCTGCTCCTTTATGTTGTGCGATTTTCTTTATGCATTCCTTCTCCTTTCCATTGAATTTCCTTCCTGACTTGCTCTCATACACAGGTTCGTGCATCGAGGGAATATAGTTACACGCGAACCGGAACTGGGGACCTTTAGCTGATGAGGTGCGTTTGAGTGCCTATCTCACTTCTCGCGTTTTGTCTCTTTCTTTTCTTGTTCTGCATTCCCCCTTTTTTTTCTTTTGGCACTCCATTCCAGTTGCCCCGTAGCCTCCTCCACAATCCCACCATCCTGTTCGAGGCTTACTCATCGCGGATGTGACCACCGTATGCAGCTGATTCTTCGAGTAGATGTTAAAATTTTCGATTTTTTGAAAATAAAATTCGGTTTTACCATCAGTCATCCCATTTTGAGTCACGGAAATTTCGTTTGACTTCATTCTACACATTTGATACCGGTGATACGTGATTTTCCCAAAATTACCTTTCAGCTGCCTGCAGCAGAGTCACCCCAAGAATGGAAATGAATAGAGACAAATTACATTCTCCTATCAACCTAACAACCTACAACCAGTGGTAGACAATCTAGTACCCTACCATTGAGGGGTTAGAACTCAAAACGGCCTCAAGAGTTAACAAACGCGTCGAGTTCCATTGCGGATTCCGCTACTCTGAGGGCGCAAGGACGTGATCCCGTGACTCCCAAAAACGGTAAATTACGTAATGTTCCGCTTGGTGGTAAAAGACCACCCCGCCGCCTGATGAGTTCTCTTTAACAGACGAAACGTTGGTCTACGTCGCGGCCATTCTCGTCCAAAGTCTCTAGGAACACTTCGCTCGCTCGTCAGCTCGGAGCTTCGCTCCTCGCCTCCTCGCTCGTCTGTTCACACATAGTTTGCTCCGAAACATCGCATTTCGCCAGTCTTTTACCTCAAACCTCAAACCTCACACGACGACACCAACCTCCACGGCCTCAGGACCTCCACTCTTGCGTGCCCGCCTTGGCTGAAATCCTACAACTAGCTCCCTTTGTCTCTCTGGGTACCGTTTCACTTGTCTCTGCTACTGGAATCCTCGCAACTCGAGCCCTCTGCACTGTCAACGAACCCTAAACCCTAATCCTGCAACGCGGACTGTCAACTTGCGATGTCGACCGTTACCCCCGCCGTGCAAAACCCAAACAAACGAAAGCGTACGGATTCCGCTGGAGGACCGGTGGTGAGTACTCCTCTTCCCTCTGCATCCGCACCTGTACCCTACAAGGGACAGGCGGCAGTGAACTCGAACTCTTTCGAGGCACCGCCGGCCTGGACGTTCTTTCTGCAGAACGTACCGGCTGCAAACACCCCCCCGCCTGCCGTCCTCGTTGTGTTCGCCAGATTCTATAATTGTGCCCTGATCGGGTACAGGTCTGCGCTGAAGCAACATTATAGGGTCCGTGCAGCGCGGGACCGCTTCGCGGTGGAATCCGACGGGGATGCCATCCCTGCCGCGATCTCCAACACTCTCAAGGGCCCCACGTTCCTCTTCCCGAAGGAGATTTCCGCGGAAGCAGAGGAACTTTCAAAGGAGGCCCGAGAGAAATATACGAGTGCGTTAAACGTGATGAAGTCGGCGGCCGTAGACTTCGTTCGTGCTTGTCACGAAAAGAACGTCGAGGCAAGCGATGCTCTGATCGACGCCAATACCAAGGGGGTCTGCCTTTCGGTGGACCTCCAATCGTATGCTTCCCAAATCATCAAAGATGCGGGATATGCAGACGTAAACATTTGGAATCCGTATATCAACGCGGTAGTGAGTGCTATGGGGGCTGAGCTCAACGGCATACGTTTCGACGTTGCCGCGCTCGTTCGTGCGGAACGTGATGAGAAGGCCGCCAAACAGGCCGCTCTGACCGCCGCCACCGCCGATGCGGAGATGCAAGATGGTACCCAGCCCATCGTCGACATCATCCGCGAACAGGTCGAAAGCGCAGGTATGTCCCACACCCGCCCTTTCCACCCATCTCACTCACACGTTCTCCCTTCCTACCCCTCTTCTCAACCTCATTGTAGTGTCCAAGCGACTCGACAACGAGGAAGAACCCGACGACGAGTCGGACAAGAAGAAGAAGAAGAAGAAGAACAAACCAAATCCGACCCCCGCGTCATCCAAACCCCCGAGCGCTTCGGCGTCGTCTTCGAAAGCCCCAGCATCGAAGAAAAAGGACAAGGAACCGCACGGGAAAGGAGGCGGAAAAGGAAAAGGAAAAGAAAAGGAGGCATCCACAGGAGAGCAGGGAGGGAAACCGAAATCGAAGAAGTCGAAACCCTCGGAGTCAAACGACTCCGACTAGACGCTTCGCCTTCGTTGCCCGCGATACCCCACCTCATCACGACATGGACACCCCCGCCTGGGATCAAGTTTCACCGCCTAAAGCCTGATACGTACCCCCCTATATTCTTTTCTGCACCCTTAGCTCTACAAAGCCGATTTGTCACTGCACGCATGTCCCCGTTATTCTATGATACGCGAATCACAAACCGTACATTCCATAACATGACCAGTGTGAAATTAAGCTATGAGCAAGTCAAAATGCTGGCACTGAACTCTAAATTTGTACCGAGACCCAAAATTACCTCAGTCAAATCAGTTAGCCTTGCATTTGATGACTTTGAGCGACGGTTAAGACTCTCGGAAAAGGCTCGCAGATCGCGAAACTTAGCCATTACAAAAGGGCTTGACCCCGACTTTGACAAGGGACAACCGCGCTATGTAGCAAAGTTCCACATCCCAAACCCTGAGGCGGAAGCACCAAAAATGCTCCTCCATGTCGAACTCGCTCTCCAACGGGCCCGTGAATTGCTTGAAGTACAAGTACTTGACCGCCAAACACTTTACGTTCGCCCAAATATCAGCCATAAAGAACTTGACAAGCTCTTAAAAATTCTCAAAGATGAAAGGATAATTGCCCTTCCATCTGACAAGAACCTTGGGCTCTGCCTCGTTACTGCTGACTGGTACCAAGAGAATGGCCTTAAACTCCTTCTCAACCCCTCGTATATTGAGGAAGAACCCGACCATGAATTGTTGTCCACGTCTCTTGAGACAATTGTTAAGAAGGCGTCCAACCTCCTTACCTGGCAACAACTCACATGGCTACTTGATCCTATTGTAAACCATGTCACAAAGGTCCCAGTTCTAAAAGCGATCCCAAAGATCCATAAATTCCCATTAATTACTGCACGACCAATCGTCCCAACTTTTGGCACATTGTTGGCGAATGCGTCTGCTTGGGTGGATTTTCGCTTAAAGCCCCTCCTACTCCAGTTTCCTTGGATCCTCCCAGATTCAAAGACATTTTGCCGTCAAATCCTTGATGTCAAAATGCCCACTGGAAAAGAAGTTTGGCTCGTATCTGGTGATGTTGTCGCAATGTATCCCAATATTCCAATTGAGGATGGCATTTGCAAGATTGCATCAATACTAGGGGTCTCTCCAATGTTCTTCACAACACTGGAAGAGGCTGTTGAACTCGAGATTAAATCCCTCGATGAGCTCACAATTCTCCTCATGAGAATGGTCCTGCAGTTCAACTACGTAGCCTTTTCGGGCAAAACCTTCCGCCAGGTAATTGGTACCGCAATGGGCACATCACTTGCGCCTGACTATGCAAACCTCTTCCTAGCCGGGTACGAAGGTCCAGCGCTAAAAGAATTCTGCCGAAAATTACTCTATTATGGCCGCTTCATTGATGACATCTTTGCCATTATTGAAGGAAACCTAGAGGATGTGCAAAAATTCCAAAAGCGCTTTGGGGAACTGCACCCCAATATGAAGATGGAATGGACCCAATCACGGTACAGACTACCGTTTCTGGATGTCAGTGTCTCCTTGGAGGTTGCTCCTGGAGTACTATACCAGTCTACCAAGCCTGCTATAGTAACACGTGTCTTCCAGAAGGCCCTAAACGCCTATCTTTATATTCCCTGGAAATCTTGTCACTCTGACGCATCCAAAAGGTCTTGGGTAAAAGGCGAACTCATTCGCTACGTCAGACTATCTTCTCAAGAAGAGGACTTCAAGAAGATAGTAAAGATGTTCTCATCTCGTTTACGAGCCCGAGGATACCCAGGGAGATGGCTTCGGTCAGTCTTTTCAGGTGTGTCATATGCCGACGAGCGCCCAAAAGCACTCACCCCTCGTATTCCTATACCCGAATGGGAGAACAAGGGCCGGCTATATGTCCTGAAACTCATTCATAATCCGCTGTGGGACTCTGTAGATTTTGGTCCCATATGGAAAACTCTGCGTGATGCATGGGAGGAAACTGGGCTAGGAAGACCCGATGACCGTTTCCTTGCATCCTTTAAAAAGCCAGAGACTTTGAGTGACCGGTTGAATAAAATCAACCGTGAGACGATTGAGGCTTACCAAGCTGAACAAGCGATGACCGTTTGAACCCGTTTTTTTAACATCTACTCTCGAATCAGCTGCCGGCGGTCCCTATCGGGACCACCGTATGCAGCTGATTCTTCGAGTAGATGTTAAAATTTTCGATTTTTTGAAAATAAAATTCGGTTTTACCATCAGTCATCCCATTTTGAGTCACGGAAATTTCGTTTGACTTCATTCTACACATTTGATACCGGTGATACGTGATTTTCCCAAAATTACCTTTCAGCTGCCTGCAGCAGAGTCACCCCAAGAATGGAAATGAATAGAGACAAATTACATTCTCCTATCAACCTAACAACCTACAACCAGTGGTAGACAATCTAGTACCCTACCATTGAGGGGTTAGAACTCAAAACGGCCTCAAGAGTTAACAAACGCGTCGAGTTCCATTGCGGATTCCGCTACTCTGAGGGCGCAAGGACGTGATCCCGTGACTCCCAAAAACGGTAAATTACGTAATGTTCCGCTTGGTGGTAAAAGACCACCCCGCCGCCTGATGAGTTCTCTTTAACAGACGAAACGTTGGTCTACGTCGCGGCCATTCTCGTCCAAAGTCTCTAGGAACACTTCGCTCGCTCGTCAGCTCGGAGCTTCGCTCCTCGCCTCCTCGCTCGTGTGTTCATATTTCTGGTATTCTTTTTCCACTGCTCTGGCGGCGAGAATAAATGGGCACCACTCATCAACAGCACCGTCCAGCTTGGTTCGTGATCCGCTGATCAGATGGCTTATCTATATCAGAAGCATCTCCTTTCTCCTCAACCATCACCCATCATCTATTCGAATCCGGTCGCTCTGCCTCGGTAGAAACACGGGCTCTTGGAATTTGAATGTACAGGATATCCGACCATGCTTCATCGATGGCGCCATCCCTATCTCCATCGCCACTTGCAATGGGTAGAACCGATGCCTTGCGATCTCGTCAGACTTTCGCTCTGCCTCTGGATTTAGCTTCAAATTTCAGGCTCGAACGTAACAATGTCGTCATTTTTGACGGCTCTTTGGCGTTTTGCTAAGCCTTAAACTTTATCATTTCCTGGGGCAGAGCGAAGTCCATGACGATTTCTACTCAAAGGAGCATCATTACCCTTCTGGCCGAGACTTTCTCTGTCTGCTCCTTTATGTTGTGCGATTTTCTTTATGCATTCCTTCTCCTTTCCATTGAATTTCCTTCCTGACTTGCTCTCATACACAGGTTCGTGCATCGAGGGAATATAGTTACACGCGAACCGGAACTGGGGACCTTTAGCTGATGAGGTGCGTTTGAGTGCCTATCTCACTTCTCGCGTTTTGTCTCTTTCTTTTCTTGTTCTGCATTCCCCCTTTTTTTTCTTTTGGCACTCCATTCCAGTTGCCCCGTAGCCTCCTCCACAATCCCACCATCCTGTTCGAGGCTTACTCATCGCGGATGTGCAGGTTCATGATCTGCATGATCACTTGGCCATCCATTCCTCGTCACTGTTCGCGGTTGTAGGGCATTTTGTTTTATATGCCCATTCCCTTTTTTATTTTTGTTCGGTCTCTCGAGTATTTCCACACCGGCTGCATGCGTCACAGAATTCTTTCCTCATTACTCCCCTTCAAAGCAAAAAACAAAGCTCAAGACAAGGTGGGGCGGAAATTGGCTTATCCAGGCATATTAAATCAGATTCCTACAGCCTTGTAATCTGACTACTCAGACGCTTGGTAAGGAGTTTATAGATACCACTTATTTCGGTGTCTTCTCCGCCCCTTTCGTTTTCATTTGCTTCGGCATTCCTTCTAGGACAATGTTCGTGATTTTCGGCCAGATTTTGGGTAGAATAATGATATTTACAATTTTGCTGGTGGAGAAGACAGGGGGAGGATAGACGTAAATGGAAATAAAGTGGGCAGGTCGAGCAAAGAGAACAACGAGTTGAAGTCAGGCGAAATAAAATACGATTCTCAAAATCAGACTTTACTTGGCCTACCATCCGATGAGAGCATGAGGTTTTGACGGGCGCTGCAATGCAGTAGTGACAAAGCAGCGATACCCGCCCAAGCCAGGAGAAGAGTGATGGGTGCACAAGTAGAGTCGGCATATAGAAAGAGAGCGACGTCCACTTTGGCCCTTGGTCGACGTGTTAGGCGAATGGGTTAATTTGTCTGCAATTTATCTGGGTGATGAGGCAATGGTATAATATAAAAGAGAACGGAGAAAGTAATCCGGGTGAAGTAAAGAAAGAAAGAAAATACCAGACTTGAATATCCGCCAACCGCACAGGTACAACGACGTGTCGAAATTTTACCGACGGACTCCTCATAAGTATGATCTACAAGGCTTGGTCGTGGGTGGACGAGTTTGTGTTCACAAAGCGACCTGACGTTCAAGCCTGGCGGTGAGACTTGAGGATGCGAAAGAGCCCGGCGGGACGCGTCGTCTGAAAGCGAAGGGGTCAAGGGAACAAAAAAAAAAAGAGAAGAATAAATGAAGAGGAGGAAGACGAGAATATCCCCAAGACAGACTCTGCTAGAAATCCAGCTTGTACAGGCTTTAGACAAGCGTCGATGCCAGCTAAAGCCGATGAAGCCTATACGATGAAGCAGAGTCGGTTTGAAGTTAGCTCTAGAAGACGCGCGGAAACCCTGGGCCAAATGTCGTGCGATCGCGTGCATCATAAAAGGGAGAGAAAAGAAAATTCCGCAGACGGACTCTACAGGCCAATCCAATTCACAGTCTACATCAGGCTTTAGACGAGCGTTCCAAATGCTGGCAGAAGGAGACGCAGGCTAAAGCCGAGAGAGCGTGGGGGCACCAGCAGAGTCGGTCTGGGGCCAGAAGCGCGATGTCCCTTGTTTTGTATGCAAAGCCAGATGGAGAATTCGGAAGAGAGAAGGATAGGAGAAAGGAAGGGGACTGAGTAAGAGACGAAATGAAGAAGAAAAAAAGCGAACCATAAATCAACATGAAAAATACAGATGGATCGTTGGAAAAAATGCCAGACCCAAATACGAACGGCTGTCACTGATCATCGCGACGACGGGTCGAGGTTTCAACGCACAAACGGACCGAAGAATTTTTCTTGCCAGCTTGAATGAGTGCCTCATACCTACAATGTCCCGGATGGGAAAGTATGAGGAGCGAACGATCAAGCAGGAGTGGTAATAACGTAGTTTGAGCCCGTCGGTGTTTGCTCGACCTTCGAATCAATATCGACGGACATATTTGCGTCTGGTGGCACCGAGAACGGCATGGGTAGGATCTAGAAAAGGAAATAAGAACAATCACGAACAGTCCCAACCTTATGAATCACCAATCGCACGATGACAGATCCAGGTCGAAATAACACAAATTAGTACGCGAACAGACTCTGCAGCATTTATTATAATTTTCAATCTCCAAGCTTGGACGGGCGTGTCTCGGGGGAAACGGGGTGATCAACGCTCAAGCTGGGAAGGAGAGTGTCCAGAACGTGGCGAGAGTCCGTTGGCGTGTGCTCGACGCCGGCATTGACTCTGAAATGGCGTCGATACCGACGCCTCTGTTGTGCCGACATTGGAGAGTGAGAGAAGAAGTTTAGAAGAATAAAATTGGAGAGAAGAGCGAACAAGAAAGGAGAACGAAGAGCGGATTCGTCTCCCTGAGACTGTGCATCGACAACCCTGCCCCGAGGCTAATTGAAGACCAACAAGACTCCACGTCACTAGGAAATAAGTAAGGCTTGAACGAGCCCAAGAGCCAAGAGCTGCATAACTTTTAGGAGCTCGCACACAAACCGCGCGGGATGGGTGGAGAAGTGGCGAGAGCCCGTCGGTGTTGAAAATGGCTGGGCATTGGGTTGCACGCGAGTAGGGAATGCTCCAAAGTAAAAGTGGAGTGTGGGCTGGATAAAGGAAAGGGGTCGAACATTTACGAAACGAAAAGAGGTATCCAAACGAGAAAGGATCAAGGAAAAAGATGAAAGGCAGAAAGCACAAAACCCGATGAACGACCGGCGATGAGGTCAAATCGTCGGCATCGCAATCACGCAGACGACATCGGGTAGAAATAATATGACACAGAAATAATAATCGGTGTGACTTCACGCGGGGATGGGCTGGCCAATCACCTGAAGTAACGGCGGGAATGGAGGAGAACAGGAGGATCAATCAATCGTATGCGACTGATATGCATCATCCTAGAGCCAGGCGACGAATGGATAGTCGGATAAGCGGATAGACGATCCTAATAGGTCTGTGTATGTGCAAAGTGCGAAAGAGAAAGGGGAGGAAAGGAGGCAAAACCAAACGAGGAAGAGAAGGAGATGGATTAGGACACGTACATCGTGATCGGCCAAAAGAAGTCGCTCAACGTAGACCAGGATGAGAATGGCATCCATATGCCGCCTTTACGTGTCGCCAGAGACTATATCTGCAGGGTACAGCTCCAGCCTCGAGTGGCTACAAAGTTGGGCGTCGGGGCGGTTGATGACAATCTACCGATGACGATTGTTCAGGTGTTGCAACTGGCATGACAGACTGGTTTGCGCACCTGGCCAAGGACAAGACGACTTCCCAGCAGCAAGCCATCAATTTTCGAGGGTTATCTAGCTATTCATGAGGTGAGCTCGTCAATCTAAGGACCATGGTTGTCTTTCAGGAATCAGTAACTTGATTCAGTTTGCTGTGGCATTGTTAGTACCTATTTGGCAGGCCCCTCAGTCGGAAGTTCAAATTAAAGGTATTTAAACTTTAAAGTGACCTCCCATCCCGAATCCCGATGCTTTCCCTTCCATTGATACCTCACCCGTATGTCCCTTCAGAACGAACCCGCATCAATTCTTCTGGCATTTTTTGGTACTTTAAAGCTGGACGTATTATGACATGCGCCTCCGCATCCAAGCTGACTCTGCTCTGCTGCCTCGGTTACCTCCAGTTACGAGGATTCAGCGCACCGCTCATCTTGTACATTTTGATGGCGCACGCAGAGCCTCGTTCCAAGTATTGTGAAATCCAGTCAGAATAGAGTCTTGATCTGGAGTCTACTCTCGCGTCCGGTCCTGCTTTCATGTTCGTTCGAGTTTTCTTGCCTCCTTCCCTTTGTTCTGTTTAACTTCCTCCTTGCGTACTGGCCCCTTGTTCACATTTTCGCGCTTTGAGGACCTCTGTTTACACACAAACTGGAACTGGAAGGACCACCCCACCAGGTGCGTGTCATTCTGGTTTTGGCTTGCTTCTTGCTTTCTCTTCTTTCACTCCATTTCTGCCATCCTCCCTGGTGGCACTTTCTCGCTCCACGAGACTTTGCCCATCGACAAGGACAGTATGCGTGCATCCAGAATCTTTGTTCGCCATTGGCACGCCATCTCATTCGTGGCCGTGTCGTTCAATAAACCTTCCACCTCTTCTCTGTGCGTTTCTTGAGTGATGCCGTATTGAATGGAGACCGGGGTTCACGCATATATTTCCTTAAAGGTTGTGCATTAGCGCAATGGCTGTTTCCTTTTCCAATTTTACATTTGTACGTATTCACACCCGTTTTCGTCATAAGCTTTCTCGATTTTATCTTTGCTGTCCCTGCATTTCTGCATGGCGAATCACCATTCCTCTATCTCCTCCTGGTGCTCCAAGGCTGCGGTCTTTTTTTTTTTGGTCTTTTTCCATGCCTCTTTCATCTCATATCGATGTTCCTGGTTTTCCGTGAAACCTCGGGCCATACATGTACTCAAGTATGGATGAACATGCCCGAGTGCTAAACTTCCCCGCCATTGAATGACGAAGACAACCAGACACATCGAGCGCGTTCGTGTCCTTGATCCAAATCGTCTTTGGATTTCTGGTTGTCCGGCTGTAGTCATTCCGGCGGCGGGGGCAATGAGTGAGCGCCATTCGTCAGCGTTGTTCAGCGTTGTTTGTTTTCTACCTCTGCTTCACTTCAAATTTGATTTTATTTTTGGGCACAGTTTGCTGCTATTCAAGCAAGGTGAGTACTGTAGAAATCGATATCGATAACGACAACACGCTGATCAGATGGCCTATCTATACCAATAGCGCTCCTTTCTCATCAACTACCACCATCATCGATTCGAATCTGGTCGCTCTCCCTCAGAAAAACACAGGATCTTGGATTTTTAATGCACTGGCCACTCGACCACGTTTCATCGGCGACCTTATCCCTGTTTCCACCGTCACCCGCGACGGACAGAGGGGATTCCTTGCAAGATCATCAGACTTTCGCTCTGCCTCTGGATATGGTTTCGAATTTCAGGCTTGAGCGTAACGATGTCCTCAATATTGATGTCTCGTTGGCGTTTTTTTAAGCCTTGTATCCGTACCTCACCTTCTCATGAGGCAGAGCAGAGCCTATGATGATTTCTACTCCAAGGTGCATCTCAACCATTTCGACTGAGACATTCCTTCTATGCCTCTCCTTCTCTCGGTCGACTTGGCATGGTTCCACATTCTCCTCTTTTCCGTTTCATTTCTATGCTTACCTACTCTTTATATACACAGATTCGAGCACCGAGGGTATCTAATTACACGCGAACGGGACCTGGCAGCTGATCAGGTGCGTTCTAGTGCTCATCTGGCTTCTCTCGTTTCCCTCGTTTTTTTCTTTCATTTCTTGCTCCTATTCCCTCCTTACTTCTTTCAGCACTCCACTTCCGTTCCCCAAGAGCCAAGACTTCCCCGTGCCTTTGCCCAGTTGCATGTCGGCGTGTGTTCTGAACCTTTCCCACAACCACACCACCCCACCCGTGCCCTTCCTGGCGGCTCTGATCGGGGGTCTGTGTCGTTTAATAGGACGATATATGGATCACGCCTTCCATGTATTGTAGATGCATTGGCGCGGGGAATTATCGACCATGGACTCCATTTGTCACCATCGACTCGGACTTCCTTTGTATTTTTTTCTATGCGCTGAATGCCGTTCGCCCATTTTTAGCGACTCGGTCTACGTGATGTAGTGCCATTTTCCACTCTGTTGCTTCGGATAGCAGCTGTAGATCACGAAAACCCACCGATTCGCGATGACGGAATGGGTAATACAGTATACAGAAAGATTGCTTCATTGTTTCCCCTTTCATATTTCTGTTTTTCGCTTTCCTGATCCTTCTTGGTCCTCTTCGTAGTTCCAAAATTTTTCGTCACTTCACCTGTTCTTCTCGGCATTATCCAGCTTGGTCCTTCGAGGCGTTAGAATTTTCGGTCTTCATGTAGCCCTTCACCGAAAGATTCCGTGATTACATGATACCGCTCGGATCACACGGATCAAACATCATTGATCCGGTAGGATGTTCGGCTTCGCTCTAGCACAACACCGTCATCTCAAATATATATTTTGAGCTCACATTTATCTACTAGAAATATGAATAAAGTTGACTATCTATACAGTTTTCATTCATTTAACAACCGGAAGGAGTTATTTCGTAGCTTGTCCCATGCGCTATCCACATTTGGACTGTGGCTGTGCAATCACAACAATGACACGTTGATCTGCTTGTCTGAGACCACCTCCTTTCCAAGGGGGTGGCGGAATGTGGAAAGTGTACCAACACTCACTAAATTTTTTTCAGACCGGCGGGTGACCCCCCCCCCTCCCCCCTCCTTCCAAAAAAGGTATGTTTTCTGTGAAAATATGTTTTTTTTCTGTGTTTTTCGGGAAAGTCAGTTTTCTCTGCGGTTTTCGTCGCTCAAATGGTAATTTACCTGCAGTTTTCTTTTCATGTCAAAAACTTTCTGTGTCATTTCAGGTTGACGGTATTCATATTTCCTCCCTCTCCGCTCGTACCAATTGAACACAGTAAATATTTCAAAGACAATCCCTTTGCCTTTCGTGCCACCAGACTCTCATTTGGTGCCAATCTCATCGCCCAGCGAGGCAGTGAGGCCCAATGAACTGATTTTAAGACAAGAAACCAAGGTGTCACTAATTTTTTTTCGGCCTGCGGCCGGACCCCCCCCCCCCTACCCTATGTTCGGGATCCACGTTCCGCCACCCCCTTGCTCCTTTCTCCTCGACCGTCAGCATCCAACTTGATTCTGGTAGGAATTCGGAACTTGACCCACAGGCCGCTCGACCACAACGCACCGGTGACTTCAGCTGTCCATCGTTTTCCGTCATGGATAAAAATCATGCCTTACAACCGTGACCGCATCCGACTTTCACTCTGCCTCGCGATTTGTCTTTGAAACTTCAGACTTGAGCGCAAAGATAATCCAATTATTGTCTTTCTGTCGTGCGCGTCGAGCCTTATTGTCCGAGTGACGTATGTCTTGAAGCAGAGCAGAGTCTGTGATGGTCACTTTTCTGGCCATACTCTATCCATTGGCTCACACTTTGTCTGTCCCGCCCCGCTCCTTTGCTTGGTCGACATCTACTTTTTTCTACATTCTTCTCTTTTCCATTTCATTTCGCTTCGTACCTGCTTTTCTTATACACAGGTCCGAACTTCGAGGACATCGATTTACAAATGAACTGGAACTCATCATCGATGACCACTGGCTCATCAGGTGCGTGTCAGTGCTCATCATATTTTTCTTGTTATACCTTTATATCTTCCATTTTGTTCTTGTTCTCCAATCCCCCATTTCTTTTTTGGCACACCACTCCTTACCCACGAGACCAAACCCGTCCCGCGCCTTTGCCAAGCTACCTGTATGCTTCGAACCCTATCTGCCATCACACCATCTCATTTAAATTCGTCCCATACGTGGTCCGTGATCGTGTCGTTTGGTCGACGCGTCAACGTTTCATCGTTGTTCGTTTCTTGGGTCATTGTTGTCGATAATGTAGGGCGCACGCTTTCATAACTTTGGCAGTGGTACCTTGGCGCGGGGAATTATGGAGTATAGCTTCCTTCGTTTGAGTGCCTTGTTTTTTTTTTTTGTTTGTTTGTTGCAGGCCCTTTTCCCATTTGGTCGACTTTCCTTCACAATCCATCTTCCTTCGTAATTCCGTAAGTAAATCCAGTGTTGTTTTCTAAGGGGTTATTAACCCCAATTTTTTTCCTTAAGGCTTAACACTTATAATAAAAACGAGGGTTAATAAGACTTGATTTTAAGGGGTTATTAACGTTTGCGAGACCGCGTGAGACAAACTCTGTCAGTGCTCGCTACCCATCGAAATCATCACCAGACCCTTCTAATTCCCCATCATCAGGTATTCTGTCCTCGTCTGCCTCCTCATCCGCCAGTAGTTCCATCAGTCGTGCCTCCTCGGTATGTGCTTGCTGCCTACGAATTCGTCGCATCTGCTGATCAATATCTGTCTCTTTCCGACCCGAAAACAATAGGTCAAGCGACCGTGGCAGCCATTTCGAACGCAGGCGGCCATATGTAACATCAGCAAGGTCTTCGTTGTCAACGTCGCCTTTCTCTTGCTCTTTTTGGATCCACTTAGCCATCTCCTTTCTCCATCCATCTCGAGACTTCACCAACAGTGATTGTGGCCTCGACAGTGCGTCTTCGTCATCACTAGATTCTGCTTCCTGATCTAACAAATCAGCGTAGCGTGGTACCATGAGAAGTTCGCCAACTTTGGCTTTATCGTGGTTTTGCCGTTTTGCGCGGTCCTCAATAAATCCGGCTTCCTTATGCGACGCTCGGATATCAGCTCCAACCTGTAAATTCAATGAGAACGCATCAGTCTTCGTGTTTTTGGGCAAACCTTGGCCATTTTCTCGAGTTTGGGTAACTTTAACCGGTTTCTGAGGCGCGTTTTCTTTATTTTCAGGTCCGAGAAGTTGCGCTCTAACCCGGCTTGATTTACAGACATGCTAAGAAGCCGAATAGCAAGGTCGGCAAGTTCGTAAGTGGATGGGTTTTCAAGATACGTCCTCCACATCATGAGTGGATTATCTCCCTACATTTCGTGAGTCATAGTCTTTGGCAACACAATAAAAGCCTCACATGGACACGTTGAAAGCTTTCCTTGTTCACTTCCCAGTCTTCAAATGGACCCTTTGAGCTCAGATAGCTCAGGAACGTCTCGGAAACCTGTTTCTCTTTCTTTTTTTGGCTCTCATCGTAAACCAGTTTTTCCTCATCGGTGCGTGGAATCTTTGCTAATTGCAAATGCACACGTCGGTACATCTAAACCCAAGGTTGTCAATAACAAATGGTTGCAGAAAGTAATTTTACATGCCTCGACTACGATATTATTCAGGGTAAACTGACTGACGGCCGCCTTGTCCCCAAAGCGTGAAACTCCCTCAAATGGGTTGAGCAATAGGGCAACGACGAACATTGGCTGATCCAGGGCCTTCCACCTCTTCTCAATCCTCTGCATCATCCCAGTTGCAACAACAGGTTTAGGATGCTTCTGAAAATACAAGAATATACCCGCAAATGATAGGAGTGCTTGATCGGGATGTCGGAAAAATCGAGATCAGCATAAATGCGGAGACACGTCGAGATCAGCCCATATCAGCCCGTCACCTTTTTGGGGGGTAGACATGCTTCAGTAATTTTCTATATCGTATTGGCACCCTGACGAATGTGGTATCTGTTTTCAGCACATACCACAATGTTCAATACTGACGAGAATGCTCACCCAAGTTTCCCTGTCCAGGGAGGATTACCTGCTGACCAGGCTGATCGAAAGTCCTAGGAGTTGTCACTTTGTATCAGCAAGATAATGCTGCTCATTCGTGATATTTCCACCTCAGCACCATAGAAAAAAAAATCATTTATGGACTGGTAATAATGCCTAGTGATTGCAGTCGCGTATCGCTCAATCAAACAGTGATCAAATAATAACATGAATAATATTTCGTGGTACATATGTAGTACTACATACATATTTACAATGTGTATCTGTGGAGTACTAGCTACGCCGGGACCAATTCTCCGACACACGCACCCCCAAAAGCTTGTCCAACATGAAGTCCATATACTCTGCAATCAACCGCTCCGCCGCGTCGTTGAGCTTGCGCTTCAACTAGACCTCGTTGTCGTCATGGGGAGACTTGACGCGCCAGACGCGTCACCCTCTAAACGGTGGCAATCGACTCATCGGTAAGGTCAAGGACTTCTGCAATTTGATTCAACTATGAGAAAAGCGACCTGTAGATGGGTTTGATCTCTTACCTTTGTACGTCGCAGCCTCGTGCTTAAAGACGGCGCAAGAATCAAGAAAATGCTAACGAGTGTCCTGGTTGTTGCGGAACCAATGGTGAACAATTGCAGAGACAAACATAGGGTGGAGGCACGAGATCAATGAGGTGCGCACTATCCGACGGGCAAATATTCAGAGTCCTTGTGCGACACCGAATGAACCCAAGTCTGATGAGCAGAGAGGGCAGAAGGAAAAAGATGGGACGAACCACGTCCAATCTTTGAGCCTTTTATAACTTTTTGGATCTGCTGCGCGTCAGGGTCGAAGTTGAAGCATGACGAATGTCACTCCAAAAGTGTGGAGCATGGTTTCTTCACCGTTCCCGAACTCCACAGTAGTTATAGCACAATCGGCGCAAGGACATAAGTACGCACCGCGCAAGTGCACCGGAGATCTTAGCTTTAATTGCTGAGGAGACAGATAGAAGATTGAAAAGAACCCAGCGCCTCTCGAAAAATGTTGTGCAGGTGCCCAATAACTACCTGTACTGTGTGCTGCTGGGAGATGGAGGTCGTAGAGAATGGCAACCTTACCGATGGAGCCTGATCGGAGCGGTAACGCGACTCCGACCGGCGGTCGCCTAAATGGGACAACTCTCCCCACGTTGTTCGTCTTCGACTTCGCACTTCGCAAAGTACTTCATTTAGTAACCAAGTTCGACGGAGGGGCTATCGGTACTGTCGCCTTCCTGGTTTGTTAACGTTGCACTCGCCGCAGTCCTCATAACTCACTCGCAGAACTAGTTGTGCTCTTGTTGAGCTCAAAATTCTGAGAAGATCACACCAGCAAGGATCAACACGGAATATTGAGTATCGAAATCATCAACGTAGATCAACGTCGGTATGTACCTACCTGTATCTATATTTCCATAATACAATGGTAGTGTTGATAATAATTATCAAGGTTTGGTCAGTACAGAAATGAATAGATCCTCAGCGGATCAGATGTGATATTCCTCCCCTTCCGAGGGTGAACAGAACTTCTGAGCATTACCAGAGGTGACGTGAGGTGATAACCTTCTGAAATGCCCACTAGGGAGACACATATCGTCAACTGATTTTTCATACCAATAGTTTACCAGTGGTGACGAGACCTTATAATTAGCTGACATGACTGTCCGCGAGAAGGTGATCAACCCTTATATGTTCATCACCCGTCGCAACCGCTGATATGCTACTTTCGATTTTTCCGACAGACGCATCGCATCGGTCTGATTCATGTTGAGTCCGTAGCAGATAGGCTCCAGGTCGTCCACTACAGTTTTGAGACCTCGCCAAAACGCGCCATCGTCAATGAGATCACAATGTACGGTAGCGTCTTCTTTGAGTTTTTCTTTTTTCTGGCGGTTTTTCTCTGCGCCAACTTGTGCATCGACAATGTCATGTTTTCGTGCAATCACCGCCCTTCGCATGGGGTCTTTCAAGTCAAATAGGCGAATAAATGCAAGAAGGTGAGTTGTCCAGCGTGTCATATTCGCGACGAGGAAGGTAAAAACCTTCCCAGGAGGTACTGAATGTTCGGCTTGCGACTCATCGAAAATTGACCGAACTCGACCATGATTAAGGACCCAGCCAATCAGGTCAGTCGCTTCTTCTGCTGTCGCCGCTGCTTCCGAGTTCACCTGGAAATATTCCCCCAGAATGAGCTGGAACTGATTAAGATTGTTAGAGTGTTTTTCGTGGTCGTGAATGGGTTAATCACCTGATGAGCGCAACAAGGAGGTCCAAACAACCATGGTCGTGCCAATACAAGATCTTTCCTTCCACGTTGACTGCCACCATCGTTATCACAGCAAAATGCCGTTACCACCACACCATATGTTTCTTCTGCCTTGTCGATCATGCCCTCAAATGCAAGGCGCATTGACGACCCATCCTTCTTGTGGGCAGTGGCCAAGATCAAGTCAATTAGGTACCTCTAGGGAGGGACCATGTAAGTGTATTTATCATCCTTTAATAACGTTAAGCTTTCTTACCTTTCCTGCAACAGATACATTAACGCCATTTACTGCGTTCCGTGACTCATCTTTCCATCCGTCTGATGCTAAAACAGCATACTCGCCACGAAGCGCCGCCTTTAATCGTTTAGTGACATCCTGATTTGCGTTGTCAAGAAGCTGGCCAGATATTTGGGGGCGAGAGGGCATGACATCACCCGCAGTTGCTCGAAAGAAGTAGAAGAGCTTGATGATTTCTGGGTCATCAACCCATCGAAAAGGCAAGTTGGCTGAGATTGTTGCACGAAGAAACTGTTCGCGGACAATTTTTTTCTGCTCATCTGTGAAGGGAACATCGATGCCACGGAATACCTTCAACTGGGATTGCTTGAGTGACGTTTCAACCTTGGTAAGCAGCTTCCGCTTCTTTTTCTTCTTGCCACCATCATTGTCCTCGCTTTCGGAGGCATCCTGCACTCGCTTCTTTGGATCCTTTGCATCTTTTAACCCCCTTGCTGTCTTGCGAGCCTCTGATGATGCATTTGGGCATCGGCCATTTCCGCCTTTCCCAAGTATATGTGCAATCATTGAGTCTTTAACCCCGAGTACCCCACCAATGCCTAGTTTCATTGCTAATTAATGTACGTTAGATCAAGGCCTTTAATAGTGCGTGAGACTCACCGTCAATTGCCCAGGATTCCGATGACAGCTTCGGATTTCCTTGGTCATCAAGTTCAATAGCTGCTCCCATTGGACGTTGCTTTTCAATGCAACCACGACAGTGGGCACGAAGATGTGATCCATTCTGTTTCTCCCCAGCGATGAAGTGATTCCAGATTAGCCCTTTTGCTGGAGGCATGTCCACTGTACATCTGAGTAGGTAGAATAAATTAGCAGATGATTTTATTCGTCAAATCCCCAACAAATTATTCTATCTACCGGTCATTACATACCCGATATGCCGCGTCCACTTTTCCGTGACTCATTCGTTATTAAGACTTTATTAAGGGTTATTAAGGTTTTGAATTGATACTAAGGCTTAACCTTAGAATGTAATTAAGGGTTAAACATTATTAACCTTTAACCCTTAGGTACAACACTGAGTAAATCCAGTCGATCGCGACTGCCGATGTGCTCGAATTATTCCCTCCGATTTAAGTACCGCCATCCTTTCCACCTAATTTCCTATCTCCTAAAAGCCCAACGTTGTACTGAGATGTGACTATCAATCGTCGCTATGCTGTGTCGAAACGGACACCATTTTCCCTGTTTAGTTGCAAGGCGAGCAATATTCTGATCACGCGCTGATCTGATGGCTTATCGATATCAGCTCTTTCCATCCCTTCCTCCTCAACCACCAATACCTGCTCGATCCTGGCTGTTCCCCTCCAAAGAATCTCTTGTATAGTCTGCTCAATCACGCTTTAACGGCGGCCTAATTTCCGCCGCCATTGTCACTGGGCATGGTCGAACGTTCGAGCAACCTTTTCCCATCGGACTCCGCTCTGCATCCGGGGTTCTCTAGTAACCAGGAATCAGTGTGCCGCTCATCTCGTTGCAGAGCGCTCGCCAGGCCTCGTTATTTTGAAATTTCGATGATGCCAGAGAAGAGTCCGTAATAACCTCCACATATAAGCGATCGAAGGCAGATCATTCGTTCAGGTTTTCTTTGTTGTGCCTCCTTTCAGTTCCTTTCTTGGTTTCGCCTTTTTAACTTACCTTCTCTCGGTTTGCAAAGGTCTAAACCTCGACGTCCACGATTTGAAGGTAAACCGGAACCGGACACCACCAGCCCAACCAGGTGCGTGTCAGTGTTCGTCTTCCTTTCCCCCTTTACATATTTTCACGTTCTCCCTTCCCGCTCTCCATCCCTCCCGTCTTCCCTGGTGGCGCTTTCGCTCTATACCAGGCCTTCCCAGCCCCGCGACTTTGCTCAACCACATGTATGCGTGCAACCAGGACCTCTTTCAGCCATCACATCATCTCATTCGTGCCATTGGCGTTTGTGTCGTTCAGTCGACACGTCCCCGATTATCTTTGCCCGTTTATTGAGCAATGGCTTACTTGATGTTCCACTGTGGGCGTGCACGCATGACTATCCTTGAAAATTGTGCATTACGCGGGGAAATATTGACTATTGCTCCGTTTCATCCCTTTCCTCTCCATTGATTCCCTTGTGTTTCGGATTCGTGTTTCAAGGTGTTCTCTTACTTTTCATCCAGAGCTCACCAGCGCCCAGGACGTAGTTGGGTGGGGATGGGCTGCCATAATCATCCTGAATTTCGAACTCGTGCTTTTTTTATCCAGGTTTTCACTTCGAAATCGGGACACGATTTCTATGAATTTTGCACCTCATCTCTACCCCTACCGTCCTCGTTCGTGTGGGTTCTCGATCCACGATTTTTTCTCTTCAACTTGCTTTCTGTTTTGTCTTCCTTCTTCAAGGGGCCGAGTTTCCCGACGACGATGCGAATGTGCATATATGAAGGCGCGCAGAACATATCCTTGCCATCGTACCATCCCATTCGATGGCACCTGCATTGGTGATCCATGTCATTTGGTTGATAGGTTATTGATGGCTTCAAGGGGATCATCCGATCGAAACGCCTTCATATTTCGTTGCACTAAGTCGGCGTTGGGCATCGTCTGGAAAGCTCTTTTATTTTCTTTCTATTTTGGGATTTGTCGTTCAATTTTTCTTATAATTTTGTCGGTGCAATGGGTAGTATTCTGCTTCGCAGGAGTTGTCTAATTTCACATTTCCCTCGTATTCATCCAGGCGCGAACTTAAGCTTGAGACACAACGGGGCGGGAAATAACTAGTGGGTATGCTAAATTCGAACTCCTGCTCATTCGGATCTGGTTACCCAGATGCTCGTTGGACAAGGAGTTTATGTGTAAATTGCCATTTCTATTTCTCCGCCCCTTTCGTTCTTGCTCGCGCTCTCACTTTCTCAGTCCTCTCTTAGTATTTTGTTCCACGGTGTTCTTCCAAACGTTAGGGTTGGGTGCTTCACATGCCCACCCCATTCCATTTCTTGATCCATATTCACGCTTTGTTTTTAGTCTTTCATTTCGCATGTAGAATTTTGGTCGAATGGGACGATGGCCGAGTGGCATCGCAGTAGCACGAGAGGAAATGGTATTTGGACATAAGTAAAGACCAATCAAACAGAAGGATCAAAGGACATGACCGTGACGGGGTATGCTACCGCCAGCGGGCTCCGCACACATCCTAGAACTGTAAGCACATCCCTCCAATGATTACTCGACTCAGAGTGAAAGGCTGTCAACCCGAAGCATAGAACTAAGATCAGAAAAGTCGACAATAAATCGAGGTGAGCCGGGGCCACGAAGAGGACTCCACCACCGCACTAATGTTCTATCGAACAAAGGCTTGAACAAGCACCGAGCATGCCGAGCTGTGAGCAGGTGGTGCATGTCCAAGCCGAAAGGATAGGCATAGGCGAGTGGTGTGAGTCCGTGAGGTTGGCAAACAAATTGAAACTGAAGGTGGGGGCATCTTTGCAAAGTGTGTAAAACAACGACGAGAGACGAGAAGGAGGGGAGGGAATTCCGTGCTTCCTATCTGCAATGCGGGCATCGAGCGAAACTGGCAAGAAAATGTGAATCGTGAGACGAGATACAAGAAGCAGAGGAGAACGCAGGCGAAGAGCTTAAATAGAAGCGAAGACGAGCACAAGTAGTGTGCTTGGAAGGTGTGGCATCAGAGGATCGTGATGATTGAGAGGAAGAAGGGGAAAGAAATAGAAAGAAAGGACAATGAAGATACGCACGATGTAAATCCGCCAATAATTTAAATGTACGGCTGAGCTCCTGGGGGATGAAGGAAGGGCACGAGGAGGACACGTAGCTCAAGTTGCCTGCACGTCGGGTCGAAAACGAACGTCAATCAACACCCCTTCGAAGGCGTCATCAACGACGCCACGCCCACGAAGCAGTAGATAGACCGCCAGCAAGCCTGACGGTGTCATCCATAAGAACGAGATGGCCAGATGATAAGGTCCAGATGAGTGTGGAGGAAGAGGAGGTACTCGAAAGTGGTTTGAGTTGGGTTTGAGTTAGAGTCGTGGACGAGGACGGTTCGGCTCAAGAGGTGTCAGATCTGCAGATCTTGGCCGTTGTTGTCATCTGTTGGGGGGGGTACCCTCTTTCTATAGAAGGTGATTCGCACGATGCGGCGAGAGGCGGCTTGATGTCTCGAGATCAAACGAAGATCAAACGGCTTGATTTCGGCAACTGGTTGTGCCAGGCTGATCTCATCGATTGTTTTTGTTCACGCTTCACTCCATCCTCAACGCGTTCTAATGCTCATCCACTCTGGGAGTCTACGAACAGTGTACTTGATGGGCGAGACCTTCAAGCCTTCCGTGAAAAAATTATTATCACTGACAAGGAAGAAACAAGGTCAGGTATTCCAGATGATAAACGGGGGTTACACCTTTTCAACACAGATGCGCGCCACGAAAACCCGTCATACTACCTTACTTCTATTCGCAATGAACGCGGTGATTCTCCTAGAAGGTTGCGGAAAGGATCTGTAAATCCTTTATCATCTCACCCTGTGCTTCTAGTACCCTCCATTCAACTACCAACACCATCAAGTCACTCCCAACGATCCCCTCTTTGCAATGCCACTGATGTCTTTCTTTAAGGCATGGTCTTCAACTTCAACACAACTTTCCTTCAATTTTACTTGTAATTAGCATATCTGATAATTTCTTTGGGTTTAAATGTGGCCTCGTGAAACATAGGGTGTAATACGAAGGGGCAGGACACCGTTCCGCGTATCTAATAACTGTTTGAAGTCGATGTACGCGACGCTCAAGCTTGCCTAGCGGAGTTGGATTGAATTTGATGAAACAACCCTTTGCCGTTGGAATGCCGATCCTCGGATATCACCGGTGCTGCTTTGTCATGACTGGATCTGACGGCCGCGATCGGAAGATCTGACACCCCTTGGTTCGGCTCCAAATAAACCTTGTTGGATCTTGTTTGGCAAGCCCCTCAATTCTCGGTCAAAATCAAGAACCTCAGAAATTCCATTCCTCCTTCTCCCCTCGTCCTCGTTGACTCTTAAAATTTCGGTGTTACCTTCCCCTCTCCTGTACCTTCAGGCTAATTCACCCTCTCTCTCAGTTCTAACCGCCGACCCGTATGCATGCTGCCAGTGAGCCCGGGCCTGCTCGTATTCCACTTGTTTTTTGCCTCTTGTCTCCCCTCTGCCCTTCCGCTCGTTTTTCTATCGGTTGCATTCAATAGTATCTGAACGGACTCTAGCTCACTCTCCCTTATTTACTGCCGGATACGCTTTGGTCCTTGATGCTTCATCATCGTACCTGGCATGCAACGGCTAACTGGAATCTAGCATACGTAGCTGGGTCCGTGACGTAGAACTGGACCTCGCACTCGTCTGATCGTGCACTTGTTCTCAATTTTTCTGAATATTTCCCTTCTTTGCTCTTTTGTTTCTAGATTTCCCATTGTACGTGGCACAGGCAAAGTCAACTCTCCATCTGACATTTGCCTATTGTCGCTTTTTTTTTGCGTTCCCCAAATTTGGCGGTGTGCATGTTCACATACTTTTGTGTTTCCTTCGTTCTTCCCCATTTTTTATTGTACGTATCGCACATCGGGCCTGATCATACTTCAGTCTCCTCCGCGACATTTCATGCCTCTGATTTTTCGGCTTTTTTCACTTCAAATGTTCTTCATTTTTTCCACAAATGACAGACGACCCCAATCTTCTCGTCTTCGTCACTCTCCGAACGATGACATACCCTGCTATGTCATCGCACTCCCGCTCTGCCTCTCGATCACCCTTGTTGGCCTGAGCACACGCCGCCTTTGGTCACCAACTTCCACATGGCGCGCTTTTCAAGCCTCGCAATCCATATGACGACTCCAGAGGTAGAGAGGAGATTCGAGGCACATGCATATCTCTACGATCCCTACTGTCTGTCCCGTTCCCTTGTTCGTTTGCTTTCTCGTTTACTTATCTAAGTAATCTGTTTCTCGTTGTTCGATACTCTTCGAAACACTCGACTACCAGCCCGTATTTCAATCCTCATCTACATACATGCCTTTCACTGAGGCACAACTCCAAATCCGACACCGGCTGGCCTTTGCTCAGGCGTCTTTCCCGCCTGTTTGCTCTCGTGCCTTCCTTTCCTTTCCTCGAAGCGCGAGAGAATAGAGCAGGTAATATGCGCTCCTTGGCGGAGTTGCGGGTGTCGACGTCAATCCTGATGCTTCCCCATCTCTATCTTTTTTCTTGCTTCATTTCTTTCTCTCTGCCCTATGTTGCAGTTCTATTTTTTGCTGGCCAAAAATTTGCCCCACAACCCAGCGCTGTTTGTCTCCGGCGTGGTACTGAAATGTCCTCCCCGCCACACCATCGATCTCTTTCGAAGACCATCCCTATCCGACTGTTCCCGGTTGATGGCGGTGGTTCTGGTTTCAAGGTTAGCACGCCTCAGGTCTGTGTGTAGAATGTGGGGCATCTATTAATGCCGCTATCCTACTTCTTCGTCTTGTCTGGAATATGTCCTTCGAGTCCTTCGTTTCTCGTGTTCGTTTTTACGGTGTGACGAACGCAAGAAAGTGGCAGGTTTGGTTCTATTGGTTTCCTTTTCTTACCGACGGAATTTACGATCGAGCGGGGCGGGTTGACTGGTCGGTCGGCTATATATCTTGGACTCTTTTTCCCACTTATTCTGGCTTTACAGATGCTACTCTATGTCGATAAGGAGTCATATGACTCAGCCCAACTTGGTTTCTCAGACTCCACCCCTCTCACTCGCAATTAATTTCATTCCTGTGGCTGACAACGTCATGTTTGACAACTTGACGACTTTCCTCCACTAAGCGCCTCTTCTTCTCGTCCTCGTCCGAGTTACTCGCGACGGATAGCCGTCAGTGTGTTACCCTGCGATGACCACGCCATCGGACTGCCGCTCAGCCCCTCGATCTAACATCTAGGCTTGAGTGAACACCTCCACTCATTATTGACGTTTTGAAGGCGCTCGTCAAGCCTTGTGCGATGAAAATATTAAGACTCGAGGTTGGGCGGAGTCCGTCCAAGTTCCAGGTTTACACTTGTTCAGTCTTGCTTGTCAAATCAAACTATCGTGCTAGTTGTCAGACATTCTTACAGACCGGACTTCAATCGATACATCCTCTCTTCGATCTGAACGGCCGCCACTGGTGGGTTTCCACTCGAATCGATGATAAATTTTTGAGGTATCGCATTGAAGTCCGTCTTTTCAGAATTACATGACCACTTGATAGTTAGTAGCTGGAAGCTCAGACATCTATTCGTTGACATCAAACTCAAAACGGGGCTTTTGCGTAAATTTCTAAGGCATCGCGGAATGGGAAAGGTCTCTTTACTCAATCTTTACTGCAGAGTCATTCGGAATGTTTCTCTCTAGCAAAAGCTACTCTATGGCATTAATCAGGCGGGTTTTTTACTTAAATTTCTCGGTGATGCAAACTTAAAAACATCAGAAGTCGACGTATTATCCCTCCCTCAGAAAAGTCGAGTGTCAGTGCACAGTTTGAGTCAGCACCCGTGGCCGAACACCGACGTCCTAAAATAGACGTTGTTGATGCATATTTAGCAAGACCCTCGAATTTCGTTGCTCCTCCTTGATTGTTCTCCCACAGATTCACTCGGGACTCGTGCGTGGCTCCCTTCATATCGTACAGATCCCCACTTATCGCCGTGCACCTGCTCCTTAGAACTGCATTGCAAGACTCAGTGAATCCGTAAGTCGGTGAGTACCTAGCATGATCGCTTATCATCGACCTTGAAGCTTGAATTCACAGTTGCTCAACCACCTCCTCAATGGCGCCTTCCACTCCGGTGCCATCATCTGGATCCATGGTTTCGCGCATCTCGACGCGTTCGTGGTTCAAGTTGCGTGCACCGCGATGTCTTCTGGTGAACCAAGATCGTTCGTCCTCTTCTCATTCCTTTTGTACCGTCAGCATTTCCGCTGTAACAGCCCTATTCCCCCTTGCTTGTTCTTATTCGATGGATCTGGATGGCAGACTGCATCATGCCACCAGTCTTCCAATGCTCGTTCATACACTTGCCTTCCACACAATCGCGAAATTCCAAATCCGACACCGATTGACCTTTAATCTGGTGTTTCTCCAGGCTACTTTTTTCGTCCCTTCTTTTGTTTGATGGGAAAAGAGATGGACTGGGTATACGACCAATCGTAGACAGAGCGGTCGGTGTCGAAATTCGTACTTCTCCTATCCGCGTCAAGGCGTCGCGTTCTGCGATCTATTATATGTTCCCCACTTCAAAGCTTCCCGCGTCACGCCAACCCCCACAGAAGGTCATTGCGGGCATTATTTCTGTCGGCTTCGCACTTTTTTGTCTGTTTTGGGTTGGATATCATCCCGTCGATTGAACAATGCCGTACTCAGCTTCCATCCGAGGTTGATTCTCGATGATACTTCTCCGTCGTTGTGGACTGCGGTCGATGATTCTTCTTACTTTCCAGCCAGGCGATACGAACACCAGGAAGGATGGCCAAAGGAGGCTCCCTGCTGTTAACATATCAGACTTTGCTTATGCTCCTCAATTTACCCCCAGGCTTTTTGGCAACCCTCATTGCGTTATCAATGTATTGGGCCCTCATCAAGCCTTAACCATTGGACGATGGGCTGCAAAGCAAAGTTCGTGGAGGTGGTTATCCCCCTTTTTGTTCCGCTCCCTTGTTCGCATGACTATTTCGTTGACTCTACTTTCTCGTTTCCTCTGTGAATCATTCTCACGTGCTCATTCAATATGTAGGTTCAAGATTTGAACGGTCCTGCTTATCCATGGGTCGCTGAATGGCCGTCGTCACTCGCGATTACGACCTCCACCTTTCCGCGCTGCATTCGATACCTCAAATATTCAGGTAGCTGAATTTCAGCTCGAGTACGTCCCTCTCGTTTCACGCCTTACATATCTTCTCGTACTTCGTTTCCTCTCTGCTCTGCCTCCGCTCCTCCCGGAGGCATTTCCATTCCTACGAGCCCAAGCCTGCCCCACAACCTCGTCCTGTCTGTGCCAAGGCGTGGTGCTGAAATCACCTTCGCCATTCCTTCATCTCATTCGAAGACTATCCGGCCAGGCATCCTAGCCTTGATCGATGTCCTGCTGCTGATTGACTGCGGTAGTTATGGTCAATGAATTCCACGCCTTAGTTGCTACACCACGGAGGGGTGTGGGGCATCTAGTGGTGGCTCCATTTCCTCGCTTTGCGTATTGTTTTGACTGTGACCTTCGAGGTGTTTGTACCTTCTGTTTTTTTTTATCGAGAAGTGGTGGCCTGTTTCGTTTGATTGGTCTCTTTTGTTTCATCTTCAAATTCTACCAACAGTGCGAATTCGAGCTTACAATCGAGCGGGGTAGGATTGACTTGTTGGGCATGCTGACATCGGACCCCTTTTTCAACTTTGTCTGGCTTTTCCTGATGCGAGCCTATATTACACAGGCGTTATATGCTGCCATTTGGTTTTTCCACCCCTCCCGTTCGCGATCACTTCCATTCCTAACCTACCCTTCTTTGTGGTACCTTTCCGAGTCTTCAATGAATTCCTCTCTTGCTGGTAGGGTCCTTCCCCACGTGCCTTTGTGGATGCCTACATGTTTATGTGTCTTCTCATATTGGGTTCTGGAGGAGGGGGCATGCTTCGCTGGAATTGTCTGACTTCACGTTTCCTTTATTTCTATCCAACCGCGAACTGAAGCATGAGACACAACGGGGCGGGAATTGACTGGTGGGCACGCTAAATTCAAACTCTTGCTCCTTTTTATTCCGCTGTGTTCTTCCAATCGTTAGGGTTGGATGCTTCACATACCCACCCCATTCCATTTCTTGATCCATATTTTTTTAGTCTTTCGTTTCGCGTGCTAATTTTCACCTTGTCCAGTCACCTCATTCTGTCCCTCTTCTCGTAGAACTCTGGCGGATTCAGGCAACCGCCTAGTGGAATTGTTGTAGCAAAGCAGAACGCGCGGATGGGGGGAGAAAGTGTTCCAAAACCATCCACCTTTGGGCTGGAGCTTTTAAGCGCCGGTAGTGTTGACCGTCTTCTAGGCCTAGAAGACGGTCAACACTGCCAGCGCTCCCAGCTCGCCCTCCATTAATTTGCAATCTCATATGCTTCAAGGTCACAGATTGTGCTTCTCGACGAACTCCATTGGTCATCACGTTATTAATGTGATGTATGTATATATGCATAAAGCTTTAAGGATCCAGACTGATGTTGGTGCTTGTCAAAGCTATAAATTATAGTTATAAGGCTATTTACTGAATGTGGCAGTGTCTGCGGTTTAAGTGACGGTAGAACAGTGTAAGGATGACAAGGAAAACGTAGAATGGCCAAAAACAGAAGCAGCAGATATACCAGGTAACGTTTGATCTTATCACCGATTGAAAAAGTCTTCCTGGGCCACTAATATAGTGTATCGTTACTTCATTAACGATTAAACAATCCAATGCGCTTTGTCCAATAAAAGCTGCTTGGTAGACGAGTTCACCCTGGAATGTTTCGCCAGAGAACGCTACAGCTGAAATTAAACTTGAATTTCAAAATTCATCCCGGCTAAATCTCACATTTATATTTTCTCGGACGCGTCACCGGGCCTTCAACGAGAGGGGTGGTTGTTACATTGTGGGTGCGATTTTCCTCTGTAAACTGTGATCTTGAAAGTCAATAATGAGTTAGGCCATAAAAACTAGGAGGACAGTACCTGGAACCACTCTGGTGTGTCTGAGGTGAATCTGGACCAGTAAGTTTATTGAGTGCAAAGAAAAACAAAAATTAGATCACTTACGTCGTTATAGGGAGATCCCTTGGAGTGTATCGCATTTTGACGATGTAGAAGTAGTTGTACCCGGTGATCGGGGGCGGCAATCCCTGTCCCCACCACAATGCCATGGATTCATTCTGCATGAATTTTAGTCAGCACCGAAGAGAAAGCAGAAGAGTAGCCCACTTACAGAAAACGCGTACAACGCCCCGTCATAACAAAAATCGCCCGAGCAGTTTGGTGTGTAATGGGTCGGAGAGTGCCCTGGTTTGTAAATCTGGTGCACATTGGGAACTTCTTGAGCACGAGTTACAGCTCGGTAAAGCCAGCAGCTGGTGTCGAGTTGAGGGACGATTGTAAGTGGTGCCATTGATGGAATTCGTAGCAGGGTGGCAGAGATGAGAGAAGAAAAGGAAGGAAGGAGCGGAAGTCCAGGACTTCCACATATGGTATGTCCTATCAGCAGTCAATCGCCAAATCCAAATCACTCGTTGAATTGATATGCTATTCGTCACCAAATTGTTTTTGCAGTATACGTACAAATTTCTCTTCTTAAAAGGCTCCAAGGCGCTTTCAGATACTTTGTCTGTAGTACAAAAAACTTACAAGCTAATCCCAGCATGGCTCCTTCATCAGGCTGCATCCGACATGGACCATTACAAGCTGTATAAAGTATACTCGAGTATGACCATGATAATTGCCAGATAGGCTGAACAGTTCTGGACCGTTACCTACCTTGTCTGGCAATTGCCAGGCTCACTTATTTTGACTGTGTTACGTGTATGCTGCTCATTGGGGTGGCAGCGAGCTCGACGTATAGGGCAGGGATTTTGGTGCGAAAAAAGCATTGTTCCATGGGCCCCATTGATTTAATCCCATTTGGGATGTCAGTCACCCCGTAGGGAGAGCGGGATGAGCCGTAAAAAACTGGCTTGATTTCCATGAGTCCATCCACTTCCAGGGAAGAGAAAACAAAAATGGCCACGTCGGAGGGTGTCTCGTAAAATATGCTGTATCAATCAAATTTTCATTACTACAAAACACAACGTTCCTGCACAGAGATAGAGAGCAGGAAAGGATAGGTGGCTGAACATAGAGTATAAGGAAGTGGGGTGGAGGTGAATGATGGCAGGGCCAGCACCCGAATAGCGGCGGTAGGTAGGTAGGAGGATGTCCTCTGCGTTCCACTCGCACGACTCGAATGCAGCTCGTCATTGTCGTGATTGCCCGGTGAGGGCGTCGGTGAGTGAGTGGGCGGGAGCAGCGATTCCGACGATGGCAACAACGCTAGCTAAGGTTCGACCTAACCCGTCCAAGCGCCTCCACCTCCTTGTTCCGTCGCAAACTCCGTCGAGGTGGTGGCTTCCATGCTGACAGTCGACGGCGAACGTTGCAGTGTGCAGGGAGCAGCACCAGTAGTACCTTGCTGCTTGTGTCTCGTTAAACACGCCATCGTAGTCCACAGAGGGGCAGTGGGAAGTGTCATTTACGTCGCCAGCCTGAGAAGACAGCACTAAAGCTCGAAATTTCGGTGCTGGCGCGGTGGGATGGTCGTTACTCCTGGAACTCTCTTGGTGTCAAGGTATGACGTCTGCCACATCATTTCCCACTGCTGCAGACTGCGAGCTGCGTCAGTGGGGTATAGCGGCGGCGGCTGCGGCGGCAGTGAGGACCAGCGACACGTATGCAAAATGGGCTGCTGTGCAGCTTGGTTCATGATGCAAGGACGATTGGGCAGCCATCAGAGAATTCCACTGTGGTTTACGAGGGATCCGCAGTAGTGGCTGCGATGAATGGGCAGCTGCTGGAGCTCGCAAACAAGCATCCCCTGCCATACCTGTGGGGCAAGGCTATGGGGCAAGGCTGGACAAAAAAAAGTAGTAGCGTAAATTGCAGGGTAAGACTGATACTGATATGTACTGTGCGGTTCACCTCTTGTCATCCACCCTAGCTCTTGAATTGCGTGCATGTGGCATGCGGTTTTGCGTTGCAGCGGCATGAAAAACCCTCCAAATTGGGCCAGTGGTATTCCCGGGCTCGAGTATTCACTACTGGCCCAAGTTGGGGAAGCGAGGGAGCGCCAGAGGGTGAAGGGCGTGAAAGTGGTGGGGGAACGTCACCAGGGTGAGTGCGAACGAGGTTGGAATCGGAGTTTGAATTCACGGACTGACTTCTACCTTGGCAGGCAAGGTAGGTACGGTCCAGAACTGTTCAGCCTATCTGGCAACTACCAGTGTAGCTTATAAGGCTGCAACATGCATGATCTTATCCCTCCGCCGACTTCCGATGAAGAATTTCACGTGGTAACCTGGCCGATAATTCGCCTACATATCTGCTCACAAAGACAATATCAAGGAATTGAAGAACTTGTAGCTACATGTATCAGGGTTTTATAATCGTTTTTCTACAGCGATGAAGCACACCCAGGCTCTAAAGCTTTTTCATAAGCCAAGAGAAACCTGATTAAGTAGCAAGATTAGAACTAGCTGACAATCGAGCTTCATAGTTCTTACAGACCTTCCATATAACCGCTGAGTTTGGTACTTGAAAGGGAATAAGAAAACACAGCAACACGCCCGTTACTCTAATTAACGATTTAAAAAAATAATCTTAAGAAAGAGGCCGACAAACCTTTGCAATGACTTCTTCCAGGTTGCACTGTCCAGCCACATCTGCCTTGTTAGGATTACCTGACCAGTCGAAGAGAGGGATGAGGACCAAGAGGGGTTGAGATATTTCTTTATCGTTGACGATATCTTCTATTTCTGCTTTTGACCGATGCATGGAGTCGTTAGTGGTTGTATCGACCACATAGACTATTCCCTTGAAATTACGGAGAATAAGCCGTATATCGTGATGAACTGGAGTTCAAGGGATTACAAAAAAAGCAAGATAGAGGGGTAAGCACATACACGAAAAGCATGCTCCAGGAATGATGGCGTCCACGAGCGTGCCATTAAACTCCATTTGTAGCTTGACTATTCATGTTTAAGGCAAAAAAATTAGTCAACACTACTCCTGTAGGTGAACAAAAAGTACGCACTGGGAACAGGGCTCTCCTCTATTCCGGAAAAATAATGACCCTGTTCTATTGTTCTACCCAAAGTCTATCAAGTCCTATTAGTACTAAATGGTTGGAGTGAAGTAACAGAATGGCTGACAAGCATTTCGTCGCTGTCAAGTCCATGAAAAACAATTATAGGAGGATCCATTATTCCTGTAACGAAGAAGGTCAACTCGATGTCAAAAGTAGATAAAGGTGCCAAGTTGGCTCACCAAGCCGAATCAAAAGATTAGATAGCATGATTCTTAGCGATCTTTCGTCGGTTCGTCGAGGTGAACGTTGTGGTTGATGTGCAAGAAGAATCTGAGACTTATGATGTCACGGGATTAGTGTTCAATCACAGGAATTTCGGAGCAAAATGCCTACCAATAAAGACTGAAATGACGTCACGGAAAGGTCGATACAACATTTTTGCAGAAATCTGCGGAAGAATTTGTGCTCTGCCGATTACTTTATCCGCGTATACGTACTTGCGGAGTCGTTTTTCAATGAGATTCAGTTGTTAGTCAGGAGTACCCAAAAACAAAATCCTTGTCTTTTTATTCGTGAAAGTCTTTGATCTCCTAAATACGTGCCTTTCTTTACCCTTCCCTTATTGTCAAAGGGCCAGCTCGCCTTGTTTCTTTCTCGGTCGTATCATATTGTTTTCATAATCCTGTTCCGCTCCGTTCTTCCAGTCGTTTGCGACGGAGCTCAATCCCTCCCGCTTCCTGGTCATTATTCACGTCTTGTTTTCAATCGCGTGAAGAATTTTGGTAGACTCGGACGACCGCCTACTGGCATCGTAGTAGCACAGCATGAAACGATATTTGGATATGGGTAGCGACGTTAATATTACTCCAAAATGAAGTGATAATATAAAATATAAAGACTGGTCAAACAGAAGGATCGAGGGACATGATCATGACGAGGCATGCCATTGCCAGCTGGCTCTGCACAAATCCTGAGACTGGAAGTACATACATTTCTTCAAGGGTTACTCGACTCGGAGTGACCTTCAAGTATTATCACCGGCCAGCCGGCCATAGGTCATGACGGAAGGCAGTCGACCCGGGTCCCAAAGCATAGAAATAAAATCAAAAAGGTCGAAAATAGATCGAAATGAGCCGGAGCCACGAAGAGGTCTCCATCACCACACTCATGTTCTACCGTGTAAAGGCTTGAATGCGCTCTGAGCACGCCGAGCAGCGGACAAGTGATGGACGTCCAAGCCGAAGGGAGAGAGCTACAGGCGAGTGGTGTGAGTCCGTTGGGGCTGGCAAACCAGTTAACAGCAGAAAGAGGGTCGGTATAAGGACAGAAGAAGAAATGAAAACGAAAAAACAAGCGAGAAAGTTGGTTTAAACATCGATGAGCGACGAGAAGAATGAGGCAAGGGAATACTGTCGAGTTGAGATTCCTAGGGAAGGCGAGATAAACTCTGCACTTGAAAGGACGCAGGGTAGAGGGCGAAACGGTGCCTGCGCCATCCGCAATACGGGTGTCAAGCAATGGAGGCAGTAGAATGTAAAGGGTAAATCGAAATATGTAGAGTAAATTGAAGAAATGAGACACTCGACGCCCGGACAGTTGGACTTAACGCGGCGCCTTCACAGCGTCTCCAACGGCGATAGTACCGCATTAGACTCCAAAAGAAAAAAAGGGAAAAGCAAGAAGGAAGAAGGGAGGGTTGTAGGACGAGGAGAACGCGGGAGAAAAGCTTAAATAGAAGAGAAGATGAGCACAAGTGGTGTGCTTGGAAGGTGTGGCATCAGAGGATCAGAGGATGATGCAAGGGACAGGATGAACAGATCGAGAGGAAGAAGGGAAAGGAAAGGGATAGAAAGGGATAGAAAGGACGATACGCACGATGTGAATCCATCATTAAGGTACAGCTGAGCTCGGACCGGATATGAAGGACTATCACGAGGGGGAAGCGTAGCTTGCCTGCACGTCGGACCGAAAACGAACGTCAATCAACACCCCGCCGAAGGCGTCATCGACGACGCCACGACAACAAAGCAGTAGATAGACCGTCAGAAAGTCTGACGACTATATCCCTAAGAACGAGTTGGTCAGATGACAAGGCCCAGATGAGTGAGGACGAAGAGGAGGTGCTCGAAACACCTGCGGGTGAACAAGCAGCGAACGTAAGTCTGAAGTGAAGGGAACGGGTAAATGGCTGGCGGTACTCACCTGCATTCCGAGGAGAATTGGCCGACAAGCGTCTACAACGAGCCATCGAGCTCGGAGGCCTAACGAAGATCTTCGTGGTTTGAGTTCGAGTGGTGCATCGGGTCACGCTCAAAATAGACCTTGTTGGATCTTGTTTGGCAAGCCCCTCGGTTCTCGAACAAAATCAAGAACCTCGGCAACTCCTTTCTTCCTTCTCGTTCACTCATGAAATTTTCTACCCTCCTTTTTCCTTTCTTGCATGTGTCCGCAGGCGAGTTATTCCCCTCTCAGTTTGCCAGTGAGCCTGCTTGTATTCCTCTTGCCTTTTGTCTCCATTCTGCCCTGACGCTAGATTTTCAATCGGTCGCGATCCATAGCATCCGAAAGTCGCATTTTTCGCGTTCCACAATTTGGCGGTGTGCATATGAGCATACGTCTGTTTATTCGTTTTTCTCTATCTTTATTGTACGCATCACACATGGAGCCTCGGCGATCTCATGCCCCTTATTTTTCGCTTTTTTTTCTGCTTTTTTTTTCTTGAATAGTGCTGGTGATACTCATTGAACGTGTGAGTCGGTATCAATTTTCAAGAGTCCCTTCGTTCCAAATTAAATTCTTCTTTTTTTCAATTGAAGGACGGTGTCAATCCTTTCGTCCTCGTCCACTCTTCGGAATGCTGTTATGCCTTGCTGTGCCATCGCACTCCCGCTCTGCTTCTCGAGCAGCCTTGTAGGCACGAGTATAGCGCCTCTGGTTACAAACTTCCAAAAGCGCGCTTGTCGAGCCTGGATCCGATGATCAACGTTCACTCGAGAGGTAGAGCGAAACTCAAGGTTCATGGGCATCTCTACGCACCCTGCTGTCGGTCGCTCTCCCGTGTCAATTTGACGCCTTCCACACACGCACGACCCCAAATCCAACACCGGCTGGCCTCTGCTGAGGCGTCTTTCCCGCCTATTTGCTCTCGTGCCTTCCTTTCCTTTTTTTGATGGGCGAGAAAATAGAGCGGGTGATATGTGCCGCTTGACAGAGTTGCCGGTGTCAACCTGGTGCTTCCCCATTCCATCTTCATATTTTTCTTGCTTTATTTCTCTCTCTCTTTCCCTCCTCCTTCGTTTCCTGGTATAAATTCCAATCACCTGTGGCCACAGAATGCCCACAACTCTGCACAGTTTGTCTCCGGCGTGGTGCTAAAATGTCCTCCCCGTCACACCATCGATTTCTTTCGAAGACCATCCCTAACCGACTGTTCCAGTTGATGGGGGTGGTTCTGGTTCAAAAGGTACCATGCCTCAAGTCTGCGTGTAGAATGTGGGGCATCTATTAGCGCCTCCATCCTTCTTCTTTGTCTTGTTTTTTTACGGTGTGACGAACGAAAGAAGGTGGCGTGTTTGGTCGATTAGTTCAAAACCGCCTCGCGGTCACTTTCTCTCGTCCTCGTGAGTAACTCGCGATGGTTAGCTGTCGGTGTGTTGCCCTGCGATGATCACACCATTGGACTGCCGCTCAGCCCCTCGATCTAACATCTAGGCTTGAGGGAAGCCCTCCTCTCATTTTTGACGTTTCGGAGGGGCTTGTCGAGCCTTATCTGATATGAATGTTGTGACTCTTGAGGTTGAGCGGAGTCCATCCAGGTTACCAGGCTCATGCTCGTTTATTCAGTCTTGCTTTTCAAATCAAACTATCATGCTCGTTATCGACCATTCTTACTGACCGGGCTTCGATTGATATTTCCTCTCCTCGATTTGAGCGGCCGCCACTGGCAGGTTTCCACTCAAATCGATGGATAGATTTTTGACGTGTCGGATTGAAGTCCGTCTTTTCAGAATTACATGACTACTTGATAGTTAGTGATTAGATGCTCAGACTTCTATTCGTTGACGTCAGACTCACAACGGGGTTTTTGCGTCATTTTCTAAGGCATCGAATGGGAAGGGTCTCTTTACTCAATCTTTACTGTGGACTCGTCATTCGGAATGTTTCTCTACTCTATGGCATCAATCAGGCGAGTTAAATTTCTCGGTAATGCAAACTTAAAAAGCATCAGAAGTCAACGTATTATCCCTCCCTCAGAAAATCGAGTGTCATTGCACAGTTTGAGTAAGTACCCATGGCCGAACACCGACGTCCTAAAATAGACGTTGTTGATGCATATTTAGCAAGACCGTCGGAATTCGTCGCTGTTTTTCTAACTCGTCCTTGATTGTTCTCCCACAGATTCACTCGAGCCTTGTACGTGGCTTCCCTCATATCGCACAGATCCCCACTTGTCGCTGTGCACCTGCTCCTTAGAACTGCATTGCAAGACTCAGTGAATCCGTAAGTCGGTGAGTACCTGGCATTTGATCTGATCGCATATCATCGACCTCGAATATTGAATTCGCAGGTTGCTCACCCACCTTTTTGACGGCGCCTTCCACTCCGGTGCCATCATCTGGATCCATGGTTTCGCGCATCTCGACGCGTTCGTGGTTCAAGTTGCGTGCACCGCGATGTCTTCTGGTGAACCAAGATCGTGCGTGCTTTTCTCATTCCTCCAGTACCCTCAGCATTTCCGCTGTTCCAGCCTATTTTGCTTCTTGCTTGTTATTCTTCGATGGATTTGGATGCCAAACTGCATCATGCCACCCGTCTTCCAATGCTCCTTCATACACTTGCCTACCACACAATCGCACACAATCGCACAACTCCAAATTCGACACCGTCGAGTTTGGATCGGGTACATTCCTGACTACTTTCTTTCGTCCCTTCTTTTGTTTCATGGGAGGAGGAATGGAATGGGTGAGTGCCCAAGCCCAAGCAGAGCTGCTGGTGCCGAAATTCGTGCGTCTCTATTTTGCGGTGTGTTTCCACAACTTTCTATCCGCCTCTAGACGTTGCGTCCTGTGATCTCTTAGATGTTCCCTACTTCACCATTCATGCATCACTTCGAATTGTTTTCGTCAGCCTTGCGCTTTTATGTCCGTTTTGTGTTGGGTTTCGTCGCGTTGATTGATCACCGCCCACTTAGCCTTGTCCTGTGGTCGATTTGATTTGACTTATTCTCCTTCTCTGCAGACTGTGGTCATAGATCTTTCTTACCTTTTCCCAGTGAGGTGACATTCGTAGTTGCCATGGGTTCCTTGCCGTTGACTTATCGGACTTTGCTGATGGGCTTCTCGATTTACCCCCAGGCTTGTGGTGACACTCATCTCGTTATTAACGTAATGAGCCCTCATCAAGCCTTCGAATAGTAGTCTTTTCCCAGCGAAGTCCGTTAATGTGCCCCTTTCTTTTGTCTTTCTTCAGTTTGATTGACTATTTCGTTGACTTTGTTCTTCTTTTTTAAAGTTCTATTTCCTTCATTGTCCCTTGAAAATCACTCTCCCTATATGCGGGTCTAAGAATATTTCCAGGAATTCTGAAACAATGGCCCTCGACAGGTTTGACTGAAAACGCCGCAAAAGGGCGGTGGAGTCCGTGAAAGACCGTTGTCATTCGCGACCATGACTACATCTAGGACCTCAATTATTCGGGCAGGTGCTGAATTTCAGCTCGAGTACGTCCCTCTCTTTTAACGCATTCCATATCTTTTTTCGCCTTTTCTTCTCTCCCTCATCTTTCTCTCCGTTCTTCCTGAGGCAGCTCCATCTCCCTACAAGCCCAAGCGTGCCCCACAACCTTGTCCTATCTGTGCTAAGGCGTGGTGCTAACATTACCTCCTCCGTCAATTCATCTCATTCGAAGACTATCCCTAGCCTTGACCGATGGCCAGACCCTTGATTAGTCTGCTGCTGATTGAGGGAGGTAGTTATGGACAATGATTTCCACGCCTTAATTGCTACACCATTGACACGGAGCGGTGTGGGGCATCTAGTAGTGGCTTCATTTCCTGCCTTTTTGTCTCGTTTTTGACTGTGACCTTCGAGGTCTTTGCGTGTTCTATTTTTTTTTTATCGAGAAGCGAAGGTGGTCCGTTTAAGATGAATAGTCAGCTTTTTTTATCTTCAAATTCTGCCCGTCCGAAATTCGAGCTTACGGTCGAGCGTGGTATAGGATTGACTGGTTGGGCATGCTAGCATGGAACCCCTCCGACTTTGTCCGGCTCTACAGGTGTTAGTCTATTTCGACGAGGCATTATAACTTTCATTCCCAACTTTCATTCCCAACCTAGCCGTCTTTGTGGTACGGCGGTTCCTTTCTTCAATGAAGTCATCTCTTGTTGGAGGGTCCTTTCACCTGACGCGCTTTTGGGTGGCCATGTGTTTGTGCATCTTTTCGTACTCGGCTCTTGTTCTGCTTTTCACTCTAGCTTTCTTGAACAACAAACGATGCTTTCTAATTTTCACTTTTCTCTCTTTCCATTCCGCTATCTTGCTGGAAGAAAGCCAGAGGAAGCGTGGTCATCAGAACTGACTCCTGCTCATGCATCCAATGTTGTTCTCAGCTGAAACGATGGTGGCATGCTATTTCACTGTCTTGCAATTTGACGACGCTTTTCCACGCTGTGCATATGGGCAACGATATGTATGCCTGCAGAGTCCGTGACAATGATGTCCAGATGCCCCCGATCCTCTTTTCTGCTTCCTCTTCTTCGACTCGACTTTTTTTGATTTGTCTCCCTGTACAACACGAACTCGAGCGCCGGTACATCAGACTCCCTGAAACCATGTTTTTATTCGGACTTGGAGTTTGTGTTTTTTTGTTTTACGCAGATTTGCCACCCAAATCCGTATGAAAGTCGGGGTTCCAGAGAGTCTGTGAAAGCAAAACATGTCCACCTTGACTTTATAACTTGTGTGCCTGTCGTTTTTAGATGATAGTCAACGTCAACTCAATGGGTAGTGTATTACCTCAATCTATCCTCTAGCCCAGGTGGGGTTTGTTCCCCATTTAAGGTTGTTCTAACAGTTTTCTCCATCTTTGACAGCCCGAACCATTCTTCTGCTTCATAGTTGCTCGTTCGTTTGTTTGCGGTTAGTGGCGAACGTAACAAGGCGATGGTATCGCTTTGCAGGCATTTTTCACGGAGGACCACTGGCATATGCATAAAGTGCTATTTTTATCTCTTTTGTTTGGGCCGAGCACGTGACGGACGCGAACCAAAGTTGGATTTCACGCAATTTCACGTTAAACTTAAAGTTCTTTATCTGCCTAACTGGCGGTCATGTCACGATTATTGTCCTCTATTCGGAGTAATTTCCTTAGGAAACCCACGAATCCTTCTGCTCGCGCCTCCTCGATTCCTTCTGTTGTTGTTCAAAAGAGCAATACTGAACTTGAGCCGCAACATCGAGACGAACCTGGCGCGCATCATGATCACCCTGTCATTGCCGGAGAGGTTTATAATCAACGATACCGGGCTATTCGAAAGTTAGGCTGGGGCCAATACTCTATCGTATGGCTCGTTCAGGACACGCAGTTCGTGTTTAACTCGGTTGTAACTCCCAATTTCACATCCTCCCTAGAAACCAGCAGTTGGCCGCTATGAAAATCCTGGTCAAAGACTTGACGCTTGAAAACCAAAGAGGCGGCTGGGATGAGCTTGGCATGCTTAAAATCCTTCGGGAAAGAAATCCCCAATCTGGCGGGTATCCTCACCTATGTCAGCTGCTCGACAATTTTATTCACCAAGGTCCGAATGGAAACCATATCTGTCTCGTCTTGAAGGCGATGGGCCTCAGTGTTCTCGACGTATATCGTGCGCTTCCAGGTTCTATGCCTTTGCCGTTGTTAAAACGTGTTTGTAAACATGTTCTGCTTGCTCTTCGTTATCTGCACGACGAGTGCGGAATAATTCATACAGGTACGACTGTTGCTCAGTCGGCACAAACTTTTCAAACAACTCCCAGATATCAAGGGTGATAACATCCTTATGACTGGTCCGCCCCTTAAGGAAGGTCCGATTGAACTAGATAACGACTATTTGATGTCTACAACGTTCAAGCTAAGCGACTTTGGTGCAGGTAATGATTTTAACTAGCAGATGCTCATTATACAGAATCTTATGTGGAACTTTCTAGCGAACTTGATGTCGAATCGCTTTGCGGACGTGATTCAGCCAGAGAGTCTTCGGTCACCCGAAGTCATAATTGGGGCAGAGTGGGATACGAAGACCGATATTTGGAACTTCGGCTGTTTGGTAAGACTCTCCTCTGGTTTGATGCATGAGTTTGATGCATTCGAAATCAAATCAGATATATGAATTTGCACGAGGATCTAAACTGTTCGACCCACACTGGGACGACGAAAAGTCGGGAATGAATCCCACTCAGACGCATTTGTCTCAAATCGTCGGTCTATGCGGCGGTTTTCCTTCTGAACTGCTGGAGAGAGGTAAAAAGTCGAAATTTTACTTCGACGACCAAGGTCAGTACGATATATCCTTCACTAATCTATCTAAACACACAAACTATTTCAGGTACTCTGCTAAAGGGTGCCGGAAGGTATTCAATCACCCTTGGGGATCTCCTAAGTAGGGCTGGTCACTCTCCCGAAGAGGTCTCCGAAATTGGGGCTTTCTTGTCTTTAATGTTAATCGTAGACCCAAACCAGCGATGGACTGCTGCTCAGTTGTTGAATCATTCTTGGCTCAAGGATGTAGAATAGATCTTGCAATATGTGGGTAAAATGTTAATATATTTACGACCTGAAAAAATGGCAGATCAAACTCAAAGTCACAGTGTAATGGGGACTCCCCTAATCTGAGGAAAATATTCCTGAGAAATTAGAGTGCCTGTACCATTCTGGAGTCGGAACATTGAATCAAGGATTACGATAAGATTAGTTTGTATAACTTCGCAATCAACGTGAGAAGGATCAGGCTGGCATTTCGGCACCAGTGACAATGACAGGCCAAATTTTCAATTTTCTTCCCTTTCCATCAATCTGAACGTTCGACTTTCGACCTCCAGTCGCGTCCAACACTGCCGTCGTCGTCGTGCGTTGCCTACCTGCCTACCATTCCTTGCTTTTATTGATATTCGGTAGAGTCAAAGTTCAGGTTTGTACGTGTGTCCGGACCCTTCTCGATAACGACTTCCATTGAGGTTCCCTGCATGGTCGTTGACTGCAATTTGTCAAGGTTCTATGTGACTTTCTGGAATAATGGGAGTGTACTGAGCTCTGGACGTTTAGAAACCCGAATTTTCTCATTCTTTGGCGTCAATGACCCCCTTGTCAGTCGCTGACTCGCTGGCTTCACTGCCAGCAGGACAGTTTGGGTACGCGACCTTTCGACATTTTCTCATGGCTCATAACTGATTCGCGTGTTTTCTACAACGTTTAGTCCACCCCCGTCTTCACGATGGTCTTCTCCTTTAGTAAAGGAAGTTTTGGACGTACATAAACATCGGATGCAACCTTTCAATGAGGTTGTGCGTATTTTTCCTCGACTTGGTGTATCCCTCAATGATGACAGACGTGGTTTGGCTAGGTCCAAGTCAACCCGCCATTCTCACTTAAGCCGACTTGTTAGTGAGCTGACATACTCTGATAGTCAACGGCAAGATGTGTTTGTCTCCTTTAACCGCCTCCTTGATTTTGATTTCTCATCATCATCGCCAAGGCCTCCCTCATCCTTTGAACAAGCACTGAGTTCAACACAACATCGAACGTCGTCTGGTCAAGGTGTGTCTCAAACTTCTGTTCGTTCTTGCCCGGCATTCACGCTCTTTCCTCTGATTTAGTTTCACGACATATCAATGATTATCAACACCTCCTTCGCCTCAACAATGCGCAACGAATATTGAAGGTAAGCACGGTCGTGCTTAACAACAGCCCTTCGGGTCTTAACCACTTCCTTCCTGCACAGCCGCGTCAACATCACCCGTCAATGCCTTGCTTCTGAGGTCCTCGTCCAAGTGTGCAGTACTCGGGCTTGAGAATCGAAACTGGATGATTATTGTCTGTGGTGCGCGTCCGTGAAAATTTGAAGCGGTACAGTGTCCTCTAGCTGCCTTTAGAGGAGTATCCTGACCTTGATGTATGACGGGGGTGATTAAAATGGTTCGTTCCCATCTTAGTTCTATGCGGGTTACCCTTTAACTTGCATACGCGCAGCATAGTGGGCAATGGCGAGAGATTCCGATTGACCCCTTATTTGTGCCCTCCATGAATTCTCCGATAATATGTTGCTTGACGACTCGGTGCGTTCTACTCGAGCTATACCTCCGCTGTTGGACTGACTCAAAAAAATTTAGGATCGATGCTACTCGTAGCCGGTACCGTGGTCGTCATTAGACGCCACACCAATTGCTTCAGCCCAAAATACCTTGTGATGCGGGCAGCCGAAGTGCTTCTGGAGCTCAATTGCGGACAAGTGGGTTATTGGAATGACTCGACGTCCCTGTACATCGCAGAACCACAGAACTTAAGGTCCTAATTAAGAATAGAACGAAGTCTAGCTTGCTTCATAGCTCTGTAAGGTTAAATTACGGAGTCAAGGTCCGTAAAATAGCGAGGAAAGACGCACTATAATCAGTACATGTATAAACCCAAGGAAGGTATGAGTTCCCGGCGAACGATAGGGGGACAGGAACTCAGAGCAGTAAAAGCAATCAAGAAAATAGATGAAACAGGGCAGTCAAGAAGCGCCACTCGAAGAATGTGCAGTCTGCAGTATTGCATCGAAAGGGGAGAACGGTTGATCTCAGCCAGAGAGTCGTCATTGTCAGTCTTGATCGGCGTTGATCATCGTAACAACGCAGCTCGAGCACCGCGAGCACCGCGCCCGTCCTGATTTTAGTCTCCCCCTTATCGTCGTGGATCCCATCACCCACCGCCCCCTCTTGCCCATCGGCAAACCCAGCTACCTCCACGCTAACCATCTGCCCTTCCACTCTTTCTCACCTCTTCCCATCTCACCTCGTGGCGCCGTGTAGGACATGCGAGCCTGAAATCCTCATCAACTGCTCCCTACCCTTCTCTCGACCACAAGTTTGAACGACCCGATGATCAATGAATGATACGACCCAGACATGGATAGTCTCAATGCGGAGGTACACAGATACTAATAGGAAACACAAGAGGTTACTGGAGATACCTTTACAGGCTCGAAAATGAGGGGAAAAACTAAACTTTCGGGGCTCAGTCTTGTACATCGAGTTTCGAAGGAACCAGGTTATGACAGTACTTTTCATTCCCCCATGGATTCAGGATTCCTAGTGGAATAGAAGGAATTCCCTCCATTCCTTAAGGATTCCCTCCATCCCTTAGGATTCCCTCTATTCCTGGATTCCTAGGAATTCCCTCTATTCCCAGGATTCCTAGGAATCCCTCAGGGAATAGAGGGAATAGCAGTGGAATATAATAAGGTTTTAACTGTTTCTTATGCAGACTGACAAATCTCTTACTTCTTATTGTTTCATGTTCTTGGATTTCAATACAATTATATGACATTCCATTACACTGCGGGCATTTGCCCATAAATTCAACGTACAATCACGATAAAATCACTGGTCTTTTAGGAAACGTTGCCTGAAGGTTGTTCCGATATAATCACCAGTACCATCACCGCTTTTATTGAAAAAAACTCGTTAAGATGTCAGAATGCTGAGAAGTCGTCGTCACTTGAATTTGGCTCTCGACTGGGTAAATCTTTATATTTTAGTTAGATATTTTACAACTATGTACCTTGTGTTCTTCTGTGGGGATTTGTCCATTTTTCTTTCTGGAGAGAGAATGTTTTGTTCGGGTTATATTAACTTGTGGTGTGCTTGACGGTCTGATAAGATGTTGAGAAGCCACGCTGAATGTATGCAAGAAGAGACAATGATTTTATTTGGATTTTATTCGAAAAATAATCAGAATATAAGCGATTGATTTTATAGGCAAATGCCCGCAGTGTTATTAATATAATACACGAGCTTGACAAGTACTTAACTTACTCTAATGACTATTTTAATTATAATACTTGTGATAAATGTCGGCAGTGAGGGAGTGGGATATCGGCGAGGGGTTGGGATGGGCGTCTAAGGTTGGTGGTACTCACCCGACGCTTTCGAAACCCCTCGCCTGCTTCGCATCACAGGAGCCGTGACGTGAATAAGCTCGCGTCATCGGGTACAAACCACGTAGGAGTGTAGACATTCGGTGCCGGACATTGCGTGTCGTCCGTCGACATAGAAGGGCAAGGCACGGCCCCCGACGCTGCGAGGCGATGGCAGTGGGAGTCGGCGTGGCCGTGTCAACGTGGCCGTTCGTGGAAAAAAGGGTGAGCGGGGACGAGGGCGCGGCACTGGGGTGTAAACGAGCGGTGAGATGTGTGGGTGGAGCTGGGCGCTTACCTGATGTGTTTGGGCCCCGTACGACGCCTCTGCGATGTCGCAGGCGCGTGTTTAGTCCTTCGCGAGCCGGCGACGTGGCACTCGCAACGCGGAAGCAAGGTGATGGTCGTGGTGGTGCCAGCCGGTCATGGGCGATGGTGCGCCGTCGACTTGAAAGAGAGGCGGTGGAGGTCGAAGGGGTTGCTGTTGGTTCGAAACGGCAGCAGGTGGGTTCGGCGGGCAACAGAGGTGCAGCGGAGGGGCCAACGGGCTGTCTTTGGCGTGTAACAGCGTGGGCTGGGGACACCCAGCTACGCTGGGAGTCGTCATGGCCGCCGTTGGTTCGAAAAAACTCGGGTCCCGTTCGCAAAACGGATGCGAACGGGTGGGCAATGGGTACTGGGCGCCGCGGGAGTCCTAGCGCACCGGTGGTGGGGGCTAACGAGGCCGCCGGGGGTTCGACATGGTTTCGGGGGCGGTCGAATCCGGCAGTGGGGGTTTACATGGTCGCTGGTGATTCGAAATAGGGTCGGGGGGTCGGGCTGGGGTCGACGTGACCGTTTCCCCGGCTGCTGTTGGTTCGAAACGGCAGTGGACGTGCCTGGGGTGGATGCTGGGGTATTAATGGGGGTGGGGGATGTGTGAATTGAGTTGGGGGTGCTTACCAGTACGTCTGATACATTCCCCCCACTCCGTAAGGCGCTGCGCCGCGGCAGACGCGCGTCTAGGGCCGGTGACGTGGCACTCGCGATGGGGTAGCGAGGTGTGCGGAGTCGTAGTGGCGGGGGAGTTTGTAGTCCCCTGTTACATCTCGATCCGTTATGTAAGTCCGCCTAACTATAACGGGTAAGTCGGGACAGCGCCTTTTCGCGTTATTCGGCTTAGAAAATAGGCGCGTGAACTTTTCCGGAGGCGCCTCTCGGTACGCAATACGGTGCATTGCGTTGTAGTTATACCGCTGAGTGTAGATTGTGGCCTCCTCAAAATAGCGAAGACGTCGAATAATCCTGTAATTATTTAGTAGATTACTCATAAATTGCGTAGAACCTGAAAATAACACCCACAGTTGAGTGCTCGGCTTAATTTGAAGGAACAAAGATGGAATGGCCAACTTGCATTTGCAAAATAACCACTGGAGACAGCAGATGAAGGACACGAGCACGATGGAAGTCGGAAAAAAATTATATGGGCTGGCGATCGGACTGTACAGTAGCTACAACGATTCGCCCTCCTAATCTAATCTACGTGAACGCCGTGACCGGCACCCGAACCACTGATCCACCGCGGAGCCTTTGCGTAAAAATGTAAAATAAAATAAGATAAAGCTATAGATAACGACACCGCAATCAATAATATATCACAGGATTTTGTGTCTTTTAACGAAGGGAATCTTTCATTTTATTAAATTTTCAACGGATTGGGGACAACAGCCCGAATTATGAGGGTCAAGCACAGCTACTAAGGTAAACTGTTAAACTTTCGCACTTGGTAGATAGATAAACATATTTCTTATTTTTTCTTATTTTTATAGAAGAGGGAAAAGGTAGTTTACATCTAAAACGAGGTGGCAAGCCCGGAGGCGAGCACGGAGCGCACGGCCGGAAAGCGGGAAAGGCGCTGGCGGGAGCCAAATTAGGCAGGCGGGAAAAGCCGAGATGGGATCGAGATGTAACAGGGGACTCAAGACTGGTGGCGGGGATGGCGAGGTCGGCGACGTTCGACGTGGCGGGTAATGCGACGCGGCGGGGTCGACATGGTGCCACCCATGGTGCCACCGAGTCGTGAGCGCACGGGTGGACGGGGCGGCACCCGACGGTAGGGAGGGAGGGAGGGGATGGCGGTGGTTGATGGTAGTGTTGCCACGGTTCGACTCGTGTGACAGTCGACTTGGCGGCACTATTTGCCTTCCACTGCTTCGGGGGAGCAATTTCCTTCCAAAAATTTTTGTTCAACGAATTAAAAGAGGACGAAACCGCAACATTATACAAAAGATTTTTTTGTCATGCTCGTTTTTAGGTCCCAGTGGGCAAAGTACGACACGACTCGGAACGACTCGAGTCACTGTCACGCAAAAAGCGAGTCGATAGGATCCCAGTCGGATTTTTCAGTTTATTTCTAAATAAAATCGACATTTATATGGATTCCTGCAGGAATCAGTGGGGCATCACTAAGGCCTCCCTTCACTCGCCGAGCTCCCCGTTTACCATGATTTCAGAGCGGCACTCGACGTGTGGCCAGTACATCTCGATATCACTGCCCTCTGCATCGTTAAAGAGTATTTATATCATGACTGAACCGTCAATGGACGTCATCGTTGTTTGGTTGTAGCCGTACTGCTTCGGAAAATACAATTTTTTCTCTCTCCCAGAATCAATGTAACCGATTCTGTCCTTTGACTGAGGTAAGGTGTTGCCATGTCCAAATACTCGGATTCCTGCAAGTTTGGATTATTGCAACTGTAGAATCAATGGCGAGGGACAAATGCAACCGACAGCTGATGTGTTCCAGACTTCCAGTTCCGAACTGATCACCACTCTTTTCTTGTTATTGGAAATTTACTCTGCTTTCGATCAAGGGTTTTGATACATTGGCACAAACAACTGAGAGCGAGTTGGTACTTAAAACTGTTCCGTCTCTGCGGGTCTGCAACGGATCACGAAACGTCTATCTATGGCCATCCTGTTGTCTCCGAAATGATTGTCTCCGGAATGAAATTGATGTCTCGTATCGTTCCACATCGGAGCGAAATGGCCCCAGTCATACCTGTGCCCTTGTTCCAGCAGTTACGGGGGACCTCTGAACACCATACAGCCGCTCTGCCCAATGCGACGATACTGCTTCAACGAACATTGGCTAGGACCTCATATTATTTCGTAGCTCATGTTTTGGAGTTTTATCCACTAAAACAAGTTACGTCGAGCGAGAAATTGTGCCAGATGTATCAACGGATTCCAAATGCACTGGTTGTTTGACTTCAATGACTCACTCACCAACAGACTGTAGCTAAAATATTTTTTGCTACCTTTTGGTCTCCTCGTTCTATGTGCATACATGCATTGACTCCCAAGTGTGCTCATATCTCACCTCTAGGCTCTTAATCACAGTACTACTGCACTGCATAGCAAGTCCAAATGACTCACTGCCTTGAGTAGTGAAATAAAAACTGGAAATTAGAGCATTCGAACATCCAGTCTCAGCTACCTTTTCAACATTACAACATGTACACGAACAATCCCTACGCTCAAGCAGGCTGGAAAAACCCACAGAATATGCACTCTATTAACGAGCTACCATGGCAAAGAAACCCTGTTTCTCCTCCGACCTTTGGTGTCCTTCCTTCCCAAAGCGACGTCACGACCATCCTGAAATTCACATTTACGCTTAACCCAAATATCTGGAATTGTCTCGTCACTGGACCCGACGATCTCAAATATTTCGATGTGTCAACCACCGGCTCCACAACGACAATTTCGAAGCCAGGGACTCCCTTCGCGGCAATCCAATGGACCGAACATCCTTCTGTAGAAGTGAAGGGTATTATTGCTCAGCAACCCACCGCGCACTTCCTTAGGCTTTCTCCCGATCAAAAGTATGTCATTGTAGCCTCTAAAATTCTAGTCAATATTTTGAACATTTATTTTGTACATAGGTATCGAACCATGACGGTCGGGGGAAGAACATATGCATGGGTGCCTCATGCGAAAGGAACATATGTATGTCTTTGGGTCTTTAAGTCAGGCTAGACAGTATTGACTTTTATAGTTGTATACCACTGGAACAAATTCATCGGAGGAGTTTGCGAGGATCAGAATGAGTAGTGATACCCGCAAAGTTGTCCTAGAATTGACAAGCGAGGCCTTTCAAGCCGGAATTTTTGAGGCATGTGTTGTCTCTACTGTCCTGCTTTACAGTGGAAGGAGTCTACAGTAACTTTATTCTGCCCTGGATTCTAGGAAACGTCCTTCTATTTAACGTAGTTACTTAACATTTACACTAATATTATCCGGGCTTACAGAAATCGGCGTGCCACGAGCGTGCAGGCGTGGCACGCCACTCAAACAATCGGACCATATTATCCGTAGTTAATACCGAACACTCAATCTAGGTACATGTAGGTCCTTAGGGCATCTACCAGACCAGAATCAAAGTCACATCCGCAGCAGAGAGGGAGCGGGATTACAGTTAACGAAGAACGCGACATGACGCATTCTCCACCGAACTAAGCTATGCGCCGATCATGACTGCCTCGTATCCGCTATTAACTGTCGAGCCAGCTCCGATCGTGGTACAAATGAACACTGATATTTTGCCTTATGGCTGTAATTATAACGTCACCTGGAGTTTCTCGTGGACTAAGAAAGGAACGTACTTAAGAAGGCCAAAGTCTTCGTAGCTGTGGTCAATCTCAATTTCATTTCCAAACTCATCTTTGGACTTCACAATGTCGAAAGTAGCCAATACGCATGTCATCATCAGCCACATCTATTTCATCATTAAACTAGCCGATACCCGTGCGTTCGCACGGGCGTACTTGGTCAATTCAAGAGAAGAGAGTTATCCATAGGTATATTGATGTTGAGCCAAATAAATTGATACTACATAAGTACTAAACGAACAACCTAAAGGATTATGCCCGAGGAGGAGGTGATGATAGGTCAGTTGATACTGATGTGCGTGCCTTCTTTGCTGGGCTCGGGGTTGCCTGACTGAAATCAAACTGGAGCCCTTTGCGCTTCAATGGAGTCGTCGTACCTTCATAGTTACAATTGAGATTAGTGAGAAATACTTAGAGAAAGAACATTCATACGTACTGGCCCCCGCAAATTGATTAGTGACAGGCAAAGCTGTCTTCCCCAAGATATTGACTTGCTCAACATCGACCTCAAAAAAGTGAACCTTTCCCTCCTGCTGACGAACACGCGAGAGAAACCCAGAGACTGAGATGATATGCCCAACTTGCAATTTCGGCATTGTGGTCCATCGAGGAGATTCTTTGATGATACAGTGGAGCGGGAATGATGTCTTCTTTGAACCGGCTTCCAATTTTTTGTTGTAATCCTTGTACGTATTGGTGTATTGCTCTGGTGCAAGGTCGAATGTAAGGCGATGCGATTGTGCGTCGTGTTTGACAGCCGTGAGGTACCCAGAGGCAAAAACAAAAAAATGATTATAGGCCTGTTCCATTGAACCACTGGGAATAAGCTGTCAAGTAAAGTAAGTCTATGTCACTAACAATGAAATATGAATCACGTACTGAAACAATGTCCCCAACCAAGGCGTAATCATGGTTCTTCAACTCTGCTGAGGATGCAATATTTGGAACATCCTTGGACTTAGAGTCAGCCTCAACAACCTTGACGACCTTTTGCCAACGTAGACCGGTGAGTATAGAATGCCAAGTAGGGGAAAGCGGTAAGCTCACGTTTGCAGTTATGAAGTATGTACCGACATCATCAAAGCTTAGGTTGCGACTGTTGAAATAGCGCAGAGCGGCCAATACACCTTTCCGGCCTTCAGCATCTTCGGACTCGGAGGCGTTGTCAGAGTTGTTGAGTTCGTCAATCAGACAGAATATGTGGGCATCGAAAAGGAGGGTTTTGGGGCTATCAGGCTGTTGTCGAGGGTTTTCAAGGACTGCAACTCCGGAAATTGAACAGGAGCCAGAAGGAAGACTGAGTTGAGATGGCATGAGAGATAGGCAAGGTGAGGTGTGAGGAAGTATGGTGTCGCAGTTGGGAGAACATGACTGGTATATATACCCAGCCGCAGGTAACCATTCCTGTTTCTACAAAACGGTACTGAAAGTTCGAGAAGTTTGTGGACTCGGAGAGAGTTGGAATCTTGGAGACGCGATTTGGTTCATGAGGCGGCAGCCACGTGATTGCGTGATCGCGTCGGATTCATATTCGTCGAATTGGCTCTCGATGTTCTCGTGAAGGCTACATGACACTTTTTTATGTTCTGAAAGCTGGATAGTGCTCAAATATATCTATTTTATCAAACCTACCAGCCAGAATAATTTCAATCAACAGCCCAAAAAAGTTACAGGGGCAAAAAGACAGGTCTGCCTGGCTCTGTGGCTCTGAGATATATCTGAAGCTTTCAATTAATTTGAACCATGTACACTTCAAAACTTGCATTTACTACTCTATGAGGAGTTCATTATATACAATATTTGTAGTCTGTGACTCTTGAGTATTTTCTGGAAGGAGAATTTTGATGTTGTGGGGTGATGTTGCTCGTGAAAGAGCGACATATAGCTGCCCATGTGCAAAAACTGGAAAGCGGAGATAGAGTCCAACATGTTGAACAGACTGGCCTTGGGATTTGTTTATGGACAATGCAAACGCTAGGCGAACTGGGAATTGGTGGCGTTTAAACTTGAAAGAAACTTCAGATGAGCTTGTCGGGATAAGTGAAATCCGAGGAATGAGTGCCAATTGACCGTCTTTTTCGCCTCCAAGCAGACGCACTTCCAGAACTCGATTTCCCATTTGTGTGATGACCATCCGGGTCCCATTGCACAATCCCTGACCTGGAGAAAGGTTGCGAAGTAATATAACTGGGCACCCGACCTTGAGATTCAATTCTCCTGGTGGAAGACTGGATGAATTGACAGAGCGAAGAAATTCAGTTGGAATTGGTTCATCATCTCGTGGATCTGCTCCTGGCTCGCGGATAATCTCATCTGCGCTAATATACTGACGACTATCGCCTGTCATGCGATCCAAGATTTCTTGGTTAATTTCACCCACGTCAATGTTTCGAGGCGCAAGAATCATGCGGTTGAGAAAGTAGTCTGGAGGGGGTGGAGGGGTGGAATCGATGGCTGGATAGATAGACTCAATAAGTGAATTAGCAGACTCTGTGCGCATGTAGTCAGGAATTTGGACTGTGTTTCCATCAATAAGATTTCGACCATGACCGACATCCAGCAGCCATTGGGCAAATTCTCGAGCATCGTTGTTGTCCTGCTCAAGCCTCATATTTTGTCGCAAAGCAAGAATCTCAATATGATCCCAGAGATAAGAGCGCTGAATGGTTGCATCAACAATATCCATCCGGGACCCTCGTGGAACAACTGGAAGAGTCTGCAAAAAATCACCGCCTAAGATGACGGTAACTCCACCAAATGGCCTCTGATCATCGCGTATATCCTGCAGAGTCCGATCCAAGGCTTCAATGGCATGCCTATGTTGGGCACCAACTTCATCCCAGATGATTGCTCGGATGGCTCGCAATAAATCTGCACGTTGGCTATTCTTTGGAATGCTACAAAAGGATTCTTCATGGAGATTTTCAACAGGAATTTTGAACATGGAGTGTGCTGTTCGTCCCCCCTGCAGAAGGAGAGCAGAAATTCCAGATGAAGACACACAAAGCACAATAATGCCATCGGAGCGGAGTTTTGCACATATTGTGTTGTAAACAAAGGTTTTTCCAGTACCCCCAGGGCCATGTAGGAAGAAAAGCTTGCCTGATTCATTTGTGACAGAGTTGACAATTTGTGTGAATGCATTTCGTTGATCGTCATTCAGGCGTGGAAGTCGGGAATCAAGGTCGGTGCGTAGTGAGTTCCTATCATAGTTAAGCTGTTCAGCAATTAAAGGATTCACCACCAACTCATTCCAGTCATTTTGAGGCTTTGGCATTGATGGCCAGTCATTGAGGGAATGTCCAGACTCATGGAGGACTCTGTCAAGCAGAAATAAACCAAAGTCATAGATATCCTCTTCCAGTGGATCAGTTATCCCCATTGCAACCAACTGACGTTGCAAGTCATCGCAAATATGGTGCCGAAAATCTCGCCAGAGAAGCTCGGGCTGAGAGACATCAGAAAACAGCAAGAGAGTGGCAAAGAGATGTCGAAGCTGTGTTCCGGTTTTGATCTGCGCAGCCTCATCAAGGCATAGTCTCCATTCACCATCGTCTGCCAAAAGTCCTCGTGCAACACATGCAGCATGGTAAGTTGGTAAAGGCCTATCTTGTCCAGGAATGCGGCGGAGGTCCTCAAAAGACTTGGCACCTTTGACAACAGTGAGAAGGGTACGGAGGTAGTATTGTTCGCCAGCTGTAGGCTTGATAAAGTACATCCGACCAAGAGAAAATCCTTTTCGTTTCCGTAGATTCCATTGCTTCCCAACATTATCCCAGGTGAAGTACTGAGGAAATTCCTGATAAGTATGCTTTCGTGCTTCAGCTCCTAAGGGCCCAGTGTTTGCATTGGCTTCAAAGTAAGCAGTGAGTGTTGTTCGTTCTTGAGCACCACGCAGCACAACATCTTCAATGCTATCATTAGGATTGAATGTCACCATATGATGCCCCTCGAGATGAATTTGAAGACGGACAACAGCAGGAACCTGGTCATGCATTTCAAATTGGAAAATCCGCCATGATGCTTCAGGAGGAGATATATATCGGCCATCTATCCACCGTCGAATCTCATCCCTCTGATACTCCAACAATGCACGGTCTGGACCTTTATGGACATATTTGAAGGGATACTTGATGCTACCAATTGATGTTGCGCATTCAGCATTCATATGGCAGTCAAAAAACGCACAGGGCCAGGGAGGGTAGGGAACAATCCAACGGTTATCCAACCAATGATTCCCAACCTTGTATTTCCTTCCATCGTCGGGTCGGAAGTAAAGGGGATAGCCATTCCTGTCCATGCTTGTTGAATCCTGGAAATTTTTGGGATAGCCTTTGCTGCATTTTCCATCAACCATGCATGGCGCATTTGGGTTCAAGACCCCACATGGTCCGTGTACCATACATCGTTTGACAGTCTCGAATAAGAGTGGTTGCGTTTCAGGATCAGGCCAACGTGCCCAGATACATGAATCAATTGCTTCCGGTGTCAACAACTTGTAGGGTTCTTTGAGAAAAATAAGGAGGTGAATATGGGGCAAACCTCGTTTCTGGAATTCAATTGTGTACACATAGGCAACAGCCCTCCCAAAGATACCATGCTTGTAAATGTGGTCTATAAGAGCATCCTTCTTCATCTGAAATACCCGAGCAACCAAATCCGGACGATCATAGGCTGTCTGGTTAGGGAGGAGTTCATCTTCAATTTCCTTCCAGTGTGGGTTGGTTGTCATTGTGAGAAAGATGTCAACTTTACGAAAATAACGTGTGATTGCCATTGCATCTTGAAAACGCTGTGTCATATGTCGTGGCCCACCTATATAGGAAGAGGGAAGAATGATGCGTTGGCCCAGCTCATGAAGGTCAGCATTGTCACCATCATCCATCATCGCATCCTCGAGTCCACTGAAATGCGCAGCTCGGATTCGTGGTTGATTGTCTTCGAGAAAGCGTAGCCTGCTCTGGTCAAGTGATGCAAACATATCAACCATATACCGTGTAAAAAGACGACCGCCATGCAGCAGTATGTTGAATTCTCCTGGCCGAGAATGAATGCGAAAAGAGACATAGCGACAAAGTGTCAGTCTTCTTGATTCTGCAGCTTCACGGGTCGGTTGGGAGTTGTTTAGGCCGCGTTGATTTCGTGTTTCTCGACGTTGCTGTGCACGTTGGAGCCGGGTCTCACGTTGCCGAATGCTTTCACATAAAACCATATCAGGGTGCCATCCATTTTCCCCCCGAGGAAAAAGGAGTGGGTATTGAAGTGGGGCATATGCAGGATGCAGGTCGCTTATCTGATATAACGGCCCTGCACGGTTACGAAGCACAATGTCGCGAGGTGTCTTGAATTGTGCACCCGGCAAAATCACTGCAACCTCGTCTGCAGTTGGCAAATTGTATCGCCGTTTGTCCAGTCCAGGAGCAACACGAAGACGGACCTCTGCATCTTCTACTGGCCCATCATAGTCACGGAGGATTTCGTATGCATGTTTGAAAACCGGAGTGTATTGATGGTGCTGAAGGAGCATATTCTGAAGGCCCTCCATGGTATGACGTGACAAAGTTTGGTTCTGGGCCATTCGTGATTCAAGAGCTGCTCGGGGTTCATAAATGTAGAGTTGGGCATATCGAGGAGGTTTATCCCCAGATGGGACCAAAGCACCGGAGTTGTGACAGAGTTCTCCGCAGATACGAAAGACAGGCAAACCTCGGCCACGGTTAATTGAGTGATCCTCCGTGACACCCAGTGAAGTGAAGGCCAGCGCCCGATTATATTTCCAGATGTTCTCCCGAAAGGATTTCGAGTCGTTGTCGTCAGATGTTAAGAGTGCGCGTAGAGGCTCAGGCGGGGCTTCTGACGCAGGTAAATGTACTCGGCCCTCCGAACAACATACCCCAAACCTCGGATTTCGTTGGCTACTTGTTGAGTACTTCTCAGCAAGCCAGTGAAGTGCTCCGCAGTTAGGACACTGTACATCCATACTCCCGAGGTAATGGCGCTTGTTGATATCCTCGTACGGTTTCCGTGCAATGCAAAATAGGTCTGCATGGCCACAGCGACGACGATTAGGCCGTGTCTGTGGAGCTATTTAAACACATGAGTTAGATTGGAATAGGTAGAAAAAATTTTATTCATTGTACCTGGCTGTGGGACTGTTCGTTCTCTGACAATATGTTCTGCTGGTACTGGCCTATTCCCTTGCTGTTCCTCCTCATCTCCGTCCTGATCTTCTTCATCATCTGAGTCTTCATCAGGGATAAGGGGTGGTAGATCTATTGAGGAATGAGTCTACTTCAAACAGTTATGGGAAACTTGAGGTATGTACCGTCATTGTCAGGGCCATGTTCGTGCATAATATCTGGGACCAGTGCTGAGAGTGGAGTTCGTTGACGATTCGCCCCACTTGCCATCTGCGTAGGCGGTGGACTCGGTGGGACAGGAATAGATAGAAGGGACACCTTAGGATGCAAAGATCAGGCTCGAGGTAAAAGAGACACCATAATTACTCACCATATCCCCAGGTACATCTCTCGGAACTGAACTTCCTCCCTCAGATGGACCAACAGCAACATTTCTATCATGAGGACAATCACTTGTCTGACCTTCATGTGCTGACAGCTGTTGATTTCTTGGAACCAGGTTGGCAGCTTCTGATCGGAGTGTAGGTGCTTCATGGGTTGGGAAAGGTGTTCGTGGTTGGCGAGTATTATCATCCGCATTGCGCCGCTGTCTCACACCTGCAATGCGAGCGTCGAGGACCCTGGCGTTCAGCTTGTCGGAAGTAAGTAAAGTTCAATAAAGGAAAATGGAATACACTCACTGCACGCCCAGCATTGCTTACCGGAGTGGAAGGGGCAACTGGGTGAGGTGTACATGTCCTCGATCCCCGAGTATTGTTCTGTCCGCCTGTTTTAGTTATCAGCATGTAAATAGGCACCTGGAATACGTGATGTCACATACCTTCGTCATTTTGGCGATTCTCATTACATTGTTGTAGTCGTTCTTGCCTTTCACGCTCGCGGCGGCGGCGCTGAGCTAGAGACCGTGCATTGGGAGGGGCTATTTAACAAATAAAATTAACATGTATATAAACGAAGTCACGATGATTTGATAGAAACCTTGGCTGCTGCTTTGAGTTTCTGTGGCGAGTTGACCTTGAGTAGCAACTCTTCCTGGCGGTATATCTGAGCCTTGTACCGGGGTCTGTTCGGTTGCCTGCGAAGCTTGTTCGCGCTGACGGCGTGCCTGTTGGTGACGGCGTCGTAGAGCCACAGATCTTCTACTTGGAGGCAATTGCACCTGCTGCCTAGGTGAAATGATTTGATGATTTGCGCCAACGGCCATTTGGGTAGAAGGAGGGCTTGGTGGTAAGAGGTGGTTTGCAATGGGAGCAAGTGCTATCTAGAGGAAGGAAAATGAGATCAAGTATCACATAGATTGATTTGATACGACATACCCTACTTCCCAAACCATGCCCAATTACTGATTCACCACTGCTAAACACCATGCGTGGCTGGTTTTCGTCCTGTGTTTCACGGGGACGGCGCCTTCTGGGACTGTCCTCAAGGTCATTGTCTCGAATGTTGCGTGCTGATTGTCGTGCTTGCATCCTAGCCCTTTCAGCAGCCCCAGGTAACGGAGTAGGTGTCTCAGGTCTTGCGGCTGGTGTTCGACGACGGCGAGAGCTTTCGTCCACATCGGTACTACGTTGACGAAGTGCTTCGCGGGTCCGGCTTTGATGTCGTTGAGGCGTATTGAGCTTTTCGTAAGGCCTATTGAAAGGCATATAAACTTCTACAGAGGAATGGAAAAGTAAAACTACTCACATATCGTCGGTGGCAGAGCTGTTTGCAGTGGTGTTCAATTTTGTTTGCAGTGCGACGGCACCCTTGCAATGCTGAAACGCGCCTCCCGGCGCCGTTGCAATGGTCGAACATTCCAGAAAGCGGACTGGCCCAAAACAGAAAGATATCGGGCAGCAGTTTCATCAACAACTGGCTTGAACACATGAATATAGGACGACACAGGAAAGCCTCTCTTGCTGAATCACACACAACGGTTCACACATGGAAGAGAAAGTGTACAGTGATTAAATTCAATTAACAAAACATACAATTCCTTTCTCTGTGAAGGTAGACCGTCCAGGTCAGGGGAGAGGAGGCTCGTAGTGGAAGGAAAGAAGAGTGGAAGGATGCACAGTGAGGAAGAGATTCGAAGCGACGGTGCGACTGTGCGACGTTGATTTCTCAACCAAATGCAGTTTCCCATGACGTCATCAAACCCAACAGCCAATGAGAATGTCTCTTCTAGACCCGTGAGAAACACCAATTCCAATTGTAATATAGGATTTGGGAAAGGGCGAAATTTCAAGACATACCGTGGAGCTTGCAACATATTTTCCAGCACAAACCCTTCGCCCAAACCCGTACGCTAGAATCTTATCATCGTCATTCAATTTGCCATCTCCATCAAAGTAGCGTTCAGGTTTAAATTTCGATGGTTCCGAATACACAGTTTCGTCGTGCGTCATTGCCCTAAAAACGGTCTCGTTATTCAAAAACATCTCTCCATGATACTAACTAACCATATATTTGCAAAGATTGTAGTTCCTGAAGGAGGAGTCAATATTTTCATTGGGCAAATACACGGATGTCTGTAAAACGCGCCTTTGGGAATAAAAAACCCCTTGTAGTGGTCGTCTTCGGAGAGGCTATGCGGTATACCCAGTTGAGCGGGCGGTCGAAAGCGCATGACTTCTCTGTATATTGCCTCTACATATGGGAGAGACTGACGGTCCTCGAATACTGGCAAACGGCTGGACCCGACTACGCGATCAATTTCGGCTTGTGCTTTCTTTTGTACATCTGGATTCGCGGCCATTGCATAAAGAAACGTGCCCGTTGATGAGATTGTCTGAAAGCTTATGAGGATTATAAGTGACCTATGTTCGAAAAAACGCACGGTATCTGAGGCGCCTGCGAGCAACTAGCGTCAGCAGGCTATTTTTTTATATGCACTGCCAAGCTCACCGCCATACACAGTACTCGCCACGTTCTTGATCATTTCTTCTTCCTCGATAGAAGCTCCGACACTATACTTCCGATCTAAGAAATCAGAAACCAGAGAGGGTATGGCTGTTCCTTCTTTCTGATTGAGGTATTTAAGCATGTTCGATAGCAATGATCACAGCCATTGGCCCTTACCACGCGTTTTTGAGCGAATTCCATTGGAATTCTTTCCATCTCGTCCGTTAGTCTCTTTACTTCAGCAGCGATCTTCTGAGATTTGGCGCCCGGGATCCATTTTGGGACGTAGGCGAGTACTGGGAAAACATTTATAAGACTTGATCCGGGTAGCAACAGGTGTGCACCGAGAGTGATGCTTCGATCAGCAGCTACGACGCAAGGGTCCTCAAAAGATTTAACTTCGTACCCGTACATCAGCATCATGGGAAGAGAAATCGATAACCTAATTGTGGATATTGTCAGAACAATTTCTCTGGTTATTGAGGTATAATTACGCGCATTTTATTATGACGCTCGAAATCGGCTGGAGTGTCAACTAGGCTCTGCAGCATTTTGTGTACCATTTTAGTCAACAGTGGTCGATATTTCAGAACGGCTTCAGGGCGGAAATTTTGTTGACAAATCTTTCTATGCATTCGCCATTTGTCCCCGTAGCCATACAACGTCATGTTATAGCCCCAGCCCATCCTAAAACAATGCCTCGTTATCTCTGCGGGAGTTTTACATAGTGAATTGAGGCGTACAGTTTGATTAACGGAATTTCAGGCCGATCAGAATATTTGCTGGCTCGTTTCTCGAATAGTTCTTCTGCATCCTCGCGTTTGTTGAGGATAACAACGCGATTACCAAGAGCGGCAGCATGGAGGATGTCGCCTAATCGACGGGTAAACACAAGGATACGGGACCGGGACATTAATGAAGGACAAACTGTTGTACTCTTTTGCCCACTCGACGTATGTCTGAGCGACATTGGTCATAGGAAAATCCAGCATGTTCCCGATCAGAGGTTTTGGTTTTGGACCTGGGGGGTACGGAGAAGGTGGCTGGCCATTCGCTCGAGAGGTGATGAATTTTCGAGCCAGCCATATGAGCAGAACAGCGAAGGCTATCCAGGAGTAGGATGGCATGATTGACCGTGCGATGGCTAAGAGAAGGCAACTGGAAGGCAGGATCGTCGTTCATTGTAGTTTTCATATCTTTATCAGCCATCTTCATTGAAGAGGATGTCCGGCAACCGAAAAGAATGTTCCCTCCTCGAATCGCACCATTTTTCATTGGGTGCCTAGATACATACATCGGATCAATTTCGCTGGCCTTGGTGAGAATTCGAGAGACTCGAACCATGAAAGTCTTCCGACGAGGAGATGGAGTGGATACCTGAATGATTCAACACCTGCATGGATGCTCATCGATTTGTGCGAGCAAGAAAACATGGTTCCCTCCCTATGAACGACAGCCTCGCGATTGTCGACGATCTCCCTAGTGTAATCCCTTGACCAGAGAAAAGGATCTTCCGACATGTATATTCTACATGCGTTGGTGCGGTGATCGGAAGGTGGTTAGGGTGGTCGAGGGAACAGAAAAGGTCCAGCGTCATGTCATCGTTTTAACCTGGGTTAGGCCGATCGGACATGATGTCGTGTTCAGTATTTGCGAACAACTTGATGTCTGAAGGAAATGATATTTGGCTATTGTTGGAGTTGGCCTACCCCAGTAATCAGAGACTGGACAAGCTCGCAAAACGCGTCGAGAAGGGCAATATTGCCATAGCGCACGCGAAGGCAGAAATTTAGAAAACAGAGATCCACGTCACAGGATCGCGTGGCTGCTGACAAAGCAACAAAGCCGTGCACATTTTGTCTAATCTAATCTAGTTGCCCGTCTCCACGACTGCAAGGTCGAAGTTCCTACTGTTGGTCCAAAATGTTTGTGATAAGTATAAAAAGCAGGGATAATGTCCTAAAAAAAACATGCTTAATCGCTAGTTTAGAAACGGAGCTCAAAAAGATTGTCATACATCTAATCCACATTTGTCGTTGAGATAAAGTATGTCCGCATCACTCAACTCGCCGTATCTTGGATCAGGTGCTTAGCTATAGCTGATCGAGGAGTAATTGAACTACGGAACTTCGTCTTGTGACTGGAAAATCGTCAGCTTACATTCCTGACGGCGGATAAGAACCTACGAGATGAGCCCGAGATCCTCGTAGTCTCCATTAATTTCTATGTCATTACCAAACTCGTCCTTTTCCTTTAAGATGTCGAAGGATGCCAGAACGGAGACTATAACTAGCCACATCTAATAGATTGTCCCAATTATGTGTAAGTTATACATACGGGCAAGAGGATTGTTTTGACTTACGATAGAACTGGCAAGATGCTTTCCGACGCAAATCCTAATGAGATCTTAGAAGTTGGCTCGTCGAGTGCAAACGAAAAAAATCACCTGCGTCCAAAGCCGTAGGCCAAAATTCTGTCTTCGTCTTTTAGATTCCCATTTTCGTCCAAGAAGCGTCCAGGTTTGAATTTGAACGGTTCAGGATACGCCTTCTCATCGTGCGTCATTGCCCTAAGTACGATCAGCTAAGCCTATAGTAGATTATCAATGAATATTGTCTGACCAGATATTAGCGAAGACGGTAGAGCCTACATTAGTCACAACGATAAGATGAGGACCAAGAAGATATGTAAGGTGAATACCTTTGGGAATAGCGTAGCCCTTATAGTGATCGTCTTCCGTAACGTTATGCGGTAGACCAAGTTCGAGAGCAGGTCTAAATCGCATCACCTCTCGGTATATTGCTTCGACATATGGAAGGAATGGCCTGTCGCCATAGTCAGGAAGACGCTTTGACTCGGTAATCTGGTCGATTTCGGCCTGGGCCTGTCTTTGGACTTTCGGATTCATGGCCATGACATAGAAGAATGTACCAGTCGCGGAAATAGTCTGAAAATCGCCACGATAAGAAAATCAAACGAGACATTTCAAAGAGAAACGTACGGTATCTGAGGCCCCTGAAAAGAAATTAGCTTCTTGAAGATCACTGATTGATCGAGCTTACCGCTGTACACGGTAAGCGCTATATTTTTGACCGCCTCCTCTTCCTCCATTGAAATACCGACAGTATTTTTTCTCTCCAAAAGGTCAGAAACCAAGGAGGGTATGGCCGATCCTTCAGTCTAACACCCAGCTCATCGGGAGAGTATCCATTCTTAGACGCAACGAGTACATACCATTCGTTTCTTCACGTATCTCATTGGAATTTCTCCCATTTCGTATGTTAGTCGTTTTACCTCTGCAGCAATCCTGTGAGACGAAGCGCCAGGGAACCAACTCGGGATGTAGGCGAGCAGAGGAAAGATGTTGATCAATGTCGCACCAGGCATGAACAATCGAACAGCAAGCGCGAGACTTTGTTCAGCCACAACAATACAAGGATCCTCGAAAGATTTCACTTCATACCCGTACATAGTCATCATTGGAATCGATATCGAGAACCTGTACGGAATTTTAGGACGTCAGCTACATTTGGACCATACTCGTAATCACATACAATTTGTTGTGGTCATAGAAGTTTGCCGGGGACTCGAGTAGATTTCGAAGCATATTGTGTACGGTCTTAGTTAGCAGTGGCTGATACCTCCGAGCGGCTTCTGGACGGAAGTTCTGCTGACAGATTTTTCTGTGGAACCTCCACTTGTCTCCGTGTTGGTATAGAGCGATGTTGTAACCCCATCCCATCCTTTTCGACACTTCGTTGACAATAGGCTTTAAAACTGAATTACGAGGACTCACATTTCGATAATTGGTAGCACAGGTCGATCAGAGTAGTTGCTCGCTCGCTTTTCCAATAGTTCTTCTGCGTCTTCCCGGTTGTTGAGGACGATAACATGATTACCCAAAGCTTCTGCATGAAGGATGTCGCCTGGTAAATGATGGATATCTAGGTAAGTACGGCGCAGAGAACGGCTTGCGCAAGAAACCAAAACGCACTTTCGTACTTCTTCCCCCACTCGGCATATATATGTGCGGCATTGGTCGTTGGGATATCATTGAGATTGCCTATTAGTGGTTTCGGTTTCGGTCCTGGCGGAAATGGAAGTCCATGTTTGCTGGCAGACCTGAAGTCAAGAAGTTTCTTGAATAGCCAGATTAGCAGAACGGCAGCGCCTATCGAGGTATAGGATGACATTGTACAGCAGCCACGGGGAAGAACAGCACGGTCTCCATATCCGTCGGTATTTGAAGAGAAGAAAGGAGGAATATTGGACCATGTGCTTACGCGATTAGCCTTGGTAATACAATACTCAGACACCCTTGTCCCTGCCGTGGAGTGCGGTTATCGGGCCTCAGAGGGTCTGACGACGCTCAAAGGTGAGTCGAGCAAGTATCTGGCCAGACCAACGCGTGGTAGTAAAGCCAAAGCAAGTCGGATTGTCATTTAGTCCAACCTCGCTTCGTGTATCGAGAGCAAGGGAAGTCCGAAATCTGCCCCTTCGAATCCACAAGCTCCACAGAACAACTTCCTGGGAATGTATGAGGGCGAAATGAGATGTGATAGCGATTGGTTTTCGACCCGACGAAGAAGCAGAGTGGGGTGATACAAGGTTGATATGTCAGGATGAACTGAAGGGGTTTCACGCGACAACAATCGGACTTACTTTGTTTGCGCATGCTTGCCTATTTCTCTGTTTTCAAGTTGACCGCTTGCCCTCGAGTTCCCTGCTTTATTCCGGCAAAAGCACCTCGAAAACCATCACTTTGATTGTCATTGACGGATCGGCCAACGTTCGAACACTCTGGCGATGTTCCCCGCAATTCATACCCATATCTAAAAGCAGCGGCGTACGCCTCTGTTGTCGGTTATTTTCCCACCTCACGATGTTTGTCTTGCTCGACACTCCTTCCTTTGTCTTTGTTAGTGTCTCGCCGCCGTGTGTCACAGAAAGAGGCCCATTTGTTTTCATCTCCGGACTCTGCACTCCTCTATGCCTGCTTGAATGCTAGGTTTTCCAAGTTGTACGAACGGCATCAATCAGTTCATATCGGCTGTCAACCTCCGACGGGCTCAATGTTTCAAGCGAGGTCCGGGTGTGTCAAGAAGAAGCGCGCAGTAGCGGCATGGTCTGCCCCATAGCCTGACCTTTCTTCAACTTCGGACAAGATTCTGCGTCTCAAGTTAAGATCCAATTTAAAGTAGCTAGCGCTTTGAAATGTAGACTTTCTGGGTAACTCGTCAAATTCTGCGGAAAAATATTGACCATCCTAGGTTATTCGTACTTCAAGATAGCCAGACTTTAACCTCTCAAAAATTTCATGTCTTGACTGGCACAAGCCTCCTCTTATCAATCAATTTGCTGATTCTTGAATTAACTGCCTAGCCATGGCCGATCGAGGAGAAAATGAACATTGAAATTTTGCCTTGTGGCTAACAAGGAGCGAAACTCGTCAGATAACGCCATAAGGACAGAAGATGAAATACTTCATAAGCCCTCGGTCTTCGTAGTCGTCATTAATCTCTATTTCGTTACCAAACTTGTCTTTGGCCTTCAAAATGTCGAACGATGCTAAAACGGAGACTATAATGAACCACAGCTAATCCACGGTTAGAAGTAAGATTTTAGTGCAATGGTCTGGACGTACCGTTGAACTGGCGACATGTTTTCCAACGCAAATCCTGAGATGATCAAACTTAAGTTGAGATGCTTGCTAGTTTGAGCACGGAGGTGCATATACCTGCGTCCAAAGCCGTAAGCCAAAATCCTGTCGTCCCTATTCAACGCCCCATTCTTGTCCAAGAACCGTTCAGGTTTGAATTTGAATGGTTCAGGATACACCCTCTCGTCGTGTGTCATTGCCCTAAATGAGACCTGGTCAGCAAAAGTGAGCTTACATTTGTATCGATAGTCAAACAGACCAAAGATTAGCAAAAATAGTAGTTCCTGAAAAGAGTGATCATTCACAAGAATTTCTGGAAAGTAATGCTAACAGGAGGAAGATACCTTTGGGAATAACATAACCCCTATAATGGTCATCGTTCGAGACATTATGAGGAACGCCCAGTTGAATCGGTGGTTTAAAACGCATAACTTCTCGGTATATCGCCTCGACGTATGGAAGGAATGGGCGATCCTCATATACTGGAAGACGCCTCGACCCGGTCACACCGTCGATTTCAGCTTGGGCCTTTTTCTGGACGTCAGGGTTGATGGCCATCACATAAAAGAATGTCCCCGTTGCAGAGATAATCTGAAGGTAATTATATTGAGAAGGATGCGATCAATAGTATGCTACATTTGAGAGGAAAACGCACGGTATCCGATGCCCCTATGACAAAAAATGAGTCTTATCTTCTCACTTACAAGTTGTTTGGACCCACCTCCATACACAGTACTTGCTATATTCTGAATCGCCTCTTCTTCCTCCTTCGAGGCGCCAACGCTATTTTTCCTATATAAAAAGTCAGAAACCAAAGATGGTTGAGCTGTTCCCTCCGCCTCAGGACTCGGATCAGCATGAGAGGTGAGCATGTAATGGTAATACTTACCACTCGTTTTTTCACCCACTCCATAGGGATTCGTTCCATTTCGTCTGTTAGTCTTTTAACTTCTGCAGCAACCTTGTGAGATGAGGCGCCAGGGACCCAGCTTGGGATATATTTGAGCACAGGGAAAATGTTAATGAGATTTCCGCCAGGCATGAGTAGGTGAACGCCGAGGTGGATACTTTCATTGGCCGCTACGATGCAAGGATCCTCGAATGATTTTACTTCATATCCGTACATTGTCATCATTGGAAGCGAGATCGCGAGCCTGTTCATAATTTTGTCAACATTGGTTAGATGGCTGGGGGATTTTGAATGATATGTCCCTACATTTTGTTATGATCATCGAAATTAGCTGGCGATTCGAGCAAATTGCGAAGCATAGCATGCACCATCTTAGTTTGCACTGGATGATACTTCCGAACTGCTTCTGGGCGGAAGTTCTGTTGACAAATCTTCCTATGGAACCTCCATCTGTCTCCGTATTCATAAAAACCAAAGTTGTATCCCCATCCCATCCTTCAAAGTAGTTAGGTCGCAACATATCTCTGATATGAATCGAATAAAGACGGCTTACATTTCTAAAATTGGTATCACAGGTCGACTGGGCACAGGAAAATTTGCGTGGCAGGTTGCGTGCTTGCGCAGACTTGCGCAAGAGCTGCGCACGTGTTGCGCATAACTTGCGCAAGTCTGCGCAAATATCAATGCGCACTGGTTGTCCTTAATAAAGTCACGATAGTGAATAGAAAATCAATTTTAATTTGGGAATTATGTTTAAGATTAGCATATAAACTGGGCTTTCTTCATGACACTCTGTGCAATCAAATCCCGCATTTTACCAACTTCACTCGTTATGCGCTCGTTCTGTAAGAAGTAAAGCCGACTATGCACTACTGGAGTCCATTTTGAATCGACTCAGCGAAGCCAATGACTAATTTTATCATTCCTACTTCCTCCACCTCCTCTTTTTGCGTTTCTACTTCAAATTACGACATATTTACACTATAAAACACCTCCTTATGGCTGGCATCCTGTGGAATAAATCCGCCCAACCTTTATTTAGCGTCCGTAAACATATTTTACTTGCGCATTAACATTTCAATGACCCCGTAAATATATTTGACATCCGAAAATTTTAGATATGAGTGCGTGGAAAGGTTCTCGCTGCGCAAACATTTTATTGACAACCCCCGAATAAATATTTAATGGCGCGGACTTACATTCAGTGCGCGCAGAAATATCTTCAGTGTGCGCCGAAATATATTTGATGCGCACAAGGATATTTAGCGTCGCAGAAATATATTTAACGTGCGCGAAAATATAATCAATGCGCAACTTCTAATTGAAATTGCGGAGCCCTTCTCAAAATTCAAGCTTTGCCGGCTTGCCGTGATTACCTAAATGATCCGTTGACGGTTGGTCTCGGCAATGCCGTCAACGCGTGACCGTCATCTGTGTTGATTTCCGTTCTGTCACTGTGTCAGTCCAACCATCACTTCCACCTCCGTTTCCACCCCCCACTGGTCTTGTGTTCATGGTCGAAACGACGCTATGCACCTCTCGAGCTCCTTCCCTCCAACGAGGGATATGGGCAAGAAAATTGAAGGTTATTTCGCAAATGGGAAGTAGGATTACTCAGGTACGTCGCAAAACCGCTCCCCACTGTGCAGTTAACTCAAATTCCCTCACAACCCAGTGCTACCCGTCAGGGCGCCGATCCATTACGCCCGCGTCCTCCGCCACGTCACGCCGATAGCCTCCACCTGCGTTGTCTATCCTTCACATGGAGCTTTGTGCGAGGCATTGACACCCCTGCTGGCAGGCTCATGTTGTGTCGGGGCCCTCATACGAGGGGCTCCGGCTGCTAGCAGTCGTGTTTTTTGCGTCCTACGTCTATTGAGGGCATCGGGGTACCCGCTGGTAAGCAGCACGAGCTCATCTGAGGCTCTTGTTGTGAATCTAACATAATTTTTTCAGCTTCGAGCACTCACTTGCATCCTCTTGTCATCCTGCTCGCACCGAGCCAGTGGCACAGACGCAGGCGCCACCGCCGCCACCCAAATCCCATCGCCAAACCGCCGTGAACCTAGTTACGTGAAATGGAGACGGCGACGGATGGCGATTACGGAGAACGAGCAACGTCGAGCCCGAGTGCGGGGTCCCGCAAAATGAACGCCGCAACGCCGACATCAACGGCAAGGACGGGAACGAGAGCCAGCCCCTGCTGCGTATACGGTGCCCAGCACCCGACCCAGTTGTAGACCGAGTCCCAGCCACCAGTGAGAGGTAGCCATAGCCCAAGCACCGCGAAGAATCGACCACACCACCGCGGTGACGAGCGGATAACCATGCCACACCGAAGATAAGGATGACAAGCAGGCCAATCCGAGGTAATCGCGCCGACCGACGAGGAAACAGCTGCGACGAGGAGGAAATAGCCACGCCGACGAGAATACCACCACGCGGATGAGGAAGCAGCCGCAATGAGGAGACCAGTTTATTGAGGAGATCGCGACGAACGACAACCGCAGCAAGGCGCCGACAACGACGCATGTCGAATGCGCTCCAGCCCCCCTGCATCAATACCGGCTCCACCCAGGTATACAGGGTGGAGGTAAAGTACTACGTATGTTTAGATATTGTTATATGCAGTAGCTGTTTGTCGAGCCCTCAGTAATTCAAGAAAATTTCAAATAGATTCAGTTGGATCTCGTTCACAAGGCCCCCTACGGCTCGTAGACGGTAGACGTCTGTGAGTTGGGACTTGCAGCTTGCAGCTTTGCAGGCTTTAGCCAGTGCCGAATTTGCCATCAATGGATCTTTTACATAGGCACGGCAGGCCGGCAAAGCTTGAAAAAAAGTGGTTCTTATAGGAGAGAGAATAAATGCGTGCGCCTAGGAAATTTTTGCGCGAATTGAATATCTTTTTGCGCACCGCAAATATTTTTCAGCGCACCGTCAATATTTTTTGCGCACTGTAAATACTTTTCCCCGGGCCGAAAATATGTTCCGGAACAAGGTAATATCTTTGCGGGACCGTCGATATATTATCCACGCAGCGAATATGTTTGCGCGCACTCGCTTTAAAGTTTTTGGGTTGAGAAATATATTTTCTGGGCCATCAGAATGTTTACGCGCTGGTCAAATATAATTACGGAGACCCAATAAAGGTTGGGCGGATTTATTCCACAGGATGCCAGCCATACCTCCTGTATCTTCGTCTTTCTCAATAAATCGTATTTCCACCTTTACCCTCTCAGACTCGTCTGATTACCTCTAGATTTAGTTCTCCGTTATTCTCGTCCTTTTCAGCTTGCCCTTCATCTTCTTATCTCATTTACAGTAGCCTTCGTTGTGTGCGACTTCGGTTTTGCCCTTGCCTTCGTCACTCGAGTTTCCCAGCAATCTAAACCCCACTGGCAGTGCCCATCGACTCCAGCACCAGCCGACCTCTAAAAAATTTCCTCCTCCACGATAATCTTTATTGACCTCGACACTCATTAGAGACGAATGTGTTCTACTACACTGTACATCCTATGCATTTTTATGGGGCTCAAGAACCATCCTGAATGTCATGTGCTATGTGGTGCGCAAAACACAATAACGATGCGACCGTGCTGAGTGATGTTAAGGTGCATTTTGGGATTTTCAGAGACAAACAGAGTAGCCAACGAGGTATGGACTGAAGATAAACGACGATGTAGGGGGGTTTAAATAGAGTAAATACCTCAAATTTTTAAAATGAAAGGAGGAGGGGAAGTGAAGAATGAAAATCAAATAAGATAATCATCATGCAAAGAACTCAGTCGGAGAGTCAGGAAGATAGAATGAGATCAATGAATGTAACTGTGGTATTAATTCTGGAATTACAGTTGGGATTTGTCGAGGCGACGCTCAATGAGAGTGATAAGAAGTCGGGGCGGAAGTAAATATAGCGGTCACTCAATCTAGTGCGATACAACGACACCCAACTGATTAACTGTTGTGCCAATCGTGGGCTGCGTGCACCTTGCGCGTGCTAGCGCCAACCTTGCGCATGCCTGCGCGCCTTGCGTGCGCTTGCGCAGACCCTGCGTGCACTTGCGCAAACCTTGTGTGCACTTGCGCAGACCTTGCGCAGACCTTGCGTGCACTTGTATTGACTATGCGCAGGCCTTGTGCACAGATGGGAAATATATGTGGCGTGCTTGAGCCGCCAGAAAAGCATACTGAAAATAAGCTATGTGTCCATTGATTGAACATACTCTAGAGTATTGAGTTTAGCACTTCAAAAACAATTTTCGGTGATAGTATATACAATTTTTGTTATCTTTCTCTCTGAATGTTCACCTCAAACGGGTTGCTGCTGAATCCGCGCAAGACATTTCACCCGCGATTTCGGAATTGATCGTGGGAAACCGAATTGCTTTCACAGAATTCCAGTGCCGAAACTTGAAATGTCACCTTCAACACAGTTGGACGGTCATAATTTTCAGTATATGAGGTTATATAGATATGTTATACATGCTTGTGAAGTCCTATGTAATACTGATTCGCGGTGAGGGTGCTAACTTTGGCTATGGCGCTCGAAGCAACCGCGTATGAAAAATAAATCCTTAACGGATATGTAGCAATGCATGTAGCAGAGCAGGAGGCAGGACGAGCGAAAGTGCGGAGCACTTTCCCGGCCAATGCTCCTGGATCTCGAGACAGGGTGTCCGAATGGCGCTGCGATGGGTGGGAGGGATCACTCCATGCAGCAGTCTTCCTGGTTAGCTAGATATATAGCATTCTTACCTTGTATTCCGGGATGCGAAGCATTCGCCGAAATTGTTGCAGTAGCGGTTGCATGGAGCAGCAAAGGTGAGCCGAGACCGAGCTGAAAAGGGAGTGGAGGGTGGGTCGAAAGAAAGCGAGGGCGCCGGTATGCGTTTGCAGTTAGCAGCGTAGCACGTAGCTGAAGGCTGGACATGGCTAGCAGAAGCAAAAAGCTAGCCCTCGTCACACGTCAAACACGGTGACGAGGTGGTTAGTGTTCACGTGCTTTCCGCTGACCCAAAGTCGGCATTCTAATCTATGCTCGTACCTCACAAGGACGAGAATATAATTATACAAATTATCGAAAAGTCGCATAATGCATCTGTTTTGCCACACGTGATCTCGTGGCAAAACGGTTGCATAGCGGTTGCGTGTCCACACATGTACAAGGCCCGTTGGAGTAGGGCAGACAACGAGAAAAGTCTAATAAGTAAGTACAAGGTAATATACACTCAGCACTGAGAATAAGTCAAATCCGCAAAGTGTGAATACTTACGCTGGCGCGGACTTGCGCTGACCTGCGCTGACTTGCGCAGACTCGCGCTTGCGCAAGCACGCAACCTGCCACGCGAATTTCTTGTGGCCCAGGTCGACTGGAGTAGTTACTGGCTCGCTTTTCCAGCAATTGTTCTGCGTCTTCGCGATTGTTGAGGATAATGAGACGATTTCCTAAAGCCGTCGCATGAAGGATGTTGCCTGGTAGTTGGGAGATACTTGAGTAAGTACGACGCATATCAAACGAGACCATAAGAAAAAGTACGAACTGTTGTACTTCTTCTCCCATTCAACGTATAACTGTGCGGCACCGGTCATCTGGAGATCAGTAATATTTCCAATCAAAGGTTTTGGTTTCGGTCCTGGCGGCAACGGCAATCGATGCTTGCTATTCGATCTGAACTCAACAAGCCTCTTGATTAGCCATATGAGAACAAAGGCTGCGCCGAGTGAGGTATACGGGGACATGGCTATACAGCCCAGGGAGACGCCTGGGAGGAAAGGTGCAATTTACCGGACCAGTTCCTGTATTTATAAGTATCGCAATGTAACGAAAATAAACAGACATTGACGTCGACAGTTCATGTGTATCTTGCTTAAAATATTGACAGCTTAGAAGTTCAAATATCGTCAGAGCATTGTAAGTCGTAAGTTAGCCTTCCAGATTAGCGGTGCTGAGAGCTTTAGATTCAACAATAAAGACTGAATTGTACCTTAACATCATCAATATGGTTGTGTCAAAAGTAGACAACTTACGTTCAGTCCATAAACAAAAGTTGGGCGGTCCGAATCCGACCTTCTCACCGAGTGTACTGTGTGGATCTCGAGCTTAAACCGCTGTGTATCTGTAGCCAATCGGATTACTTACTGCCGATTCCGCGAAGACCCAATCCAGGTGTACTCGTATAGCAGGCTTCTTGGTAAGCTCGAAAGCGGATTCAGCGCCTCATTAACAAGCGAAAGCGAATAAAAAGTTAACATAAGGCATTTTCGAATAACTTGACAAATATTGCGAGTAGAGACCATAGAGTATACAGATACTGCTAACTTGCAGTACTTTGGATCAACTGCCTAGCCATGCTCGACCGAGGAGTGAATGAGCACCGGAAGTGTGCCTTGTGACTAGAATTAACCGAAATCAGTCAAATAACGCCGTGGAAGCGGAGGAGAGGGAAATGGGAAGTGTACCTGACAAGACCCAGATCCTCATAATCTTCTTTGATTTCTATGTCGTTGCCCAACTCGTCCTTGGCCTTCGAAATGTCGAAGGACGCCAGAACAGAGACAATGATTAGCCACATCTAGTGCGATGTCATGAATATGAAGTAGAATTCAGAGGATCATCTAGACGGACTGTGGAGCTGGCGATATGTTTGCCGACGCAAACTCTGAAGTACCGAGACGATATTTAGCAAAAGGAACATTAAATACGAACAGAACATGCTCACCGACGTCCAAAACCATAGGCCAAGATCCTATCATCGTTATTTAACTTCCCATTCTCGTCGAAGAACCGTTCTGGCTTGAACTTGAATGGTTCGGGGTACACCCTTTCATCGTGTGTCATTGCCCTAGATAAATTTCATTTACAGTGAATCAGATCGGAGTGGTATATTGATAGTGGTACAGACCATATATTGCCAAAGACCGAAGTGCCTAAGTAAGTACAGAAGTGAGAACGTTAACACGAGCTTCGAGAAAAGGAAAAACACCTTTAGGGATGACGTAGCCTTTGTAGTGATCATTTTTCGTGGCATTATGCGGTAGCCCAAGCTGAAGAGGCGGTCTGAAACGCATCACTTCCCTGTATATCGCCTCGATATACGGAAGGGATGGCCTGTCCTCGAGTTCTGGGAGACGCTTCGACCCGGTAATGCGGTCGATTTCGGCTTGGGCCTTTCTTTGGACTTCTGGATTTATGGCCATGACGTAGAAGAATGTCCCCGTCGCGGAAATCGTCTGTAATGAATTACTAGTGAGCTACGGAGCACGGTTTCGAAAAGAAAACGCACGGTATCCGATGCCCCTAAGGAAAAGGGAACATCAAATTTTAAACGCTGGCCAGGTCGTTCGAGCTCACCTCCATATACAGTGCTCGCGATATTCTTAATCGCCTTCTCCTCTTCTTCTGAAACGCCACCACCATTCTTCCTCTCCAAAAACTCAGAAACCAACGACGGAACAGCCGTTCCTTCCGCCTAAGAAACAGCATTTCATCATCTTAGCCCACAACGTGCAACGTGCACTCACCACCTGTTTCTTCACCCATTCCATAGGAATTTCTTCCATCTCACCTGACAGCCTCCTCACTTCATCCGCCAACTTATGAGATGAGGCACCGGGAAACCAGCTAGGGATACGTGCGAGGAACGGGAGGACATTGATGAGCGTCGCGCCGGGCATAAGAAGCCGCACGCCGAGGAGGATGCTTTGGTCGGCGGCGACGATGCAGGGGTCGGAGAAGGACGTCACTTCGTAGCCGTACATCATCATCATTGGGAGGGAGATTGAGAGCCTGATTGAACACTGATTACGTAGCTAGAGAATGTTGGATGAAATTCGCGTACATTTTGTTATGATCGTCAAAATCGGCTGGAGATTCGAGAAGATTACGAAGTAGGGTATTTACCACCTTCATTTGCATTGGTAGATATCTCACCGCAGCTGCTGGGCGAAAGTTCTGCTGGCATATCTTGCGATGGAACCTCCATTTGTCTCCATATCCAAATAGAGAGACGTTGTATCCCCATCCCATCCTTTATACAAAGCCGTTAGGTCGGAAACTGGGATAAAGAGAGTTACAGTACATTTCTATGACAGGTATCACAGGCCGGTCGGAGTAGTTGTTGGCTCGCTTCTCGAGTAGCTGCTCTGCGTCTTCTCGGTTGTTGAGAATGATGACACGGTTTCCTAGAGCAGCTGCGTGAAGAATTTCGCCTAGTGATAGACAGAGAATCATGAATGTAATGATGGTGTGCATAAGTAGAGGACATACTGTGGTACTTCTTCTCCCATTCGACGTAGGTCTCTGCCGCTCTTGTCATTGGGAGATCAGTCAGGTTGCCTATGAGAGGTTTTGGTTTGGGTCCAGGAGGAAGCGATAATCCATGTTTATTATTCGATCCAAACTCGATAAACCTCTTGAGAAGCCATATGAGAAGAACGGCAGCGCCAAGCGAGGTATACGAGGACATTATTGACCTAGTTCACCCGAGACGGCCAAGTGAGACAAAAGAATCGGGTTTCTTTTTCATGTCGCCGTATTTATAGGCCGTGATATTTAGGTTTCGATAAACAGACGTCAAAGTTGACAGTTCCAAGTCGAAGTGGTCATGCGTAGATCAGGTGAAAACAGCTACTATATGCTTAAAACATTAGCCGTTTCTGTTTTGAGAACGCAGATCCGGTGGAAAGTTCTCACCTTATGCATCGATTGGAATGTATAGCCAATCGGAATTCTTACTGCCGATTCCGCGAGGGTAAAGCCAGAATAGAGACGACCAAATGATTATAGAGGAGGTTCAGTCGCGCAGAGAGTGCGTATGCCTGGATGCAAAGGCAGAGACATCAACCGTGGGGTTCGAATTATTCATGGATCTGGAATCTGTTGACGTTGACGCCATCCATTCAGCAAAAAACCCTGACTTTCAAGAAAAGAAGCATCGGTTCGAACGGGCGCCGATGTCGAAAAAAAAAAGAATCGGCCAGCACCAAGTGACCCAACCGACAGAGAAAACTAAGAATCAGCGAAAAAAATATTAGGATGAGCTGACCAACGTGCACGATGTCGCCCGTGTAGACTAGAGACTTCTGGCAAGAGGCCAGCAAGCAAAGTCACCTGCGCATCAAGTCTCTCAAAACGAGCCATTTCCCTCCATAAGGAACCCATTCCAACCTTCCACCCGTCAATGATACTAAAGGCTTGGACGAGCCTCGATCGCCAAAGACACGGCGTTGAAGCGATGTACGCACAAGCCAGATAGAATGAAAAGGCTGGGAGTGGGAGTCCGTTGCGATTAGCTATGTGCTTATACGGTTCGTTGAAGCCCAGAGGTTAACACGTCCGGTTCGAGGCTCGAAAAGGACGGCGTCATCATGGTCCAGACACACGAGTACGAAGCTAAACGTAGGATGGGAAGGGACAGCTTGTATGATAGGGCTCATAATAAAGGTCTGTGATGCGTATTGGCACAGCTGATACGCTAGAAGTGTCGGACAAGGAAAGTGCAAAAAGTGAGAGCAACTCCAGAGGTATTGCAAAAATATTATTAACTTGTATGTCTCTATTTACCAGTATCGTTAGATAATTAGCTGACCAAACACACATCCAGCAGCTTGGGCAGTGGGCACTGTCGTCTACCTCCATCTTATCCACCTCCAACTCCAGATCAAGCTCAAGGCCCATCTGGCTCGTCACCCTCATTCATCACCTCGAACTCGTCGACGATCACGCCGCTGTCGACAATATATCCCGGTCATCGTCTCAAGGGCGGTCAGCGACAAAGTTCGTCTCCAAACTCAGGTGGTTCGACTCACGTCGTGTCGCGCACATGCAACCTTTTCAATGCACCTCGTAGCACCTGGTGAGATCGCCCTTTTCTTCCAGAGTGTAAATGCATATCTTGCTCCCTTCCCTTCCACTATTTGTTCTTCTGTCTTTGTGCTCCTTCACTTTCCTCGCTATCCGACGTTATTCTCTTCGTCTATCCCCTTTATCCTGCATTAGGATGTTCTGTGTCCTCCTGTTCGTTCCTAGACCTGTGCCGGCCCACACTTATGGTCTTAACTATAGCAGTGTCGATTCGCCAGCGCTCCCGCTTTGATTGCATCTGAACAACTCGATCATACCCTGGCGTCTTGATTCCTTAATTCAACCTTGACACTCCCCCTCCGATCCATTTTCTTTTTTGGGCGGACAGAGTTTGATCGTCAGGCCAAGGCAAATGTCGATGGCGTGGAGCTCACTGTTGCGACGTCAGTTGCACTCCAACTCGTTTTTCGCCGAAATTGTCCAATTTTCGTTTCCAGGTTCCGGAGTGGACGTTGCACACTAGGCATCTTTTTATTCAGCCCTTGTTTAGCCATTTGCCATTTGAATTTCTCTGCGTTGGCCTCGGTAGTAGCTTTTCGTTCTTATTCTTCTCGATTACGCTTCGAGAACTGTTTTGAATGAAGTCCTCTTGATGTAGTGCTGGCTGGTTTTCGTTCCATGCACTTTGTGTTGTCGTTCGTTCGTTCCTTGCTTGCCTTTTCTTTTGTCTCTTCCCTTCTTTTTGTTTAAAGCGTCTCCCTTCATGTGCGCCGCTTTCCTGGCCCGAGTTTTCAACTCTGATGGACGATATCACTTTGACTTGGCACTGCCGGTCCCGAAGCCGACGGACTCCAGTCGTTACTGTTGATTCTTCTTCCTAGTCTGGGACACGCGGTGCTCAGACGACACCTAGCGATGAGCTTGGTCCAGTCTTATTACCCTAAAATTTATCTCCAGTGGAGTCCCTCTGGCAAATCCCAGCTCGACTGGACAGATTTTCATCGAAATTTAGTTTAAACCTGTTCATCGCTATTTCGTTTTCTACTTTTTATCTCCCATACTACGAAGGAAAAATCGCCAATCCCGCAGGACTCCTACCTGTCGCTTTTCGATCTCCATACCAGGCTTGTTGTACACGAGTTGCATGGATGCCGTGCAGCTCGCTCAAGCCTTCGGCAAGAACTTGACTGTATTTGGTGGAGTCCTTTGGTGAGGTTTAAGCGTTTTCCCTATTTCCCTACTCCCTGATTCGAAACGCGAGGATGTCCACATTCACCATCGTGCTGGACATTAGTCACGTTGCTCGATGACAAGGTCGAGGAATTCCAACGGACTCGTCGCCAGGTTGCTAATTTATCACCCTGGCTTGGACCCCAAGACGCCTTATTGTCTAAATTTCGTATAAGGCGCTCGTTCAAGCCTGTATGTTTCCATAGCGTTCTAGCAGAGTCCGTTGGCGAAATCTAGACCGTCGTTGATCTGGTCATTTTTTTCATTTTCATCTTGGTTCCCTGATTCGTTTGCAGTCGTTCTAGATGTTCGCTCTTTTGCTTGACTTTATTTCTTATTCTTGTTTTCTTTATTTCTATTCTCGTCCTCATTTGTTCTTCTCAGATCGTCATCCTACTTTACACGCACAGCTAGTCGATGGACCGTGGACTCTACGCGAGGATGGCCCGACTTTCTTTGTCTCCTCTCGCTTCGGTGCAAGCACCATTGAGGTGCTTGTCTAAAGCTCACATTTTATGTAGAGCCGTTCTGCTCTGGACTGCTCGCTCTTCTCGTTTATCTCAACCCACAGCATTCCTCATTGTCATTCTTTTTGTTCATGACGACAACGACAAAACATTAGCGCAATCTACTCTATCATAATTCACGACGGAGGTGGAAAGCGGTATAAATGGGGGGGAAGCCGGAGATTTAATGCGAGGGAAGATGTGGAGGACCCGATGATATGAAGCTGCTTGAGTAAATTCTTGGCAATAGTAGATCGAAATTTTCAGAAGAATAATGGTCTGAGTGCAGAGATCTAAATATGAATGAAGGTTTATCCGATTCGAACAAGCTGAGCCTCACCGAGAGTGCCCATGCGTGAAAGCAGAGGCGCACCCAGCAACCAAAAATTCAAGTCTCGAGGTCCGAATTATTCATGGTTACAGATATCGATACCATTGGCGTTGATCACATTCACTTCACCGATAGACCCCATCACTAAAAAGGCAATCGGCTTGAACAGGTGCTCATATCACAAAATGAAATGAGTCGACCATCGTTCAGGACTATGAAGGAGATCAAGAGATTATCGGGATAAGCTGATCACTGTGCAGCCCGTGCTGCAGACTGGTGGGCCAAGAAGGATACGTGGAGCATCAGCAGCGCATGAAGCGACAAGTCTGTCTTTTACTTCATAAGACTCCACCCCCACCTTCCATCCCTCCATGATATTAATGGCTTGGAATAGCCTTGAGCGCCGAATGAAACCAAGAGGTCTACGGCGTTCAGGCAATGTACGCACAAGCCAGAGAAGTGAGATGAAAGACAAGGAGTGGGAGTCCGTCGCGATGGGTGCAGATACGATTCGTTCAAGTTCAAAGTCTCGACACCCGAAAAGAATTAGGTGAGAGAGAAACACAGGTACGGAGCAGAATCGATTGGATGGGAAAGGACGACGCAGCGATAAAGCAGGCATGAGACACCCTTTTAATGACTTGTATGCCCTTATTATTTACCAAGCTCGTTCGAGTTATTAGATCAGCAGGCCCAAATTCCCACCCGCAGTTCTCCTCATCATCCATCACCTATCGACACCTCGGGCAACACGATTCTTACGTCGATATCGCTATAGGGTGTGACGGTGCATACGCTCCTTACAATCTTCAAATTCTTGCCACGATTCACCAGAATTCAATGAGAAAAGAAGACAGGGATAAGTATTGAAGGCGATGGCTGATCAGTCCTGCCAGGTAAGCACCACCCCCCTCACGTCGTTCTTTGCTGACCGTTATTGTGTTCGCCCCATTCTCGATTATCAGGCTATTGGATTATCTTGAGTGCCTTTCCCAACTCCAGCCTTGCCTCGAGATCAAGCTCGTGGCCCTCAAACTACGGTTCGTCATCGATCATCGATAGGGTCGCTGACTATGCCCACTGGTGGGATGTTTGCACATTGGCAATTCTCAACGTCGAAGGCCTTACACCTGGAAAGACTGTGATTTATTCAAATGCTACAGCTCGGTGCGTGTAATCCTCTTACTATCTCGCTTTTGCCTCCCGTTTCTTGTTTTTTTCTTAGATTCGGTGCCATGTTTCCCTCCAATCAGACATCACGATGCTCCGATCCCCTTCCGTTCTATACTTCCTTACGCATATGCTACAGCGATGTCGATGCGCCTGCGCTCCCGCCGTCGTTCTACCCGACATCTCAATCAGAATCCCGCACCTTGATTTTTTCGTTTACAAACCATTCCCATATAGTAACCCCACCTGTCACTTTTTCTCGGATGCATGGTCTTTGATTTTCTTTTTGATTGGAGACCACGGCGTGGAGCTACAACGGTCACATCTAGCATGTCCTCGTGTGGATGCAGCTCTTTCTCGATTGCTGGATGTTTTTTCTGCCTTGATGCTTTTCGATTCTCCTGCATTGGCATTGGCAGTTGTGAATTGACGTTTTTATTCCCTCCTCACCTATTTTTTGAGTTCCCAGCATCAGCATTCGGTGCCTTAGACCCGATCGCGAATCTAACCTTCATATCTAGCTACTCGCACCTCCCGCCGGACTCCTACTCGTGCTGTTCATCTTTCCTATCAGGCTTGGAAAGCTGGACGCCGAACGCCCGCCGCCCCACGCAAGCCTGTCAAAATAATGAATGTGACGTGCTTCGAGTAGAGTCCTCTTGGTGCAGCTATAAGTAGCTCGTTTTCGTTCCGTGCACTTCTCGATCTTGGTCGTTCTTGTTCATTCATTCGCTTGCCTTTTCTTTTCTTTTTTCTCTTTGGCTCAAACTCTCTGTTCGGATGTTTTCCTATTTTCCGACCTCGAGTTTGCGAATTTGACAAACAACATCAGTCTAACAAGCCTCTGCCAATCCCAATGTCAACGGACTCTACTCGTCGCTCTAGATTTTTAATTTCCTCCCGGCTAAAAAAAGCGGTGCTTAGACGATGTCTAATGTTCCGCTAGGTCGGGCGTGAACCATGCGATATCGGCGCCCAGTGGAGTCCCTCTCAGGCAATTCCCAGCTCAGCTGGACTGATTTTTATCTGCATTTAGTTTTGGCGTGCTCATCGCTACATATTTCGCTTTCCGCCTGGTCCCTCCCCACCCACTCTGTGCAGGATCAATCGCCAACGCTGCAGGACTCCTACCCGTCGCTTCTTGATCTCCATCCTAGGCTTGTTTAACCCGGGTTGTATGGCCGTCATGCAACTCACTCAAGCCTTGGCAAATAAAAATAGATTTCGGGGGAGTCCTTTTGGTGAAGGCATAGCCGATCCCTGCTCTTATCCTTTTTCTTTTTTTACGGTTTGCATAAATGGTTTCGCTATTCCTACTTCCAGGTCCGAAGTGGAAGGATGTCCGTATTCGGTGTTTTGCAGGACATGAATCCAGTTCTTCGACAAGGTATAGGAAATACCGTCGGACTCTTGGTCAAGTTCTTGATTCATCCCAGGCTTGGACACCGAGTCGCCTAATTTTTTGAATTTCATATGAGGCGCTGGTTAACGCCTGTTACTATGGGCGAGTGATCTGCCCGAGTCCGTTGGTAAATTCTCGATCCTCTTTGTGTTTATCTTGGACTGCATATTTGTTCATAGTTGTTCAGGGTGTTTTGTTCGCTTTATTTCGCTTTCTTATTCCCGTTTCTTTCTTTCCATCCTTCGACTTCTTGTTCCACAGATCAGTATCCGACTTTACCCATATGCCAGGTGGACGCCGCGCTATCTCTGGATGGACCGCCACTTCTTACCCTGAGAGAAGCATAAACCTCACCCCAAGCACACGGGGATTGTGCTTGCCCTTGTTACCCAAAATGAAAATTCATCCTGTAAAAGCGACATTTCTAGAGGGTTAATCACCTTCACAAGACCTACTTCTACTCGCTTTTGGATGGCGGTGGAGTCTGGACGGCTCAGGACTGCTCGGTATTCCCTCTGGAAGAGGTATGACGGAGCGGATATCTTGTAGTCTCTTTGAAGGCATGCTTTGGGCTTAGTGGGGAGGGAATCCAGATGAGTTGGTTTGGAAAGAATCTGTCCATCTTCCAGGCTCTTTCTATTATCGTTCGCTAATAGAATTACTAGCCTTTTCATCAGCCTGAAAGCCGCTTTTCATACAAACCTGTTGACCTAATTTACGAACACTCTTCGGGTCAATTCGCCACCGATGAAGCCTAGGTTGACGGTGACTGTTGGACACCCGTGAAATTTTTGCAGTTGCTAAAATGAACGCCCACCGAGGAGGTGATCGAGCAAGGCTGTTTCCCGTAATAGCTTCTTCCATTCAGAACAGAACGTTGCTCGGTCAGATAATTCGGGTACAATGCTAGGCTGGACATAATGTGAGTACATTCAACCTCACACCGATACTCATTCGTATAGCTAATCCATTTCTTCCAAGTAGATAATCAAGGATTATTCTTCGCACTTGAAAGACTCAAAGGAGGACACAAACGTAGGACGTTCTCTGGTATTCGGTTGAACGACCACGCTGGCTACATATATGAATCTGCCCGATGATACTCCCCGATGGGTTTAGGCACTGTCGTGGACCATGAGAATGCTGAGGCGAAGAAAGTTCGAAGGACAAATTATTAAGAGTGCATGGTTGGGATATATTACAAAGTGAGGTAAGTAACAACACTGTCACCATTTTTTAGGGTCTAAATCGCCACATGACGGCCATTGCGGCAATTCAAGTTTCTGGTATGGGGTTTCTCTTGGGTTTAACATCCAACCTCAGTTAAAATCGCGCTCGGAGAAGTGAGAACACCGAACGCCTAATATGGCTTTTGGTCACAGTTAAAAGGTATTTAAGGCCTTCATGGTCTCAGAAATTTACCAGACTCCAACCACATCTTCCAGCTTTCATACTCACTCGACTCCGTTGATCTAACATGTCTACCAACGTTAGGAAGCTGAAGTTCTACTCTGAGTGGATTCCCATAGACTTAACCCTCATGTTGACTTTCGCGCCTCCCGCCAATGGGAACAATCAAGATGTCTATCCGACGTGCTGGAGTAAGTGCTCTGTTTTAGGATGCACAGTCGAGGTTCTTGCTAAAATTCTCTTCTAGAGCACGTTACCATGAAGGCCGGTGAATATACTGAAACACCGGTCGAATATACATATACTCTAGACACTTCATTCGGCCTCGGACAGGTATTTTATATGCATCATTAATTGAGGTATTAATTCATGGCAACCCCATAGGTCAGGGAAGGAAATGTAATCATTCCGTCCTCCTCCGTGCGCTGTGATGTAAGTCGCTGAGTTTTTCGTTGGCAACCCTAGCTAACGTTGAGGATAACAGACTGGCGAACAGTGCAGCATCACTCAACGTGGTTGGACCACCCCCACCCCAGGAGATGGAGACTATATTACCTGCACTATCGAGACCGCGGCGTCGATGGACATAGCAGTCGTGAGCCTTTGTTGTCTCGCTCATTACTTATTGAATACTCACAAAGTGGTTTAATTTCAGGGGCTTTCTAGTGCGGCTAATGGTCGCCACGAACCAGTCCTTTTTTACCCCAGCATTGGGTAAGCTTCGATGCCGCCATTCTAAGGTCTATTTAGCTTATGAAGGCTTCGTTTTAAGTGTTCAAAACCAAGTTAAAACACAATTCACCCCGATTTTGGGTATCTACGAGGCCACCAAGTATCGAGGTGACTTGTATTCTACTCTGATATGCCATCATTCTGGCTGAACGAAGCAACTTTTTAGAGTATGAAATACTCTTTAACACCGTTGAAACTCCACTGTTGTGGCAGAAGAACCTTGCGACGCTCGATGAGGCGATTAACTTATCGGTTACCTTAGACCAGGTCACGAGAAGGATTATCATCGAGAATTGAGGCTATGACTTTTTGCCCTTTGGATCACTAATTTTGGGCGATGTGAACACTTTTGGAAATTGTATTCATTCATTGTATTCATTCTTGATATTTTTCGGAAAGTTGTATCTACTCTTGCGTTTCGCAATGCTGTAATTTACTAAAGTGCAGGGTTCCCGAGATATTTATGGAACGTAAAGTCTGGGTGATTTTTTAGCTAGCTTGAATAATCCTCGACGATCGAGAGTTGAACTTGAACGACATGGAGGTGCCTGCACAAGCAATATGACGAGATGAAGAGCCGATGAGTGTGAGTCCGTGAGGCGATATGGTTCGTCCCAGCGAGAAAGCCCGGTACATACTGATCATTGACGATATGCTCATGATAAGCCGCAGGCAGGGACTGACATATGCCAGAACTGGCGAAGAAAGGAGGAGCCGAAGCACTACAAGACGCAAAAGACGTATCGGGGAAACTAACAAGGTCTAGCGGACGTTGTATGTGCCTGTTTGTGGGGGTGGGCATTGTCGGTTCCATTGATGGTAAGCTTAGTCAGCAGATTTTCTTCGAAAAAGTGTCCGCCTCACGATATCGTCCATTTCCACTGTGTTTCCCACTCAACGAACGGCAGAACATTATAGAATTGGTATAGGATGTAGACTTTTTACTAATATAGAGGTTGATAGGTATAAATATCAGGTAATAAAATATCATATGTGCCAGACCTCCCTTAATCTTAACAGAAGCTTGTTGGACATGAGGTTTTACAGCAGACATCGATGATGTGAAGAGAGCCCATACTTTTTCCGTCTTATTCTTTCATCTCAACATTCTCTTCTTCGTCCCAGTCCGCCCGCGGTACTTCGTTTTCGATGTTTTCGGCGTTGCCCTCGAGTGACTGGAGCAACAGTGCTGTACCAACGTAAATAGATTAAAAATCTTGGTATATGTTGAATACATGGTCTTACTTGCTATTCAGGTGTTCCAGGTGCAAAATTTGAATAGGGTAACTCGATACGAGTTTTTTTCGATGCAACGACCACAGCCAGACACGACCTGTCACACTAATGTCACACCTAAATTACGCGTTTTGGCGGACATTTCTACCAAACTCAATAACTTTTTTTTGACACATTTTCGTGACCACATTGATAGGAGAATTTTCATTCTTTCTGAAATATCTACAAATTGGCCACTTTGTTTTCGGAAATTCTGAGTTTCGGTCGAGATAGACCGTGAAAAAAGTATTATTTCGTGTCAAAAGTGATCTTAAACTTCATATTTTTCTTATCTTAGTGGCCAAAAGTCTTAAAATTTACATTAGAACAAATTGGCTTCCAAACATTTGGGATAGCTTTAGATGGGCAGAAAAAATAAAAGGCGGACATCTAGCTCTTTCTGAATGGCTGGTGGGAAAGAAATCACAAACAATACCAAATCCCATCAAAAATAGTAGACCGTGCCCACCCCCACTGTTTGCCAACGTCGTCGGAACCCTGTTGCTAGACCTGTTAGTTGTGAGCGACATCTCCCTTGCGCTAACTCTGGACACGATGATCGATGTCGATAACCCGTGGATCCCTTTTACCCCCTTCAAACTTGAAGACATATCAATGGACGAACCTAACCCAAGACCACGATGACCATCGATCGCGGTCAACCCTTGTCCTCCTCAAGGTAAGCCTCGTCCTTCAAGTTGTGCATCACTTTTACCTCCAATTCAGTCCTTGAACTCCGGCTAGTCCTCCAAGGCTAGGTCCTGTATCGCAATTGACGACTTTGCCTATTCCAACCATGGTGTTGCTTCCATTCATTGGTGTGGTGCTCGCCACACTGGCAGTTTTACTCGGGTTATGTTGAGTGCTCGGTATGCGAGTGGCCTTACAACTGGCAGGATTGCGGTTTTCTCGGGTCATTCCATTTCGGTGAGTGTCATCTTCTTCCTTTTTCTCTTTCGCATCTATTTCTTCTTCGTTGGGTCCTGCACCGCGGTACCGCCTTTCTCTCCTATTAAGCATTGCGCTAGCGCTGCTTCATTTCCTTGCCTTTTTCTACATCCCAAACTCCCGATGCACATGCTCATGCCACACCGACGTCGATGCCCTCGCGCTCCCGCCTGGATCTAAAGGACTCGATCAGACTCTGGCACCTTTCTATGCAGTAACTCAACCTTTCCCATTCTCACCCCTCCATTCATCTCTCCCCTTCCCGTCCTTCTCTTCACTTTTTAGGTGCACAGAGTCTGATCTCTTGTCTGACGCTAGAATAATGGCGTGGAGCCCTCTGTGGCTACTTTCATTCCTTCACTTTGCTCGTTCTTCGATTTCACACCCTCGTGTATGCGTTCGATTCCTCTATCTTTGTTCTTCAAGCTCTTTCTTGGTTCTTTTTGTTCGCCCGTCGTGCGGCCATGAACTGCTAATCTCGACGCCGAGGCACTCCCTCTCCTCACTCTTTGACTGGCCTTCACGCTTGGACAAGCAGAGCTCAGACGACATTCAGCGATGGGCTCGATTAGGCCAATTACCTCGAAAAATAGTTACCAGCACAGTCCCTCTGGAAAAGTCCAGCTCCGCAGGACTGATTTTTTTTTAGAATTTGATTCATGGTTGCTCATCGCTATTTTGTTTTCTGCTTGTTTTTTTTCTCCCACCCTGTTTGAGACAGCCGCCACAGTGGAGTCCCTTCGGTGATGCTACAGCAGACCTCCCGTTTTTATGCTTTCCTTTTCTTTTCGTTTTTTAGAGTTCGAATATTTTGCGCTATGTCTACTTCCTGATCCGGATGTCTACTTTTATGATTCGCGTTGTTCAATGACCATGACAAGGTCGAGGATATACCGTCGGACTCTTCGCCAGGTGCTCGATCCATTATCCCAGGCTGGGACACTGTCGCTTCCTTTTTTGAAGCTCGAATGGGGCGTGGTTCAAGCCTTTGCAGCAGGGTGGACAGATACTTGGGCAGAGTCCCATTGTAAAATCTCGACCTGTCGTTGATCTACACTCTTTTCCATTTGTATCTTGGACTTCGGAGTTGTCGGAATTTTATTTTGACTTCTAGGCGTCCACGTTCCAGCTCGAGGCTCGAGCACCACCTTCCATCTCCTTCTTAAGCATGAGCTCAAGTTCTTCATCTTCAAGCCCAAGTTTGTCCTCCCAGACCAGCACCGTGTTGCCTCCAGCATCTGAACGACCATCACCTGAACTCGTAAGCCAACCGGTCGCCACCGTGCCATCCTCGACGACCACTGAAGACTCTCGACCCTGTTCGTGTAAAATACCTGCGGCCTGGCACCTGGCAAGGCTGCGGCGGTTTCTGATCACCATTCGACGGCATTCAGTGGTGAGCTCGATCAAGCTTATCTTTTCGAAGTTCAGTAGAGTCCCTCTAGCAAAGACATAGGCTGGACTAATTTTTCTTACTTTTGCTGGACGCCTTCCCCTCACTTCTTGATCTTTATCTTCCTCCAAGGCTTGTTCTATACAGGTTACATTGGCGTCGTACAGCTCGCCCAAGCGTTCTTCTGCAATATGACCAGAGAGTTTTCGGTGGAGTCCTTCGGTGGAACCACAGCCGATATTCAGTTTTATGCTTTTTCTTTTTCGTCTTCCACGGTTCGAATGTTTTCCGATATCTTCAGTTCCTTTCCTGATCTGATGCGGGTGGATATCTACTTTCACGAATCGCGTTGTTCGATGACTAGTCAAGAAAACCCCGTCAGACTCTCAGCCAGGTTCCCGAACTGTCACTTCAGGCTTCAACACTGTCGCTCCATTTCGTATGGGGCGTGGTTCAAGCCTGTAAGTACCACATGGTGGAACTTTGGCAGAGTCTCTTGGTCAAAATCTCGACCCATCGTTGATTCGACCTCTTTTCCATTTGCATCTTGGGCTTCAGATTCGTTCACGTTTGTTTTACCGGTTCGCTGTGCATTCATTTCCATTCCATTCTCATCATTTCTTGAGCTTTGTCGCTGCCTGTCTCTTTTTTTTTCTCCCAATATTCTTTATCTATCTGCCCGATGATGATAAACCATACATAAAGCAAATTGACCTGATACCCAAAAAATATTCATATCTCCCCCAACAAAAACACCCCGTGTCGCTCGACTGGCCGTCTCTCGGATCAGCTGGCTGGCCGTGGTCGATCGGGGAGTGAATGTACACTCAAACTTCGCCTTTCGGCTAGAGTAAAAGGAATCCAGTCAGCTGAGCGCCGTGAAATCGGAGGAAACTTAAACGTGCTTAAGAAGTCCCTGGTCCTCGTAGTCGTCTTTAATCTCGATGTCGTTACCGAACTCGTCTTTGGATTTGGAAATGTTGAATGATGCTAGGACGGAGGCTATGATGAGCCACATCTAATTCGGTACACTGGTTAGAAGTAAGAGATCGGATGAATGGTCCGTACGTACGGTGGAACTGGCGACGTGTTTTCCGACACAGATTCTGAAGGAATCGAATTCACGGTTACTTAGATGCTGGTTTGTCGAGTACCAAGGTAGAAAGAACAGTTCACCTGCGTCCAAAACCGTAAGCCAATATTCTGCTGTCTTTATTCAGTTCCCCGCGCTCGTCCAAGAACCTTTCAGGTTTGAATTTAAAGGGTTCGGGGTAAACCGTCTCGTCGTGTGTCATCGCCCTAACCAAAACCCGCTCAGTGCATAAAGACCTTTACAGGGTTGATAGTAGTTGGACGGACCAAAGATTGGCGAAGACAGTCGTTCCTGGAAAGCCAGCCCAATTAACAAATTTAGTTTTTGGAAAGTGAGGCGAAAAAATCAAATACCTTTAGGAATAAAATAACCCCGATAGTGGTCATCCGCCGAGACGTTATGAGGGACGCCGAGTTGGAGAGGCGGTCTGAAGCGCATCACCTCTCGGTAAACCGCCTCGACGTAGGGAAGGAACGGACGGTCTTCGTGTACTGGGAGACGCTTCGACCCGATAACGCGGTCGATTTCAGCTTGGGCTTTTCTTTGGACATCTGGGTTTATGGCCATTACGTAGAAGAACGTTCCTGTTGCGGAGATAGTCTGCAGGGTGGAAGGGTGAGATGCGCACGGCTCGAGAGAAGAGACGCACGGTATCTGATGCGGCTGGGGTGGAAATTGAGTTTTGAATGTTGCATTGCACGAATTGTATGAGCTCACCTCCATACACAGTATTCGCCACATTCCTGATCGCCTCTTCTTCTTCCTCCGAAGCGCCAACACTTTGTTTTCACATAGGTAAGCTACATAGTACCGAACTAGTCGGTTCATTGAACGATTACATTGTATCGAGTGTAGTCGGGCCATTGAATTCAATGGAACATCCCCTATACGGCAAATGGTTCCGGCAGCCCATAGCGGCACCACCTGGCCTTGGGAGCGGTGCCAGACGGCACCATTCAGCCCTTGGGCACCAAACCTGAAGTAGTCAGTATGTACTTACATAGCTCGGCACCGGTATTATAGCCTGTAATAAGCATTTAATAGTCATTTGTTTGTAATAAAATACCAAAAACATATATAAGGACACGGCTTTGCAATGGGAGCGGTGCCAGATGGCACCATTCAGCTTTGTGGCAGAATGTGTGTACTAGTCAGTAGGTATTCACATGGCTCTTCACTTAAATTACAGTGTGTAAGAAGCACTATTTAGTATTTTGTATTCCAGTAAAAACAGAAACACATACAAGGAATAAATTGAGAGCTTTTTCGGCATCGGCACTGGCTGCAATTAAAAGAATAAACAACAGTGGACTGGCAGCTCTGGATTTGGAAACAATTACAGAAGGAGCAGCCACAGGAGCCTTAGCGGGAATGCCTCAGGATTGGGAGCAATGCCAGCAGCAACACCAAGTTTTTCGGCACCAGACCTGGATTTGTCGGTAAATATTTAAACAGCTCGGCAGTTGCAATACAGTGGTAATGAGGATAAAAAAAATTGTCTATAATCTGTGCAGGATTATGAGTAAAGGTATTGAAATGCACAGCTTCAGGTATGGCTTCAGGTATGGCTTTGGGTACTGGCACCGGCACCAAAACTGGCAGTGGGAGGCATTGGCATAATAACATTCTGGATAATAATTTTATTGTATGCGGTGCCCTCTAGGAAATATGTAAACAGCTATCAAAACTCCCAATATGAAAGCAGAAGAGTCTAATAATTGATTTTATGCATCCTGCACTGGCACCGGCACCAACACTAGCAGCAATAGGCATTGGCATAATTGTACTGTATCATTCCAGGGCTTAATTTTATTGTATGCAGTACCATCCAGGGAATATGTAAACAGCTATATAAACCCCCAATATGAAATGCAAAGAGTCTAATAATTGATTTTATGCATCCTGCACCGGCACCGGCACCAAATCCAGCAGTGGGAGGCATTGTCATAATTATACTGTAACATTCTAGGACTTAATTTCATTGTATTCAGTACCTTCTGTGAAATAGGTAAATGGGTATATGAACTCCCAATATGAAAGCAGAAGAGTCTAATAATTGATTCTATGAATCCTGCACCGGCACCGGCACCAACACCAGCAGTGATAAGCATTGGCATAATTGTACCGTATCATTTCAGGACTTAATTTTATTGTATGCGGTGCCCTCAAGGGAATATGTAAACAGCTATATAAACCCCCAATTTGAAAGGCAAAGAGTCTAATCATGGATTTTATGCATCCCGCACCGGCACCGGCACCAGAATCGGCAGTGGAAGGCTTCAGCATAATTATACTGTAACATTCTAGGACTTAATTTTATTGTATTCAGTGCCTTCTGGGAAATATGTGGATGGGTATATGAGCTCCCAATATGAAAGCAGAAGAGTCTAATAATTGAATTTACACATCCCGCCCCGGCACTGGCACCAACACCAGCAGTGGAAGGCTTCAGCATAATTATACCGTAACATTCTAGGAGTTAATTTTATTGTATGCAGTGCCCTCTAGGGAATATGTAAATAGCAATAGAATCTTTCACTCTGCAAGGAAAAGAGTCTAATAATTGATTTTACCCGTGCTACTCTCAACAGTGCGGATCCCGAAGCCTTGCAGTTTTATACCGGCATCGGCAGTGGCATCGGCAGTGGCACCAGCAAATGGCATGGACCAGAAATAATTTCTTGAACTTGTTTTGAGGGTAATAGGTATTTCAACTATTCCCTGTGCCCGTACATATTGGTACTTTTACCTGTGACCCATGCCAGCAGTGGACAAACCTGGCTTTTGCTAATCGGCACCGGCACCACACTACTGCACCGGCACCAGCAATAGTAAATAGCATGCATTTCCCTTATTTTATACTTTTCCTTTTACCCATGCCTGTGAATGAACCCTACCTTTACTTGTTTCCTTTCCCATGCTAGTGAGATGTCCCTGCCATTTGCTAATTGGCACTGGCACCACACTATGGCACCGGCAGCTAGGAAAATGCAGTGGTTCGTCAACCTGCATGGGTCACGGATAAAGGTACTGACAGATCTGGGTACGGGTAGCGGTTTGCATACCTGTGACCTTTAAAACGACCCCACGAACATGATTTTTGGGCAAGAAATGAATGAGATACAGCTCATTTTGTGGAAATCATCAAAATTAGCTTTATCTCATTCATTTCTCAGCTGTTTTGGATGTTCTTGGGGCCGTTTTGATGGGTAAACCCATGCAGGTTGTGAATATTGGTCTGCACGGGTTTGGGTACAGGTAGGCACCCATACAGCCATGGGTTACCCATGCATTTCTCTAAGCATTGATGGTTTCCTGAGTGATTTGACATTGAAATGCACCTTCAAATCCTTCTCAGTGCAGTCATTTTTGCCTTCCATAGTCAATACAGATATAAAATCATCAATTCATACTGGTAGGATTGTAAATTCATTGCTGCCTGTCTGAATATAGCACCATTAATCCGTTATGAGCTGTGTTAATCCTATTTCCTTGAGTACACAATTTAATTCGTGGTTCCAGACATTGCCTGCCTGCTTTAATCTGTATATAAAATGAACTAGAATACAAACTCAAGGCTTTCCATCTTTGTATCCTGGCAGTTGTTGCATGATTTGTGCCTGTTCATGTTTCAAATGGCATGTGATTCTTAAGCGCTCATGTAGGTGCCCAATCTTGCAAGTAAGTCGTGTAAGATTACACCACTTCATCCAATAAAAATTCTGGTAGCCTAACCATGCCCATACCCGTGCCTACCTGTACCTGCAACCACCATAGGTTTACCTATCAAAAAAAGCCCAAGAACATCCAGAACGGCCCAGAAATGAGTGAGATATGGCTAATTTTGATGAATTTCACAAAAATGAGCTGTATCTCATTCATTTCTGGCCTAAAAAACATGTCCTTGGGCTCGTTTTGTCAGTCACGGGTATGCAAACTACTGCACTTATCCATAATTATTAATACCATTACCTGTGACCCATGTCTGTTGACAAACTCTGGCATTTCCCTAGGTGCTGGTGCTAGTGCTTTGAAGTCCGGTCTCGAAACCGCAAAAAGACCGGCGACCAGACCGGACCAGACCGCAAAAGACCGGACCAGGGTGGTCCGGTCTTTGGTTTTTGAGATATCGAGACCGCAAAAAGACCGGTCTTTGTTAACCGGTTACGTCGGTTAAGACCGGTCTTTTGTAGCCCTAATTAGACCCTTTAAAACGCGTGTAATATCATGTAATTTGGTCAAGTATTGGCTGAGATACAATAAAAATACAATAAAATACTTCGAAATTGGTAGATCTCTTGAAATATATCTATAACTTTATCAATTTTGAAGCTATCCGAGTGTTCTTAGGCTTGTTTTAAAGCAAATATATTGTTTAAATTTACTACCGAGCCATATTATTAAAATTCTGAGCGAAAAACCGGTTTTTAACCGGTTGTAACTGATGTAGACTGTAACCGGTCTAAAGACTGCAAAAGACCGCGGTTAACGGTCTTTTGCGGTCTTGGTCTGGTTTTTTGACTTTTCCGAATTTAGTAGACCGGTCCCGGTCTTCGGTTAAGCCCTTTGAGGTCAAAAAACCGGACCTGACCGGACTTTCAAGCACTAGCTGGTGCTGCCGGTAAGGAAATGCACAGGTAACCCTCGGGGGTCTGGGCGCCTACCCATACCTGTACCCATGCAGACCTGTATCTGTCCACCCACATTTACATATCAAAATAACTTCAAAAACATCCAAAACGGCTGGGAAATGAATGAGATACAGCTAATTTCAATGATTTCCACGAAAGGAGCTGTATCTCATTCGTTTCTCTCCCAAAATTCACATTCATTTCTTGCCCAAAAATCATGTTCGTGGGGTCGTTTTAAAGGTCACAGGTATGCAAACCGCTACCCGTACCCAGATCTGTCAGTACCTTTATCCGTGACCCATGCAGGTTGACGAACCACTGCATTTTCCTAGCTGCCGGTGCCATAGTGTGGTGCCAGTGCCAATTAGCAAATGGCAGGGACATCTCACTAGCATGGGAAAGGAAACAAGTAAAGGTAGGGTTCATTCACAGGCATGGGTAAAAGGAAAAGTATAAAATAAGGGAAATGCATGCTATTTACTATTGCTGGTGCCGGTGCAGTAGTGTGGTGCCGGTGCCGATTAGCAAAAGCCAGGTTTGTCCACTGCTGGCATGGGTCACAGGTAAAAGTACCAATATGTACGGGCACAGGGAATAGTTGAAATACCTATTACCCTCAAAACAAGTTCAAGAAATTATTTCTGGTCCATGCCATTTGCTGGTGCCACTGCCGATGCCACTGCCGATGCCGGTATAAAACTGCAAGGCTTCGGGATCCGCACTGTTGAGAGTAGCACGGGTAAAATCAATTATTAGACTCTTTTCCTTGCAGAGTGAAAGATTCTATTGCTATTTACATATTCCCTAGAGGGCACTGCATACAATAAAATTAACTCCTAGAATGTTACGGTATAATTATGCTGAAGCCTTCCACTGCTGGTGTTGGTGCCAGTGCCGGGGCGGGATGTGTAAATTCAATTATTAGACTCTTCTGCTTTCATATTGGGAGCTCATATACCCATCCACATATTTCCCAGAAGGCACTGAATACAATAAAATTAAGTCCTAGAATGTTACAGTATAATTATGCTGAAGCCTTCCACTGCCGATTCTGGTGCCGGTGCCGGTGCGGGATGCATAAAATCCATGATTAGACTCTTTGCCTTTCAAATTGGGGGTTTATATAGCTGTTTACATATTCCCTTGAGGGCACCGCATACAATAAAATTAAGTCCTGAAATGATACGGTACAATTATGCCAATGCTTATCACTGCTGGTGTTGGTGCCGGTGCCGGTGCAGGATTCATAGAATCAATTATTAGACTCTTCTGCTTTCATATTGGGAGTTCATATACCCATTTACCTATTTCACAGAAGGTACTGAATACAATGAAATTAAGTCCTAGAATGTTACAGTATAATTATGACAATGCCTCCCACTGCTGGATTTGGTGCCGGTGCCGGTGCAGGATGCATAAAATCAATTATTAGACTCTTTGCATTTCATATTGGGGGTTTATATAGCTGTTTACATATTCCCTGGATGGTACTGCATACAATAAAATTAAGCCCTGGAATGATACAGTACAATTATGCCAATGCCTATTGCTGCTAGTGTTGGTGCCGGTGCCAGTGCGGGATGCATAAAATCAATTATTAGACTCTTCTGCTTTCATATTGGGAGTTCATATACCCATTTACATATTTTACAGAAGGTACTGAACACAATAAAATTAAGTCCTAGAATTTTACGGTATAAATATGACAATGCCTCCCACTGCCGGTTTTGGTGCCGGTGCAGGTGCGGGATGTGTAAAATCAATTATTAGACTCTTCTGCTTTCATATTGGGAGTTTCTATAGCTCTTGACATATTTTCTAGAGGGCACTGCATACAATAAAATTGAGACCCAGAATGTTATTATGCCAATGCCTCCCAGTGCCGGTTTTGGTGCCAGTGCCGGTGTGGACAGGTAATGTTGCTGCCAGCATTGCTCAAAATGCTGAGGCATTTCCATCAAGGGCTTCTTATCTGCTCCTCTTGTAAGTGTTCCCAAATCCATAGCTACCAGTCCACTTTTACTGTCTGACATTATTCCCTTAATTGAAACTAGTGCCGGTGCCGATAATTCATATCTTGCCCAATAATTGTGTTCTCGGGCTTGTTTGGAAGGTAGAGGGTATGTGAACTCCTACCCGTACCTGTACCTGTACCTGTACCTGTACCCATTGGTACTCTGGTACTGGACAGCTAAATGGTGCCATTTGGCACTGGCAATGATCTCCTTTTGCTCCACACGCATATTTCTGCTCTTTACCATAATCCAAAATACCAAATAATACCTCTTACACACTGTCCTTCATTTGCCAAGAATATCTACTGACTATTCAACACTTTTTGCCACGGAGCTGAGTGGTGCCATCCAGCACCACTCCCATTGCAAAGCCGTGTCTTTATATATGTTTTTTGTATTTTATTTCAAATAAATGACTATTTAATGCTTATTACATGCTATAATACTGGTGCCGAGCTATGTAAGTACGTACTGACTACTTCAGGTTTGGTGCCCAAGGGCTGGATGGTGCCGTCTGGCACCGCTCCCGAGGCCAGGCGGTGCCGCTATGGGCTGCCGGAGCCATTTGCCGTATAGGGGACATTCCATGGAATTCAATGGCTCGACTACACTCGATACAATGTAATCGTTCAATGAACTGACTGATTCGGTACTATGTAGCTTACCTATGTGTTGTTTTCTGTAGAAAAAGTCAGAAACTAAGGATGGTAGTGCTGTCCCTTCCGCCTGATGAAAAATCAGATCAGCACGGTTCGTACCATCATTCAATGAATTACATACCACTTGTTTCTTCACCCATTCCATCGGAATTCCTTCCATTTCGTCTGTGAACCTCTTCACTTCCTTCGCGAGCTTGTGAGAAGAGGCACCCGGGACCCAGCTTGTGATGTATTTGAGGAGAGGGAAAGCGTTAATGAAAGTGCCTCCTGGCATAAGCAAGCGAGCGCCAAGGAGAATACTCTGGTCAGCGGCAACGATGCATGGGTCTTCAAATGATTTGACCTCGTATCCGTACATGGTCATCATGGGGAGAGATATTGAAAGCCTGATGACGATTTTCCGAGAAATATTTATTTAGATGAATGGAAAGATTGTATAGGATTATATTTACGCACATTTTGTTATGGTCCTCGAAATCGGCAGGGGACTCGAGTAGATCGCGGAGCATAGCATGTACCACCTTAATCTGCAGTGGATGATACTTCCGCGCAGCTTCTTGGCGGAAGTTCTGCTGGCAAATCTTCCTATGGAACCTCCATTTGTCTCCGTAGCCAAATAACGCGATGATATACTCCCATCCCATCCTATATGAGAATCAATTAGGTTGAAAACCTCTTCAAAGTGGAATGAGGTGGGTTACAATTCGACAATCGGAATCACCGGCCTATCGGAGTAGTTGTTTGCTCGTTTTTCCAGTAATTCCTCTGCATCTTCTCGCTTGTTGAGGATAACGAGCCGATTTCCTAGTGCGGCTGCGTGCAGGATGTCGCCTAGAAGTCGCGAGATATTTAGTAGGTTTAGCACGTCACGAAGACTCGCGTAAGAAAAGAGCACGCACTGTTGTACTTCTTCTCCCATTCTACATACAGCTGTGCAGCGCCGGTCAGCGGAAGATCGGTAAGATTCTCAATCAAAGGCTTTGGTTTTGGGCCCGGCGGGAAGGGCAGCTTATTACTCGATCTAGAGTCCAAAAACCGCTTGAGTAGCCATACAAAAAAGACTGCAGCTCCAAGCACAGTGTAAGAGGGCATGTTAACACGAACACGATCCTGGCGATCTGCGGGGAGGTAAGGATCAGCTTAGCCGGGTGGTTTCCGTATTTATAGGTATTTCATCGCTGGAACAATTAATAGATGACATTTGTGACAGACCATGTGTAGATAGGGCACTTCAAGGGCACTTGCCATACCCGTGCTTGAGTTACGCCACTCCTATTTCGACTTGATGGGAAATGTCGAGATATGTGTCGTCATTCCTAATCGCAGGCAGCTGGTTCAGGCTTCGAAAAAAATAATTTCACCGTTAGACACCATTACAAAAAAGCATTCAAACGTTGTGATAGGGTGGAGCAACCATTCCCGTCGCAAAAGGACATGAATCAGCCAATATGAAAGCCTAGGACGGAGATCAACGGAGTAGGTATCTTTCAGGGTGAGCTGATCAACGTGCACGGTGTCAACCCGTGCGGGCCCATCTGGTAGCCACGTAAACAAAGGCATGAGACGAAACAATTCGGAATACCAAAATCGCTAGTGCAAAACCGTGAAGAAGAGCAGCATTTCCACCAATCGGACTCCGTTATGACACTTGAACGACTCGAGTGCCGTGAAAAAGCTAGAAGTTCAGCGACGTCCAGAAAATCTGCGCTCCAGTCGGAGAACCAGGAGCAAGAGACGATGGGTTGGGGTTCGTCAGGTCAATGTCGGGAAGAGACAAGTCATCCAAGGAACTAGAGTCGGACTTGGGACGGGCGAGAACTTAGAAGGCAGAGTAGAACATTGAAGAATTCTTTTGGGAGACGTGAAAAGCCCGCAGGATGTAGAAAGAGAACACCACCAGATACACAGGGTAAAACAGGCAATGTCAACGACAAGGAATGAGAGAGAGAGAGAGAGTCAAGACACTGTTGCGAACTCGGGACTGCGCTGCAAGGTCTTGTTTACACATATTTGCCAAGCTCGTTTGAAAATTTGTTCGTGTCGCCTACAGTATAGTGACGTTCCTTGGGACAGTGATGTTCCTTGGGACAAATCCAAATTTTGAATGCAATTCTTTATCTATGAACACGATTTTTGGTAGACCCAGAGTAACTATAATAACGCATGTTCTGTCCAAATTTCAGGACAATTGGAAAATCGGAAGAGGCTACACGACAGAATTACATCAAAAAACTAGCTATTTTTGGGTGTCCCACATTTCTTTTGCAAAATCTTGCTTGATTTAGGTGTCATTCTGGCCATAAATTTTAGATCATCTTGAAGCTGCTGATCTTCGCTTTAAAATGCACTTTTAATGACAAAAATTGGAGCAAATTTGACTGTTTAAATAGTATTCTAATAAACGCGTGACATACAACTTTGTTGACTGCTGCACGAGCGTGAGGAAAAACCATTCTCCCGGTTCCTTCTTTCCTCGCCAGTCTCTTTGACAGTCTGGGAATGCCTTCGAAGCCGCTGTCAGATCGCGTCAAGAAGCACAAAGCTAGTCATGCTAATGAAGCACGCCTCCATGAAGCCGCGCAGGCTTACCTTGCTGCACAGAATGGCCCGAATAAACTGTCCTTTCGTCAAATCGAGGAAAGGTTTCCTGGTGTAAGACGGTCCACACTAGAGCGCTTTGTCAACAAGAAGGGAAAGACCATGCTAGAGTTTAATGCTACAAAACAGAAGCTCAGCGAAAGGGAAGAAGAACTTCTTGTAAACCTTGCCTTGGAATCTGCCGCACGCGGCTTCCCATTCCTGCATCGCGAGTTTCTTCACTTTGCAAATGCTATCCAGCAAAGCCGACTTGGGACGGGGTGCACGCCTCTTAGCCACTACTGGGTCTTTAAGTTTTTGACTCGGCATCACGAAAAGTTATCCACTTACTGGAGTAAATCCCTCGATATGCAACGGGCAAAGTCACTCAATCCCGAGGCCGTCAAGTCATGGCAGGATATTATTGAAAAGTTTATTGTTGATGCTGGGGTTGATCCGAAGAATATCTATGGCATGGATGAGAGCGGGTTCCCGACAGCTTATGGCGGCAAAGACCGTGTTATCGGTGCACGGGGAACGAAGACCCAACACAAGCAAGGCGGAGCCGATCGAGAAAATGTTACCGCCGTTGTTACAATCTGCGCAGATGGGACTAGTGTGCGGCCATTGCTGATATTCAAGGGGAAAAATATCAAGGAAAGCTGGATTGAAGGAAACGATGTCAATGCATTGTAAGCACAAAGGGTTTCTGCAATTTAAAAGACTTGACTCACAGTTATTAGTATTACCACCTCTGACAGAGGGTGGACGGACGGAAACATTGGCCGAAATTGGCTTGAACACGTCTTTGATCCAGAAACAAAGGAAAAAGCAGAGGGAAAACCTCGTGTACTTCTTCTGGATGGGCACAGCTCACATTACACGCTCGATTTCATTGACTACGCACGAGAAACAACATTATCCTCCTCGGATATCCAGCACATTGTACCCACGCACTTCAAGGTCTCGATGTTGTCTGTTTCGCAAAGATGAAGGAGGCCTGGAAGCAAGAGATCATCAGTTTTGAAGAGGAGAAGATGCGAAAGGTTTTGAAATCAGACTTTACCTCCTCTGGAGTCGTGCATACAAACTGGCCTTTACGCAGGAAACAATCTTGTCTGCATTTCGTGTCACAGGTGTCCACCCTTTCTCGCGTGAAGTTATCACGGAGGCACAAATGAAGCCCAGCTTGACGACTTCAGTCAAAGGAAGTTTCCCGCTTCCACAGCCGAGCCCCGTCCGAGCGGTAATGGCAGCGTTCAATGCCAACCCTCCCACTGCCTTTGCAACTTCTCCATCCACGCATACCCGGCACAACCAATCGAGTCGGCGGCTGACGAGAACCTGGCTCCAGTCACACCATCTCGCAGAAGACGGGATATTGATATCGACCCGTCGCTTTATACACCATCAAAGCGGATGCGAACGCTGTATTCTGCGTTGGCCTCAACTTCTTCCGGCTCATTTTTGGTATCAAAAACACCACTCACATCATCAACACCCATCATTCCACCTGTTATTGAGGCGGTACCCCCCTTCCCATGTCCCGACTGGTCTTTGGCCCACAAAAGTCCTGCCAGTAGACAAAAGACACGTCAGGAGTTGGAAGAGGAAAACAAATTGCTAAGACTTCACCTCCAGCACGCACACCTGGTATCTCAAGCTCAGGATGGCATCATTGAGAGCTCCCGTGCAACGATGGTCATCCAGAATATGCACCTGATCAAGCTAAATGGCGCGTTACATGGCAAAGAAACAGAGAAGACGTCAAAACGTACCTTTGTTATTGACTCAAGCAAAGGCCAGGTCTATTCAGGAGATGCAATCCGACAGGGAATTTTTGAGCAGGAGGAGAAGAAGAAGGCAATAGCAGCTGAAAAGAAATCGAAGGCGGATGGGAGAGCTGCAAAAAAAGAAGCGCAGGCAAAAGTTAACGAGGAATGGGCGAGACTCAAGATATTGTACGAAGAAGCCTACAAGAATTGGCAAGCAGAGTCCGACAAACTCGCATCCGAGGGTGTTCCGAAGAAGCATCGGCCAAAGGCACCGATCCGCCCAAGGAAACCGGCGCTCCCAGCCACCCTTGACGCTGTTGCCGACGACGACGACGGTGAAGAGGAGGAGGAGGAGGATGATTGATTGCGTGAGATTGTGCCACGGAGCGCCGGTCCGCCTGTCGTCACACTGTCCCAAGGAACGTCAAATGTGACATTCGACATTTCTCAAATATATACCTTCTTGTAAACCTTCTACACCCCTTCGTACTCTAATCTTTGGTTTTAATGTTATTTAAGATGTATCAATTAGTTCTAGATAGTTTTTTTTACCGAATGTACCACCAGATTCATAGTTACAAAATGTTGTCCCAAGGAACGTCACTATACTGTACCCGTTTGCTCGTTGCTTGCTGTCATCTTAGACGAACATGAACCCGATGAGCTCACCCTTCTTTTCCTTTGAACTGGCTATCCCCTCTTATCCTGACTTCGTACGCGTACATGACTGTAGGTGATCATTGATCACCTATTAAAGGACTAGGATATCAATCAATAGATTCAGAAGGAAGACATTGCAAAAGTCGCGAATAATCTTCCTCCGCCGAGTGAGCACCTTCTTCATACGAGGACATGTCCCAATGTGACTGTCCTTTTCCTCGGTTTTTGCCGCAGAGCCATTGCTCATGCACCTCGACGGCCGAATCCCTAAACCTATCAACAGCCACGACCGCCTAATGACAACCTCAGTTCGTGAGGTTTGCATGCACTTGTCAATCCCAATTTGTGCCAAGTCCGCGCAGCCATGAACCTTGACCCTGGTGAGACTGCGGCATCCAGACAGTCGTCGGTGAGTGTCATTCTCATCCTTTCCATCGGCTTTCCGTCTTCGTTGGACCCCATAGCTTTTTTTCTCCTTCGTTCAACTTCGAAGGACCTATTGTCTTCCTCGAAGTATGCGCTTCTTTCCGTCAGATTGTCCCAGCACGATTCTCTCTGCTCGTCTCTTCATCCCCAGGCATAAACATGGCTATTCCGATGCCTCTGCCCCCCCTACCGATGCCGATGCGTCTGCGCTCCTGCCATCACTATATCCAACTCAATCAGATCCCGTCACCTTGATTTTCACATTTGTCATCCTTACCTCACAGCGGATAACGGTACTCCTTCCATCCGTTTCCATTCTCCTTCTCTTCTTCAATGGATGGTGTTTGATTGTATCTTGTTGAGATTGCGCGCTTGGCATGGAGCTCACGGCAGTTGTGCTTGTTCTATCTGCGTTGTTTCTCTTGAAGCTTTCTTGTTTTCTTTTCTCGTTTTATTTTCCCGCATATCCCAACGGACTCTGGCTCGTTGTTCCTCTTACTCCTTCTCCGGCTTGTATGGCGTACAGCCTGGAGTGCCCAACGCTCGTCGCTGGCACAAGCCTCATTTGACCAATCTTGGCTTCGAGTGGAGTTCTTTTAGTGAATCTTCGGCCGTTTTTTTTTCCACTGGTCTCTCAATTTGTTCTAACTTTCATTCTGTTTTTTTTCTGATTAAGCCTTTCTATATGCATGTGGCTTTGTAGTTTTCACAAACAATTCGTCAATTCTGGCTCCAGCGGACTCCCATTAGGGCATTTGGCTTTCTCTAGAAGTTAATAATGCGTGCTCATTGCCGTTTTGTTTTCTGCTCATTTTCCCCCGTTTTTCGAAAGAGTGATCCACAATCCTGCAGGATTCCTACCTCTCTTCTTTTTTACCTTTATCTACCTCTAAGGCTTGTTTACACAGATTACATGGACGTTGTGCAACTTGCTTAAGCCTTCTTCCGCGATAAAATGGGCAGTTCTTGGTGGAGTCCTTTTGGGGAAGGTCGGAACTGATATCCAGTTTCTGCTTTTCCATTTTTTTTCACGGTTCGAATGTATTTCGCTATTCGCTCTCTACTTCCTTATTCGAAGCGAAAAGATGTCCACTTTCATGATTTGCGTTGTTCCATGACCATAACAAGGACCGTCGGACTCTTCGCCAGGTGCTCGATCCGTCATCCCAGGCTGGGACACTGTCGCTTCATACTCTGAAGCTCGAATGGGGCGTGGTTCAAGCCTGTGAAAGTGCCCTGGTCAACGCTTAGGCAGAGTCCATGGTAAAATCTCGACCCGTCTTTGATTTACTCTCTTTTTCGTTTCTATCTTGGACGTTCACACTTGTTTTGAATCTTTCTTCCTTTCCTTTCTATTTCTCGACTTCTTTGATTTCTAAGATCCACTTCCTACTTTCATAGACACGACAAGGCGGACGATGCGCGATCTCTGGACGGACCCTGAACTTAGCTTTGGCGCAAGCACTGTCGAGACGCTCGTCCAAATCTTTACCCTTTGCCCACTGGCTCGTCTCTAGATCGTTCACTCTCTGCCTTGACCTAGCGTCGTCTCCGCTTCCAGTCAAATTCTTTTTCTTCCACATCCTTTTTATCGTTTATACTGCTTATCTTTTAATCTGTCAAAGCACAGACCGCCTATCTCGCACATCGTGTCCAACAATGCCCTTCATACCCACCTTCTCGTGCAAGGGCATGTACATACCTCCTATTTCCCACATCGACGCCAATGCGCGCGCGCTCCTGCCATCATTCCATAAAAGACTCGATCAGACACTTGCATCCAAGTTCAGTCATTTTCTCATCCCTACCCAACCAACGACTCTCACTTCGTCTTACCTTTCTTTTCTTGGATGCACCTTGTTGGATTATGTATGCGTCCGGTATATGGCATGGATCTCATTGCGATGGCATCCTTAATGCATTTCTCTTGCTTCTCGTTGACATATATGGTTTGATTCCTCGTTTCCCTCCGCGTCCGTCACTTCAGTTACATCTCTTTATTTCGAATTTGTGCCTGACATCGGCTGTTCTTTAGCTTTGTTGTTGCCTCTCTTGCTTTCCCCCCCTTTACTTTTCACTTATGCCTGATGATAATAATTTATACCTAAAACAAATTGACCTAATAGTAATACCCCAAATAGATTCATTTCTCTCCCCACAGAAACATCCCCGTGTTGTTCAACTGGCCGTCTCTCGGATCAGCTGGCTCGCCGTTGTCGATCGAGGTGTGATTGAACATTGAAACTTCGCCTTTCGACTAAAACAAAGGCAACTCAATCGCCTAAGCACCGTGAAATCACAGGAGGACGTACTTCAGGAGCCCCTCGTCCTCGTAGTCGTCGTTAATCTCGATGTCGTTACCGAACTCGTCTTTAGCCTTTGAGATATTGAAGGATGCAAGGACGGAGACTATGGTGAACCACATCTAATCCAGTGCGGTGGTTATGAGTAGGAGATCAAAGGAATGGTCGGGACGTACGGTGGAACTAGCGACGTGTTTTCCTGCGCAAATTCTGAAGTGACCGAATGTAAGGTTACACTCGACTCTGGTTCGTCTCATATGAAACAACGGTTCACCTGCGTCCGAACCCATAAGCCAAAATTCTGTCGTCTTTATTCAGCTCCCCATTCTCGTCGAGGAACCGTTCAGGTTTGAATTTGAATGGTTCTGGGTACACCAGTTCGTCGTGCGTCATCGCCCTAACCAAGGTCAGCTCAGCGCATAAAGCATTCTACGCGGTAAACAATAGCTGGCCGCACCAGACATTAGCAAACACAGTGCTGCCTGAAAGTTAGCATTAAAAAGCGTCTCTAGAAAGGCAGAATGGGAAAAATTGAATACCTTTGGGGATGAAGTAACCCCGATAGTGGTCGTCACTTGAGACATTATGGGCGACGCCGAGCTGGAGAGGTGGTCGAAAGCGCATCACTTCGCGGTATATCGCCTCGACGTAAGGAAGGAAGGGACGGTCCTCGTGTATAGGAAGACGCTTCGACCCAACAACGCGGTCGATTTCAGCTTGGGCCTTCTTCTGCACATTTGGGTTTATGGCCATCGTGTAAAAAAATGTCCCAGTTGAGGAGATAGTCTGGAGGGAATAAGTTTAAGAAAAATGTTACTCAATGCACCGCTTGCAAAAGGAAGGAAACGCACGGTATCCGACGCCGCTGAGATGGATATTGACTTTTGAGTTCTCCCTTTCCACTAGTCATTCGAGCTCACCTCCATACACAGTACTCGCCACGTTCTTGATCGCCTCTTCCTCTTCCTTCGAAGCTCCAATACTTTGTTTTCTGTATAAAAAATCAGAAACTAAAGATGGTTCTGCTGTCCCCTCCGCCTAATCAGAATCAGGTTTGCAAGCTCAGTACAATCTTTAACACCGAGTACACACCACTCGTTTCTTCGCAAACTCCATCGGAATCTCCTCCATCTCGTGTGTTAGCTTCTTCACTTCGGCGATGAGCTTGTGAGACGAGGTGCCGGGAACCCAGCTCGGGATATATTTGAGCACAGGGAATGCATTGATGAGAGTACCGCCGGGCATAAGCAAGCGAGCGCCGAGCAGAATACTTTGATCAGCGGCGACGATACATGGGTCTTCGAATGATTTGACCTCGTATCCGTACATAGTCATCATCGGAAGCGAGATCGAGAGCCTGTTAGCGATTTCGACCATTATTCAGGACTTAAAGAGCTGGGAGACGGTAATGTGCACGTACATTTTGTTATGCTCCTCGAAATCGGCTGGGGAGTCGAGTAGATTGCGAAGCATTGTGTGCACCACCTTCGTCTGCACTGGGTGATACCTCCGAGCCGCTTCGGGGCGGAAGTTCTGTTGGCAGATCTTCCTGTGCAACCGCCATTTGTCTCCATATCCAAAGAGAGCGATGTTATACCCCCATCCCATTCTTTTGGAGACGTAGTAAGGTTAAAACACATCGAAATGAATGAAGATGAGTCCCTTACAATTCGACAATCGGAATAACAGGTCGGTCGGAGTAGTTACTCGCTCGCTTTTCGAGTAACTGCTCTGCGTCTTCGCGGTCATTGAGGATGACGAGCCGATTTCCTAGTGCGGTTGCGTGAAGGATGTTGCCTGGTAACTTGGGTGAGCTTGTCTCAGACCAAACGAGAACAAGCGTAAGTGTAGAGAACGAACTTTGGTACTTCTTCTCCCATTCGACGTATAACTGTGCAGCACCGGTTATTGAGAGATCAGTGAGATTCCCGATCAAAGGTTTGGGTTTTGGGCCGGGCGGAAACGGTAGTCCTTGCTTGTTACTTGATCTAGACTCCTCGAGAAACCGCTTGAGTAGCCATATGAGAAAAACTCCAGCGACTAGCGAGGTATAAGGAGCCATTATGATCGAGTGGATCTACGGGGAAGGAAGGATCCGTTTATCAGGGTTTCTGTAATTAATATTTATATGGATTTCGTGGCAGGAGGAATGCAGAGACAAACATATTGACAGGTCGCGTGTAGTTTGAGCGCAATCATATAACCCCTGCAGGGTTTTGCATGCCCCTCGAGGTGGCTCAAACATAAGTCGGTATAGCAGATGAGTCGATCGATAGACTGCGCACGGTTGAAAGCCCTATAGGTCGGTGATTTCTTATTCATGTGAGGATTGTGACAAAAATGTTCAGACGTCACCTTACTGAACTGGCTACAGTCCCGCTCTACGACAGCCGTAAGCAGTGTAGACTGTTGAAAATTAATGCAGCTTTAACTATGGATGCAAGTCATTCAGACATCATGGATCTGTCTGGAATAGAACAACCCAAGCGTCCTAGGTACAGTGATGTCAGCAACGCCATGCGGAATGGATATACTTTTGCTTCAGCTTGTCTTTGAGAAAAATTCAGAGCAGTTTCGACCTGTAGCAACATTTCGGAATAAGTAGAACACATGGCTGCAACTTATTATAAAGATGGAACGAGGTAGGTATCACTTTCACTGGCAGACTCGTCAGAAAAAGACATTGTACCTTGAGGTTCGGATGAGCACCTACTTCTCAAAAGAAAAAGAGACTACCGGCGTCCAAGCCTAGGACAAAAATAGACCGAAAGTCTGCCGAGATGGGTTAATCACCGCTACGCTCATTCGTCCGGATTAGATGAAATCGGAGCAACGACGAAAAGGGGAGAAGAATGGACAAGGCAAGCGACGAGGCTCGGAAGACCAAACGTAAAGGAAGGCGAAGACGAGGCATGCGTCCGCTATAAGGACTAGGTTGTGGCAAGCCTCTCATACATGCGAGCTTGCGCGAACCTCGAGCACCAAAAGTTGAACGGCCTGGGGTGCCTGCACAAGCAGGGATGAGATCATGGGCCGGGCGACGAGTGAGTCCGTTAGATCAAGGATGATGTCTCTGAATCCTCCAAGGAAGAATGCAGAAACCTTCCGGTGACGGACCAGCTAGTATATGCGCAGCTCAATGGAGAGAAAAAGAAACCAAGAACAACGAAGCGGTTGAGCTTTGCAAGTGTGGCACGACTTGTATGTACCTATTTGGTGCATCCTAACCTCGCGGCCAGACTCAGATTAGAACCCCGTTGCTCGCTGACCCCCGTCCTTTCGAACTTCTTTTTGCTGACTCTAGGTGTTGTTGATGATCTACTGTATGACTCCCTTTTCCCTCCGTCAACTTTGAGCTCGAGGAAATATAAAACGTCGAACCGAACCCCAGACAACGACAATATGGTAATCCTCGAGGTCAGAGCCGTCCTCGTCGTACTTCTCAGTTGTTGACATTCCGCAGATGACTTGACGCTCGAGCACATCGTTTGTCCAACATCACCTCATCTCAGGCACAAGCTCGGGCTCGTCGTCATCAAAGTCCAGCACTAAGTATGCTGCGTTCAAATATCTTGATGGCTGGCACCCAGAACTCGTCAGCAACTGTGTTGATTTTTTTCTTCTTTTCCCTAGGTTTTCGTGCCACTTATTTCCTTCGAAACGGCTCTTCTGCATCACCGTTTACTCTTTTCATCTCGATGTATGCGCCTCTGATAAAACGGACGTTGGATCGCTTTTGCGCCCGCCCGTCCCGGCCATCTTGTGTCACGATCCTGCTTTTGCGTGCTCGGACATTCGCCTCATGCGAATCCCACAGGACTCCCACTTGTTGCTTGAGATCCCAGGCTTAACCGTAGATCTCAATTGCTTCTAGCCGACAGCGGTCTTACAAGCCTTCACTGTAGTTCTCAGCTCTAAATAGAGTCCTTGGTCCAAAGCACTGACTGTTTCGATGTGATGTCCCAAGTAATTCGTCCTTTCGCCCTGTTTCCAACTTTTTATTTTATCTCACTTTGTCGTTCCTGCTCGATTCTTTCATTAAAATTCATTTCACATACACCGGGTCGCGATCGCTCATCCGTTTGCCAGTCCCGCCCATTGCGTATCAAGACCCTCTGGTCCTGATCCTTTGGTACCCCCTTCTCGTGGTAGGGCATGTACCGAGTACATCTCTCATTGCCCACATCGACGCCTATGCGCGTGTGCTCCTACCACCATTTGATGAAAAACTCGATCAAACACCAGCATCTGAGTTCAGTCATTTTTTCACCCAACCGACGAATCTGACTTCGTCCTTCCTTTCTTTTCTTGGAGGCATGGTGTTAGATTGTGTTCCGCAACAGATATATGTATAGCATGGATCTCAGTGCGGTCGCGTCCTTGTTGCCTTCCTTTGGTTTACGTTAAAACTTTCTGGTTTAATTCTCCGTTGTCCCCTATTGGCAGTCACATCTCTTAATTCGGGCCCGACCCCTTTATCGGTCTTTTGCTCTACGTCGTTCGTCGTGTTTGGCATTTGCTTTACCAATTACCATTTCACCCCCCCTCTCTTTTTTTCTTCCACTCTTTCTTTCTGCTCGATGATAATAATTTGTACGTAAAACAAATAACTCCATACCCCTCATAATTTAACGCATCCCCCGACAGAAACGTCCCAGTGTCGCTCAAGTGGCCGTCTCTCGGATCAGATGGCTAGCCATGGTCGATCGAGGGGTGAATAAACATTGAAATTTTGCCTTTTGGCTATCGCAAAAGGAGATCAGTTAGCCAAGCGTGCTGTAATCAGAGGAAATGTCAATGTACTTGAGAAGGCCTTGGTCCTCGTAGTCGTCGTTAATCTCTATCTCGTTGCCAAATTCGTCTTTGGCTTTAGAAATATTGAAGGATGCTAGGATGGATACGATAATGAGCCACATCTGATCCAGTGTTCGGTTATTCGTCAAAAATCAGGAAGATTTACGACGCACGGTGGAACTGGCAACATGTTTTCCAACACAAATTCTGAAGTGATCAAACTTACGTTGAGAAGCTGGCTTGTCAGGTACAAAAGAACGGCTCACCGGCGTCCAAAACCGTAAGCCAAAATTCTATCGTCTTGATTCAGAACCCCGTTCTCATCTAGAAACCTTTCGGGTTTGAATTTGAATGGTTCGGGATACACCCGTTCGTCGTGCGTCATCGCCCTAACCAAAACCCGTTCAGCGTATGATGAATTCTACGCGGTTAACGATACTTGAACTGACCAAAGATTAGCGAAGACGCTAGTGCCTGGAAAGTCGACACATTAATCAACAAGAGTGTCTGGAAAGCTACGTCGGCGAGGAAAGTACCTTTGGGAATAAAATAACCCTTATAGTGATCGTCGTTCGAGACATTATGAGGGACGCCGAGCTGGAGAGGCGGTCGAAAGCGCATCACTTCGCGGTATATTGCCTCGACGTAGGGGAGGAACGGACGGTCCTCGTGGACGGGCAGCCGCTTCGACCCAGTGACAAGGTCGATTTCGGCTTGGGCTTTCCGTTGCACTTCGGGGTTTATGGCCATTACGTAGAAGAAGGTTCCGGTTGAGGAGATGGTCTGTGGGTTGGGAGGTTGAGAAGGTGGGATTGGGGTGGTTTAGGAGAGGAAAACGCACAGTATCGGACCCTCCTAAGGTAGACATTGAATTCTATTTCGCGTGGGACGAGCTGTTCGAGCTCACCTCCATACACTGTACTCGCTACGTTCTTAATCGCCTCTTCCTCTTCCTTCGAAGCCCCCACACTTTGTTTCCTGTAGAAAAAGTCTGAAACCAACGACGGCACTGCTGTCCCTTCTGCCTAAAAACAAAAATCAAATCAACACCCGAACCACAATCTTCCAAACCAAGTACTCACTACTCGTTTCTTCACAAACTCCATCGGTATTCCTTCCATTTCGTCTGTCAGCCTCTTCACTTCCTTCGCAAGCTTGTGAGATGAGGCACCGGGAACCCAGCTCGGGATGTATTTAAGGACAGGGAAAGCGTTAATGAAAGTACCGCCGGGCATAATCAACCGCGCGCCGAGGAGGATGCTTTGATCAGCGGCGACGATGCATGGGTCTTCGAAGGATTTGACTTCGTAGCCGTACATCGTCATCATAGGAAGAGAGATCGAGAGCCTGAAGAACGTTAGATAAATGGAAGATGCTGAATGAAGTCCACGTACATTTTATTATGGTCATCGAAATTCGCCGGCGACTCGAGTAGATTACGAAGCATAGTGTGCACCACTTTAGTTTGGACAGGGTGATACCTCCTAGCTGCTTCTGGGCGGAAGTTCTGTTGGCATATCTTTCTGTGGAACCGCCATTTGTCTCCGTATCCAAAGAGAGCGATGTTGTAACCCCATCCCATCCTTTGAAGGCAGTAGTTAGACTGTAGCATATCTTTGAAGTGAATCGGGACGAGTTACAATTCGGCGACTGGTACCACTGGCCGATCGGAGTAGTTGCTTGCTCGCTTTTCGAGTAACTGTTCTGCGTCTTCGCGGTTATTGAGGATGATGAGCCGGTTCCCTAGCGCGGTTGCATGAAGGATGTTGCCTGGTAGTCGCGAAATGCTTGAGTAAGTACGACAAGAGTCGAGTTTAACGATAAAGAACACGGACTGTTGTACTTCTTCTCCCATTCGACGTATAGTTGTGCGGCACCGGTAAGCGGAAGATCGGTAAGGTTCTCAATCAGAGGCTTTGGTTTTGGCCCCGGCGGGAAGGGCTGCCTTTGTTTGTTACGCGATCTGGTCTCTACAAACCGGTTGAGAAACCATATGAAAAAGACGGCTACGCCTAGCGAGGTGTACGATGGCATTAATACTGTCAAAGGATCTGCGGGGAGGGAAGGATCAGTTTATCCGGGTGGGTTTCTGTATTTATAGGCATTTCGTGTTAGCGATGACAGACCATGTGTAGATTGAGGGCGATTACCATACCCGTGCTTGAATTAGAATAAGAGTTCGACATGATGGGAAAAGTCAAGACATGTCGTGATTTCCAATTGTAGGATGGAGTCCGGATGCACAGAGAAGTTCAGGCGTTGACAGCATTGACCGCATCGATACACCCCACCAAGGTGACTGTGGAAATAACTATAGGCTTGAGCGGCCACCCTGTCGGAAAGGACATGAAGCGGCCTGCATGCAGGACTAGGACGGAGATCAACCGGGTGGGTGTCTATCGAGGCGAGCTGATCAACGTGCACGGTGGCAACCCGTTTGGTATCCACGAAAGCCAATGTCTGAGACGAATACAAAAACCACCACCGCACGAAATGGAGCTGTGTTTCGAATAACGAACACCGTCTTCAGATGGAGTCCATTAACTTGCACCCTTGAGCACACAGTTCCAACATGGTTCGGGAAATATGGGCTCAAGTTGGAGAGGCGAGATCAAGAAAGGATCAGTGATAGTTCATTGGGCGAGTTTTGAGCAGATACACATCATCCAAGTTCGAGAAATCCGAGCTCGGAGAAGACTACAGTGCGTGATTCATGCTGTGCTAGTATTCTCGAGTACAAGAACAAGAATGGGACTCGAAGTCGATGCCGGGCTGAGCGAGAGGATCCAGGAGACGGAACTGAACTAGGTCGGTACCAGTGCTGAAATTTAAGAATTGGAAAGCGAAAAGTCATGAGTACGTTGAAATAAAACAGAGTAAAAGTGGGAATGACAACGAGAACGGCTCCGTGGACCGCACTGGAGTACTTAGCTTGTTTGCTTAGGGTACCGTTGAAAAGTCAATGTTTATAAACACTGTTAATAATTCGTGTTAATAACATGTTATTAACATGTTATTAACACGAGGGGTCTTGGGACGGCTTTTACTGATGTTAAAAATTGTTAGAAATTCGGCTAAATTTAGAAGAAAATACCGCTTTATCTGGGACAAAATAGTGCGAAGACGAGAACAACTGGGGACTTCACCTTGTAAATAATTGCCACCTAACTCCAACGCTCATTTTAGACCCTCAAAGCACGGTGTATCTTCGCACAGAAAACCTCCGAAGGCAGATCTAAGCAAGGATTTGAGCAATTTTTTTTGACAGGGTGGTTGTGCGTACTTGAAACCATGATACGGCCTCCTTCAAGTTTGGACTTTCTGGAGGATTTTTGGCGAATTTTTAACAATTTCTAACCCGCCAAAATGTTTATAACACGCTGAAAATTCATTTCTAACGTGTTATTAACGAGATGTTTATAAACATTTTCTAACCGCTGTTAAAAATTGGCCCAGACAGACGGATGTTATTAACATTGTTAGAAATTTATCTTGAATTTTCAACGGTACCCTATGTTTGCTTCTATTTGTCAACCTCGTCGACGCGTGTGCTGTTTTTGGTCGCTGTTTTCTGTGATAAACTCGAACCTGATATCGTTGAACGACGAAGACGGTGCCTACTGTTGATTTTCTGACCGAGCAACTGTTTTTTATGGTGACTTCGGGCCCGTAGACAAGTGGATAATCGATTCACCGGCACCTGCAAAGGGACAAGGTCATCAAATTATGACAATCGATGGATATAGAAGTGGAGGCGCGACCAGTCTTTATCGATTTATCCGCTATCCGCCAGATGAGCAGATCCGTAGTAGGATGTGCATAGCTGACTGTCCTTTCCATGCACGTTTCGCCTCAGAGCCATGGTTCATGCCTCTTGACGTCGCCCCTGCGAACCCACCAACAACCATGAACGTGAAGTGAGTCTTCAAACCCAGTTCGTGCCAAGTTTGCGCAGCCATGAAGCTTGGCCCCGACGAGACTGCGGCTTTTGGGGCATCCAGACGGTCGTTGGTGAGTGTCATTCTCCTTTTTTCCATCAACCTTTCGTCTTCGTTGGACCGCATAGCTTTTTTCTCCCTCACTCAACGTCAAGGCGCTGCCTTCCTCGGTATATGCGCTTCTGTCCGTTCACTTGTCTCTTCACGATTCTCTCATGTGCCTGGCTACCCCTCGCACGTGCCATACTGATGCCTATGCGCCTGCGCTCCCGCCATCGCTACATCCAACTCAATCAGACTCCACCCCATTGATTTTCTCAATTGTCATCCTTGCCTCACCGTGGATAATGGCACACCTTCCACCCGTTCCCCTTCTCCTCGTCGATGGATGGTGTTTGATTGTGACCAACTGATTGTTGCTTGGCATGGAGCTCACGCCCATTTCAGCTTTGTGCATTTCAGTGCCTTTGTCATTGGCCCCTCGTTTCTCATCTTTCCCTCTTCCTTGACGCTATTTATTCGATATATTCTTCTGCGTCTTTTCGCGCTTGTCAATTGGATAGTCAGGCCATATGCAGATCCCGACGGACTCCAGCTCGTCGCTCCTGTTACATTCTCTCCGGCTTGAATGTCGTGCGTGCAACCGGCATCCCCCGAAGCTCAGCCTTCACTCAAGCTCATTTTTACTGGTTTTTGAGTTCGAGTGGAGTCCTTTTGGTAAACCTGTGGTTTTTTCCCCCACTGCGTTCTTGATTTGTTTCTGACTTTCATTCTCTTTTTCTGTCTTCTTCTCTTTTCCAATTTCTATATGCGCATGCCCTCTCCCTGGAGTTTCTATAAGTAATTTGTCAATCCTGACTCCAGCGGACTCACACTTGCCAGGTTTGATTCCTCCTCGCATACGAGTGGCCTGACGCTGTCCGCCTTTCGGCTCTCAGCGCACGACGCTCGTGTAGCTCCCAGCGTAGTTGGTTGATGCCGGCAATCATACACAGGGGTCCTTGTTGCCGCGGAATTTCGATCCATTCAATGCACGAACTGCGTTCGAATTCGTCCTTGTCCATTATTTCTTTTTCCTCCTTCTCTTCTCCTCTTTCTTTTCTCCTTTGATACTTTTGATGTGTCGGTTCATTCTTCTCGCGTCCGGTGGAGCCAACAAGCCCAGCACCGGACTCCTATTTGTCCTCAGTCTAACAAACCCGGCTTATGCACTGGCCGTCTCGTCTTCCTTTCCTTCGGGGCGGCATGGGGCACTTCGGTGCAATAACTTGAATAAGCCTTGTGGGGGATATAACGTAATGTAGAGTCCGTTGGTAAATCTACCAGCTCCACCGTGCCTGCTTCTAGCCGTCAACGTGCGGTTCGCAGATGATCTGGTTATGCCTCTTCGCCTCACAGTTTTTTGTGTTTACATTGCAATTTTTCCGTTTCCCTTTTCGCTCGCGTCTTCATGTCAATTCATTCTTATGCTTCTTTTCTCCTCGCCCTTTATCTAGCGATTCATCACCACGCTTCACCCCCAAGGCGGGTACATTCACCGCCGCGCGCTTCCTGGACGGACTCAACTGGGCTTCTAAGCTTCTCCGGCTTTGGCGGGAATCGCTCTCACTCTATCTCGAAAGGTTTCGAGGGGCCTGTCCAAAGCCTAACTTGGATTATTTTGTCCCGTTGAGTCCATCTTTGGGTTATTTGTTCCTCGGTTATCTTGCGTGTTTGTTCGTTTAGCCAGTTGGCTTTATCGTCGCATTTTCGTTTCTTCCTTGGGTACTGTCGTCTCGTCTCATCCCTCGTTTATCCTGGTTTACCTTTTTTATCGTAGTTCTAACCAATTGCTTGCTAAAGATATGCATTTGTCCTTATCAGGATCTGAACGATTTGACTTACGCAAACATGCTATCCTGCCTCTGAGAAAAGTACTGAATTCAAGCCCGGTGCTTCAATTCAAACGTGTGGACTTTTAAGTTTATTAAACAACTTTAAGTACATCTTATTTTGTGGTCAATTGAATACCCTCGTTGTAATAAGCGATGTTTTGAAGGCCCTGTCAAATCCAACTTTTCACTCTCAAGAACTTCTCTCGAGACGAAGCTTCTTCTACCTCCAACTCAGAGCAACTATCCACTGAACAGTTCGAGGGATTGAGTGACCAGAAGCTTCCCCATTATCATGAGTGGAGCTAAACTCCAAACGTATTGGCACCATTTTTTTCACAGATAGACTCCACCAAAATGAACAAAGACCGATAGGCTTGAGCGACCAACCAAAAAACGGGTCGGCGGGAATGCAAGCCAAGGATGGCGATCAACCAAAGTGAGAGTCTATCGGATGAGCTGTCAATGTGCACCACGTCGTCCCGTGGACCTGTGCGGTACTGTCTGGTTGTCACCTCTAAGAAAGCCTGAGACGAAAACACTGAAATCTCCAGACCACGAAGACGAGTTGCATCACCACTAAACGAGCCGAGCTGTCAGGTCCACTTCAACTGCTTGCACCAACCTCGAGCGCCGCGGAAAGACGAGGACGGTAAGGCGATGTGCGTCCCAGTTGAAGAGGAAAGATCAGAGTCGAGAAGTGGAGGTTCGTCTAGTGAGTTTCAGGAAGATATAATTCGTCCGGTTCTGAAACTCTAACTCAAGCTTGAAGAGGACTACACGATATAGGGACACGGGTGCGTAGCGGAGTCTGTGGATGTGAAGGAACGATACTGGGCGGGTATCAACTTGAAGCAAAGGGCGAGTTGGCTCCAGATCGGTATTGATATTGCAGGAAGTGTTGAACGACGTGAAGAAGGAGACGGAAGACCTGAAGCACGCAGAGTGAGATCCTGATTATCGGATTGTATGCTTCTGTTTGTCTACTGTCATTCTGGTCGTCCAAAGAATACGAATCCAAGGTCGCTGACGTTGCGACTCACAGCGATGAACCTGCTCGTTCCGTATACCGTCGACATCTCGCCGTACTCCCCTTGACTCCCATCAAAAGAACACCAATCGATTATCGACTAACCTGGAAGCAACCTGGAAGATGATGTCGATACGCGGACATGCGACCGATCTTTAGTTTCAAAGTTTGGTTCCAGGGGGACTACCTCTCTCGTGGCAGGCTTCTCTGCCTCTCAGGTTCATCTGTCTATCGCTTAAAGCCCCTCTTTGAAGTCTTCCTGGATCTCGAGCACCTCGACAACCTGCAGTTGTTAACAACTGTGTCGCTCTCGATGGTTTCGTTCAGCACAGTCAGCACATGCCCATCCGTGCATGAGGTGAACAAGCGAATCTCGTTCATTGTTGAGCATGCAGCTTCTGGAGGATCCAAAATGTACGTGTCATCACCACGCCCTTTTGTCCTTCCTCCCTTCCTATCAAAATTTCTTCTTCGTTGGATTCGCCAGGTCAAGGAGGTTGCTCTCACCTTGATTTTCTCGGTGTATGCGCCTATAAGAACGGACATGGGCTCACCCTTCTCTCCCAACAACTACTGTCCTGTCTATCGTGCACCGCATTTCTCATGTATCCACCTTTTTCTCCCCGGGCGTGTACCCCCCTAAGCCTCTGCATATATTCGTCCAGATGCCGATGCTCTGCGATCCCGCCGTCACTATATGCAACTCATTCACACATCATCACCTTGATTCTCGTTTCTCATCCCTGCTTCGCCGTGGATGACGATACTCCCTCCCCCTCCCCTTTCTTTTTTTGGATGGATGGTGTCTGACTGTAACTTACACCCATTGGGGTTGGCGTGGATCTCACTGAGATCGCATCCTTTCTGATTTCGATATGGCAATTGTTTTCCTTTTTTTTTGTTTTACTGGAGCAGCTTTACAAGGAGCAGATTACTGGCGTCTCCTTGCCGCACTTTCATCTTTCCTTGACTCAATCAACTTTCTGGATCGTTTCATCGAACGGGAACCCTTACCATGCGCAATACTGAAGGACTCCCACTCATTGCTTTGTGTCTTTCCTCTCCAGCTTTGACGTTGTCCTGTCTGCAGCCTTCGAGGCTCAGCATCTGGTCAAACCTTTCATTTTCAAGCACAATGGTTGGAGTCCTTTGGGCACAGTATGGCAGGTTTTCGTTCCGCAGACACGGTCCTCTCGCTTGTCGGGTTCATCGCTTGATTCTCCCTTTCTTCTCTGCTTACGTGTTTCAATTTGCATTCGTCCTGTTTTCCAGCGGGGATTTTCAGCGTTGGAAGGACGTTTCGCAAGACATTTATTTTGATCTCCTTCTCTCGCTTTCACTTTCCTCCTCTACTTGATTCTTTCGCAGTCGAACAGGTAGAGTTGTCTAGCCCACCGCCGGACTCCCACAAGTCTCTAAAGCCAGGCTTATACACCGACGACCGTCCATCTCATTTTATTTTCCTTCGGGACGGCATGGGGTGCTCAGGTTAGTAAGCCTTGAGGTAATGCGATAACTGGGAAGTCCATTCGTGGAGCAATGAAGCCACGCCTGGCAGTCGCTTCGAGTCGTTGACGTACCGTCGATCTGGTATTGTCGTATCCCCTTAACGTTTGCGCATTTCCCTTGCAGTTTTTTTCTTTCGTTCTCTTTTCTCGGCCGCTTTTTATGTCGACATTGTCGCACGTTTCCTGGACTGACTCGGGTAGGCTTCAACGATCATCGGGCTTTGGAGGGTACTATCGCTGTTAGTTCAAAACTTTCGAAGCGCCCATCCAAAGCCGTCGTTCTAGACGTTCTTCCACTCGAGTCTGTCTTTAGGTTGTTTCCTCTTGCCAATCATCTCGCATGCTTGTTCGTTCAACTTGGTCGTCACCTTTTATTTTCGTTTTGACTTTCTTTGTCTTCTCTCGTCATCCGTTCTCTCCACTCCTCCATCGCAGGCACCTGGTCCAAAAGTACAGAAACATAATATCTGATGAAATAAATACATTCGTATAGAGAGGTACGTTCAGAATTCATATTCGGGTTTGTTCTTATCCTCCTTTCGGATTCGAATGATTTACTTTGAGATTGAAGCTAGATATACATACGTATGTACGGAACGTGGTGTATGTGTATCTGTGAACGATTTGAATACCTACTTTGAGAAGGAATAATCAATCCATTTAATATTAAACGCAGACGTGAACCAAGCTCGAATGCGTGAACAATGGGATTAAGGGAAACTGACTGGGAAAATCGCGAACGATCACGTGTTCCAGTTGATGGCTCCAGTCCACGCGTTTCGTTGATTCGCCGGATTGGGCCAATCAAACTTGCTCCTGCCCATTGTACTTGACTGGAGACTTGTAAACACGGCTTGCACACCGCCCCCGAATTTCCTTCCAATTACTGGGCCTCTAGAATCTGTACTCACGGACTTTTTAGTGTCCAATTTCGAACCGCCGACGGGCCATCTCTCTGTGGCACAATTATATCGCTTTTAAGTGACCCGGCCAGCATGGCGTCTTCTGCTTTTATGTCTAGTTCTTCCTCCTACACCTCATCCTCCTCCTCCTATTACTCGTCGTCAACCTCAGCTAGCTCAGATTTCGACTCTTGTAGGTTTCCCTTTCACTTACTTCGTGGGTTGCCACTCACAACGCGAACCGCAGACTCCTCCGACATGAGTACACCAGTGAAGAAGCGGGGCTTCGCGATTTCTGCGAATACCGCCCCATCGATGAGGAACGACCTCAAATTGGACCTCTCTGGGCACGTGTACCAGGACGTCTCGGTCGAGACTTTCGTTACTCGCATCTGGGGTGTCGATGGCGCGGATGTGAAGACCATCGTAGACTCGAACATAACCGCGCTGCCCGATCCTCTTCAAGACTATAGGGAGATTCTTACCCACAAAAATTACCACGAAACCAAGCTCCACAGACCGTTTCGCGAGATATCTGACCAGCTTCTGCTCGACGTCCGTGGGCTGCTGGGTCTGGCTGCGAGTGGCATCACCACCGGCTTCTGGGACGGGAATGGAAACCAAGTTATCAGAAGTAAGTTTACGAATACGAATAGGAAACCGGACCTCCTTCGCGCGTGGCTGCCGTTATCGGAAAAAATGAAATGGGAACTCTGCAAAGCCCCACTCGAATTCAAACGACATTTCGACGAGAAATCAAACCGACTGAATACCCCATCCACATCCGCTCTCCCGTCCATTGCCGAGGACAACGAACTCCAAGACGTTCCCTCGTCTACGTTAGCTATAGTGGACGCCGCAGCCGCTTCCCATCAGGAAACCAATGACGAGCTCGCCACTGCCACTGCCACTGCCACCGTCTCTGACGGGAAGAAACCTGATGGCAAAAAGAGAAAGCGAGCTAAGGGAAAGTCGCCTCAAACTGCAGACGAGAAGACAGCTGGTCCTTCTCACCAGGAAAGGTCCATCCAAACCGACCACCAGTCCGGTAAAAAACGGTCGCATGAAGAAATCGATGAGTCGAACATACCTTCGTCCAGCAAACGTCGTAGGGGGGAAGGCAATATGACGCACGACCAGCTGCAGCTCGCAACCTACGTCCTCGAGTGTCTCGGCTGCTTGGGTCGCAACTACGTTACTGGTATCTTCGTTGACCGGTTTAGCGTCAGCGTTTGGTACTACGACCGAGTCGCTGTCATTCGCAGTGTCAGCTTCAGCCTTGAAACCGCTGAAGGCATCAAATATCTCGCTCTATGTTTATTCGCTCTGGATCAATGCAGCATGGCACAAGCCGGATTCGATCCTCACATCTATCGCTTCATCCCACCTTCCTCCGAAACCTCACCGGTGACTGAAGAAAACATTGAAGTCTTGGATCAGCCGATGGCATTGGCCAACGGTCAACTCTGCTTCCGATTCCCAAAAAAACCTGACGAAACTCGTCCCGACTACGTTTTCCAAATCAATGACGTCCTTTTCAGCTATCGCGGCCTCGTCGGACGTGGCACACTGGTGGCCGCCACCCGCGTTTATATTCTCAACGAGTGTCTTTATCGCGATCATTACGCCATCAAGCTGAGCTGGCAGTACTGCGTTCGAAAATCCGAAGGCGAAATCCTCGCGAAACTGCGAGAGGCGTTGCCTTACTGGAAGCGACACCTTCCCGAACCACTCTTCTCCGCCACGTATAAGGCAGAAGAGCTGGGCATCCCTCGTTCAAAAATGGACCTCCAAGAACCAGAGAACGTGAAGAAGATTCAGGATCGCGACCTACACGTTTTGGTCACGAAAAAATACTCGAAGCTATGGGAAGCGGAGAACGTTGAAGAGTTCCAACGCATTTTCTTGGACTGCTTTGAATGTAAGTCATCGATATTCCTTGTTTCAATACCCGGATTGAGGCTTATATCTCGTTATATCAGGTCATTATCATACGTACCACACTGGTCGTGTCCTTCATCGTGATATTAGTGAGAACAATCTCATGATATGGCGGCCTTCCGAAGATAGTAAGACAGAAAAGGTCTACGAAGGCGACGAAGGCGAAGATACGATCGAAAACCCTACAGAGGAGTCCAAATGCACCGAGAGCCTGGGTGTACTGAACGACTTCGATATGGCGGCCGAAGTTGGCGAAGACGGCGAGCTCCAGACGAGCGCGGCTCATCACCGCACTGGTACATTCCCATTCATGGCACGCGACCAACTGGCGCCCGTTTCCGATGAAGAATTTGCTCCTAAGCATTATTATCGCCATGACATGGAATCCTTCCTTTATATTTTAGTCTGGGCATCTATACACTACGACCTTCGCGAGAAGAAGAGACTACCTACAATTGGTTTACTTGAAACCTGGCTAGATACAAGTTGCGCCTACTCCATCAAAGGGTCATTCATCGATAAGCCTTTATACTATGAGAAGGTTCGCTCGAAAATACTTCCGGAATTCAAAGATTTGTGGAAGAAATGGGTCGAGCCTTTATGCACGCTTCTCTGCAGAGCCGAGATGGATGCTTTGGCTCATCGACTCGACGGACAGCCATGCGATTACGAGACCTTCAATGGAAAAATCACCTTCCATTCTTTCATGGAAGCTATGGGCGAGACTCCCCGTGGTTTCAATCCATTGGGTATATCGGACGAGGAGTAATAGGTTCGAGTGTGGCTGGGCGTATAAAAATGTATCTATTTAGATGTAAATTCGAATTCCCTGGGCTTGCCTACACCACAAACGGCTGTTGACGTTGACCTGATGTTTGTGGTACGTCGTGGTAATTATTATCGGACAATGTTTGCCATTGGTGTCACGAAGGTCATTTCGAGCGCAGGAGACAAATCAATTTGATGTCAAATTGAGGGACCAATGTTTTTTACATGTCGGAGCATTTGACATTATGACGACGTTTAGACCCAATATCAAATCGTCATTGGCTTGTCATATCTATGGGGACTTGTATTAACATCTCAATGATGTCCAGCATTTGTTAATATTGACTCATATCTACATGCGAAGCTCCGTTGCATCATCATAAATTTTTCTCATTAATAGCTCCAGAATTTGTGACAATCAACGCATATGGGACAAATTTGATAGTATCAAAAAATATATTGATTCAAGCGAGGATATGATCAAGCGAGGATCTAACATAGGGAACGATGAATTGGGCTATCTAGAAGGATCTGCCCGGGAAAAACAGGGAAGTCAGGTAAGAAGTAGCCAGTAAAAAACAATGTTTAATCACCTTGGCTTTCGTTGTCAGCATCAGGGCTAACACAGTCGCGCTGAGGACCTCCGTAGTCTCGACAAAGTGTTTCTCCATTGCAATATCACATGTACGATCTCTCGCATACGCTTCTAGCATAACTGATCAGTATTGTCAACGAAAAAAAAAAAAAAAGACATACCAAAAGATGCTCGCAAATATTGCGACTGACGGCTGATGGGGGCATGAAAACTTGAGGGTAGCGGCCAATATCCTCCTGTATGCAAAGTTAAGTTTTAAATGGGGTGGTGAAATGGGAGGATATGAAAACTACCTTAGGATCAGCTGGCATTGACCAGTTTTCTGGTTTCAGTATTTCTTCGAACCATCGCGCGTGTCCAAAAGGGTGGCAAGGTGTACCTCTGGGCCACCAGTCTTTGTAAACATCAGTAAATCAGCATAGATCGTCAGGAAATGTGCATACCACCTTATAAGCGTCAAATTCAACGTGAGTGGCACCAGAAATGTTCTCGACGCGCTTGATGAGTGAAGCAAGGTGGGTGGGGGCAGGAACATCAGCAGGCCATATGACAGATCGCGGCGCGACGACAATTGCACCTGAGCCACAGAAGGAGCCAAATCGTCGGCATCAGAGTTGCCATCGTTCGAGTCGTTGATCTCTTTGTTGGCCCTAAGAACTGGCTGAAAACATGCGGTAGCAGGTTCCAGAGCAAGGAGGTGTGGGTAGATACTGTTGTTTGACGTTTGCGGCATACATAACTAGGCTGAAATCAGACAGGATGCAAAGTAGAACCTCGTTGGAGAAAATATTCTCAGATTAAGAATTTATACTCACCAGGACTCAAAACCTCAGGCCCCAAGGGTAAAGTGGAATGTTATAAGCGGGGTGGTTGCTTTGTCGCATTAGGAAAGGAAGGAGAGACGGAGGAAAACGAAAGTAAGCAGGAAAGAAGCTAAGTGCAGCGGTGGCACTGAGCTTGAACTTGAGTTCAACTTGAACGAATGTCACGGTGTCACCTGACCGGCATGAGAGCGCGTCTTTTGGTTCACAGGCTGTGGCTCCTGCGGCGTTGATTTGAGGTTTGGTCGGCTTTGAGCTCAGAAATACATCAACGTGTAAGATGATTTTCTGGTAAGAAGCAAGAGCAAAGAAAAGACATTGAAAAAATGTCAGGCTGAGCTTGGACACAACATCCATTTGTGGGAAAGGGTTGATGCTGAGTCAATGTTTGGCTTTCAAGTCAATTTCACCTCAGTTCGTCCGAACGTCAATACGACATGCTTTTTATGTTGTAGAAACCTCAGTTCACCGCATCAAGAATACATTGACTCAAAACATCTAGGCCCAGTTTTTCTACTTCTGTGGTGTAGTGCTAGACTTAAGTAATAGATGTAATTGAAGTTCAAACTACCTATAGCACTTGTATCATAGTTATTTACGAAAAACTAATTAATGACCCGTTCAACAGAGAAGAATCACGTGGTGCCAGTTTACGCGTTTTGTACGCCGAATTAGGATGTTGCTCCTGGCCATTGTTACTTCAGTGAACACCTATTAACACAGCTTCTACTTCAGGTCTCTGGCATTCAAACCCACGGACATATTACGCTCCAACTGCAAACCCTGACGCGATCGCGTTGAGGCCGACGAGCTCTCACTTTCTGAGGCACATTCAAAGCACGCTTAAGCCCCTCGTTTTACATGGCGCGTTTTATCTCTATGTCTAGGTCCTCCTCCTATGATTCCTCCTTCTTCTACGACTCCTCTACATCGGACAGCTCAGACGTAAATCCGTCCCGTAAGTCTCTGTCTCGCTTACATTTTGAGTTGCTACTTACAACGCGGATGCTAGATTCATCCGACACGGATTTACCAGTGAAGAGACGCGACCTCACTGACTCTGCGAACACTATGCCACTCATCAGTGCCGCTAATTACCGCACTGGTACACTCCCATTCATGGCACGCGACCTACTGGAGTCTATCAAAGAGCCGGTCATTAGGCAACTTTATCGGCATGACCTAGAATCCTTCTTTTATATTCTCGTCTGGGGAGCAATACACTACGGTCCTCGAAAGAGAGCCAAAAAGTCTACACCCAGATCAGTAAGGCAATGGTTACATCCAGAACACGCCCGTGTTTATAAGGCGGTCTTCATTACCGCATATCATCGCTATAACGAAGTTCGCTCTCACATACTTCCAGAGAACGAAAGCTTGTGGAAGGAATGCATTGACCCGTTACGTAGGCTTCTTCTGGAGGCTTATTTATATCAGGAGAGGCATATACTCGACGAACTGCCCTACGATTCCGATACGTTTGATGGGAAAATCACCTTCGATTCCTTTACGAATGTTTTAGTTAAAACTTTGCGCGGTTTCAATCCTGGATTTGGATTGGAAGAGATTTGATAAATTCGAAAATAGTTCGGTGTAGAAACATGCCTTGATATCACGTATTTCGATGCAATACTTATACATTAATTTCAACAATCAACTTCCCAAAGGAATAAAATCCTGCACTAGCCTTGAACTATTTCCACATCGCCGAAGTGAGCCAGCCGGCAAAGTGATTTCGAAGGCGACAAATGGAGGTCCTCAGTGAATTTTTTGCACAGATACGCTTCATCTGAGTTAAAAAGGTCGAAGATTGAAAAGGACTGCGTGATAGAGGACGAAAATATGAGCCAGAATGCACAGAACAAGAATAAGGAAAGGAATAGTACGGCGATGGGCGTATGTATACTTGTCGCAATCAATGATAATGATGCTCGAAATCATGAGCAGGAGTGATAAAAATGTCGATCGACCTGGAGAAAAGACGGAAATCTTAAGTATGTTTCGACTTAGAAAAGACAAAGTGGAGCGGAAAGCAGTAAAATTTAGCTTTTGGAAGACGAATTCGAAAAAAGGTGCAGCAGTTGACTTGTATGGTCCTGTTTGCCAACCTCGTCCCGCCCCAACCATGGACAGACCCCAACACTTTCTCCTCCGTTACTTTTGGATACGAATCATTTGTTGCTGGCGACACGACTGACAGCGGTGCCCCCGATCTTTTTCTGGCATTGAGTCGACTTCTCCAGGTTCTCATTCTTGCTGTTGTGGATCCTCTTCGCATTCTAAATCGATGAACCGAGGACTGGAGAGTTGACTATCAAATTTGCTGGCTCCTCGAGGGAAGCATCCTGGCTTCAAGCTTCTCGGTGCTGACCATCGTTCCCTATCTGCAGACAGCTCGAGGATTAAGCATCTCGTCTGCCCTCAGGACCTCGTCGTTTATCTTAACGACCTGTGCCCACCTTGATGACTCACACCACGGACTTTTCGACAGTGTTTCTTACGGCACGCCCATCGGCGGGATGACCACTGCGAGGTCTCGATCTTTCGTTGTCGAGTATAAACGATCTTGCCTGCTAAGAATGCGGCTATTTCGGAAGAATCTACATCGGTGCGTGTTATGCTCTCCTTTTGCGTTTCATGTCTTTCTTTTCTTCAACTTGCTTCTTTTTTTCTTTCTGCTTGGTGTCCTTTCTTTTCTTTTTTCGACGTCAGCGGATTTCCTCTCGGATTTCCTTATCCCTTCTTCGATGTATTCGCTTTTGATCCCGGACATTTGATCACCCACCATTCGCCCGTCGGTCCGTCTGCTTTTTCCTCCATGATTCATCACAATCCCCTTATCCTTCATCTTCTCTTTCCCGTGATTTGTGTCTACTCAAGCCTACGACAGATGTACCTCCGCTCCCGCCATCTGTCTATCCAAATGACCCAATCAGAGTTCTGCACCAGATTTAGTCATTTTCGCTTTGCCCGACTGATATTGGTTGGGCCATTTTTTGGGGTCTAATTTAAATGGCGTGGGGTTGACTGTCAATGCGTCCACATCACGGCTCCCTCGTTTTGCTTTTCGTTCAAGTTTGGCCTTCGAATCTCGCCGTCATCCTGCGGCGAGCTTCGCGGGTATCTTCAGCCCCTTTCAGGCTTTTTTGCTTTATGTGTCTTGTTTTTATTCTTATTTACGGTCGCGTTGTCATGGACCTCGTGTTTCATATCCTTTTCCTCTTCCTTTACTCTGATATCGTTGATTATCGGCGTAAGCCTTCAGTTCTTAACCTTGGACGATCATTTTTGTCGTGGATACGCCTTTCACGGCTGCTTCTTCGCTGAATTCCCAATCGCTCTTAGGGAGTGTTATTATCAGCTTCGCCTACGCCGTCTTCTATGGACCTCTCTTGGGAGTAACCAAGGGAGCAGAAGCAGGGAATGTGGGTGTGCTTTCCCGGTTTTCCAAGCTCGGGCGAATAACCAATCGAGCCCAGTCAAGCCACTCGCGGATTCGAAGGATTCCAGCTCGTTGGTTTCTATCTTTGCTCATAGCCTTGGACATCGCCCAGCCCATGGTTCAGCGCTGAAGGAAACGACTTCTGTACCTTCAAAAAGTGGAGTTCTTTTGGCGAAGATATTGCCAGTTCCCGTTCTGTGAATGACGTTCTTGCTCGTTTGTTTGTCCTTTTCTATCTTGCCTTTTTTTCTCTTATCCATTCCTTTTCGGCTGCTTATTTAATTCCGACGTTCGAACGAGCGTTATCAATCAAAAATGCCGCCAATCACAATGGACTCCCTGGTCGCACTCTGATTCTCTTCTCAAGCTTGAATCCGGTCCTCGTGGGCTCTGGCCTTCCAGGACTTGGGCAAGCTTTTGCACATGGAGTCCTTTTGACGTGCAGTTCGTCTTGATCGGTTATCGTTCTTGATCCCATGCCCGTAGCTTTTTTGATGATTTTCCTAGCCCATCCCGACGAACTCTCCTTCGTAGGTTGTTGATTGTTCCTCCTAGGTTAAAACTTACTTTCCTATTCTCATTTCCTTCTCTCTTGTTTTCTTGTCTTTTCTTACTTTATCACCTGGCTTCGCTGCGAGATGTGGAAAACAGGACGCGAAAACTGAACGGACTCGAATCGGACTTCCATGTTCTCCGGCTTTGGCAGGAATCGCCTCCCTTTCGCTCCAAACTCTGTGGCGCCTGTTCAAAGCTAATCCAGAAGGCCATACGTTCGAGTCCATGTCTAGATTGCTTGCTCTTCCCAATTATCTCTCGAGTCTCGTGTGCTTGTTCGTGTATCTGTTTGGCTCTGTCGCCCTTTTTTTCTCATAGCCCTGGGTTTCTTCGTCTTGTCTCCTTTCTTCCCATCCATTTTATATTCCGATTCTCCTTGATCAATCTTCCCGTTCTCTCACCAGATACAGGTTCTCAAAACGGCCGCAGTGAGAGGCTCTGAGGCTGGTACTCTGGACGAGGTACTCAGGTCCGTCCTTTGCATTTTATTGACTCGAATATGACACTGCATCTTACTCCACCAACAGGTTTGATCACGTCAATTGACCCTTACTGCGCACACGATGCCTTGGGCCAATAATTCTCTCGTAGGGTTCGAACTATTTACTTCGGCAAACCGGGCACTCTGTGTACAAAGTCCTTGATCGTTGGTTATATGCGGGATGGTTATTTAGAACTATAAAATGTATTTGACTCGGTATCGTATTGAACTGGCATCGAACGCGGCTCGAATGAATTAAGGACCAATCATTAAAATTTGCTCCGCGACGTTCCAAGAGTTCGCTGGCCATTCGGGTCGGTAGGCCAACGACGCGAAAGAACACATACGAGCACCACTCTTGTTCTTGAAGAGACGTTACCTAATGGATTTGTAAATGGTTATCGTAGATCGTGTATGAATGGTGAGGTTCGAGCATTCAGACGGACTGACCGAGAGGTGGAAGTCCAAAGGAATTAATCTGCGCCGGCTAATTGATCTTGTCCCGACCCTCGAGATCAGTAAGTTGTATGCGCCTATTTATCAGTGCCGTTCGCCCCTCTAACCTTCCTTAACCACAATCGCCTCCCTGTCTACTCGCCGCCATGCTCTGAACCCCTCGCATATATTCGTCCAGATCTCCGCTCATTGGACTGTCAACTATATCCTGCGCTAATTCAAGCCACGATGCATCCCAGGTCATTGGGATTTGACAACAGCATGGCTCAATGTTACTCGACGACGAAATGCCGTGGTGGCTACTTCTCCTCCGGCGACTGTGAACTATAATTGTGCGAGTTCATTCTCGATTTTGTCTTTCCGTCTGCCGCGTGTGTCGATGCGAATTCTCGGACCATCAGTGAGAGTGCAGCTACACAGAGTTGAGAACCAAGTTACCTGTACCTACAAGCGTGCTGGCTTTGCGGCGCCCGTGCTCTCAAAGGAAGAAACTAGGGGAGCACGACAGCGACCTAACGCACCTGAAATTTTCGTCTTAAGTAATTAGGTAGGCAAATTTACTATAAAACGGAGGTCGAACTGAACGAAAATGCTTCAGCTGCGCTCTCCAACTTGAATCGTGCTGGTCACTCTTCAAATCAACTCTACAAAAAAATCTACCTCTCACTCTACGCTCGCGTCCACCCCTTCGTCTTCTCTCAGCATCTAATCATGCGTGCCTTGTCTATTCTCACTTTGACCGCTGCCGTTATTGGAGGTGCTTCGGCGCTCACGGTGCCAGCCAAGCAGGCTGCGACTAACAATGTCGAGTGCGTAATTCTTGACTCACATCTACGAAGGACGATTACTTATCAGTTTTCAATTTTACAGGCAGCTTGAAGCTCGAGAGCCCAAGAACCCTATCAAATTCAGCAAAGGGTCCAAATCGCACATGGACAGGCTTGGTCTCCAGAAAAACAGTCTCGACCGCAAGAAAGTGAAGGATTGGCACCGTGAAGTCGTCGGTGGCGAATTCGAAAACAAAGGTGCATCCTCGGCCCAAGTTGTGTAAGTCTTGCAGATACTCGACTCTCGACAAGATTAATCACATTTTCTCAGTCATTTGGCTCACTCAGTTGGATCTGTTGATCCTAAGATGCACATCACGGCTGGATACTGGGATTCGAATGATAAGCGAATCAAGAGCTCCTACGGGAACCCCCCGAAGTCGGGCAACCTTCACCACGTCTACACCGATCATGTTGACCCGACGTATGCCCACTACGTTCACCAGGCTGGTGGTCACCTTAGGCGTTCGCTTTCCGATACTGAGTTCGTCATTCTCTTTACAGCATTCGCTTTCGTACTCTAATCTTCTTCCAATTCTACAGGGAACTCGAAACTCGAGAACCCAAAAATCCTATCAAGTTCAGCAAGGGGTCTAAATCACACATGGACCGACTTGGTCTCCAGAAGAACAGTCTCGACCGCAAGAAAGTGAAAGATTGGCATCGTGAAGTCGTCGGTGGTGAATTCGAAAACAAGGGCGCATCTTCGGCCCAGGTTGTGTAAGTCTCGCAGACTCTCGACTCAAGACACATGATTGATCATATTTTCTCAGTCATTTGGCGCACTCTGTTGGATCTGTTGACCCCAAGATGCACATCACCGCTGGATACTGGGATTCGAATGATAAGCGCATCAAGAGCTCCTACGGCAACCCCCCTAAGTCAGGAAATCTCCACCATGTCTACACCGACCACGTTGACCCCACTTACGCCCACTACGTGCACCAGGCCGGTGGTCACCTAAGACGTTCGCTCTCTGATTCCGAGTTCGTCATTCTCTCCGTCACCTTCACTATCTAAATCTTACCAGCGTTTACTGCAGAGAATTTGAAAGCCGATTTTTCGATGACATAGAGTGCGTCATTTTTTATTTTTTTTTTTCGCTCCTTATGTTCTGACTTACTCTTATCTGATTCTGTAGAGACCTCGAGGAGCGCGAGCCAAGGAGGTCCACTGGGTCTCGAGCCAGCCGAACTAGGTCTTCCGATCCCAAGAATACCCCGACGACCCGACGAACCAGACGCCATTAAGTGCAGAGCTTAGTTTTGTAGCGTAGTTTTGTTGCAAGTGACGAATAAAAATACACGGATTTTTTTCTTCTTCGTCAGCTGCGCCGGCGATTCAGACGGTCGTCCCGATATGAACTTGTATGCGTCTGTTTATCAGCGTCGTCAGCTCTTTCCTGATCATCGATCCTCTACTATTACCTGCTTGCAAGCCCCCATGCTATGACTCCCTCTAGGCATATACTCATGTCGGACCTCCGCTCGTCGCCTTTACTTTAACTATCGACACCGGGTACGACGAATTGACCCACGATGGAGCCCACGTCATGAGGATTCGTCAAACGTTATACGAAGATGAAATGCCAGTGGAAAATCCTCCTCGCTCAAATCTAGGTGAGCACCGTCTCTGCCTTCTGTCTGTGCCCCTCAGCGCTTACTATCGCTATCTCTTCCATTACACACAACTCCTAGGCGGCTCGAGCACCATTTCCCTCTCGCTCACAAGCACACAGATCTGCACTGCCTCCAGCTCGTCCACCCTCGACAATGTTGGTCTTATCCAATCTCTATATGGAATCACGCACTGTGACGTCGACGACCGTTGCCTGGGTGGTTTCAGTATGACCAGCAAAGTGTGTGACGAGCATGGGTAGTGTTGGATCTGGCGAAACAGTGCGTTTCCTGTTCTTTTGCCTTTCGGATATTCTACTTGCTTGTTCATTTTTTCTTCCAAAATTCGACTTCGCGTTACGTTTACTTGACGCCGTCGCCCATCCCTATCATCTTTGATTCTCGCATGTAGCGTTTCACCTCTTACTTTGCTGTTTCTTTATTTCCTCCTGAGCACCTGCAATTTTTCCAATGTCAGCCCAATGCTTGACCTCGAGCTCCCATTTCTACTCAATTCCTTTCGTTACTTTTCCTTGGGCTTTGGCCTTCTGCATTCCATTTGTCTGACCCTATCGCCTTCCTGCGTCTTTTCTCAATCTCCCTCTTGGCCTGTCGAGAACCATTTACCCGAGGACCAACCCATCGCAAGTCCTGACGGACTCCTACCCATCCTTCTTTGTCGCCCTAGGCTTAGCCGTGTATCCCAGCCTGTTCCTCTCACCTCTTGATAGTCGGTGATCACATAAGCCTTGAACGCGAAATGTTTGTCGGGGTTTTTTGGAGTCCCTGGACGACCGCGGCTGACTTTGATGCCCATCGTGTTCTCCTTCGTCTTTGCATTGGCTTCGTTTCTTCCTTTTTTCCCTTTCCCTTCATTCCTCTTCGTCTTGTTTTAGAGCGCCTGATTGTTTCCATTCGTCGGCCCTTTCCCCCTTTTGCCCGCTCGAGATGCCCATCTCGGACCAATGATATCAAGCGCTAACCCCAGCGAACTCCCTTGCGTCACATTTGATACTCCCTCCGGCTTGCACACGAGTCGCCTAGTTCCCAGCCGTCGTTGGCAACTCAACTTGGTCAAGCCTTTTCCAATAACCTGCATGAGAGCCCGCTGGTGATAGTGTAGCTTGCCGGTCCAATTTCTTTTTTAATTGAATTTTTATTTACTCTGTGTTCTTTTTCGTTGGCTCGGCTGGTTTCTTTCTCCTTCTTTTCAAATATTTATTTTTCTTTTCCGCTTCCAATCTTTGTTTCCTTCCCTCGTGTTTTGTCTTCATCGGCTTTTGACTCCTTCGAGTGCAGAGACCGACGGGGAATTGGTGGACTTCACTTCGTGGCAGTTTCCTTATAAGACTTGGACGCACCCTCAGGAGCTCTTCTGCTCTAAACTTCAGACAAGTCTTTTAACCATGAAAAAGAAGCCGCAGTGAAGTCCTTCATCAGGCTACGGTTCTCTTCACCCGAGTTTTATTATTTTTCTTTTTTTTCTGTTAGATTTGTCCGGGTCTAGGTATACCCGTCGGTTGATCCGACCGGACGCTTCAGTGGGTTGTTCCCATAATGAACGAAATAGTCAATGCCATAAAGGCCCGGACTGGCCCTATAATATTTATTCAAGTGGAGGGTCACAGCGGGAACAAGCACAATAACGAGGCTGATCGGCTTGCAAACGAGGGGGCTCGGTTGCCAGGCGTTGAGCTCTCACTACTAGACGCACTACCACGACGTGCAAGACAGAGTCATCTGTCAGTCGGGCCGCCTTTAAATATTCCTAAGGTCGCAGCCGTTTATCTGCCAAAAAAACCCATAGAAAGAGATAATGGAATGGAAAACGAAATGGAATCTGCTTTACCGCCTCACCGAGGAAGGGAAAAATTAAGAGAAGTGCAAAAGGAACTCAGAAAAAAATTACTCTGCACTGACAATGAAGCGGCGTTCTGGAAAGCCGCTAAGGAAATTATGACAGGAAAATCCTCTGTGTCACACATGTCAGCAGTAGATCTTAAGGAAGTGTTTCGACTTAGAATGAACCCAACCGTCCCAATTCCAGAGTCGTTTAACCTAGCCCTGCTGGAGATGAATCAAGCCCTTGCAAATGCTATCCCGGAACGGACTTTGGATATTACGGATGGACATTATTTTCAAGACCTTTCACTGAAGCAGAAATTGCAACTGCAAAGCAGCACCTACAGAAAAGGCAGTCTGCCGCAACTGGAATTGATCGGGTTGGATACAAAGAGATAATTGACATTGATAATGCGGTGCTTTGTGATCTATTAAATACCTGTCTCCAGGATTGCAGTGCTCCGACGACTTGGCTCACAACAGTTATCGTGGCCATAATTAAACGGGGTAAACCAAAAGATGACCCGAGCAGTTACCGTGCAATTGGGCTTGAGAGCTGCCTTCTGAAATTGATGACGCTTTTAATTCATATGCGACTTACTGAGTGGTGTAAAATAAATAACCTCCTTCCGCAGTCGCAAAACGGGTTCCGCGCTGGTTACCGCACAAATAACAATGCTTTTATCTTGCGCTGTGCTATTGATAAGGCACGTAGCGAGGGAAAAACACTCTTTGTGTGCTTTGCAGATATCAGCAATGCATTTCCTTCAACCGAACAGTCCACCCTGTGGGTTAGGCTGAGAAAACTAGGTGCCGGCGGAATGATCTTTGATTGGCTCAGAATGATATACAAACGGATGGGCTATATTGTGCGTCACAATTCAGAATGGAGTGAAGTTTTCAAGTCGATTATTGGAATATTGATTGGGGACACCTGCTCACCTCTCCTTTGGAACATATTTATGGCCAGCTTGAAGTTCGTGAGGGCATATTATGATATCACCCTCGACAACTGTGCCATATCTAACCTTGAGCAAGCAGATGACATCGTCTTAATTGCTACTTCTCTGGAGGGTCTGCAGGAAAGAATGAATGAGCTCTACAAATGGTGCTCGAATAACTTCATGATACTCAATGCCATAAAGTCTGCAATAATGATTTTTGGACCAATCCCAAATGTACTTCCAGCTTTTAATTTCGGAGGGACTAGAGTATCAATTGAAGCAGAGCAGACATATGTTGGGTTCACATTCCAGTCAACTAGTCGTAATATTTTTAACCAACACTATTCAATGAAGGCAGCAAAAGCGCGGAAAATTGGGAATATGATAATGGCTCTCCAGTCTGTGGTTGGAAGAATTCCACCTCGTGAGATGAAGAAATTATACATGGCATTGGTAGACCCACACCTCACACATGGTGCCGAGATTAGCCTTGACATCAATCTTCCGCTGCTAGAGCAGTTGGAAGAAATTCAAGAGCACTTCATCTACAGGCTGTTGAGTATTGGTGAAAAATCCCTGTCCGCGTTCCTATTCACAGAAACAGCTATAATCCCACTGAGATACCGGAGAATTTTAATGGCTCTTAAATACTTGATGCATTTGCTACAACTCCCTCCTGAAATGTATGCAGCTCGTGCCCTTAAAGACTCTATCTTGCTGGCACGACAAGGAAAAGCTTGCTGGATCATGGATATACTATTTGTGCTAAACAAAATCCCGTTCCCAGTTCACGTGCTTAATTTGGAAGCGCTCTCACAGGAAAATGTCCTAAAAACGGTGAAATCGCTTCAAAGAGGGATGTTACAGATGCTACAGACCGCCATAAATAATTCTCCGAAAGCATATCTCCTCATAGGAAGAAAAGAACCAGAAAAAGACGAAAAAATGGTGCAGAAAACACTGTGGTTTCGTCATTACCTTCAGGTATCAAACCACAATCATCGGAAGGCAATAACGAAGCTGATTCTGTCTGCACACTGTCTGGCTATTGAAAGACTAAGGTGGCGCCGCCCAAGGATCCCTCGGGAGCAAAGACTCTGTAGATTCTGCGGAATCAAAATTGAGTCACCGGAGCATGCCATGTTGGAATGCGAAGGGCTCGAGGAACTTAAACATCTCCGGGAGACGTTCACGAGGGACATAAATAACCTGGATGAGTCCCTACTGAATTGGGATGAAAAGGGTTATGTCGAGTCCCTCAAAGATCTGATCAGCTCTCGGGTGGCAATTGGCCGCATAGCACAGCACGCCTTCGATGTCTTGGAGGTATATAACAAGTACCCAATAGCAAATCCGGTTCTCTAGGCTCTAACTTCCTAAAACATAAATAAAATAGCTGTAGTCTGTGATTAAAACAAAAATTACCCAGAAATCTGCTCCGAGATAGACGTTCTGAAACATGGATAGCTCGTCGAAGAGTGGACTATGGGTCCGGGACGATGGTGTCAGCCGCGGCACCGGGATAATCTCGGACACCGGTGTTCAGCAATGGGCCATACCGGTTAAAACCTCACCTCACCCTTTTGGCTTGGACGCTGTGCTTCACTTCCTTTCAAGATGGCCTGAGGCACTTGTTAAACTTTTGAGGCGTTGACGTCAGCCTGGTGAAGTCCGTCCGTAAAGGTGATGATGCCCGCTTCAAACCATCGCCTTGTTGTCAATGGCGATTGTCTGCGCTATTTATTTTTTGCCGGGTTTCGTTTTGTCCAAATTAGCTCTTTGCCGTTTATTTAAATTCTCGAATTATTTACTTGCTTGATTTGAATTCGAATTTGGTTGGCCAACGATAACTGAAGGGAATCTAGTTAGGGTTTTGTCAGAATTTGGGGGTATCGCCCCTAAATTCTATCTGGATATTAGTTACTCGTCCGTTGCCTCGTTGAACTGAGAAGTAGAGTCCGTCTTCTTTTTTTTTTTTTTTGCCTGTCACCTTTTCACCTTCGCTCATGCCTTCTCGAGCTATCTTCTGATGTGGAATCTCAAGGTCGAACGAGGTTTGGTTTGTATCTTAAAAATTCGTGACCACCGGATTTTGAACTACAGCTTATTCAGGCTTTAACGTATTTTATAGTGAACATATAATAACAGTATAGACTACAAAATGAGAGGACGGCCAGAGAGAGAGATAGCAATAAGTAGGCGGCTGTCGACGAGAAATGCAGTGGACGTTCGTCCCGATTAGGACGTGTATGCGTCTGTTTACCAGTGTCGTTAGCTCACTTCAGGTTCCTAATCCGAATCATCGATCGCCTACTTGCTTGCTCACCACCGTGTTCTGCTTCCCACTAGGCATACATTCGCACCGACTTCTGTTCGTTGCTTTTGACTTTGACTGTAGATGACGCCATACGCTAATCTACGCCACAATAGATGCCACATCACTGCGATTGGCTCAAGACAAAACGTTATACGAGGATGAAATGCCGTGGTGGCAGATCCTCCTCCATCACATCTAGGTGAGCAGCGTCTCTGCCTTGGGTCTATGTCCTTCCGCACTCAATGTTACTTACCCCTATTATGACACTCGGCTCATAGGTGGCTCGAGCACCGCCGTCTCTTTCGCTCGCAAGCATCCGGTTGAGCACCTCCCCGAGCTTGTTCACTCTCGACGACGTTACTTCTATCCACCCTCTAGATTGGGTCATACACATACTGGGGACGACATCCGACGGCGATATGATTCTGCAATCGTTAATCTAGCGTTGGATCTGGCGAAGTAGTGCGTCCCTTGTTGTTCGTTTTCTTTTCGCTACTTGCCCCCCCCCCCTTCTCATTCGATTCCTGTTCTTTGTCGGTTCCCACTCCCATTTCCCGTCCTTTCTCAAAATACGAGTCTGTTCGTTTGCTCCCGCTTGCAGCTCAGCCTATGCCAATGTGCCTGCTGCGTCTGTCACACTGTCTGACAGATCCAAACAAGCTCAGCCTCATATCCTCAGTGATTCTAGAGTACCTGACTGTGTTTTCGATGATAATAGGTGGCCATTGGCATTTTGGTGTGGAGCTCGCTTTCTTTCATTTCGTTCTCGTTCTCAGTTTCGGATTGTTGATCCTTTGGTTCTTGTTTCGAGACCCCGCCTTCGTGCGACGTTTATCTCTATCTTCATCCCATTTTCATCTCTGTTCCCGTTGTCATTTTCTCTCTTGGATTTTGCCTCTTTTCTTATAATCCTTGACTGTTTCCGCTTTCTCTTTTCTCCTTCCACTTGTTGGACTCTCAAGAGCCCTTCTCCCGAAGGCAACAGCGAATCACAGAGGACTTTGCCGTCCTGTTCTGACCTCTCAGGCTTAGTCGTGAATCCCTGCTTTCAACTCTCACTTCTTGACGGTTGGCGCTCATGCAAGCCTTCTCCTGGAACACAACCATTCGGTCGAGTCCTCAGGTGACTGCAGCTCATTTTGATGCTTATCCTGGTTTCCTTCGTCCGCGCGCTCGCTTAACTGCCTTGTCTCTTTCTTTTTTTCCTCCTTAATTCCCTTCTTTTGGGTTGAAATATTCTTTCTACTCGTTACCACTTTCCCAGATCCGCGCTCGGGATTCCCATCTCGAAACAATGATATTTGCCACCAATCCCGACGGACTCACACTGGGCACGGGTGATTTCTCCCCAAGCTGACACACGAGTGACCTAGTGTCTAGTCATCTTAGCTCGTAACATTATTGCATCCTGGGTCAGTGGAGTCCTTTGGTGAAGGGCAGCTTTCCTGTTTCAATTTCGACTTCACTCTCTACTTTTATTATGTTCTCTTTCGTTCGTTCAGCTTGTTTCTTTCTCTTTTTGAATATTCTTTTTATTTGCAGTTGCGAACGTCGTTTTCTTCGTCTGCGCTTCTTTGTCGTCTCTTTACCCCTTTGAGTGCAGAGACCAATGACCGTTTGATGGACTTCACTTCGTGGCCCTCTCTCTACAAGGCTTGGATGCACCCTCAGGAGCTTTCAGCTCTCAGCTTCACACGAGCCTTTGATTCGTCGGGACACTTCATGAGTGAAGTCCTTTCTTCAAGCCACCCACGGCTCTCTTCACCGATTTTTATTATTTTTCTATTTTTTTCCTATTGAATTTGTCCCACTTTTCCGGGTCCAGGTGAATGCTCATCAGTCGATCTAACCGGACTCTTCGCCAGGCTGTCCCATTTCGGCTTGGATGCTGTACCTCCCTTCCTTTCAGGATGGTCTGGGGCACTCGTCTATACCTCAGAACTATTGCCATCAGCCTGGTGGAGTCCGTAAAGCCGATGCTAGCTTCGACCCGTCGCCTTGCTGGCAAGCGTCTGCGTCATTTTTTTGCCTTGGGCTTCGTTTTGTTTGCGTGTTTCATTTCGTTTCTCTTTCCATTTATTTTCTTTAACTTGTAATCGGTTCCTTACCTGGGCATGAACACTCAAGTTATATTCCAGATTCCAGATTGGATAAACATGGCTGAACGGACTCCGGCTCAAGCTTCCATGGCTTTCTCTGGTCGCCTCTACCATTTTCATATTGGCGAAAAACCAAAGCCTGACAAATGAATGATCTGGAGTGGAGTCCGTCTTCGACTCTGTGGATGTTTTTTTCACTCTATTATTTACCCGTGCTTTCTCGGGTACTTGTTTCATTTGTAACTTTTTTCCCTTTTCGCTTTCGATTTCGCATTCCACAAATAATAGTCTAAGAGCCGACAGGAGGTTCAGAGAGGCGCACAGCACGAGGTTATAGGCGAGTAGAAAAATTGACGAGAATATATGGGTTTGTTCTGATCACGAGATCGACTTGTGTTCGCTTGTTTATCACGCCCGTTACGCTCATCGTCATAATCGATCGTGCTCAATTCCACCTCGTGCTCTGCATCCCTCCACGCATATACTCGCACAGGATGTCGCTGATTGCTTTTGTACTTGGGCAGTCGACATCCTACGCTAATCAGAGCTTCGATGAGTTCGTCAACTGGATAACGGTCCTCGCCCCATCTCGGTGAGCACGGGCTCCGCTTTGGATTCCGTCGTACATCCTTGCCATTGACAGTTATACTGTTACAGGCTGCTCTAGCATTAGCAGATGCTCCAGCCATCCATCGATCTTCAGTCATAGTTCGAACTCTTGCGCCGACCGGAAAGCTGGCGGGTGCTGGCATCTGTACTCTTCGGTAGCATTTTCTCGCCCACTAGCAACGGGCAGCGCTAGACCTGGACGAATAGTGCGTCTCTTCTCCTTCATTCGCTTTACTCTGCTTGCTTCATCTCTCTCTTTCTTTTCCTTCGTTCGTGTTTTGTGGGTGTCCAAGCTTTGGTCAATCGATCATCAATCATCCTCCGTTTTCCATATCCTCATTTGGCAGTGTGTCTACACCTAGAGTATGCCTCAAGGAGGCTACTGCTTTCGTCACGATATCCGACCGACACGGTCGTTGCGATCTTCCAGATGCAACTCTTGTTCACAATTTTTGGTCTCTTGATCCTCTCGTTCTTGTTCAGACCTCAGATTTTTATTGATGCCGTCGCCTATCCGCATCAGCTTCGATTCCTGCGTGTCCCGTTTCGCCTCATGCTTTCCTACCTTGTCGTTTCTTCTTCCCCTTCTTGGACTCTCGAAAACTTTCTGGCATCTTGAAGGACTCCGTCACGTCCCAGCATTGATCTCCCAAGCCAAACGTAGATCCCAGCTCTCGCTTTTCGACGGTTGGCGATTGCGTAGGATTTGTCGTTCAAATGCGTAGAGGGATTCGGTGGAGTCCTTAGGTGGACGCCGTTGGTTTTGGTGCCTATCGTGTTCTCCTTTGTACGTTCATTCGTTTTGTTTTTGTCATTTTCTCTTTCTCTTTTCCTTCATTCCTCATTCTTGTTTTAGGATGCTTGATTCTTTCTATCTGTCGGTCCTATTTCCCCTTTTTCCCGCTCGAGATTCCCATCTCCAGCGAATGATATCTGGTCCCAAACCCAGCGAACTCACATACGTCGCATTTGATACTCCTTCCGGCTTGTACACGAGGTGCCTAGTGCCCTGTCTTCATTAGCACTCAGCTTGGTCAAGCCTTAATGGTGCAATCGGCAAAGTAGTTTGCTGGTGATAGTGCATCTTCTCGGTCCAATTTCCTTTTCTAATTTTATTTTTATTCACTCAGTGTTCTCTCTCGCTCGCTTGGCTAGTTTCTTTCATCGTTCTGACTATTTGGTCGGTTCTTCCTTTTTCAACTTCGTTTTCTTCCTCCGTCTTTTATTCGTCGGCTTTGGCCCTGTGCTCGTTCGAATCTGGAATGCCGCGTGGCAATTGATATCCATAACGGACGTCGCTGATCGATGTTTCGAATTTCCTCCATGGCTTGTACGCGTCCTCGTGAGCCTTCTAGCTCTCGGGTTCATGCAAGCTTATCATCGACATACCAGCGATAGTGAAGTCCTTCCTTAAGGGCTCACTCTAACCGAATTTTATTCCATTTTTCTTTTCCCATTCTTGTTCCAGGGGAATGGCTATCAGTCGATCCGGCCGGACTCTTCGCTGGGCTGTTTCCTCTCGGCTTGGACACTGCACCTCGTCTTCATTCAAGATGGCGTGAGGGGCTTGCCAAGCCTGGGGAACTCAATTGATTGATCAATGTCAGCCTAGCAGAGTCCGTTGGTGAAACTGATGTTCACCTTGACCCGTCGTCGTTCGAGAGCTCTCTTATTTTCTATTTGCTCGACTCGTTATCGGTTCATTGCCTAGCAGGTCAAAGATTCCTGAACGGACTCCGGTTCGGATTTCCTTGGCTTTGGTATTGGGTTTATAATTTCCCTGGGCCTACGTCCAAAGCCTGAAGAAAAAAGGATAAAGTCGGAGTCCGTCTCTAGATATGTATCTGTTTGCTCTCCTGCTCTATCTCGCAGAGGTTGCTCTGAAATTCGAAATGGGTACTGCTAATCGTGTTCTAGAAAAGGATTTCGAGTTTGTGTATTTGATGCAGTGACCATGAGCCGACCTCTGTATTATAAGCCCTAAAGTAACTACTAATATAATATATTTGGTTTAAATACAGACTTCGGCGATGTATGACAAAAGAAGCGCTATCCTTTCAAATGTTCATATGACGTGTTCTGATGCTCGAAGAAAATTCCAATGGCTATATTTTTGGCCCAAGTGACGGTGTGTAAACTATAGAATGACGGGAACTTTCTGGGCTGATTGACAGAAGTTCTGCCCAAGAAGAGGTGAGGAAATCTAAGGCTCTAAGCAGGAACAGGTGTGAAAGTAAAGGCAGCATTGTCGTGACATCAAGGCTTGTGCGGGCCTCGTGCGCCGATGAAGAGACGACGTTGACGCGGAGAATGTACAAGCCCGGATGGCAAATCAAGAGACAACGAGTGGGAGTCCGTCGAGATGAGCTGCGACGGAAGATTTTCTTGTATGCGCTTATTTACCAGTGTCGTTAAATCAAGAGCTGATGCTGCTTCTGCCTATCTGTGCTCGTTACTTCATGTTCCCAACAGTCTCCAAACTGACTGTAAAGCTGCTCGTGTCATCGCGGATTCCAAAGGAATCTCACTGGTTCTGCTCCCTCCCAGGCTTAGCTGTAGATCTCGATTCGCCACGGATCTTCACGGAATTTACGCCTCCGTCAATGTCAGGAACGCGAACACGGTGTATGGCATATAGCATATAGAGGACTTGCACTGGCAGAAACAAAGTACGTCAAACGACCACTGCGACAGTACAGGACTACTAAATAACGGACTATGGGTCCCAACAACATAAAGTAGGCTCAACTATCTCACCCACGCATCATTATGGATTTTCATGAAATGGCCTTCAAAACTTGTTCTACTGAAACCCGATGACATCACGTAAGAGCTCGCCGTGGATGTCCGTCAATCTTGAAGATAAGGTGACGTTGGCGATGATTGTACAAACCCCGACGTTTGAAAATTTTGTCCTGAATGTCGAAATCCCCTTCCCAAGAACGACCGTGTCTCATTGAGCTCCATCCACTCCTTTACCCACCACCCTTTCGTCCTCTCTCTGACGGGAGCACCTGATCGTCGTCCAAAGCCCTCACAGGCAGCTCTGAGGCAGTATGTCTGCAGTCTATGTCGACGACACGAGCAGCTCTGTATCGTTCACTGGATCTTGGACCGCCATCAGCCATCAAGGCGCGCATGATAATACGTTGCACCAGACCACGACCGCTGGCTCCTCATACACACTGTCGTACAATGGTATGTTCACTTTATGGAATGCAGCGAAACCTACTGAACTCTCTCTTAGGTTCCCCGTTTGTTACCCTTTACGGCTCTAGCGAACCGTGCAGTCCCAACCAGACCGACGCCACGTATCAGATAACATTGGATGGCAAAACTGGTCAAGTCATGTCTGTCCCGTGCAATTCTCAGTTCCAGAACCAGCTCGCAGTCACTGCCAATGCAGACGGTCCTTCTGGCGTCAACGCCAATCACGTCGTTACGTTGACATTCCTAGGAGGCGCTCGCAGCGCACCTTTGCTATTCGACTTCATTCAGTATACGTCATTTGCCAGCGCCTCGCCGTCCGCTGCTGTCCAGGCTCCTGCAACCCCTCCTTCGAATATAGCGCCGCCAACGAGTGGGTCACCAGCTCAGCCAGCGACTCAGCCAGCGACTACGAACCCGACTCCGGTTGGTGCCAGCCCTCCCGCCGACGTGTTGTCGTCGACAAACTCGAACGCGAAGGGCAATCCCACTCCGCTCCCTCAGGTTATTTCGAATTCAGTAAGAATCAATACCGAAATGGTCACCCGGTCGACTACGATTAACGGGATCGCCACTCAAGTTGCTGTTCTTACCACAGTGACGAATACGTCAGGCGGGTCAAATCCTACCAGCTCGTCGTCCACGGGTAGCGTGAAGGGAAGTCGAAGCCTCGTAGGCCCGATAGTCGGTGGAGTGATTGGAATTTTGGTAGTAAGCATCCTTATCTTCGTGTTTTTATGGCGGAGAAGAAGATCTGGTCGTGTACCCATCGGTTCTCCGGAAGGCGTTGAACCGTTTCACCTGGATCGAGATTCTTCTTCGCCAGAGCTCGCTGGTTTGTCGGCCAACAGGAATTCGATTACGAAGGGTGCCCAGCTCCCACAGATGGCTCAGCTACAAGCATGTCCTGCGGACGAGATGGGTAGGCCTCGTTCTCCGTCTCGAGAAGTTCCTTCGCTGGATCAAGCTCCAGATTCACTGCCAGGTCCACAGCCGACCTCACCTAGGCGTCAGTTATCCGCTCCTGCCCAACCACCTTTTCTTACGCTTTCGGACTCCACTCCCGTTTATCTATGGACACCAAACGGCGGTATCGGTATCTTGCCGCAACACCACCCGGGATTACCTGTGTTTGCTACGTCACTGGAGGTTCCTCCTCCTTATAACGTTACGCAAACCTCACAATCTATCCTGCCGAGGCAAGATTCGAATAGTGTTACGAATTAGAGTAGTATACCATTTTTTACTCGCACTGTCTTTACGCATCTCCTTCTTTGACAAACACGCTTTTCAGTATCACTTAAGTCTACTTTGTATGTATTCCGTATAATTTATCGCTACGCTCTCTTTTCTAACGGTTCTAATGGACAATTTCAGTGATCTCAGGACCATTTTACAGTAGAAACGGTATGCCCAGGAACCTTTATTAATAATATTAATCCCAGTCACGACTTACGGGACGAAGACGGTTTAGAAAGGCTGCGAAAATAACACGTCGTGCGGCTTCGTGAAGAAACTAAAGATCTGTCCTCGAGGAATACGACTGCGGATACGAGTAGCCGTGTATGTAGTGAATACAAATCGATAAGAATTGCCTTGAATCTGCAAGTGTCCGATCACGAGATCAACTTGTGTTCGCCTATTTATCAGGGGTGTTAACGTCATCATCGTGGTCAATTGTCTCGGGATCCTTTGCTCGTGCTCCGTATCCCCCCACGCACATACTCGCACAGACTGTCGCTCATTGCTTTGTACTTAGACTTTCGACAACATCCTACGCCGATCCGAGCTACAAATGAAATTTTCAACTGGATAACGCGCCTCGCCCCATCTCGGCGAGCAAGGTTCCGTCGTACATCCTTGCCATTGACAGTTGACTTACAGGCTGCTCGAGCATTACCATTTTCTTCATCCATCCATCGAGCCTCGATTCAAACTTGGACCGTTGAGCTCTTGGGCATAACCTAAAGCTAGAGCGAGGACCTGCACTCTTCCGTAGCACTTCCTTGTCCACTAGCAACAACATGCTCGGGCTCGTCCACCCTCGACGACTTTCTCTTATCCAAGCACTAGATCGGGTCACACACAGTAGTGCCGATGATGACGGTCAGTAGGGTAGTTCATCCACCAGTGTATTTCGAGCACGGCCAGCGTTGGACTATCCGCATCAGCTCCGATTCCTAGGTGTCGTGGTTCGCCTCATGCTTTCCTGCTTTGTCGTTTCTTCTTCCTCTTCTTGAACTCGCAAAATTCTTCTGACATCCTGAAGGACTCCGACCCATCCCAGCCCTGACCTCCCAGGCCAAACGTAGATCCCAGCTCTCGCTTTTCGACGATTGGCGATCGCGCAGGCTTGTCGGTTAATTGCGTAGAGGGATTTGGTGGAGTCCTTAGGTGGACGTCGTTGGTTTGGTCCTTATCTTGTTCTCCTTTGTACGTGCATTTGCTTTGTTTTTGTCTTTTTCTCTTTCACTTTCTCTTGGTTATTTTTCTTTTTTGGGTGACCACTTTTCCAGATCCGCTCTCGAGATCCCCTTCTCCAGTGAATGATACCTCATGCCAATCCTAGCGGACTCCCTTGCGCATTTGATACTTCCTCCGGCTTGCGCACGAATCGCCTCGTCTCCAGTCGTCGTTGGCAACTCGGCTAGGTCGTATGATCAATGCTTGGATGCATAGGAGTCCGCTGGTGATAGTGCAGCTTGGTAATTCCCATTTCTAATTTTATTTTTATTCACTCAGTGTTCTCTTTCGTTCACTCAGCTTGTTTCTTTCTCCTTCTTTTGAATATTCAATTGGTTCTGTCCTTTCAAACTTCGTTTTTTCCCTCGTATTCCGTCTTCGTCGGCTCTAGATCTGTGCTCCTTTGAGTCTGGAATGCCGCGGCCAATTGGTAGCTCAAACGGACTTTGCTGATCGATACTTCGTACTTCCTCCATGGCTTGTACGCATCCTCGTGAGCCTTCTAGTTCTCGGGTTCATGCAAGCCTGTCGTCCACAAACAATACGTACCAACTATCAGTGAAGTCCTTTGCTTAAGCCACGGCTCGCTTTAATCGAATTTTATTCCATTTTTTTCTTTGCCCCATTCTTGGTCCAGGAGAATGCCTATCAGTCTATCCCCCGGACTCTTCTCTGCCCTGTCCATTGTCGGCTTAGACGCAGCTCCTTATCGTCTTTTGGGATGGCATGAGGCGCTCGTTAAACCTTCCTCCTTGGTTCATTTGTCAGCTTAGCAGAGTCCATTGGTGAAACTGATGTTCACCTCGACCCGTTGTTCTGGAGCTCTCTCTTGTTTTCGATTTAATTATTTAGTAGATCAAAGATCACTGAACGGACTCCGATTCGGGCTTCCTCGGCTTTGGCGTGAGGTTTAGAATGTCCCTAGGGCCCACATACAAAGCCTGTCGGGTTGGTGCCCAGAATTGGAGTCCGTCTTTGGATATCTGTTCGCTCTCCTGCTCCATCTCGCAGAGGTTGTTCTGAAATTCGAAATGGGTACTCGTACAAGAAATGAATTTGTGTATTTGATAGCAACCTCAAATTTACAAATTACAAAGGCGACCTTATCCTCCAACTTATCCATTACTAGTGAGTTCTAATGGCGAAGAAGATCTGGGCGACTAGAAAGTCAGACGACATTGAGGCGATGCATTTACAAGCCTGAAACAGAAATCGAGACGACGGGTGCGAGTTCGTCGAGATGATCTGGGCAGTGCGATCCAGATGGGAAGACAGGAAATGTAGAAGATCGTAAAATTTGAAGCAGAGGGAGTGAGAGGACGTCCAGAAAGGGAGGCAGACATAGGCGAATGGGAAAGACGTCAACGAGAATGCCGATGAAGATATGATCAAGAACAACCCGATAAGGCACACGGGAGATTTTCTTGTATGCGTTTATTTACCAGCGTCATTATCTCGGGAGGTGATGCTGACCAAGCTTCATCAAACAATCCTGCCTTCCTGCTTTCATGTTGTTCTCCTCTCGTTGGTTCACGCTGCCTGCAGTCTCTAAGCTGACATTGGAGGCACTGGAACCCACCGAATCTTGTGCGTCCTTCTGCGAGATTGCGAAAACTCGCGTCTTGCTCAAACAGCGCCTACCCCTGGCTCGTAACCGATTGTGCTTCCCTCGCCGACATGGCTCGCGCCCACTCAATTTTGGGCATTACTTGATATGCCTGTCGGCGTGGTTTTTTCTCTAAAGCCTCCCCGAGCACGGGAATCCTTGTAACTGTGCGTTGTTCTGTTGGATCTTCAAAACGTGCGTCATGTCCATTTTCAGTTTCTCAATCTCTTCTTGCCATCGACGGTCTTTTCAACCTTTCTCTGTTTTCAACGGTTCTTAGTTGTCACTTTCCTCTTCTTCTTTCCCTCGCTTGAACTTCAAATCTGACTTTTCTTCCACCTTCAATGGATGTGGCTTAGCACACAGTTCTTCTATCAATCGCCTATCGATCAGTAAGCACTATGCCTGTCCTATCCCTCTGCTCATGTTTCGGCCATGGCCAGTGTGCCTGCGAGGCTGCGCCTTCCGCCACACTATCTGAGCAACCTGATCAACCTCGGGTTTCGACCTTTCGGTCATTCTGACTTGGCTGTATTTGATGTCTGCGTTGCGAGCCCGTTGGCCTTGGTTGCAATGTGCAGGTTCTTTACCTTGATTCATTTTTCTTCTCGGTTTTAGTACTTTGGTTCTTTGGTTTTTGTTTCAGAACCCGGCTTCGCTTTCTGTCTATCTCTACAATAGCCCAATCACTTGCGGGATGTTCACAGTTGTGCTCTATGCTGTGCCTTATTCGTATCGGCCAGCTCAAAACCGCCTATCTGTTTGAATTTTCTTTGGTTTTTTGGTATCCCTATTTCCTTGATTCGTATATCAGAGCAACGCCTCTTCTCTTTGTTCTATTTTTCAATCCCGTGCGTTTCCGCTTCTTCGTTTCTCCTTTTTAGGCTATAAAGAACTTGCAACCGAAGTTCATCGCGAATCCCAAAGGACTCTCACCTGTCCTAGGCTCTTGACCTCCCAGGCTTAGCCATGCATTTAGGATCTTACGTCTCGACAGTCGGTGATTGCCCAAGCCTTTAAATACAGATTTGGTGGGTCCTTAGGTGACCGCGATCGATATTGGTTTTTGTGGTGTTTTCATTCGACCCCACATTCATTTTGTATCTACCTTTTTTCTCTTTCTTTCTTTCTTTGGGAGGCGGCCTCTGTTGTTTCTATTCATCACCCCTTTTCAAATCCGCGCTTGAGATTCCTATCTCGAACGAATCACGTTTGCCACCAATCCCAGCGGACTCCCATTCGGCGTAGACGATTCTCCCCCTGGCTTGCACACGAGCCGTTGTGTCATTATTGGCGCACTCGGCTCGGTCAAACCTTGGGCAGTTATAGCCCGAGGAGTCCTCTCGCGATAGCGCAGCTTGTTGGACCTATTTTTATTTTTATTTCTATACACGCTAAGTGTTCGCAGTCGTTGGCTTGAGTTTTTTTCTCTTCTTTCGTTTTATTTTCCATTTCCCACTTCGTTTCCTTTCTTTGTATTTCTTCTTTGCACGATCTGTGTTCCTTTGAGCGCGGACGCCGGAAAGCCACGGGTCAATTGTTCATTTGGGCGGACTTCACTCATCGATGCTTCGTACTCCGTCCAAGGCTTGGACGCGTCCTTATGATCCCTTCCTCTCTAAAGTTCACAGAAGCTTCGGTGCTGTACTTCTTGAACATTGTGGATGAAGTCCTTTCCTCAACCTACGGTTCGCGCCATCCGATTTTTATTCTCTTATTTATTTTTGCACTTGTCTGTTCGTAACAGCTTCAGGCGATGCCCATCGGTCGATCCCGTCTGATTCTTCGCTGGGCTGGCCCTTTTCGGCTTGGACGCTGCGCCTCATTTCCTATCAAGACAGTGTGGAACGCACGTCAAGCCTCATGAGATTTACATTTGACCATTGTCAGCGGTGGAGTCCGTTGGTTAAATTGATGTTTACCTCAACCCTTTCCTCGAGAGCGAACGATCTCTTGTCATCCCTACCTTTTTTCCCCTTGGGTCTCGTTTTGTTTGATGTTGATTCATGTTTCATTTTATTCACTTGGCCAGTTTCCTACCGGGGTCAACGACCGCGACCAGACTTCAGCTCACCCTCTCTTGGTTTTGGCGGATGTCGCCTCTAACTTTCGAGTGTAAAATAATCAGGCGCTTACCCAAAGCCTCAAAAACGACGGTTGGAAAGTGGAGTCTGTCTCCAGACGTTTGTTGACTCTCCGTCTCGATCTTGGGACGTCTTTGTTCTTCCATCTGCGGTTTTATTTTTATTTTTTATTTCACATTCCACGCCTTCTCCAATGCAACGCGATTGAACACGGCTAAACATCTTGCGCATGTTCTCCAAGATTTGCTCGTCTGTCTGTCTCTTTTACAACAGCCGCAATCTGCCTCCGGCAGTGGTCAACATTCATTTCCCTTCCTTTGATGTGGCTTGAACGCGAGTCGTTTTGACGTCCAGGGATGTGTTATCAGATTTTTTCTTTATTTTTACTTGTCTATTCATTTTGGATTCACGGCATTGACAATACACGTTTGATCAATTCAGGCGGGTTCGTTGTTCTCCCTTATAGTCTTGACGAAAACTCACTCCTTCAGGCCCTGTAAAGAGCGAGTCGATATGTTCTCACCCACTGGAAATTTACGTAATCTGAAAAAATCGTGCCAGCGAAGAGCAGGAGACCCCCAATCCAATTGTTGTTTCATGTCATCGACACGTAGCTTCTTCTGTGGTCCTTCTTTCTTTAAACAGGATACCCTGGAATGTATCTGATCGACGAAACCAAGACAGAAGACAATCAGATGACCAGTGGCCATCTGTCATCCTGAAGGTGAGCACTGCCGCCTCGTCCTCTAGTCCTTCTGTGCTCACCATCACCACTCCCTCCTACAGCCGACTTGCTGGCTGCTCGAGATCTTTGTGCTCGTTGTCCTCAAGCTCGTTCCTAAAGCTCGTTCTTTACCGCACCACCTTCGACAATGGTGCGCAATCGACAAACTGTCGCAGTGTCTCTTCCGTCGCTGTCCACGCATGTCCATAAACGCACAGTTCTGAGACTGATACATGTCGAGCAAGTATACTGCTGGAACTGTGGAAACTGCACCTTCAAATGCATTGGAGTTACTACTTGAGTCAGTCGAATTGTGAGGATCTGTTTTGTTCTCTTTGACCTTTCTCTTCTCGCCTTCTCGTCGCGGATCAAGCTCAAGGATCAATCACTCCCTTCTTTCACTTTGCCTCTCCTTTCTTATGCTTGCAAGGCTTTCCTTGTGATAAGATCCCTATTTAAACGACTACTTTGCCTCTCTTTACACATTCTTTCTCTTTTCTTGCCCGCCGTCGTCGGTGCCGGTGTCAACGTGGAGCGTCGCTCTCGTTCTCCATTTGCTTTCATTCTCATGGCCGTACTTGGCCCCGCTTCACGCTTATATCCGGGACTTCAGCCCATTCTGCTCCTTCAAGGTCCCTAATGCTGCCCTTCCAAGGAATTACCAGTTTATGTGCGTGCTTTGCCTTTTCCTTCTTTGATCGCCATCTCTCTGGAGTGTTTTCTTATTTCCTTTTAACACCCTTTTGGACTTCATTTCTGGACTTCTGGCTTGTGATGAACGTGTGGCCAACCCAGATGGACGCACTCATTGCTTCTTGATTCTTCCAGGCTTAATCCCGCATCGCCTGGCTGCATCTTAGCTCATGGTGCTTACTTGAGCCTTAATGGTTCAATCGTCCTGCGGAGTCCTTCCGGTGAGGTCATGGCTTGTTTTACCGACATTATCTTAGGTTATTCAATTTCTGTGCAATTTAGGTTGACCTTAGACCATGGCCAACGCGGTGCCCATGATGTTCCATGATCTTGTCGCCATAACATCAAGCTCGGACCAACGGTATGTAGTAGCTACCCTGACGGCTACATATCTGAGGGCGCTTACTGTTTCTGCATAGCTCACTGTCGCAGGGCTTATAACTCTCAGCCCTCGGCGGCATGCGTGTTCGGGTGTTCAGAACTGGAATTCTCTGGAAAGGGCTTGGACGTTTCAGTCCGTCGTGCGGTTGATTTCTTGTCGTTAGCACCTTTTTTGTCCCTGGCTATTTTTTCACTCTCATTTCTTGCTCTCTGCGCATTTTTTATTTTATTTTCTCCGTTTATTCCTTCTTTACCTCTCGTTCCGGAGCCAATATTCGAACATGAAATATTTAGTGAGCAAAATGGACATGTACCCTTTCTAAATACTGAAATACCCCATCTCTAACCGGCCATAAAAACCTCTGTGCACTTAACTCGCAGTCTCCTGGATCAGCTGCCTAGCAGTTATTGATCGAGGAGTAAATGAACACCGGAATTTTGCCTTGTGGCTGGAATACAGCGAATCAGTAAACTAACTGGCGAAAAGCTGGGGTTACATGCCTGATAAGTCCCGAGTCCACGTATTCATCACTAATCTCTATGTCATTGCCGAACTCATCCTTGGCCTTTGAGATGTCGAACGACGCTAAAACGGAGGCGATCATCATCCACATCTAATAAGGTGTCCTGGTTGTAAGTGGAATGTGCGAGAGCGAGAGAAGACGTACCGTGGAACTGGCGATATGATTTCCGACGCAAACTCTGAAGGAAGGCATTGACTATTAGAAGTTTTCTCGATGAGAAGTCGAGGACAGGCTCACCGGCGTCCAAAACCGTAAGCCAAAATCCTGTCGTCGTTATTTAACTTCCCGTGCTCGTCCAAGAACCGTTCGGGTTTGAATTTATGTGGTTCGTGGTATACCTTTTCATCGTGTGTCATTGCCCTAAAAAATCGTGATCAATGAATAATAGCTAGAATAATCGTATCAATAGAATGACCATATATTGGCGTAGACAGAAGTGCCTGGACGATTCAGAAAATTAAGTAAATCACTGTGGAGTAGCTATGACTGGAGAATACCTTTCGGAATGAAATAACCCTTATAGTGGTCATCCTCGGAGACATTGTGCGGGATGCCAACTGGGAGAGGCGGCATAGTACGCATCACCTCCCGGTATATTGCCTCGACGTATGGAAGGAACGGACGGTCCTCGAACTCTGGAAGCCGCTTTGACCCAGTGTGGGCATCAATTTCGGCTTGGGCTTTCCTTTGAGCTTCTGGGTTTTTGGCCATCGTATAAAAGAACGTTGCAGTTGCAGAGATTGTCTAGGGAATGGTATAAGAAAGACATAACAAGTGCTACATTTGAAAGAACAGCGCACCGTGTCTGATGCCGCTATGGAAACAAATCATTCCTGAACTCCTGGCTATTGTAAAATTATTCAAGCTCACCTCCGTATACTGTACTTGCTATATTCTTCACCGCCTCTTCTTCTTCATCCGTAACACCAACGGTATTTTTCCTTTCTAGAAAGTCAGAAACAAACGAAGATATTGCTGTTCCTTCTGCCTGGTAACAATTCCGTCAACGCCTCAATGCGACATGCAATTTTGGATGAATCTGACCACTTGTTTCTTCACAAACTCCATTGGAATATCTTCCATTTCGTCTGTCAGCCTCTTCACTTCATCGGCTATCTTGTGAGAAGAGGCACCGGGGAACCAACTCGGGATATGTCGGAGCGCGGGGAAGATGTTGATAAACGAAGCACCTGGCATGAGCAACTCTACGCCGAGGAGGATGCTTTCATCAGCCGCGACGATGCAAGGATCTTCGAATGACTTCACTTCGTATCCGTACATTGTCATAATCGGAAATGATATCGAGAGCCTATTTAGGATTGACCGATCGTTAGTTGATACACGGCTAGGGTATGTCAGGTGCGAGTCGCTTACATTCTATTATGTTTATCGAAGTTTTCTGGAGAGTCAAGTAGATTGCGAAGCATAGCATGCACTGTCCTTCTTTGCACTGGTTGGTACCTGCGAGCGACCTCGGGGCGGAAGTTTTGTTGACAAATCTTCCTGTGGAACCTCCACTTATTTCCGTATTGATATAAAGCGAGGTTGTAGCCCCATCCCATCCTTTACGCAACACGGTTAGATTCCAATCGCTCACGCATTCGAATAAGATGACTCACTTTTCGATAATTGGGATAACAGGTCGGTCTGAGTACTTGTTCGCCCGCCTATCCAATAATTCCTCTGCATCTTCTCGACTGTTGAGGACGATAATGCGATTCCCTAGGGCGGATGCATGAAGTATTTTGCCTAACACCAGATAAGTTCAGGTAAGAACGCAGAAGACTGGGTACAATACAGAAAAGGAGAACGAACTCTGGTACTCCTTCTCCCATTCGACATATGTATATGCGGCATTGGTTATTGGGAGGTCGGTAAGATTTCCGATCAGAGGTTTTGGTTTCGGCCCAGGGGGAAACGGAAATCCTTGCTTGTTATTGGACCTGGAGCTAACGAGTCTCTTCAAGAGCCATATGAGACAGAGGGCGACACCTATCGTAGTGTAGGAGGTCATTATGATCCAACTAGCGGAGGGGCAGTGCGGCTAGGAGGGAAAAACAATGTATATGCCGGTCCTCAAGTCTTCAGTTCTTATCAACGAACATCAGCCGACATAGACATTGACAGATCATGTGTACACTCGGGCGAAATTGCCATCACAGTGTGATAATTACTTTTTTGACGTTAGGTTATTTTCGCCAACTCTGCCGTTTGCTGGGAAACGAACTCATGCATTTGCGTTCCCTGCCAGAGGACACCGTGAGGTAGACACAAATCAGTTCCGATTCAAATATCGTGAATACTGAGTTTCAACCCCGCACCTTCTATGCCTCACAAGTAAGTCGAGTCTTTACATTGACGCCCAGGTTTGTATTGAATCCGAATGCCTTGAGTCGTGTCAATGGCAGTCGTCGGAGTCTCGTTTTCTCACTGAGTGCATCCTGTGGGCCTGTGGCGCTTTTTGTTCCGTGATAAGCCCTCGTTTGGTTATGGGAGGTTTCAGCTGACCTTTAAAATCAAAAATAACTGTGGTGTCCCCCTCGACTTGACAAGCAATGAAATCGACAAGAGCAGGTGCTTCCCAGATCAGTGGAATTCGTTGACTGAACCTCCCATGACTTTGTTGACTAGTTGAAAAGTTTTAAATCTGCGCGCATTCAAATCACGTGACGAGGCAGATCGGTTCACACTATCATTGTCAACGAGTCCAGTGGGACTTATCCTTCCGTTATATTTTTTCTGCAAGCCTCCGCTCATCGATTCGCATCACTGACACCTGGAATCGTTTCCATAAATGCAGGCTCTCGCGGCAGAGATACAACACCAATGTTACTTAACCTCGCTTTGCCTTTTCGTCTAACTACCCAGAAAACAACGATAGCGCATGCTCAATATCTCCTCCCCTCCCCTCCTCTCCTCTTCCTTAGACGAATCAAAATCTTCTGGCTAGTAATGACCGTTTTTTATACCATCGACACCTGGGGCCGATTCTAGCGACAAAATCGCCTAAGATCTCATCAACGGAGTCTCCCGCCTGCTTATCGTGATATCTCGTCAATAAAAACCAGACACGACGATCAAACCTCAGTGAGCCATTCTGGTGAGCAATGTCTCCACTTCAGTTCCATGTCTCTCAGCCATGACCGGGGTGCACTCGCATAGAAAACTCACAAGCGGCAAATATTCGAATCTTGAACCCACTCAAGCTAGTGCGTTGAGGTTCGTGATCCCATCTTGGCGAAATCTACTGTAATCGTGCGTCTCTTTCACATATTTTTCTCTTTTCTCTATTTTTCCTTTCCACTCTTTATCTCCTTCAATTTCTTATTCTTTCTGTTTACATCTTCTGTCTTTTTCTGTGAGGGTGCCCCTCTGTCTGGGCACGAAAACCCTGATATTGTATTCAGTTCTGGTTCCCAAGTTGAGTAGATTTGAATTTCTTTCCATTTTCGTATGTATCTCCGACACGCCACATCGTCGTTCACATACGAAACACAACCTTTTATTTAGCCGTTTAATTTATTCATCTCTACCACTAGATCTGAAGGAAGATTTATTTTCTTTCTTCTGATTCCCCTCTCCTCCTTGTTTCATAAATTTTACTTTACCCCATTTTGATCTCTATGTAGTCCTTAAATACGGGCTCTCATGTAGTAGATCTTTAGTTGAATCCGAGTATTCCTCTCCCCCCGTCGTCGTTAGCGCCTCGTGGCTCAGTTTCTACGATAGAAACGTCGCTTGGCATTGTTCTGGATCGCTCCCTATCATCTCGCTCTCGTTTCATTCGTTGAAACACATTTATAATCGCATTATCTACCAACTACCACCCACCATCCTTAGGATCCCCTCGAACCACTATGCAAACGGAGTTTGCACCCCGAACTCACCTGCCACTGAGCATCTTCATTTTATCGTTCAACATTTCTGTTATTTTCTTGGTTCCTTCCCCTTTCAGCGCATAGAATAACGTTTTGGTTTATATGTCTATTCATATGCACCCTTTTTTCCTGCCTCGGTGCTTGTGTTCAAAAATTAGCACCGACAATCTCGCCAGCTGGCAGCCGGCGATCCTGACTCGACAGACTCCACTTGTCACATTTAAATTTTTCTCCTCGGCTTGTCCACGGCCAGCAGGGACATTGTCCAGCTCTGAGCTTTTTCAAGCCTCATATCTCTCAAAAGAACCAATTTAAACTGGCAGTGAAGTCCTCTTGTGGAAACCGGCTTGCCTTGCGCATTCGTGACACTTTCGTGTTCTTGGGCATATTTTGTTCTCGTGCCCAGCTCGTTTCCATTCTATTATTGAATCCCTCTTGGACATGGCGGCAGTGGCTTTTTTTTTTTTTTTTTTTTGGAGCCCAGTAATACCATGTGCCGTCTTTCTTCTCGGCTGGTCACCTAGCTTCGCACCTGAAATGGGTAGTCGCGTTTTTTTTTCTACACGAACTCCAGGTTATGCTCATCTGGCTTTGGCGAGTATCGCTTCTTGTCCAGGGTTATGATGTCAGAGCGCTCGTTCAAAGCTTTGTAGAATCGACTTAAGCCTGGAGTCCGTCACTGATGCTTTCTACCCACTCAGGATCTCGCATAGACTTCATGTCGTGTCGTAAATTTTCTGCCACATGGGGGGTACGAATGCTGGGTTAGCGTCGAAGTTATTTCATCTGGTCTTCTTGGTTTCTTGTTCCAGCAGATCTATGTTATTTGACGAGTGGCAATCATCTGAATCTCAAGCCTGTCAACACAAGCACTTCCCGGATTCCGTCTCTGGATGGTCTCTACCCAGTCATTTCGCAAGGATTTCTTATCGTGTCGTCACCTCCGAGATCGGAGGTTCGAATGCTGAGGTTGAGGCTGAGCTCCGAGACTTCACACACACGGTATTAAATGAAGTTCCTGATATGATGGGTAGACTCCGTTGAGGAGACACCGTCTCATTTGTATCCCTGTCTCTGCTCCCTCCCTAGCTTTGAAAATTCTGGTTTATTTCAATGATCTGCGTATTTGGCAGCGGCTGTCCATAGCCTTAATAAACAATCAAGTCCCGGAATCCCTCTGGAATTCGTCTCTAGATACTCTATACCAAGTCTTCTTACGTAGACTCTGAGTTCTTGTCGTGCCGGTTCTGCTTTATTAATATCGGTGACCCGGGTCGACCTTTTTTTGGCGATACTTAACTGAATTGGCGCTTATTTGAAGTGCAGAATGGTAGTGGAGTCTGTTCTATGGGTGGCTCTCCTCCCCGGAGTAACTTACGTGTGTATTTATCTCAGGTGTTGCCTCCCCTCGTAAGTTCTCCTACAGGCTCGTGAACTCTCATCTCGCTCAACGCGGTTTGTTCTGGCAAAAGTCGGGCTCTAAGAATTCGGGTTCAGACAGGTTTGGTTTTTTAAGTTTCATCTGTCGCTGTTAGACTGCGTCCGTGTAAGCGACCGTGATGTAGTACAGCGTGCAAATGATAGCCGTCGAAACAGGTAACTTTTCGATAAATTCTGCGACTATGACCGTCATGCTCCATCGAAACGAGGTTTCGGACGCAAAGAAAAAGTGGTATAAAGTACTGGTGAATTGGATGGATTTTACTAAACGCATCCCATCCTTTTAGCCTAGAATCAGACCGTCGTTCTACGTCGCAGAGTCCACCATGCAGACAAGTCCCAAAATAGCCGACGCTGACCAATCAGACCGCCGCATCAGTCCATCGCTGATTGATTGGCTGGCGTCGTTCCTGTTTTCCTCCATCTCATCGTCATCGTCATCGTCGTCGTCGTCGTTCAGGTCTAGCTCGCCGTCGTCAGTGCCTCTTCTCCAGCTCCGCGCTGGGCCCTCAAGCGCCTCTTCAAACACCTTCCCAAGAACGTCCTCCATCGCGCTGCCCTCAAGCACCGCCATCCCGACGGTCGTCCCTCGTGGATGTCCACGGCCATCGGCGGCGTGGTGATGCAGTTCTCGACGCTCTTTGTGTTGATCACAGATAGTGTCGGGTATGGGGAGATGGGGGTGGCTGCGAAGCTGAAGTTGTGAGTGCTAGTGTCTTCTGCCCCTTACTCTCTCCATTTACCCTTGCTTTTCCTTCCTCGCATTCTTTACCCTTTTCGTTGTTCCGCCCTCTTTCATTCTCTTCCCTCTCCTCAACCCCAGGCCGGACCTGGACCGCCTACCTGCTTAACCAGCTATCCCTTCGCGGACCATGCACCATGCATTACTGATGCTGCCCTTCACCCGTCACACCGTATGCTTGCCTGCCCCGTGCAGGCCCATCACATCCCATGCCCGCATCGTGTGCTGATCCCTCCACCACAGTGTTCAATCAAACACCAGAACCTGTGTTTTCTTTAAGTTCGTTTCGGCTTCGCTTTTGTTTTGGTTTTTTATTCATGGTCACTATCCTCTGTCTGTGTGGCGTTTTCTCTTTATTTTTCACTCTTGCCCATTTCTTCATTCGTATCGTTTTTGATTTTGTTTCCCTGCTTTGGAAGCTGTGTACGTGCATTTCGCGGGCATCACCCCACGCCGCTTGCCCATTCCTGCCGCCCCTCCGTCGACTGACTCCTACTCAACCCTGATTCTTTATCTCCCACTATGGCTTGGACACTGTGCGCAGCCTCGGCTGCTGCTTGGACGAGCCTTGCCTTGAAACGACATTTGGGTTGGTGGAGTCTTTTTTGTGGAATTAGAAGAGTGCGGGCTGCATTTCGTGTTTGTTCTGTCGACTTATATATATGCACTCGAACGTGGAGTTGGGTGTTGTGTTCTTTTTCGTTTCTTTTCTGCGTTTATGTTTTTTTATTTCTTTTCTTTGCTCTTCTTTGTTGTACCAAGACCCGCCTATCCAGGCCCGAGGCGGTTCTCAAACGAACTCCTGCTCGTCGTCCTGACGCTACCTCCCGCGATTGTCTGGACCTCCTTCAACATCCAGTTTAAGCCTCCGGTTCTCGGCGTTGAGGTTTATGGTCGGCATTTTGTTTCAAAGCTTCCGACTCTCGCGGTTACGTTCAAAACCCTCGATGTCCGGACACGAGCATGAGCACTGTGGAGACGTTTTGGGTTCCTTTATTTGTCTATTTTTTTTTTTCCGTTTGTTTTCTTCCTTCGTCGTTCAGACCACTCCGCCCGTGGGCGGTGCAGTTGATTAACCCACCAACGGACTCTTCATTCATTCCTCTACCATAGGCTTGGATGCCGAGCCGCCTGAGTTCAAAGAATTCGTAGACCTTAGGCGCCCGTTGAAGCCTATCTTTTCTGCCTTTCGGCAGAGTCTGTTGGTGGGGCCAAGACTCCCTTTCGCTCAATGGTGTGGTCCATCCATCCCCTTCCACTCCACATATCTCGATCTGTCTACTTATTTGCCTCGTTTTTTATCCTTTATTTTTTCTTCTTTATTTTGTTCATACCTTCCGAGCTTCACCCTTTTCTCCACGAATACGGCGTGTCTGAATCAAGGACACTCCCCATCGGACGAGCCCAGCAGACTCTTCGCTGGAGCTTTACCCCTAACGCTTGGACGCTGCACGCCCGGTTCGGTGGCGTTTGTCGCTGCGGCGCGTTCAAGCTAGCATGGTTACTGTTGGCCTTGAGTCTGTTGGTACAACGACATGGAGTGGACGATGCACCTATTCTGGACGGACTCTAATGGTCCCTGTGTATTCTTCCAGCTTTGGCGAGTATCGCCTCTGTTCTGATCCGCTAGCTCCAGGGGCGCTCGTCCAAAGCTACGATATACTCCAGGTTTGCAGGGGGTCCGTCTTCGACAGGTCCACTCTCACTATTTATCTTGCGTCGCTCGAGATACTCCTCTTTTCGCCTTACATTTCGTTTTTCTTCTTTCTTTTTTCCCTTCCTCCAATGCACATCGTTAATCTGACTAACCTTTTTCTCCCAACGCAGGTACTCCGCATGAACGGACACTTCCTCCGTCCTCTTGGCCCTTCGTTCTGGGGCCTTTTTACATTTGAAAAGATGAGTCTTTACTTCATCGACTTCTTCCGATTTATTTTCGTCGTCAGTTCCAATTTCCATTTTTTATGTTTTTCTTCGACTTCAAGCCATCTTCCTGCATACGTTTCACCCTCTGCCTGGGGATACATTCCCGCCATTTTCTTTCTTCTTCTTTCTATAAGGCTGGTCCTTCATCACCTCTTTCCGCTGTTGGACTGCTATGGAGGTCGATCTGTCCCAGAGCAATGTCTTTTGGTCCCGTAAATGCTACCAGAATCTGCACGTAGACGTGCGTTCTCTAGACGGATTGCAGTTATATGCTCCTCCGGCTTTGGCAAGCGTCGATCGCTTCTTGTTTGGGGTATGACATAGTTTTGCTTCTTCAAAGCCTGGCAATTGGCGCATGCCCCGGAGTCCGTCTCTTGACACTCTTTACCCACTCGGGATCCCACGTAGACTTCTTATTGGCCAGTATCGTATCATGTTGGTTATATATGATGTTCCACGACACTGTCAAATAATATGTTTCTAATTGCCTACCGGAATAGAGTTTAATTGCTGATCAAGAGGAGTACTGTACATTCTCATAGCCAAATTTGTAAATTAAATCGAAAATATGTCTTCGAGCATTAGTGTATGTTATTGGTATCAGTTCTCTTCCTTATACGCATTTCCGGATCCAGAGCTTTGAGCAAATCGAAAAAAATGAATGTTAGCAGCAGCTCGTTTCGATCGAGTGACCTCGGGGTTATGGGCCCCGCGCGCTACCACTGCGCCATGCTGCTATGGAAAACTGCATTCGAGACGTCAGTTTGACAGCATTGTTCGAGTCATAATTATGCGAGTGAGGCAAATGGCACCTATTACCAAAAAAAGGACCGATCGGCTGGGCATCCGGCCAATTCTCCCACCCTTGCGGACGTAACCACGGTCAAGCTGCAATCGCACTCTGCGCGAACCATGACCGACATCTCGTCCCCGACTTTAGCTGATCGAGTCAATAGCGTAGGTTCAACCTCATCCCAACTAGAACGTAAACGAAGATTGGCCAGCGGACTCAGAGGGTCCTCGCGAATGAATCCAAGTCGAGCTCTCGACCTCTCCCCATGGCCAGCTTACTGTTCATTGTTCCCCCCGACGTCGACGAGCGAATTGAAGGTACGTATACGTCGTCTTACACTCGTTGTTGACCACACTCATTGACTCAAATGTGCTCACCCACACAGACCTCCACTCGATGCTTCGTACCGTCGACACCTGACCCTACTTGGTGGCAGAACGAACGAACTGCATCCCACTGCACCCGCGTGTCGGCGTGATGAGGCCGTTCTCGATGATCTTCGTATCGAGCTTCGAGCATGGATGGTGCAGATCTCATGGAGGTCGCTGGTTGGATGCCAAATTCGTGCGTGTTTTCACTCTTTCCTCCTCGTCCTTGTTGTGCTTTGGGTTTCCCTTTCCCTTCACCCCCTTTTCACCTTGTTTTTCTTTGGATCCGACCTTCCTTCTTTCATTGCCTTCTTCAGGCCCGCTTACATGGACCTTGGATCGACGATCGGTCTGTCTGTCACCTGTCCAGTGCATGATGCATCGTGCATCTCTGGGGTCTCCCATTCTCCTGTCATGCTGTTCGTTCCGCATGCCCGAATTGCGTGCATCCCTGTGCGCTCCCTTTCCGCCAATTACACGGATCAACGTGGGACTCCTAGGCGTACCTCCTCAGTGTTTGTCTTATTCCTCCGTTTAGTTTCTTTTCTGCTTCCTTTTGGTTGTTTTCATCGCTGAAACCTCCCCTCCTCGACTCTACCCCGAGTTCGTGCGCGTCGCTCACTCAGCCCTCAAACGACTCGCTCATTTGATCTGTCATGCCCTCAAGGCTTGGACGCCGTCTCGCCTGTTGTTGTATAAGTTGACCTTCTCCAGGCGGCCGTTCAAGCCTGCATTTTGGGGTTCGTTGTCAAATGAGCTCGGATGGCACTCGGAGCTGGACACGGAGTTGGGTCTTATATTCTTTGACGTCTTTTCTAACCTTTCCTGTCCTCCTAACCTTCTTTCCTTTTCTTTCTTGTGCTCAGGCCTCTTCTGCCTGTTGTGTTATGTGATTTTCAAGTCGGACAGATGAGTCTTTTGAACGCTGCGTACTTTTCTTCTCCTTCCGATTTCTTCTCTTCTTCGATCCCCATTCCCTTTCTTTGCCTTGCTTACGATGTGCCTGTGTTACTTACCTTGGTTCCTTTTTGGCTGCCTCGATCATTGTGCACTTGAATACACTTGTCCCACTAATAAGCTCTCTTTTTTTCTTTTTTCTTCGTTTTCATCATTTTCCCCTTGCCCTCCGCGAAGTCGCGCGTTCTCAAGACGGACTTCGGCTACACACCTCTGGCTTTGGCGGGTATTTCTCCTTGTTTCTTGATTCGACAGTGGAGCGTTCGGCCAAAGCCTCCTAAATTTTTTGTCAGCTTGAAGTCCGCCTGGATGCTCTCTACCTATGTACGAGTTGTCAGAGTTAGCGCTTAGCGTTGAGGTTGATCCTTTCTACTCTATTTCTTGTTTTCCTTCTTGTCAGTATCGTCATTCCGTTTCATGTCAACTCGTCGCCTGGCTTTGCACACGAGATGGGTAGTCATGCACTCTTCTCCTAGACAGACTCCGGTCGCGCTCCTCCAAAGCCTTGCTTCTTGTAGTGCTGTTCCGGAGTCCGTCTCTGAGTCTGATGCCCTCCACCCAGTCATCTCATATTGGCAGATGACCGAATTCAAGTTCGAACGGACTCTGGCTTGCAGCCTTGCCCTTTCCCCCTAGTTTTGGCGATTTACCTTTTTTCGGAGAAATTGAATTGTTCGTCTTTGCATCCTCGGGATACAGAGTATACTTCTTGTCGTGTCGTCACTGCCACATGAGTTGTACAAGTACTGCAGCTGGTATTTTATTATGTTGGTTATTTATAATCTTCCAATATGTTTGTCGAGTCTTTCTAACTACTTACCAAATAGATTTTAGTTGCTCCAGCGGAGTCCTGTACAGTCTCTTAGCGAAACATATAAACTATATTTAGGATACGTCTTCGAACGTGAGCAAAGTCTGAGTGTACGTTCAAGTTGTTGGTGCCAGTTATCATCCTTACACGCGATTCCGAAGCTTTGAGCACCGCACGCTACCACTGCGCCATGCTGCTATGTTCACGTATGTTCAAGATGTCAGTTTCACAACATTGTTCAGAATTATGGGATGTCGGCCCAAATGGCACCAAATAACCAAAATAGGCCGAGCAGACGGAGTTTCGGCAAACTCCCCTATATCGTGTTGTGAACGATGACCGACGTCGATCTTGAGGGTATGTACTCGTCATGTTCCCGATCTTAGCTGATAGAGCCGATGTCGCAGGTAAAACCTCATCCTAACTACTTAGAACGTAAACGAAAGTTGGCCAGCGGATGTCCTCGAGAATGGATCAAAGTTGAGCTCGCGACCTCTCCCTAGCTCGCTGTTTGTTGTTCCCCCCGACGTCGACGGACTAATTGAATGTGGGTCTGACATTTGTTGTTGACCACACTCAAGTATACTCACTCACTTGCACGCAGACCTTCACTCCTTGCTTCATCTCCTCGTCACCTGGACCCCTTTCGCATTTCGTGGCGCTGACAGACTCTACCTGGCGGCAGAACATACCGTGACTCAGTTCTCGACGAGCTTTGTGTCGGGCATGGGTGGTGCAGATCTCACAGGGGTGGCTGTTTGGAAGCCAAAATCGTGCGTGCCTTTACCCTTCCTCATCGCCCTTTGGTTTCTCTTTCCCTTTCTTTCTTCTTCACCTTCTTTTTCGTCGGCTCCAGCCTTTCTTCGTTTCCTTGCCTTCTCTTCAGGTCCGCATACATGGACCTTGGATCGAACAACGATCCGTCCGTCGCCTTTCCAGTGCATGATGCATTGTGCATCGCTGGTGTCTCCCATTCCCATTCCCTTCTCATGCCATATCGTTCCCCATGACGACATTGTGTGCATATCTATGCGCCCTCGTTCTCGCCGTCAGCGTTCCATCATTCTCTAGGACGTCGGATGCCGCTGCGGATGCCCCCATCCCATCCCATTGGATTTAAAGCCAGGTCGGGGAACCCGTCTCCCCCCCCCCAGCCGTCCATCTCTCCCACCGAGAACTCCACCTGTTGTCTAGCTCTTCCTCCCAAGTATAGAGCATAAAGGTTACACATGCATGAATGTATGCGCAGCCTCGGTGGTCAAGCTTGGGTGAAGCAAAGTGCAGAGAGTCCTCTTTGCGGCGCCGTAAGGCTGGGTGGGAGACTCATAAATGCACTTGAAGTCGGATTTCTTTTTCTTTCTCAATTTTCTGGCTTTTCTGGCTTTTTTTGATTGTTCTGTTTTCTTTTATTTTCTCTTCGTCTTTGCTCTGCCCACAGTGCACACCCACCGTTTGACTCTGACTCCAGCAATCGAGCACGAGCACGGTGAAGGCGTTTTGTTTCGTTGTTCTTTTCCCGTGTCTTTTTTCTTTCTATGTCTTATGCTTCCGTTTTCTTTTCTTGTTTCCTTTTGCTATACATCGATGAGACCTCCCCTCCTCGACTCTACCCCGAATTCGTGCGTGTCGCTCGCTCAGCCCGTCAACGAATTCTCTCATTTGGTCCGCCATACCCTTCAAGGCTTGGACGCCTAGTCGCCTGGTGTTGTATAAGCTAGTCTCCTCCAGGCGTCCGTTCAAGCCTGATTTTCTGAACAAGTTAAGGGTTCGTTAACGAGCTTGGACGGCACACGGAGCTGGGAACGTAGTTGCGTGTTTTGTTTTTTGATGTCTTTTTCACATTTTATGTTTTATTATCCCTTTTTCTTTTCCATTGTTGTGCCACGGCCTGAGCACATCTCGCCCACCCCGTCCCAGCGGACTCCGAATCGTGCTCGTCGTCATTGATCTCTGCCTCCAGCGGTCGTCTGGAACCGTCTTACGTGTTAGGTGCCAGGGGCAGAGATTACTTATAAAAACTGATAACGGTGGAGTCCCTTTGGGTTCGGTTGGTCTCTTTCATGTTCCTTCGTTCGTTGGCCCTCTTCCTTGCTCCGGCCACCTCGCGCTGGGCATATCAATCGATCGTCCCATCAACGGACTCTTCACTCGGTCATTCTAGGCTTGGACGTTGAGCCGCCTCGGTTGTAACGAGAATTCCAGACCAGGCGTCCGTTCAAGCCTTCTGGACTAAGCGTCGGTCCGTTGGTGGGGCTATAACTCGCCCTGAGCCAAGTCCCTTTTTTAAACCTTGATTTTGACTTTTTTTATTTATTTTATATCTACGTTTCGTTTCGTCCATCCTCTCCATTCGATTCATTCATTTCTGCGGCATCGTGCTTCCTGACATGATTCTTCACCTGTTTTCGGTGCCATTATCGCAAGGCTCGGGCGAAATCGCCTCTTTATTCCGACTATTAATGTAACAGTGGAACCGTAGATTGCGTACTCAGATTAGATTAGATTAGGGAGCAGATCACATCAAGTACTGTACAGTCCGATTGCAGCCACCGAATCATCATCACACCTTGCTCCTGTCCTCCGTGTCGTGCCCAGCCGTTCTGCCGTCTCCAACGGGGCGCTCGTCGGAGCCTGAAGATTCAGAAGAAGGCACAAGAAGTGAAGTCCGTGAGGAGAGTGTCACGACAATAGGGTCGCTCAAAGTTCACCTATTCAGCCCATTTTCGGTTCATTTTTGATCTCCTACTTGGTTTCCTACTTGAAAAATGAGCCAAGTAGGAACTCGACTAGGAACCGAAAAATGGCCATATTTAGGAAAATGAGGTCATGGGGTCGCTATTTGCAAAAATGGCCATTTTCGACTTCCTACTCACTTTCCTATTCCTCCGGCAGCATTCATTCTCCGTCCTTCCCATCAATTGGCTTGTATCTCTACTTCACCGCGGGTTTTTCTGCCTCAATAAGTCCATTTTGTCTTTTAAATAATACCTTATATGCACCCAGACACTTTTTTTAAAAAAATATAATTTATTGAATATTATAGAGCACTATGGCGATTGTAGGGGGGAAGCGGCAGGAAGAGAACGGGGGAAGTTGAATTTTCGTCTCCATTCGGAGTGCCAAGCTTGTTCCCTGACGCTAACCGACGTGGGAAGCGGACTTGGCGAATTGGCATGACCGCCTAACGCGAGCCGAAAAACGAAGGGAATAGGAAGTTTTCCTACTCGGTTCATTTTTCCAAAAAACCGTGAGGGGGGTTCAAAGTTGGCCATTTTTGCCTCCTATTTGCTTCCTATTCGGTTTCCTACTTGACGAAATTTGGCGGGGCTGTCCGCCAAAATGACCCGAAAATGAAGTCGAGTAGGAAACCGAATAGGCTCAACTTTGAGCAACCCTATTGATCCGGCTGGGAAGTTCGGCTTTGCTCTCGTATAACACAGTCGCCTTAAATATATATTCTAACTGCACATTCAGCTACTAGAAATGTATTTAAATCAGACAGTCTGTGCAGTTTTCATTCATTTAACAACCGAGAGAAGTTATTTCATGGATACTCTAGTTCCAAGCGCGTTCCACATTTGGAAAATGGCTGTGCTGGGCAACCGCGGGTCCAAAAAAATCTCCATGCGGTCAGCTTGGGGTAAAATTTGGATAAAGTTGGAGTCAAGTATATATGCATGTATTTACCCGAGTCATGCTTACATTAACTAATTCTATACACTAGCTTCCTCCATTAGTTTCAAAAAGGATTTGTAACGCAAAAATCACCGCCTGCACGCTCCGATCTCGAAGCTCGCCGCCCCAGTTTACCCGCCTTTGCTCCATCTTTGAGCGGCCCTGCAGACATACGAATGCGCGAGCCCGTTTAGCGATACCAGAGACCTTATATGGAGAAGGTACAACCCATAAATAACGTTTTAATTCGAATGCAGAAATATACAAATCATCCTATCTGCCCAATCATCCTGCACCTCTACTGCCAAAATATCTGTTTCAAAATTCATCACCAACGAGTAGCTTCCCTTCTGTGGCACTTTGAATCGAATCAAAACTTTGTTTCCTAAAAAAAAGACTGAAAGGATTCCCGATCTTGATGGACGGTTTCCTGTGAAATTGCTCGTCGAGTATAGGTGTTACCGTAGTCTGTCGAGACCGTCCTTGATGACGCCAGCGAGCAGGATGAGATGGTTGCTAGATCAAGTGTGTCGACATTGCGAGTCGGGCTGTACATTGCATTTGATGACCTTCCAAAGTCAGGTTCGCTGTCTAGTGTTGATATATGGGTAGAATTTGAGATTGAATCAACACTTTGTCTCCTATAAAAATACGGAATGACTTCCTGATCTTGAATGGTCTCCTGTGAAATTGCACGTCGAGTATAAAAAATGCCACCGTAGTCCGTAGAGTTCGTCCTTGATGATGCCTGTGAATACGATGAAATAGTTGCTAGATCGAGTGCATCGACGGTTGTGCTGTACGCAGCGTTTAATGACTTCGCGTGATCAGGTTTGCTGTCTAGTGTTGAAAAAACGGATGTCGTTGACGTTGAATTTCGAAAGGAATATCCAAAGCTGTCGGCTCCTTTTAGGACAAGGTCAATAGGCTGATCTCTATTCACCTCCGTTGGTTGGATATGTCGATATGGTGATCTCGCAGTTGCAACTTGATACATGAATTTTAAAAATTCAAATTTCATCCCAATCGTTTGCCTTACTGGAGGCAATGAAAAGAGTACTTTTGATTTGTTCAAGCTGATACCAAACTCCATCGCCTAATTAATAAATTATAAGGAGGCACAGACAACGGCAATAAAACGCACCTGGCGTAAGGTTGCCACATTTACCCAATCTACGCCCCTCAAAATTGATTCCAGGACACTTCTGACCTGAGCAGCAGCTTCACTGGCTAAAATAGCTGGAATCGCGGTCTCAACGTCGTCCATAAGGTGTCTCCATGTTATGGATTCGAAAAAGGCTTGTGCGTTTGCGCATAAATATCTGTCAACAGAGTCTCGAACAGAAATGATCTTGACCCTCACAAGATCAGTCCAAGACTGGTTAGATATCTTGTCCAGTTCCCGCAATGCCTTTTCTGCCGCGAAGAGCAAGGGAAAAATATTGGGAAGTGAAATGAAATACTTAGTATTTTCGATGGCAGACTGCATAACATTCTCAGGTAATGCGGAAAACTGTTCTGTGCACCACCCTTCACCAAAGAGTCCGACTAGCGCCCGGGATGCGCCACGTTTGAGGATACTGTTGTCAATACCATCTTCCTGAGAAAATCGGAGGATTTGGGGAACATGACGTGCACAACTTGGACAAATGCAGCCAAGGTTTATCATATTAGTCCATGTCCATGAGATGAGTTTCATATAGGCAGTGTCTGAGAGTGGTGCGTGGAATAGGCCATGAAGCATGTTGACTGTGATATGAACTAGCATTGACTCTTCAAGGCCGCGGAGGTCCAGGTAAACAGCTCCTCTAAAGACAGCCAATGCAGTTGAGATATCACGAATAGTAGTGAGATTACCACCATAGATAAACAGAAGGATGTGATCCAAGGAATTTCGGGTGAATAACGGGCTAGGAAGGTTGATTATCAGTGTTCTCGTTGAATGGAGAGTATTTGATGCTGCGTCCTTGGTAATGAGGTAACGGAAATATGGCGAACGAAGACTCAGAATGAATCGGTGAGCATAAAATACAGTTGGTCTTGTACCGTCGTCTGGCCCATTTGTCTGTTGTACTGCTATGTGGATTTGAACATCGGAAAAGGATCGCTTCCTGGAGGGACCTTCAATAGAGCTTAGGAATTGACATGAAGAATACCTACCTAAAAAGATCAGGACCAACAGTTGGGTCGTAAAATTTTTCCAGTGCTTCCACATGGGAGTTGTAATACCCTTCCGGAATTGTAAGACGACGAATGGTTGAAGGACTGGAAGGACGACTGGTTTTGCCATTCACGTCAAGCGGTGCCTCTGCCGGACGAGATGGGTACATATACAGGATGAACGGAGAGTCTTTCGCAAGAATCAATCCTGGAACGTAGCTTATTGAGAACGACAACACCCTGATGATGCGGAAACTACCTTGATGCCCCCATACCTGACGTACAACTTGATGACTGGCATCGTTTGGACTTGCCAGAACCTCCCATACGACGTCCGGATAGTGGTCCTTGGCTTCGAGGAACAAAGATTTGAGATTATCACGCCATTTTCTCGCATTGTTTTCTTGTACCAATTCCAGCCACGGTTTCAGCGCTTCGTGAGCAGGCGCTTGCATCTAAGGAATATAGTCCTCAAGGTCTGCAGAAACAAATTCTTGAGGTGTAAAACATACATTAACTGTTAGAGCTGACATTTCGTTTAAGATCTACCGTTAAGGCCGCCACGTCACCGTCGAAAGGAGAGTGTGAGAGTGTCAATATAAGAGCCAACTCAAACAACGAAACATGATGAATATATTTAGTAGGGCTTTGATCATCGCTTTGATCGCCATTGCTGATCACGATTGCCAGTGATCGGCTGTGTTGATGTCTATCTCCTTTTTTAGGACTCAAGCGACCCCTGCCATCAAGCAGCTCATCAAGCCTGCCCTCAAGCTCCTCCTCTACCGCACCGCCCTCGAGGACTGCACCCCATAGTGATGTCTTTTCTCCCATTGTCCTTTTTTCTTTTTCTTTGTTGCAGCTCGCCTCGACCATCCTATCCCAGCGGACTCCGAGTCTCCGATTTGTGCTCGTTGTCTTTAATCTCTGCTTCCCTCTGGAACCGTCGTGCATCGTTCGGTACTAGCGGTAGAAATTAACATGTGCACAATAAGGCGGAGTCCTTTTGGATACGGTTGGGTTCTTTTGCAAGGGTTACTTTCGTTCTTTGACCTTGTTTCTATTCTTTCTTATCCTTTCCCACCACCCTCGTCGCTCAGACCACCTCGCGTTCCAGTTAATCAGCCCATCGACGGATCCTCCCTTCATCCCCCTCATAGGCTTGGACGCCGAGTCGCCTTGGGTTTTTCAAGTCGATGCACCGCAGGCGCTCGTTCAAGCCTGCATCGAGCAGGAGGTGTCTGTTAGTGGGTCAACAACTCGCTTTTGAACCGTCACTGTTTTCCACTCGCTTTTCATTTTTTTCTCTTGGTTTTTTATATGGATTTATCTATTTATCTTTCTTTTCACACTGTATGTCCACCCCTCGATCCATTTTTGAATCTTTGGGGCAGGTTCGTGCTTCCTGACCGGACTCTGCGTCATTATCTTAAGGCTCAGGCGATACCGCCTCTTTTCCTAGTCAATTATTGCAGCAAGGCACTTGTTGGAGCCTATATGGTGATGCAATTTGAAGTCCGTAAAGAGAGTATCACGAAAATCCCGTTTTCAAGTTGGCTTTTTCTTGTTCGTTCTCCGATTCAACTGCGTTGATCCTCTTTTTTTTGTCGTCAGTTCTTCTTAATTCTTCTGCTTCCCCGTCTCCCATCCATCCTCTTTCTTCCAACACCCCAGTCCCCAGTCTCTGCTCCAGGTCCCAGGTTCGCCAAAAACACATGAGCCGTTGTAGGCACTTTCCTCGTCAAGGGCCACATCGTCCTCGTCCTTCTCATCCCACTCACATTCATCACGACTGCCGTGTGCCAGTAGCTTGCGTCTGCTACGCTTGAAGCTGGGTCGTCGACGAAGTCGATTTCTGTTTCAGGGCGATGAGAACGATGTGCATCCCGGCGGAGGCATGGTGTATGGCTATGGCCTCGTTGACTCGCACCACTCCTATCTTATTTAGACGTACAATGTTGCGATTCCTTGGACTGGTCGAAGTGAGCATTTCGTTTTTTACCTTTTTTGCATCACATTACGATCAGTCCTCAAATCTGATTCATACCTCCCAACACAGGGTCTTCGGAGATACAGGCGTGGTGCTGAGCACGAGTGCTCTTCGCTTTCTTGCTTGGTGTTCTATGTGATTTTCGAGTTAAAAAAGGTGAGTCATCCTTTTGATCGCTGTGTGCTTTTCTTCTCCTCCCAATTTCTTCTCTTCTTCCATCCCTATTTCCTTTGATTATCTTGCTTTCGATGGAGCCTTTGTTGCTCACCTTCATTCCTTTTCGGCCACGTCAAGCACTGTGCACCTGCATACACTTTGACCTACACTTGCGCCTACGTTCATGCCCTTCTCCTTTTTCCTCTTCTTTTCCGTTTGTCTTTGCTGTCATTAATGTTACCGCACCAGTGTGGTTGCGCGTTCTCCAGACGGACTTCGGGCGTGCTCATCCTGCTTTGGTGGTGTATCGCTTCCTGTTCCTTGATTTATGACAGTAGAGTGGTTTTCCAAAGCTCCCGGAAGACAGGCTGAATGCGAAGTCCGTCTCAGATGCTCTCTACCTGTGTACAAGCCATCAGGGTTTCGCAGATTGGAGCATTGAGTTCGATCTTTTCTGTTTCTCGTTTTTTCTTTCTTGTCAGTATTTCCAGACCCGTGCACCTAAGTCAGGTATTCTACAGACGGACTCCAGTGACCTGTTGTACTCATATGGCTTTGGCGAGTGTCGCTCCTTGTGATTAGCGACCCCATAATGGAGCGCTCGTTCAAAGCCTGTGGACATTTCTCTGATCTGGAGTCTGTCTTTGAATGCTCTACTACTGCTCAGCCATTTCACGCTTTTTCTTCTTGTGGATGTCTCTCGGTGCTTTCAATGTTTGTACATGCTGTCGGGGTTACTGCAGCGTTGACTTCGATCTTCGATCCTTTCGTGTTTTTCTTTCTTCTCAGCAACTTCAGACCCATGCGCCACGTCTCTCATCGACTCGCCGAATTGCTTTACCTGACGGACTTCGGGTCATGCGCCTCTGGCTTTAGCGGGTATCTCTGCTTCTTGAAATGCGAAGTCGACCTCGTCTAAAGCCTGTAGTCGTCTTTAGAGTTGATCCCGCTGTCCGTCTCGAGATATAAGAGCTGTTGGGTTTACTCAGTCAGACTGAAGTGTTGAGTGGCTGTCCCCTCTGTTTCTCGTTTTTCCTTTCTCGTTGATGTTGTCAACATATCATAATCCTTCTGCTGTGGCTTGTATCGGGATACCATATAGCTTTGCAAGACATGGGTGGTTATGCTGCTTCTTTATAGACAGACTCCGGTGACCAGTAGTATTCCTCTGGCTTTGGTGGGTATCGCTTCTTTTTATAAGTAGCCTGCAGAGTAGTGCTCGTCCAAATCCTATGAATGTTATGTTGGTCTAGAGTCCGTCTTTAGATGCTCTCTATCTATTACCCAGTCATTTTGCGTTTTCATTGAAATTGTACTTATTCACGGAGTCTGTTACCTGGATGGCTCGTCATTTTTGGACACATTTTGTGATTTATCTATCTGTGGTGGTTCATGTTCCCTTTTCTTTTACCGATTAAGATTTTGTGCTGTTCGATCTTGATCTTCAATCTTCGCTGGTGTGATCTTTCTTCAACAGCCAGAGTCTAAGTGTCGTGTTGCTTTTGTCTGGTTGAAGCGAATATATCTGTGTTGGTATTTACGCAGCCAGCCCTCGAAACGGGCAGTGTAACTCTGCGATTTTGCTGCGATTACTAGCTGCTCTAGGCTGATTGAAATTTGAATCAACGGTTCTAAATTAATTTCTAGGTGGATCACTGTGACGAACAGGTCAAATTATTAATATCGTAATGGATTATCTCCACTGTAGAGAGCTCTACTTGAACCAGCACTAGAACCGCTCCAATGCTTCTGAATTATAATTCCGGTCGAATGAAGAGCCAAAGTAGGGTGAGTTTCTTCAATATTCGGACCGTCGTCCTTCGCCACAGTGCCATGCGCCCCATGCCCCTATTTACCTGACGCTGACCAATCAGACTGGCGGGCTTTGATCGGCAGTTGAATTTTACCCCGCCATCCCTCTGCACTCGTTTCTTCATACCCATACCGCCGACATCTGGGTGCTGCTCCTCCAGGTGAGTATCGTCTCCGTCCCCACCCCATCTCACTCCACCCTCGTCGTTGTCGTTGTCGTCTCCTAACAACCCCTTGCTGACCCGTTCCCACCCAGACGGCTCGAGCACCACCACCTCCTCCTCCTCGTCCATCTCCTCCTCAGGCTCTTCCTCCTCCTCGAGCTCCTCCCCCTCAAGCTCCTCCCCCCCCCCCTCCTCCTCTCCTCCTCCTCCTCCTCAAGTTTCGCGCCCCCCCTCAAGCACCTCCTCCACAGCCCCACCAAGCACCTCCTCCACAGCCCTGCCCTCGACGACCACGCCCCCCTCGACGGTGTCAAGGCCGTCGCTGTCCACGCCCGGCGGCGGCGTGGTGACGCGGTTCTCGACGCAGTTCGTGTCGAGCACGGATAGTGCGGGGCCTGGAGAGACGGGGGTCGCTGCGAAGCCTAAGTCGTGAGTCTCTTTTGTTTGCGAGTCCTTCATCCCTCCTTGCTCCCGTTCTTTCTCGTTGCCTTTTCTACCCCTTCTTCCATCTACACTTTCTTCTTCGTTGTTCCTTCCTTCCTTCCTCCGTATCTTCCTCCCCCCTTCATCCCCACAGCCGCATATACGGACCTCGGGCCACCCATCTGTCCATTCATTCATCCGTCCATCCCATCCATGCAGCATGCATCCCTGATGTCTCGCCTCCCTTCTCCCCCTTCTTTCCTTCCCATCCCATTTCTCGTGCCTGCCTACCTTCTTATCATTTTTGTTCTTTTTTCTTCGTTCGTGGTCTTTCTGGCCTGATGGCGGCGTTCCTCTCTTCGACGTCTGTGTTGGCGTGCAGTTCTTCGTTCGTGCTTTCGCCCCTTTGCCCCTGTCCCCGTTCCATTCTAGTTCATCTTTCTTTCTCTCCCCGTATATGCATAACCCGGCGCCGTCTTAGGGCACTTTCGAATTTCGCCCGTTCTTTTCAATTTGGCGTTTCGCGGTGCCATTCTCTCCGGCTCTGGCACTCGGTGCCTGGCTGTTTGATCCCTTGACGTTGACCTGTCGGGTAGCGGGTGACGCTGTGGATGCGGACCCCCTTCGTCCTGCCAGGAGTTTTGCCCCTGTTTTTGCTTTGCTTTGTTTTTATTTTGTTCCATTTTTCACCCTTGCATCACGTTCGTGTACATCCGCTTCGTCCTTCATCCTTTGTATACCGTCGCCCTCGTTCTATGCGCCTATTGTTTCCTTTCTGGCTCCTGCTTGGACGGACGTCGGCTCCGCCCCCGCCTTGGGTCCTACCTGTATGGCTTAGCCGCAGTGTGTATTCACAGCTCCCCCTGGCTCCCCCTGGCTCGGGCGGCAGCTCGAGCTAAGCCTGGTGTCTAATGCATGGTAGGAGGTGGAGTCTTTTTGGCTGGTGCAGGAGCAGAAGTGGGAGACGAGGCGGTGGCGGTTTATTGTTGTGTGTGCGCTTGGTCTTGGAGTGGGAGTTGGAATGGGGTGTTGTTGGACGCAGAGGAGTTGGTCGTTTTTTGGGTTTATTCTGTGTTTTTCGCTCTTTTCGTTCTTTTCCCCCGTGTTCTGCCTCCCTGACCTAACCTAAACCGCGGGCGTCTGGACGATCTTCGGTATTCAATTCTATGCCTCCAGTTCTCTGCGGTCAGCTTCGGGCTTGGAGCTTTCGGTCGAGGCTTGAGGCTTACATTGGAAGTATAGAATGCTCGCGGTTGTGGTTAACGCCCGTGTTTCGTGGCACGAGGGTGAGGTTGGTTTGGGCCGATGATTTCTTTCATTCTTCATTTTTCGGCCTTTCATCACTTTCCTTTCCTTCTCTTTCTGCGTTACTCAGACCGCCTTGCGTCCTGTGGTGCAGTCGATCAACCCACCAACGGACTCTGTCATTCCGCCTCCCTACTCTAGGCTTGGACGCTGAGTCGCTTCGGTTTGAAAAACTCGTATGCTGCGGCGCCCGTTCAAGCCTGTGTTTACTCAGTGCGTGCATGGAGAGTTCGTTGGTGGGGATTACGACTTGCTCTGCCTCGCTGGTGTTGGAGATGCTTTCTCTGTTACTTATCTCCCATGCGTTATTCCCTCACTCCCTTGATTCATGCGATTCGGGCAACGTCGTGCTTTTCTGCTTCCCGACCGAACTCCTCTTTGTTATGGGTGCTATTATCTCTCTGCTTGGGCGACATCGTCTCATTTTTCTCAGATATGAAGCTAGTGAGGCGTTCGTCTAAGCCTGTTTTGAATGCTGCTCTCAGTGGAGTCCGTGAAGGTGTATCACGACAACCCTATTTTGATCCCATTTTTATACGTTCATTTGTCGCTGCTTCTTGGCTCCGTTTCTCTTCACCCGCCCTCCCCTGTCCTCCTTTTCCCTCTTCCCTCCTTCCTCTTTCACCCTTACACACCCTAACTAACCCCCCCCCTCCCTCCCCTACCCAGGTTCTTCCAAAACACCGGCGCCATTGCAGGCGCATTCTCCGTCGTCGGGCTCATCGTGCTCGGTATGGTGCGCATGAGGCGGAGGAGGGGGAGGAGGAGCCTAGGAGGGTGTTGAAGGTATGCTTTATGTTTTCATCGTATCGTCGCGAAGAGTCGTTGACGTGAATCCGTTTTCAGGTTGCTAATGAGTGAAGCTGCCTTCTTGATAGCTGGCTCTGGCCGCTTTGGATGATCCATGGGGCCTCTTTGCCTCCGTCAACTTCAGGCTCGTGGGGATGCTGATCGACGAACCGAACCCCAGAAGACGATAACATGGTAATCATCAAGGTCAGTGCCGTCCTCGTGTCATACGTCTCAGTGTTGACAGTCCGCAGATGACTCGAGGCTCGAGCACCTCATCCGTCCAACGGCACCTCGTCTCAGGCACAAGCTCGAGTCCTTCAACGTCGAGCTCGAGCTCGTCGTCATCAATTTGATCAAAGTCCAGCACTGCGCTGCCCTCAAGTACATATATTGACTTGTCATCAGTGACCATGCCATCCTTGATTCCTGTTCTTGAGACGGCGGCGGTTCTGATGATTCTACATCGTGCGTGTCATTTTCTTTCTCTTTTCCGCATTGTTGCTTGCCTTTCTTCAACGTTTCCTTTGCCCTTAATTTTGTATCCTTTATCTCTTTTAAAGGAGGCTTCCGTCATCGTATATCACGATCTTCCGATGCCCGCCTTCTCGTGCTCGAACATGCACCGAGTGACTCGCACTTCTTTCTTGACCTCTCAGACTTAGACGTGGGGTGGCTTGCAAGGTTACTTAGAGCTAGAAGTAGCTGCGATCCTCCCTCCTGTCTGCCCCAATCGTCTGATGCCCGCTCCGTGGCGCTGGGGCGTGTACCTCCCAGCACCCACATCGACGCCGATATGCATGCGCTCCTGCTAGCATTCCATGAAAGACTCGATCACACACCAGCATCTCGGTTCTGTCATTTTTTGTCCCCCTCCCCACCTACGTCCATCATTCCATCCTCCTTTTTCTTGGATGCACGGTTTTTGATTGTGCTCACCTGCGGCGATATGGCATGGATCTCCTTGCGGTCGCGTCGTTATTACCTTCCTTTGATTCTCATTGAAATTTTGTGGTTTAATTTTTCGTTGTTTCCTCCTCCTTGCAATTGACAGTCAGATCTCTTATTTCGGGTTCGAGCCCCTTTCTCGGTCTCTTGCTCTGCGCCGTTCATCGTGTTTGCTTTACCAATTACCATATTTTGGCCCTCTCTCTTTGTTTCCTCTACTCTTTCTATCTGCTCGATAATAATAATTTGCACGTAAAATAATAACTTCATACCTCGTCCCGTCACAAGAGCCACAGCCACTGACGCTGACCAATCAGCATCAGCCCATCTGCGATTGATCCCGGATCGGTTGTTGTCGTCCCTCTCACATTCGGTCTCCCTTATCTCGTCGTCATCGTCGCCGTTCTCCAACTCCAGCTCGTCGACGCCGTCGCCCTATTCCTCCTCAAGCCCCACGAGCTCTGCGCTGCCATCAAGCGCCTCTTCAACCACCCCAAGCCCCTCCTCCAACGCGCTGCCCTCAACGACTGTGCCCGCCTTAACATCCTTCTGCGCGTCGGTGTCGATGCCTGTGGGCGGCGTGGTGGAGCAGTCTTCGACGCGTTTCGTGTCGGGCACGGATAGTGCAGGGCCGGATAAGATGGGGGTCGCTTCGAACCCGAAGTCGTGAGTGTTTTTGTTTGCTTTCCCTCTTCCGTTCTTGCTGTTCCGCTTTTGCTTTCTTCTTTGCTCTGTTCTTCATCGTTCCTTACTTCGTTCTTCCCTTCAGCTCGCATACACGGACCTGGAATCGGCAATCTGTCCATCCGTCGTCCGTCTGTTGCATGTCCCGTGCGTCATGTATCACTGATGCTTCCCCATCTCATCGATCATCTTTCATACCTCTTTTTTTTGTTGCTGTTCGTTCGTGGGCATTGCAATTGATGCGTTCCCACTTTACCAAGTCAGGACTTTGCTTTCCGGGGGATTTATTATCAGGAGCTCCATTGCCAGCTCAGCCCTCCACTGCTGACATGCTGTTTGTCCGCCTCGTTAGAGGTCTCTTTTCTTTCTCCGCTTTGGAGGCCCTCCACACGTATTTCGCGGGTATTATTGCCCCTACACCGCTTGCCCATTCCTACCGCTCCCTCCGCCAACTGACTCCCACTCATCTCCTGGTTCTTCCTCTTTCATTCAGGCTTGGCCACTGCGCAGTCTGAGCGGCTGCTCGTGCTCGAGCCTGTTCTCGATAAAGGGCTGGGTTGCTGGAGTCCTTTTGGCGGAATTAGGAGAGCATGGGCTGTGCTTTGTGTTTGTTCTGTCGACTTGGATACATATGCAGTTGAACGTGGATTTTTTCCCCTTTTTTCCTCTACGTTTCTGTTATTTTCCTTTCCTTTCCTTTCCTTTCCTTTCCTTTCCTTGTCGTGCTAAAACCCGCCCATCTATGCCCGGATTGGCTCTGACACAATCTCCTGCTCGTCGTCTTTCATGCTATCTCCCGCGATTGTCTGGACGTCCTTCAACATCCATTTTAAGCCTCCGGTGCTCAACGTTGAGGCTTGAAGCTTGAGACTTATAGTCGGCATTTTATTTTTGAGGCTTCCGACTCTCGCGGTCACGTTGAGGACCCGCGTTATCTGGACACGAGCATGAACACTGGAAACATCTTTGGTTCCTTCATTTGTTTATTTTATTTTTTATTTTTCATTTTTTTATTTCGTCGGTCTTCTTCCTTTGTCGCTCTGGCCACCGCCCTGGGCGATGCAATTGATCAGCTCATCAACGGACCTTCATTCATTCCTTTTGGCTTGGACGCCGAGCCGCCTCGGTTTGAAGAAATTGTTGACCTTAGGCGTCCGTTCAAGCCTCGCCCTTTGTCCTTTATTCGAGTCCGTTGGTGGGGCCGCGACTCGCTGCTGAACCTCTGGCGGTGTCGATTTTACTTCTTAATTTATTTATTTTTGCTTTCTATGCACCATTCTCTTCATTCCAACCCTCAATTCGTTCATCGGGGAAAACTTCGTGCTTCCTAATCGGACTCTTCACTTGTCTGCGTGCCACTATCCCCAGGCTTGGGCGATATCGCCTCCGTGTTCACCATTATCACTGTCGGGGGCGCTCGTTTGAGCCTGACGGGGTATATGCGCACTCAATGGAGTCCGTGAAGAGATTGTCATGACACCATCATTTCAGCTCCGTCTCTTTCTCCACTCAGGGCACGAGTACGGAGCAATTGTTTTGGGGTTGACTCTTATCTTGGCCCTCTTTCTTCTCTTTCTCTTCTTTTTAAAACTTCATATTTTCTTCCTTCGTCGCTCAGACTAGCTCCCAAGTGATACAGTCGTCGATCAATTCACCAACGGACTCTTTCTTTCGGTCTTTCATACCCATACTTCCTGCTAGGCTTGGACGCCGAGTCGCCTCATTCTTACTTGTTCTGTGTCTGGGGCGGTCGTTCGAGCCTATAAAGTATTGGGAAAGAATCGGAAATCCGTTGGGCCACAATCTGTCGTCGTGTTGTGAGGGAGTTGGTCTGGTCTGGTCTGTCTCCGCCTGACTTTTTTGAGTTAAGATTTATTGTTTCATTTTATTGCGTTCAACTTTACTCTATCATTTCATTTCGTTCTCTGTGTCCTTCTTGGTGATTAACATGTGGAAAGACCAGGTCGTCTTTACACGACGGAAAAAAAGGGCGCATCCTCGCCGGACTCTGTTCCACCATTATCCCTCAGTTTTTGGCTTCGGCGGGTATCGCCTCGTACTTATTTCTGTAAACATCGTCGTGGCGCTCGTTCGAAGCCAATCCTGGAGACGTCTGGGTGTAGAGTCCGCCCTTGGCTGCTCGCGCTTCCCATTCTTTCGTAATGACCAAATGCAACTCCCTTAGTCGCTTACCGCTTGTTTTGTTTTCGCCTTCGTCAGTTTCTCCTTTTTCGCTTGCCCTTGCATCCACCACACCGCACCGCACGTCGAACCTCAATAGCCCCTTCCCAACACATGCGCAATAGCTGGCACATTCTTCGTCGTCGGCCTCATGGACCAGTGGATATAATTATGTATTTAGCGGCTATACATACAGACAAACTACCAACAAATGGACTTAATATAATCGTCTCTGACTGAACCGAAGCGCTCTTGGGCCGCTTAACTCGTAGTCTCCTGGATCAACTGCTTATAAATAGTTGATCGAGGAGTAAATGAACATTGGAACTTTTTCTTGTGGCTAGGATAAAGACAAATCAGTCAGCAACCCACCCAGAATGCAGAAGGAAACGTACTTGAGAAGCCCTAGATCCTCGTATTCGTCGTTAATCTGTATCTCACTGCCAAACTCGTCTTTGACCTTGGTGATGTCAAAGGATGCCAACACGGAGGCAATGATGAGCCACAGCTGATGCAGTAACGTGGTTAGAACTTGTAAGAGGTCTGGAATTTATTTTCAGACTTACTGTTGAACTGGCGATATGTTTTCCGACGCAAATCCTGCAAGAAAAAACTGACATTTATAATTTTCTGAAGAACAAAACACAACACTGACCGCCGTCCAAAACCGTAGGCCAAAATCCTGTCGTCGCCGTTCAACTTTCCATTCCCATCCAAGAACCGTTCAGGTTTGAATTTGTGTGGTTCCGGGTACGCCTGTTCATCCCGCGTCATCGCCCTAAATAAGTCGCGAGAAGTCCGTCATGAATAATTGATTCGAACAAGTATATGAATAAGTCTGACCATATATTTGCAAAGACAGAAGTGCCTGAACAACTCGGAAGGTCACACAACGAACCAGGAAGACATAACGGGAGAATGAATACCTTTGGGAATGAAATACCCCTTATAATGGTCGTCTTCGGACACATTATGCGGGAGACCAAGCGGGAGAGGCGGCCTAAAGCGCATTACTTCTCGGTATATTGCCTCGACATATGGAAGGAATGGACGGTCCTCAAATTCTGGAAGGCGCTTCGACCCTGTATGGCGGTCAATTTCGGCTTGGGCTTTTCTTTGAACGTCTGGGCTTATGGCGATCGCGTAAAAAAAGGTTCCAGTTGCAGATATAGTCTGCAGGGAAGTATGAGAAAGATATAACACGGGCTGTATTCGAAAAAGGAGCGCACCGTATCTGATGCCGCTAAGGAAAAAAATCATTCTCGAACCGCGGCCTAGTATCACCAGGTTTGGAACTCACCTCCATATACAGCACTCGCCATGTCTTGAACCGCCTTTTCTTCTTCCTTCGTGGCACCGAAAGCGTTTTTCCTCTCTATAAATTCAGACATCAGTGACGACGCTGCCGTTCCTTCAGCCTGATAGTAAAATAACACCGTCAGCGTCTCACCATGAATACTTAAATACAATTCAATTTACCACTCGTTTCTTCACAAACTCCAACGGAATCGTCTCCATTTCTGTCGTTAGCCTCTTCACTTCATCCGCCAGCTTGTGCGAGGAGGCACCGGGAAACCAACTCGGGATATGTCCGAGTACAGGGAAAGTATTGATCAAAGTAGCTCCTGGCATGAGCAGCTTTATGCCGAGTTTCAGACTCGTATCAGCCGCGACGACACACGGATCGTCGAATGATTTGACCTCGTAGCCGTACATGGTCATCATGGGCAGCGATATCGAGAGCCTGTTGGAATTTAACGATTGGTATTTAGTTATAAACGGCTAGAATGTTCTGGATTATTTGCTTACATTTTATTGTGGTCGTCGAACTTCTCTGGAGAGTCGACTAGATTGCGAAGCATGGCCTGCACCATTTGAGTCTGCGTCGGCTGGTATTTCTTAATAGCTTCTGGGCGGAAATGCTGTTGGAAGACCCTCCTGTGGAACCTCCACTTGTTGCCGTATTCGTAGAAGCCGATTTGGGTGTCCCATCCCATCCTTCAAATCACCAAAATGGTTAGAATATGATGCATCTTAAAGCTAAACAGAAGGAGGTCACTTTTCTATGATTGGGAACACAGGACGATCGGAGTAATTGTTGGCCCGCTTTTCCAATAACTGTTCGGCGTCCTCTCGACTGTTGAGGACGACCACGCGCATCCCTAACGCAGCTGCGTGGAGGATCTTGCCTAGTCATAGCCGTCAGCATTCGAGTATTAGGTATGACACAAGACGTAGATGTGAGGCACAAGAAAAGAGAACGAACTGTTGTATATTTTCCCCCACTCAGCGTAGGTACGTGCAGCATCGGTCGTTGGGAGATCAGTAAGATTGCCTATCAGGGGTTTGGGTTGCGGCCCTGGAGGGAACGGAAATCCTTGTTGGCTTTTAGACCTTGGGCCAAGGAGTTTCTTGACGAGCCATGCGAGAAGAAGTAGGGCAGCTGCTGTAGAGATCGAGGTGAAAGGGGGCATTTTCGTTCAGCAGGAGCTAAGAGACATATTGGAGGTGGTGTTTCCGTTTTTTATATGTTTTCCGGTCTTCTTTGATTCATATCCACAGACAGACATAAGCCGACATAAACACTACCAGATCATACACATGTAAAATTGTGGTGAAAATTGTCATCACAGTGTCATGATATTGTCTCTCGGTAAGCATCAGTGGTCTCGACTTTACTGGGAGGCCCATGCACGTATCCGCATCCTTGTCTGCCGGAAGCCAAAGTGTCCAGTCTTGTGGGGTCTGAGGATATAAACCGCGCATTCTTGTAGTGACAACTGCAAGCTCAGGACTTGCAGCACAGACTATGCCGCAGAACGCATTCATATTTGAAGAATTTTGTATGAACACTTTATATCCTGGTCAATATTTCAATACCGAACGAGCGCCGAGGCCATTCTGCAAAACGGAGCTATATCTGCTTCCCCGACACGCCCGTGTGTCCTTGTCTGTCGGAGGCGATGCGATGTCCACAGACAGAGTAAGGACACCGGCTCTCGTTATGATATCAAACGTCCCGAATGATCGTATTCCAGCATGATGGGTATTCAGAAGTGACGCAACCAGTTCAAAGTCGACAATGGACGTGTATACGTGTACCGTAAGCATTGACTTTGCAAAGCTGCGAAATTCCGTACAGCCCGGATTCATAAGAATGGAAGTAGTCCACTGGTACAACTACAGCACTCTTCCGAGGTGGTACCGACTCGCGTACAATCCGCATCACCTCGCGACAGCCCATGAAGTGTACGCAGCAGGTCATACCGGTTACTAGTCAACTGAAAATGGAAGGTACACAAATCTTTTACGCAGAATACCACCACATCAAACTAAGTATAAACAGCGTGAATAAAAAAAATCCGGAAGGATATATAGAACATGAACATAACACAAGAAAGAGGAAACAAATTTAAAGGATGAAGAGCAAGAATATAATATAGTATACGAGCGTCGCGCGGTGGAACCAAGGAATAATGGCTGCAACGTTGAGGTGGGGAGTCTACAATAGCCAAGACAAGAGCAAAGCGCAACGGCAAAGGGAACGGGGGAAGGCGCCCGATGCGGCGATGCCACCCTCCGATGTGTATGGATGGAGTTGGAATAAACGGAAGTGGACGAGAGTTCCTAAGTGGCGGGAACGCGAACTCTTCCTGTCGGTCGGTCGGGGTTCTCGTGGGGTATGTGATCGAGGAAGGGGTATGCGGTGTGTTGATAACATAGAGATAAGGATAAGTTGTTAGGTGGGGAGGCGATATAGGTCGTCCATTACATGCCGAGGGTGGCGTAGTCTTCTTCATTTCACGAGCGGCGATTGGCGACGAGGAAAGAGCAAGAGCAAGAACGATGAAGGACGGAAGATGGGCGATAGGTGGGGGGAGATATAATATAATGCGGGGGAGTAATTCATGTGGGTAAGGTCGTAAGGCGTGAAGGTGGCAATCAATCAAAGAGCGTGGTGTCGGCGAGAGTCAATGCGACGAGGAAAGAACGACCAAAGGCTCAACATATACAAGGGAAGAAAGAAGAAAAGGACAAGGATGGAAAAGAAGGAAGGCGGGAAGGAAGAGAGGTGGTCAAAAAATATGCATAAGTCCAAGCGAAGCCGAAGATTCCTTTTCTTTCTTGCTCATCAGCTTCACTCATTAGCAACCTAAATCAAACCGAGCCCACATCAACCACCATTCCCAGCCATACGAAAACCTCAAACAAAAACCATACCTTCAACACCCTCCTCGGCTGCTCTTCCTCCTCCTCCTCTTCGTCATGCGCACTATACCGACTATGATCGCTCCCGCTCCCATTTCCATGGCCCTGACTATGGCTATGGCTCACCACATGCCCTTGCCCTTGCCCCTGCTGCCCCTGCTGGCCATGTCCCTGCGCATCAAACGGGTTCCCATCAGCGACGTACCCGCCATACGCATCGTCCATGTCCATATCACCAGACGCCGAATAACTGTGTTGGTGGCCTTGACTTTGAGTGTGCACCACCGTCTGCGACTGGGATTGACTCTGCGTTTGACTCTGCGCCTGATACCCGCCCTGGTAGTGCGACGCATAGCTCTCCGCAACAGGCGAGAAATACTGCGTCGCCCCGGTCCCCGCGCTCCCCGCTGACATCGGCTGCTGCTGGTTCATCGACTTGCTTCTTCCAAGATCCTGGCCCTGGCCCGCGCCCATGTTCATCGCGGCATACTCCTGCGACGGCGACGTCCGGTGGTGCAACTGCTGCTGCTGCCCGTACTGCTGATACTGCGCCTGCGACGTATGCGCCATCGACTGGCCCCTCGCCAACCCCGCCGCAGCGCCCGCACCAGACATATGCGCGCCCATCCCCGCCGCCTCGAGTATATCCGCATTCCGCTGGCTGATGCTCTGCGTCTGGCTGTACTGCGAGTGCGAGTGGCTGCTCATGCTCCCCACGCCCCTCCCCAGCCCACCCCCTTGCCCACCTGCGCCGGAACTCGAGTTCGAGTAAGGATCGTACCCGCCCCCAACAGGCGGCGCCGCAAACGCAGCATACGGCGCCCCTCCCTCCTGCAGCGCCGCTCCATACCCTCCCCCGGCACCCATCCCGTCCCCGCCGACAGTCTTCATGCTCCTCGCCCGCGCCACCCCAATCCCAGCAGCACCCGCCGCGCCGCCCGCAACTCCCATCCCGCCCGCCGCGCCGTACGGATCGAAGATCTCGCCCGGTCCAACGCCCCCACCAACGGCGCCAACGGGCATCGAAGGATGCCCCATCTCCCGCATACCATACGACTCGCCATGCGACCCCGCGCTCATCGCAGGCTGCCCATACGTCCCATGCGAGCTCACATCCGAGAACCCGCCGCCGCTCGTATTGCCGCCATACTCCCCTCCGCCGTAACCACCGTCATGATACCCCCCTGCACCCCCCATACCCGCACCGTACCCCATCCCGGCCCCACCCACAGAGCCAGGATGCACATCATCCTCATCATCCAAGAAAATAGGCTTGGGCGCCGACGCCGCCTCGAGCGTCGCAGCCGCGAGCTCGCGGTCGAATTTGCGCGCGCGCCGGCGGCGGACGCCGTTCGTGATGAGCGCGATGAGGAGGACGAGGACGATGAGGCCGACGACGGAGAATGTGCCTGCGACGGCGCCGGTGTTTTTGAAGAACCTGGGTGGGGGGAGGGCGGGTTAGTTAGGGTTCGTGAGGGTGGAGGAGGAAGCGGGATGACGAAGAGGGCAGAGGAGAGTAAAGAAAAACCAAGTCAAAAAAGAAGGGAAGGACAAAGGAGCGGCGAATGAACATATGAAAATGAGGTCAAAATGGGGTCGTGGTGATACACCTTCACGGACTTCTGAGTTCAGAGCGTTTGAACGACGACCTCGTGAAATGGATTTACTGAAAACAGAGACGATATCATCCAAGCCGAGGAACAATAGCACCCAGAACAACGAGGAGTCCGGTCGGGAAGCAGGAACACGACGCCCCCAAAATATGAATCAAGGAAGGGGAAAGAATGGAACGACGTACGAAGAAAGCAAAATAAATAAATAAATAAAATCCAAAAATAAAATAAAAATAAAAATATTAAGTCAAGAGCAAAGCAAACACCAGCGTCCCAGCCAGTCATAGCCCCACCAACGGACACGCAAAACGGCAAAAAAAAAACGAAGACTTGAACGGGCCCCATGGCTCACATTTTTCAAACCGAGGCGACTGAGCGTCCAAGCCTAAAGTACGGAGGCCGAATGACGAGTCCGTTGGTAGGTCATGCGCATTCGCCGAGACGCGCAAGGTGGTCTGAGCAATGCAGAAAGAAAAAGAAAGAAAAAGGAAGGAAGGAAGAATGGACGAAGAATGAAGAATGAAGAATGAAACCCCAAACACCTCCACCGCACGCACGGTGCTCACGTCCTAAAAACACAGTGTCAACCACAATCGCAACCGCGAGCAGAGGTCTATCGAGTGGTGGGAGAGACTCAAGCCTCGACAGAAAGCTCCAAAAAGCTGACCGCAGAGAACCAGAGGCATAGAAAGGAACACCAGAGACACCCGCGGTTTCGTCTGGGGTTTAGGGTCTCTTTGTAAGAAAAAGGGCAGGGAAGAGGGCAATCAAAGACGACGAGCACGAAGGCCGCCGAAATTGGGGGTTGTCGAGACGCTGAGGCGCAGTCGGGCCTTCGCACAACCCAGAAGAAGACAAGGAAAAGAGCAGAAGCGCAAAATAAAAAGGGGGGGGGTAAAAAACATCACTCTCCTCCACCTCCCAGCACCCACTTTCCTCGCCCAAAATGCACAGCCGAAAATGCACACCGCCTCCGCCTGTTCCACATGCTTCAATCTAAACATGTCAGCTCGAGCGTGCGTACCTAAGAGTGGGCATCAGGCGAGAGGCGGGGGTACGCCGGCGTCAGCATCGGCAGAGGGACGCGGGCGAGAGGGTGCACAGCGCGATGGCCGTGGAAAGGCGCATATAGAGCCTTCAAGACGGAGAGAGGAGAAGAACGAAAAGCAAAGAGACAGAATGAAAAGAGGGCACAAAAGAAGAAAAAAAACGGGCAAGAAACGAGGCAAAACGAGATAACACCCCAGAGGGCAGAGGGAAGAATACGAAGAGAGAAGAGATAAAAGATAAAAAATAAAAGACAGAGAGGGAAGGGGTACAGAGCAAGAACGTAAAATGAAATAAAAATAGAACAAAGCAAGGAAAGCTCGCTCGTGCTTCCCATAGCCCGTCCTCCTACTGCTTGGCCACGAAGCAAAGCGTCCTGCCAGCCAGCCGGTCAGCAGCGGTCGGCCAGCTGGATACGGAGCTCCTGACAATACGCCTCAGAAGCAAGACTCCTGGCGGGGCGAGGGGGGAACACATCCACCTGAGACCCGTCCCTATGTCGAGCATCCAGGCACCGAGTGCCAGGAGAGCATTGGACCTCGAAACGCCAAAAGAACAGGCGAAATTCGAGAATGCCGTAAGGCGGCGCCGGGTTATGGGTTACGCATACGCATATGCGGGGAGAGAACGAAAGATGAAACGGAAAGAGGACGAAAACGGAACAAGGCGTCGAAATCGAAAATAAGAACAGAGGGAGATATGCACGCCAAAACAGACGTCGTCATCGAGCGAGAAAGACCACGAACGAAGAACGAACATCACATCAGAGAAAAAAGCGAAACATTAAAAAAATCACAGCTCCGGAGATTGATCGGACGCTGTGATTATGGCGGGAACGGAGGCGCGTACCCGTGTGCAATGAATGCACACGAGATGATTAGCAGGCAGGAAGGCAGGCACGAGAAATGGGATAGAAATGGGATGGGAAGGAGGAGACATCACTGATGCATGATGCATGATGCACGGGACAGACGACGTGCGGATGGATGGATGTGGTGATCCAAGGCGGGTGGGTGGGCCCAGGTCGTCCGTGTATGCGTGCTTGGGGTTGAGCAAAAGGGGTGAAAGGAGAAAGGAACAACGAAGGAGGTAAAGAAGAAAAGCAGAGAGCAAGCGCAAAAGAAAAAGAGCAAGAACAAGGGGGATAAGAGAAGCGTAAAAAAACACTCACGACTTAGGCTTCGCAGCGACCCCCGTCTCCCCAGGCCCCGCACTATCCGTGCTCGACACGAACCTCGTCGAGAACTGCGTCACCACGCCGCCGACGGGCGTGGACAGCGACGACCTTGAGGTCGTCGAGGGGGGCTGGGTCGTTGAGGGCGGGGCGGTGGAGGAGGTGCTTGGGGGGGTGCTTGAGGTTGTCGAGGGCGGGGCGGAGCTTGAGGAGGAAGATGAGGAGGAGCTGGAGGAGCTTGAGGAGGAGCTTGAGGAGGAGGACGAGGAGGAGGAGGAAATGGAGGAGGACGAGGAGACGGAGCTGCTCGAGCCTGGGGGTGGGAACGGGGTCAGCAACGGTGTTAGGGTACGACGACGACGACGACGAGGGGGGTGCGGATGAGTTGGGGTGCGGACGATCGACGCTCACCTGGAGGAGGAGGAGGAGCTGCCATCTTATCGTTTTCCGATTAAATTTTTAGTTTTGAAAGAGCAAAGGAGTGTGTGGTATCCACTGCCGCCAAGTAATGCACGTAGCCCCCAACAAGTCAGTGTGAACGGGTACGACAAGGTACGAAGCAACGAGCGGAGGTCTGTGTGAGTGAGTATACTTAAGAATAAGTCGAGTGACAAGTGTCAGAAGCACATTCGCTTGTCGCCTCTGGAATGGGGGGAACAACGAACAACGACAGCGAGCAGGGGATGACAGCGTGAAAATTCAACAGCCGATCAATCAGCCCATGCGCTGATGGGTATCACCTGGACAGATTGGTCAGCGTCAGCTGCTGATTAAATTCCGCTTGCGAGGTAAATAGGGGCATACACGTTCTATCTTGGGACGTGGGCGCAGGTGGATGCGGCGCTGCGCATGCGGCGAAGGACGACGGTCCGAATGTGGGTAGTACTACTACTAATTGAGCGAGGAGTGGAACTCGGAGTAATTCACTCCACTTTGGCTCTTCGTTGGATCGGAAGTGGAATTCAGAAGCGTTGGCGCGGTTCTAGTGCTAGTTCAAGTAAAGCTCTACAGTGGAGCAGACTAATAGAATACACCTCGTATATACAAAATCCGTGGATAATCAATATTCCATTATGATATTAATACTCTGAGCTATTCGTAACAAGGGTCTATTCGGAAATATATTCAAAGCCATTAATTTGGAATTCGATCAGTCTAGAGTAGCTAGTAATCGAAGAGTTACACTGCCTGTTTCGAAGGCCGGTTGCACAACTGTTGGTTGCATACTTTAAATACCAGAATACCTATACTTGCTTCAACCAAACGAAAGTAACACGAAAACTATCCGAACCCAAATCCTCAGGCTGTTGATGAAAGTCGAGCCCAACAATGTAAAACGTGATCGAAATAGATCAAGTAATTGAGGTCTTCAAAACACATCAACGTGTGATATCAATCAAACGTGCAACACCGACACAAGAAAAAACCACGCAAAATGACTGAATAGTAGTAGCAACCATCCAAAGACGGACTCCAGACCAACGAAATGAACAAAGGCTTTGGGCGAGCGCTACCTCGTGGATTCGATATAAACACAAAGCGAGACTCGCCAAAGCCAGAGGAACACAATTGGTCACCAGAGTCCGTCTGTAAAACACCTGACTACTATAGTAAGTGCTCATCTCATATGGGAAGCTGGACGATGAGTCAATAAAAAACACCATAAACAACTATCCAAACAAGTCTGCACAAGATCCTGGGTGGGTCCGTGGGTTAGAGAGCATCAAACTCAAACTCAAACCCAAACTCAGAGACGGACTCGGCAAGAACACTTCAACAAACAGGCTTTGAAGGATCGCTAACCTTACGCATTGAATCCCTTGTGAGCAATACGTGCCAAAGCCAGTAAGGAGCGCACACGGCCGGAGTCCGTCTAGAAAGATGTAGCCCAATTATAAGTACCCACTTCTTGCAAAGGCGAAGCTATGCAGCTGGCGTCTGCACAATAGTCCCGATGCACAGGTCAAAACTTGAATGACAACATCAACAAGGAAGGAAAAACAAAAAACAGAAACGACTGCCCGGAAGCTGGACGATGAAGTCAATAAGAAACATCATAAACAGCAATTCGAACAAGTCCGCACAAGATCCTACGAGGGCCGGTGGCATAGAGCGCATCATCAAACTCAGAGACGGACTCGGGATGAGACAAACCTGCATGAAGGCTTTGAACGAGCGCTCTCCTTGTGGACAACAAGCGATTCTCGCCAAAGCCAAAGGGCCATGAATCATGACGAGAGCCCGTCTATAAAGAAAGGAGACAGCGCGACTCTCCACCCCACTGGCACGCAAAGCTAGGCTGAATCCCCATACTTACTAGTATAATAGAATGATGACAGAAAAGAGAAACAGGAAGAATTCCCTCAACGCTCCGGTCTGAGTAAACCCAACAGCTCGGATATACGCAGAGCACATCTTGAGACGGACAGCGGGATAATGCTAAAGCAGATTATATGATTTAGACGAGCTCGACTTCGTATTTCGAGAAGCAGGGATACCCGCTAAAGCCAGATGCATATGACCTGGAGTCCGTCTAGAAAAGCCATTCGACGAGTCTATGAGAGACGTGGCGCACAGGTTTGAAAATGCTGAGAAGGAAGAAGAACAAGAAAGGATCGGAGTCAACGCTCCAGTAACCCCAACGGCATGGACAGACATAAAACGCGCCCAGAAACATCCACAAGAAAAAACACACGCAAAACGACTGCGAAGAGGTACTCGAGTAGAGAGCATTGAAAGACAGACTCCAGATGAATGAACTCCCAATAAGGCTTTGGTCAAGCGCTCCATTGTGGGCCGTATGAACAAGGAGCGACACTCGCCAAAGCCAGAGATGCACTGGAGTCCGTCTGTAGAATGCTTAACTATTTGAGCACCCAGCTCGTGTGTGAGGGCATTTGAAGAGTCGATAAGAAACGCGGCGAATGGGTATGGAAATACCGACAAAGAAAAACGAGAAGCAAGAAGGACTACCCACAATGCACTAGTCCGAGTAACACAGACGGCTAGTACAAATGTAGAGAGCATCCAGAAACGTTCACAACAAAATCCAAGAGACTTTGATTAACCGCAACCCCGAACTCGTAGGTGGAGAGCATCCAAATCCAAAGACGGACTGCGGAATAGCATGATGCGGCAAAACTATAGGCTTTAGACGAGTGCAGCGGTAGCCTTCCAGAACTTGAAGGTGCGATACCCGCCAAAGCCGGATTTAGATGCGCATGGCCCGAAGTCTGTCTCGAAAAAGAAAAGCCATTCGACGAGTCGATGGGAAATGCGGCGCATGCGCACGGGTATGGAAATAGGGACAAGAAGGAAAAAATGAGAAACAGAAGAATTAACCTGACGCTCCAGATTGAGCAAGACACAAGAAGAAAAAAAAGCACGCAAAACGACTGAGAAGATTCAGAGGTCAAGAGCATTCAAAGACGGACTCCAGACGAAATAATCGGAAGTGTCCACAGGCTTTGGACGAGCGCTCCATCATTGTGGACCGTATGAACAAGGAGCGACACTCGCCAAAGCCGAAGGAGCAAGGCTGGTCACTATGGAGTCCGTCTGTAGAATGCCTGACTACGCACCCAGCTCATGTGAAGAGTCGGCGAAAAATGCAGCGCACACATATAGAAATACGGACAAAGAAAAACAAAGAACATAAAGAATTGACCTCAGTGCTCCAGGAACCCGACATCAGGTAGAGTAGAGACCACCCAGAAACCTCAGACGGACACAAGCAAGAAAGCACGTAAAATGACTGAGGTTGAGAGCATTCAAAGATGGACTCTAGACGAATTAATCGGAAGCGTCCATAGGCTTTGGAAGAGCGCTCCGTTGTGGATTCTTATTCACAAGAAGCGACGCTCGCCAAAGCCAGAGACGCATGTCTGTCAATCGGAGTCCGTCTGTAGAATGCATGACTACTTTAGGCACCCAGCTCGCGGTTGTGTGGGGCCATTCGAAGAGTCGACGAGAGAAGCGGCGTATGGTATGGAAATACTGATAAGAAGGAAAAAAGAGAAACAGAAAGAATTGACATCAACATGCCAGTCTGAATAACCCCGATGACTTGTATATAGGTAGAGAGTACCCAGAGACGGACCTCGCATTGACGACGAGAATAAACAGACTTTGGATAACCGCTCCGCTGTCATGAATCAAGGAATAAGGAGCGGTACCCGCCAAAAGCCGGAGGAGCACGACCGAAGTCCGTCTAGGGAGTGCCCAAGTACGTGGAGCATAAGGGGACCTTGATGAGAACAAAAAAAGAAAGAAAGCCAAGATGAAGATGAAAAAGAAGACGGCAAGAAAGTAGGAACGCACGGAGGTCGAATCGTATGCATGTGCACAACGCTTGACGTGGCCGGAAGGGAGCACAGGGGACGCGAGCTTGTCGAAGGACAAGCAAAGAAAAGAAATCGGGACCAAAGAAGGGGTAGAAGACGTCAGAAGGAGAAGAAAAATACACAGTAGTTAAAGGGAAGACTCGTCTTGTCCGACCCAAAAATTGCATAGGACAACGACGAGCAAGAAAGCAAAGAAAGTGCTCGTGCTCAGCACCGGGCCAGTCCCTCTGAACACCCTGTGATGGGAATAACAGGGACGAATCAGATTCGAGAGCTGCTCGTAAAGTAAACAAAGAAAAAGTAAAAAGCGAAATACTCACTTTTACCAGTCCAAGGGTCGAAAAATTGTATGCCGAAACAAGATCGGGGTGGTGCGAGTTAACGAGGCCGACGCCATACACCATACCTCCGCTTGGATGCACATCGTCCTTATCATTGTGTATATCGTCTTCGATGACGACCCAGCAGCTTCAAGCGTAGCAGCCACAAGTTTCGTGTCAAACTAGCGCTTGGGGGTCGTGAAGAGTGTGTCAAGTAGATGTAGCCCATTGTGATCAGTATGTGCCGGCAACAGCCCCGTGTTTTTGGCGAACATGGGACCTGGAACGAGGACTGGGCACTGGGACTTCGGAAGAAAGAGGACAGATGGATGGGAGACGGGGAAGAAGTAAAAAGAACCGACGCCAAGAAAAGCGGGGACAAACGCAGTTGAATCGGAGAATGAAAAAGAAAAATTCGACTTGAAAAAAGGTATCGTCGTGATACTCTCTTCACGGACTCGGGTGCTTGATTGCCACAGGCTCCGACGAGTGCCTGCTGCAATAATTTACTGAAAAAAAGAGGAAGTATCGCCCGAGCCTTGGGATAATGGCACAGAGTCTGGTTAGGAAGCACGACACTGCCCCAAAGACTCAAGAATGAATCGAAGGTTAGGCAGACAGCACGAAAAGAATAATAGAAAACCCATTGAAAATACCGTAGAAAGAAATAAAATGCGAGTTGGAAAACGGCGATAACACCACGGTTCAAAAGCGAGTCGTTGACCCACCAATGGAGCTCATGGTACAACAAAAGCTTGAACGAGCGCTTGCGGTACATCGACTCGCACGACCCAAAGCGACTATGCGTCCAAGGCTACGAGGGGGATGAACATAGAGTCCGTCGATGGGCTGATCAACTTGGACGCGAGGTGGTCTGAGCAAACAAGGTGGGGGGAAGGGGAAGGATAAGAGAGAAAGAAAGAAAGAAAGAAGGTCAAAGAATGAAAGCAACCCTCGCAAAAGAACCCAACCGCATCCAAAAGGACCCACGTGGTTTTCTCTCGGGCGAATCTCTACGATTGCGCCGAGCGCCGAGGGCCAAACGACGCACAACGGTTCGAATTCCAGATGACTTCGGGAGGTAGGCGAGGTGAGGCGGCAGATCTGCTGGGCCCGACATGGAGGACAAAAGTAGCGATGAAGTTGGGTGGCGACAGATTTTCTCAGCACAGCCACTTTCTAGATGTGGATCGTGCTTGGCACTATCCATGAAATAACTTCTCTCGGTTGATAAATGAATGAAAACTGTACAGACATTCTGATTTAAATACATCTATAGTAGCCAAATATGCACTTTGAATATATTTTCAAGGCAACTGTGTTATACTAGAGCAAAGCCGAATCTCCCAGCCGGATCAATAGTACTTGGTCCGTTTGATCCGATCATTGATATTGAGCCGCTGGCATAAGGGATACAAGAAATGTAACGCGCTTGTTTGAACTGTTAGAAGAACAAATGGAGAGCCAAAAGAAACAGAATGTTCAAGCGGTTAATAGAGTCGAAGCTCGATAAAAATTCAATTTGACCAACGTAATTTGAAGGTGTGTATCTCATGTACGTAGCTTTCTAATTCATGGTACAATACATAGAGGAGAATGTGCTCAGCGCTGTGCCTGTCTTTTTGAAAGCCCTGTATTATGAGGGATAAATCAGATTTGACGACTAAATTAATGCAAAAAGGTAAAAAGCGAAATACTCACTTTTCCCACTCCAAGGAATCGCAGAATTTGTATGTCAAAACGTGCTTGGGGTGGTACGAGCAAAAAAAATGGCTTCAGCGTGGATGCAACCTCGACCGCGAGCTTCCTGTCAAACTTGCGCTTACGTCGCTAGCGAAGATCGTTCGCGATGAGGAGGGCGATAAACACGACGACAAAAAAGGGATAACGCTCAAGGCTCAGCACGAGTCATAGCCCCACCAACGGATATCCGAGTCAGAACTTGAGGCTTGAACGGACGCCTGGTCGGGATACTTGAGCTTGTTACAACCGAAGCGGCTCAGCGTCCAAGCCTAGAATGACCGACTGAAGAGTCCGTTGATGGGCTGATCGACTGATCTTTCCCAACGCGAGGTGGAGTGAGTAACGAAGGAGCAAATCAAACAAGAAAAAAAATCAAGGAATGGGGTCGACGAATGAAGGAACATGAAAGAACCCAAAAGAACCCAAAAGGACTCCACAGCTGGCCGAGCCTATGTTAATTTCTACCGCTCACACCGAACCCGTAAGACGGTTCCAGACGACCGCTGGAGGCAGAGATGAATGACGATGAGCACGATTAGGAGTCCGCTGGGACGGGATGGGCGAAATGTAGTCAGGTCATGGCACGACAATGAATAAGAAAAAAAATAGGAGGACTGTGACAGAAAGGTTAGAAAAGATGTCGAAGATCATGACACCCTCTACGTGCCCTGCTCCGTGGGCCAGTCCAAGCTCATTCGATAACGGACGCTCCGTTCACCCACAAAGGAGGCTTGAACGGCCGCCTGAAGGAGTTATAAACCATACAACAGCAGGCGAAACAGCGTCCAAGCCTTGAAGGTATATGAGCGAGCCGATTGATTGGCTGAGCGAGCGAAGCGCACGAACTCGGGGAGACACCAAAGATGCACGATGCATCGCGCACTGGACAGGCGACGGACGGATAGATGGTCGATCTGTATGCGGACCTGAAGAGAAGGCAATGAAAGAAGGAGGGCCAGAGTCAACGACAAACAAGGTGAAAAAGAGATAAAGGGAAAGGGAAACAAAAGAACAACAAGGACGAGGAAAGAGTAAAAACACGCACGATTTTTGCTTCCAAACAGCCATCCCCATGAGATCTGCACGATCCATGCCCGATTATGATACAAAGATCGTCGAGACTGCCCATCACGCCGATGCGCGGGTGGACTGGGTCGCAGTTGGTGTGTTCTGCCGCCAAGTAGGGTCAGGTGTAGATAGTGTTGCGGGAAATAGCCTGCCGACCTGCTTCGCTGGGCAAATTTGCCGGACCAGGACGGCGGTCCAAATTCGCAGGGGTGAATTTCGGCTAATTTGCACGCCGGGGCCGGAGGCGCATCGCCCACTAATTTGCGCAAATTAGCCCTGCAAAATAGCAAAAAATCCTTTTTTGCATGCGAAATAGCTCAACAGTTTGGCCAAAGTTTGCCATGGCTTCGGATACAGGTAAATTTGGCAGTAGGTGCGGGGTTCAATCAACTTTTCAATTTTTTTGGCAACCATTTTGCATTTCTCACTGAAAAATTCGGAGGTACCGGTCAGGTATACCTTGGAAAGGTCGGTGTTCGAGGGTCTATATGAGGGGGCAAATTTGCCCTAATTCACACCCCCTCCCCCAGCGATCTGGTCGGACCTGCAAATTAGCCGCAAATTAGCAGGGCTAATTTGCAGGTGCAATTTTCACAACTCTATTTCCCGCAACACTAGGTGTAGACTGTATGAAGCAACGAGTTGAGGCCTGCGTGAGTCAGTAACAAGTGTGAGAGTACCTTCAATCCGCTTGACAATGGACAACGAGCTAGGAGGACTCGGACGCGAGCTGGACTTTGAGCCATCCGCGAGGTCCCTTCGCTGGCAGTCAATATCTGAATCCCTTTAGGTTCAAGTTGGACGAGGTTAAACCTGTACTATTGACTCGATCAGCTGAAGTCGGGGACTAGTGGGTACATACCCTCGAGGTCGATGTCGGTCATGGTTCGCGACTGTTTGCGGAGAGTAATGCAGCTTGATTGACAATGATTGTGGTTACGTCTGCAATGGTGGGAGAATTTCCCGAACTCCGGCCGATCGGTCCTTGTTTTGGTAGCAAGTGCCATTTACGGTCAACCGATCACAACTGACTCATTCGCATAATTCTGACTCGAACAATGTTGTGAAACTGACGTCTTGAACGTAATTTTCAATAGCAGCATGGCGCAGTGGTAGCGCGCGGGGCCCATAACCCCGAGGTCACTCGATCGAAACGAGTTGCTGCTAACTTTCATTTTTTTCGAGTTGCTCAAAGCTCCGTAATTGTGTTCCAGGAAGAGCATACACTCACACTTTGCTCATACTCGAAGACGTATCCTAAATTCAATTTTGAATCTACAAGTTTTGCTAAGAGACTGTACAACACCTCCATAAAGCACGCCCGTTACCAGCTAGAGGATTTTAATTCGTCTAAGGAAGAGGAAAGGAGAGGAGGTCATCGAGCACGAACCAGAATTGCATGCGAATCGTGCGAAGATCCGATTGGTCATCTGAGCGCGGGTGGATCAGGGTGGAGGAAGGAGGAGGAAATGAGAAGAAATAAGAAGGGAAGCCAAAAAAAAAGGATTAAACTTGTGCTTTCTTTTGATCATGAGCTTGATAGAAGGGTTTATATCTAGAGAAAGCTATGTGCGCATTTATTTGAATATTCTTTGGCAGCCACTTCACGATTTACCCCAACCCACCTGGATTTGAGAACATCCCATTATTCCTTCTTACTATACCCCTGCCATCCTTCCGAGTTGTAAATACAACTTCCTCTCTGCTTGGAATGAGCGACCTGCATCGCTACCTAGTTAATCCTTACACATGATACCGCATACCCATTCCTAGATAACGCATACTGCAACTTCACCCGATCGAAGCGCGAGTTCGTATCCTTGCCTCGTGCGTGTAGTAACTCTTTCTTCCATTTCTGTTCTGACTCGGACTCCATTCGGCCCTAATTGCAATCGACGACCATGTACTGCGAAACGAGCTGCGCCAGTACCAAGAACGTTCAGTCTCATTACGGTCAACAATGCGCATTGGAGGGGCTTCCTCCTATCTTGCTTTTGCTTTTGCCAACGTCAACCTTTTCGGTCCTGTTCCCGCTCTTATCTAGGTTGGTTTCTTAGGGGTGCTGGTCAGGAGCCTGTAGTAATGATACCTAGTCAACTAAAGCAGGCGAGGATCAGTCAACGAATTCCGCTAGTCTTCGGTTACTCTGCAGATCAATTTGAGAGGGTTAACTTGAACTTTCGATAATCAAAGAATAGCTCGATCAAGATGCGCCACAGGACGTACGTTGGCTGATTTTTGGACAAGAATTCAAGGCTTAAAGCTTAAAGACCGGGAGATACGCTGTTCTTTCCCTCACAGCTCCACTGTCCCCCTTGGTTGGATGATAATGGCCTCTTACACGACGATTGGTGTCACCTTCATTCTCATATGGCTCATGAAGAGACTCGTTAGCCACAGGTTTGGAAGCACGGAAAGGTTTCCATTCCCACCTGGACCGAAACCAAAACCTCTGATTGGCAATCTGACTGATTTCCCAATGAAAATGGCCGCACAAACTTATGTCGAATGGGAGAAGAAATACCAAAGTTCGTTTTTTTTTCTTGTCCTGTGCCCACCATCATTTTAATTCTTTCGCCGTACTTAAAATTTTTTCGATGGTAGGCAACATCCTCCATGCAGCCGGGCTAGGGAGTCGCGTTGTTATCCTCAACAATCGAAAGGATGCAGAAGAGCTCTTGGACAAGCGAGCGAGCAAGTACTCGGACCGCCTCGTGCTTCCAATCATCGAAAAGTAAGTCATCTTTTCCGATTGCATTACGCACTGTAATTCAACTGCACTGGGCCAAAAGGATGGGATGGGGCTACATTGTCGGTTTCCAGCAATACGGAAATAAGTGGAGGTTCCACCGAAAGATTTGTCAACAGAATTTCCGCCCAGAAGCTGCTCGCAGGTATCACCCGGTGCAAATAAGGATGGTGCATGTGATGCTTCGTAGTCTACTTGACTCCCCGGCAAAATTTGACCACCATAATAAATTGTAAGCAATTGCCATCAAGAATATCGTACGAGTGTAATTAATAAGAACCGGAAAATCCCAAACAGGCTTTCGATATCCCTTCCAATGATGACGATGTACGGATACGAAGTGAAATCATTCGAAGATCCGTGTATCGTCGCAGCCGAGCGAAGTGTTACCCTCGGCATTAAGCTGCTTATGCCAGGCGCTTCTTTTATTAACATCTTCCCTGCGCTCGGATATATCCCCAGTTGGTTTCCCGGTGCCTCTTCCCACAAGATAGCTCATGAAGTGAAGAGGCTGACGGAAAAGATGGAGGAAATTCCGATGGAATTTGCAAAGAGACGAGTGGTAAGTATCGAGAGTTGCATGTCGCATTGACGCGTTGACCGAATGACTACCAGGCAGAAGGGACAGCAACACCGTCACTGGTTTCTGACTTTTTAGAAAAGAAAAATGCCGTTGGTGCTACGAAGGAAGAAGAAGAGGCGATTAGGAACATAGCGAATACTGCATATGGGGGTGAGCTTAACAGTTTAATAACAAGCAGGAATTCAAAATTATTGCTCTTATTAGCGGCAGCAGATACAGTACGCAGTTCTTTCGAATGCGACACATGTGACATCTCATATCTTTGCTTCAGACAATCTCCGCAACTGGAACTTTCTTTTATGCGATGGCCATAAACCCAGACGTTCAAAGAAAAGCCCAAGCTGAAATTGATCTCCGGACTGGGTCGAAGCGCCTTCCAGAGTTCGAGGACCGTCCATTCCTTCCCCATGTTGAAGCAATATATCGGGAGGTGATGCGCTTTATGCCGCCTCTCCCCCTCGTCCTCCCGCACAATGTCTCCGAAGACGACCACTATAAGGGATATTTCATTCCTAAAGGTATGCTCCCATCGTATTCCTCAGATGCTGTGTTTAATTTCTCATTTATTTAGGCACTACTATCTTCGCTAATATTTGGTCAGTTAATCAGTATGCTTATTCAAGCCCTTATGCACTGAGCGTAACTTGATTAGGGCGATGACACGCGACGAAACGGTGTACGACGAACCACATAAATTCAAGCCTGACCGTTTCTTGGATGAGAATGGAAATTTGAACGGCGACAGCAGGATTTTGGCCTACGGCTTTGGACGCCGGTGAGTCTCCTGGCCTATTTTCTACCTTCATCGAACAAACTTCTGAGGGCCGATTCGAATTCCGTGACGTCGTTCAGTATTTGCGTCGGAAATCATATTGCGAGTTCCACAGTACGTCTGCATTCATATTCTCGCACATCGTTTCAATCAGGACACTGTGTTAGATGTGGATCATTATAGCCTCCGTTTTGGCAACCTTCGACATCTCCAAGGCCAAAGATGAGCTTGGCAACGATATAGAGATTAGGGATGACTTCGAGGACTTTGGACTTCTCACGCAAGTATCCCCACTTTGGCCAGTTGGTCTGCTAAATCACTCGTATTCCAGCCACAAGGCAAAATTCCAGTGTTCGTTTACTCCTCGATCAACCATCGCTAGGCAACTGATCCAAAAGACTGCAAGTTGAGTGGACAGGGGTTCTTAGGATTGGTTGAAGATGGGAGATTTTAGTAGCTACATGGTATATATGCCCAGTTTGTTCAATAAGTCATATTTGCAGAAGGCCTGTTGAACTGTATGTACTTTGTCTGTACGTATAGCCGTTAAATAAACAGTCATATCCACTGGTCCATGAGCCCGATGGCGAAGAATGCGCCTGCTACTGCGCCTGTGTTGGGAAGGGGGCTAGTGAGGTTCGATGTGCGGTGCGGTGCAGTGGATGTAAGGGCAAGCCAAAAGGAGAAGTTGACAATGGCGAAAACAAAACAACCGGTAAATTTAAAAGGGTAAGGAAGTTGCAGATGGGCTAAGACATGAATAAAAGCATGGGCCAGAGCAACAGAAAAAGAAAGTCAGCGGGAGTATCACGATAAGCTCTTCACGGACTGCACTGAGTGCGGATATACCTGGTTAGGCTCAGACGAGCGCCCCGGATGATGAATTTGAGGAGAACCCGGAGGCGATATCGCCCAAGCCTGGAGGTAATGGCACTTAGAACAAGCGAAGAGTCCAATTATGAAGCACGACACTGTCCCCGATGAATGAATCGACGGTTGGAATGACGAGAATCATAGAACGCAAAACAAATGAATAAATAAATAAATAAAAATCAAACAGTCGAAAGCAAGCAGAAAGCACCTGCACCGCCAGAGGCGAGTCGTAGCGCCACCAACGGACTCTACGATCATCAGCAAAGTACGGAGACTTGAACGAGTGCCTAAGGTCAACAACTTTTTCAAATCGAGGCGGCTCAACGTGCAAGCCTACGATGGAAGAATGAAGTAAGAGTCCGTTGGTTGGTTAATTGACTGCACAGTCCGGGCGCAGGGTGGTCTGAACGACGAAAGAAGAAGACAAACGAAAAGAAAAAAAATGGACAAATGTAGGAACCCCCGCAGCGTTCTTGCTCGCGTCCAGATAACGCAGGCGCAAAATGCGACCGCGAGAGTCGAAAGCTTCAAAACGAACAAATCCCTTGAGCCTCAAGCCTCAACGCTGAGAACCGGAGGCTTAAAATGGATGTTGAAGACGTCAGACGATCGCGGGGAAAAGTATCAAAGACGACGAGCAGAAGTTCGTGTCAGAACCGCTGTGGGCCACAGCACGACAAAGAAAAGAAAAGACAAGAAGGAAAAGAACAGGAACACAGAAAGAACACAACACCCAACACCGTGACCAACTACATATCCAAGTCAACAGACAGGAGACGAAACCCAGCTCGTGTCTTCCTATTTGCGCCAAAAGGACCACACGACCTTCTGACGACAGATTCGAACCTGAGCAGCCGCTGAGGCAACACACAGCGTCCAAGCTTGAGTGGGAGAGGAAGAACCAGGGGATGAATACGAGTCCAACGGCGGAGGGAGTGGCTGGACACTGTGATGGCAGGGACGGCACACGATGCGGGCACGACATGGGATAGCCATGAGCGGGAAATCATTAATCAAACACGATACGGGTATGAAAAGCAAGAAGGGCAGGATCAGTGATGCATGATGGGACCAGACGGACAGAGGAAGGGCAGATGGATGGGCAGGCCGGTGGTCCAGGTCTGGCTTGGGGCTGAGGATAAGGAAGAGAACGAAAGAGGGGTGGAACAGCAAAGAACAGGGTGAAGAAAGCGAAGAAGAAGGGAAAAGTAATTGTAAACGGAGGATGAACGGAGAACGAGAAAAGGGGGGGGCAAGGGGCAGAAGGGAGGAGCAAAACACTCATGACTCACGTCTTCAGCTTTGAAGCGACCTCGTCTCACCCGACTGGGCACTATCCATGCTCGACACGAACCGCGTCGAAGACTGCTTCATCACGCGGCCCACAGGCATCGACACCGACGCGTGGAAGGATGTTGAGGCGGGCACGGTCGTTGAAGGCAGCGCGTTGGAGGAGGTGCTCTGAGGTGGTTGAAGAGGAGCTTGACGGCAGAGCAGGGCTCCAGGGGCTTGAGGATGAATGGGACGACGGCGTCGACGAGCTGGAGTTGGAGAACGGCGAGGATGACGATGAGGAGAACGAAGGTGAGAATGTTGATTGGTCAGATGTTGATTAACGTTGATTGGTCAGCATCAGACTTAAGGCTCTCTCGTTGAGTCGAAAACAAGTCGAAAGCTCACGCGCCGACACCGTCCAACCCAAAAACCACACGAAATGACTGGGTAGTAGGAAAATTCAAAGACGGACACCAGAGATAAGAGAAACGTGCATAGGTTTTGGACAAGTCACAGGTGCTCCCCTGTCACCTGTGGATTTGCCAAAGCCGAAGGAGCATAATCATCGACCGGAGCCCGTCTGTAAAACGCCTGGCCACCCATCTCGTGCAAAGCTAGACGACATCCCCACAGTATCTGTGGCGCAGGAGATATAATATAATGGCAACATCATCAAGAAGGAAAAAGAAAAATAGAGAGAATCATTCTCAACACTCTAGTAATCCTGAAAGCTCGTGCATAGGCAGAGACTCGAGGGCATGAAACCAAGACAGACTGCGAGACTTGCCACGTAACGGCTCTAAACAAGTGCCACGTTGTTTTAATACCAAAGAAACAAGAAGCAATTCCCGCAAAAGCCAGAGCCGCATGACCGGAGTCCGTCTTGGAACAAACTGCACCCCTACCCATCTCGTGTGCGAAACCATTCAACGAGTCGACCAGAAACGTGGCGCACGGGTATGGAAATACTGACAAGAAGGAAAAATGAAAAACAAGAAAAAAGTAACCTGGTCTCTGCAGTATCCCGACAGCTCGTAAGTAAAGCGCATGCCAAGACGAACTTTGCACACCTGTTGAACAATGTGTTTTTGGCGAACCTGGGACTGGAGCAGGGACTGAGGACTGGGGTATTGGAAGAAAGAGGATGGATGGGAGACGGAGAAGAAGAAGAATAAGAAAAACTGACGCAAGAAATGGGGGGAAGCATCTTGATCGGAGAACGAACAAGAACAATTCAACTTGAAAACAGGATTTCCGCAATTCTCTTTTTACGGACTTTTGCCAGAGTTATTTTCCAGGCTCAACAAGTGCCCTGCTGTAATAATTTACTGGGAAAAAAGGCACGATTTCGCCTGAGCCTTGGGATAATGGTACAGAGTCTGGTCAGGAAGCACGACACTGGCCCGAAGATTCGATGAATCGAGGGATGGGCATACAGCATGAAAAGAAAGATAAATAGATAAATCCATTAAAAAACCATGAGAATGAAATGAAAAGCGAGTGGAAAACAATGGCAACACCACGGTTCAAAGGCGAGTTCTAGACCCACCAACAGACGCCTTTGCTCGATGTAGGGCCTAGGCTTTAACGAGCGCCTGCGGTGCCTTGACTCGTGCAACCCGAGGCGACTCGGCGTCCAAGCCTATGCGGGGGATGAAGGGAGGGTCTGTCGATGGGCTGATCCACACGAACGCGAGGCGGTCAGAGCAACGAAGATGGGGGGGAAGGACAAGAAAGTAAGGAAGGAATAGGAATAGGAATAAAGCTGACTGACCCCAACTGAACCCAAAGAACTCCCACGTGGTTTTTTTCTCAGGCGAATCTCTACGAGAGCACCGAGGGCCGAGGGCCAAACGACGCATCGATGTTCAATTCTAGACGACCTCGGGAGGTAAAAATTTTGAAAATACGACAGGTAGGAGTACGTCGGGGAGGGGCTGGCATAACAAAGAAAAAGAAAAAGGGATAGGAGGATAGAAAAGTTAGAGAAAACATCAATGAACAAAACGTCCAGCTCATGCTACAGCAGACGATGCAGACGAGGGTCAACCTCATCGCATGATTGCTAACCTCGTTCTCGGCGGCGTAGTAGTAGTACAGTAGTAGTATAACCGGCATATTTGTCCTTGCTTAACAAAAGTGTCTATGTCGTCACCTGATAGGTCTGCGTGGATGATTCCGTCCTTACTAAACCCTCGTTGACAACTTTCCAGTCTCTCCTGCAGCCCAGCCAGCATTACTAGGGCTAACTAGGTTCCCCATTCTCGACCAAAATTCACTTTGTAGCATGTCGCATCCTTTTGACAGCTCACAACACCCAGAGGTCCAACCCTCGGAACTTCGAGTTGTGCAAAAGAGGTGCATCTTCCTGTCCGTTGTCTGATATACACCTATACTGAACACCCCTTAGGAATGGCATTCTGACGGGTATAAATCTCAATATTTGTGACCCTCCAAGTATCTCACCTTTTTGTTCAATGGTCTCTTAGAAATTTCATTCGAATGGACGCCCGATGCGAATCACCCAGCTCCGAGTACGATCGGTGTCGAAATCCTAGTCTCTGCTGCAGAAAGAGGTCGGCCACTATTACTTGAAAAAGCTTCTGAGGGAAAATGGAGGTATAATGGTATCGTTGAATTGTAAGTCAGCATCATACCGAAACGAAATAAGACTTTATAACATTGCAACAAGTTTCGAAGAAATCACTTTCATCGCGGGATCAGAAGAAGCTGGTGACTTAGGCCGTGTCCGCTTGACAAATACAGAGATAGGAGAGATCTTGACACGGTCATTGGGAGAAGATCGTAAGCCAATATTATAGTTATAGTCGTCTGATTGAATTCAGCCGTTATTTACCAGGGTTCACGCTTCACTTTCAAAACAAAGTCGATTCTCAGTCCGTGTTAACAATGTCGATTTCTTTTCAGGTACCAGATTCTGGACCCCAAGACATTCTGACTAGAAGTGACATCAAACGGAAAGAACGTACGTTTTTTTGTGTGCTTTCATGCTGTTCGTATTTAACATGATGAGGAATACAGCGAACAAAGACACTATTAACCATGAATCACTGCATTTACTCCTTGAGACTGTGTCCCTACTTCCAGAGGACGACCCCGAAAAGCTTTCAAAACTGCGAAATTGCGCAGATCTATTCATGAAACGCTTTCGCAACTCAAGGAGTAACGACGACATTAACAACGCTGTCAAGGCTTTCGAATTGGCTTTTCACCTCGTCGGCACAGGGACAGAACTTGTTGATTTTGAGTACACTTATGCTACTGCACTCTTGGAACGCTTTAATTTAACCCTAGACCGAGCTGATCTAAATCGTTCAATAACCTGTCTGGAAAGCGTTATAAAGGGGACACCTCACAAGAGTGCAGAATCGGCTCACCGATTTGGATTTCTGTCTAGTCTTTTTCTCATTCGGTTCAAATCTACAGACAGCCTTGCCGACCTCTCAAAAGCAATCGATGGACTACAAGCAGCTATTGACGTTACTTCCAATGGCGACCCCGAATTATCAGGCCGACTACATAATGTTGCCATGTTACTCCGCCGTCGTTTCGTATCTTCAGGAAATTTAAACGACCTTTCTGATGCAATACTCGCTCAACAGAAGCTTGTGGAGTTCATGCCCGAGAACAGCCCAGAGATGCCTGGTTGGCTGGATAATTTGGTTTTCTCACTCGAGTATCGTTTCAAATATACGGAAGAGCTCGACGACATAACCGGCGCGATAAAAATGTTAAGCAAGGCAATCAGTCTTACTACAGATGGGCACACGGACGTGGCTAGACGACTAAGCAAGCGAGGAATACTACTCCGAAAGAAATACCAACGTTTAGGCAATTCTATGGACATCTCTAATGCCATAAAGGACCAAAAGAAAGCGATTAGTCTTATTCCAGACGGTGATCACTGCATGCATGAGCTATTAGGAAACCTCGGCTCTTCTTATATTTGTCGATTCGATGAATCAGGCGATGTAGAAGACATTTCGGAAGCGACCAACGCTCTCAAACAAGCAGTTCAACTCGTTCAGGATGGGGATCCCGATAGCGCCGTCCACTGGACTAACTTCGGGAATGCCCTCGTTAATCAGTTTGAATGTACTGGAGATCCATCTGACATTTCCGAGGCGATAAAGGCGCAGGAAAGAGCAATCGAATTGACACCAAAGGACCATCCTAACATGCCATTCCTGCTAAACAATCTCGGGCTCTCATTCCAAACCCGTTTCGACGTCACGGGAGATTTATTGGACGTTTCTGAAGCAATCACAGCCCATCAGATATCCGTTCACCTCACTCCCGAGGGCCACTCTAGCATGTTCAAGCACTTGAATAACCTGGGGATATCTTTCCAATGCCGTTCGCGACGCACTAAGGACGTAACAGATATTTCAGAGGCCATAGAAGCCCACAGGAAATCGGTCGACCTTTGTCCAGAAGGCCACCCACTCATGGCATCGCTCCTCTCCAACCTCGGCAATTCACTTTACGGCAAATTTAAAACCACTAACGATATCGCAGATATATCTGAAGCAGTGTTGTCCCATCAAGAGGCTATTCGTCTCACTTCAGATGAACATCCGGAGATGACAGGACGGCTAGGTAATCTAGGAATATCGTTGAAGAATCGATTCGCACTCAGTGAAGACATCGAGGATATCGACACAGCCATATCTATTGGGGAACGGGCAGTTAAACTACTTCCGGAGGACGATCCTTCGCTTCCTTCACAACTAAACAATCTTGCCATAGCGTTTCATACACGCTTTAAGAGCACCAAAAATCCTACTGATATTTCTGAAGCTATTGTGAGCGAAGAAAAGGCTATTAGTCTCATTTCTGCCGAGCACACCAACTTACCAGGATTCCTGACAAACCTTGGAAGCTTCCTCGAAGATCTATTCAAACTGACAAGCGGGGATCCCAAAGATATCAGCGGTGCTGTGAATACGTACAAACGGGCAGCCTTATTGATCACTGGAACACCTTTAGATAGACTGACGGCCGCAAGAAGCTTGGCGACCGCGTCCAAGCTCATAAAAGACCGGTCTGATACTTTGGATGCCTACAACACAGCCATTGAGCTAGTCTCTCAGGTTGCAGGAATGGAATACACAATCGGATTGCGTCACCGAATTCTCTTCGACATCCCAGATTTGTCAAACGAGGCAGCAGCAGCCGCATTTTCACTTGGTGAACCAAAAAATGCTGTAGAATGGCTCGAACAAGGACGTTGTCTTGTATGGACCCAATTCAATAGTCTTCGCGCCCCATTTGAAGACCTTGCATCCTTCGATCCCGTCCTCGCAAGTAAACTATCAAGCATCTCACATGGCTTAGAGAGTGCTGGAAGACGAAACGAATCTGTTGCTATTGGAACGGCCGTCGAGAATATGATCGAGAAAATGGCTATGCAAGATCAGGCCAATGACAGCGCAAAACTTACGCAGGAATGGGTCCAACTCCTCGAAAAGATTCGCAGCATCCCTGAATTCAAGAATTTCCTTCGACCAAGACGTTATGACGACCTCATTTCACGCTTACCCATGGCGGGACCAGTTGTTGTCATTAACGTTCATCAGGATCGTTGTGACGCCATAGTTCTCGCTACTGGGACTAACGTCCCTCGCCATATATTCCTCGATCAGTTCTCCTATAAAGACGCTGTTCGCCTGCTGCTTTTATTACGCTCACACTTTCCGCCCATGGAGGCCGTTCGGATGAAGAATTACATGAAACTGCGATCGAACCTGCGCGAGTTCTAGTACCATCTTCCATATATGGCGACAAGATGCAGATGGTTCTGCGCGAACTATGGGTGAGGATCGTGAAGCCAATTTTAAATGCCCTCGACGTTTCGGTGAGTTATTTTTGTCCTTTTCAAGTCCTTTTCTTATTGATAGTATTTACTTACACGGTCAACGCAGCGTCCCGAGTCTGTATCTAGTTTACCACGTATTTGGTGGTGTCCAACTGGCCCGCTTTCCTTTCTTCCGATCCATGCAGCGGGAATTTATATCGAAGGTCATACAGACTGCATCTTCGACTACGTCGTATCCTCTTACACTCCCATTGTCAGCTCTTTAATGGAAAAGACAAAAGTAGGAGATACAACTGGGGAGGTGGACAATGTCTTGATGATTGGTCAACCAAACGCACCTGGGCTGCTTCCTCTTCCAGGAACCAGGGTAGAATTGAAGGCGATCCAAGATGAATTCAACACCGCTGATATTCCGTTCCTCAGTTTAGAAGGAGACGTTGCAACTGTTGCTCGAACAATGACAGAACTGGAACGGCATGGCTGCATCCACTTCGCTTGTCACGCAGTTCAAGACGCCAGTCATCCCCTCAGGAGCGGGTTATATCTCTCTGATGGACGTCTGGAACTTTGGAAGATCCTTCAGCTCCAAAATCCTGTAGCCGACTTCGCTTTCCTGTCCGCGTGCCAAACCAGTAAGGGAGACGAAGGGCTGTCAGAAGAGGTCGTTCACCTCGCCGCTGGGTTGCTTGTGGGTGGATATCGAGGGGTCGTAGCCACCATGTGGTCTATCAAAGATCGTCACGCAGTGAAAGTCGCGGCAGGATTTTATGCTGACCTTATTCGCCGACGTAAGGAAATGACGGAAGGAAGGAAAGGTCTGGTAGGGAGTGTTGGTGCGGCGCATGCACTCCATTATGCCATCCAGCATCTGAGAGAAGAACTCGGTCACTCGCCATCGGCTTTACTGGCGTGGGTGCCGTATATTCATATGGGGGTTTAAATACAGAATACAGTAAACAGCTTTTATTCGAGTATATTCGGACTGAATTGTAGTTAGTCAGAGATCACGATACGGTTTGGAGGTAAAAGTAACATACATTCCGAATTGAAGGCGCGGTCTGGCTGGTTTTACTAATAGGAAAGTTGAATGGGCAGTCGTTGGCGAGGTCAAGGTCGATGCTGGTCGTGGGGGTGGCGCTTGCAAACGAAATGGGGCACAGGAGGAGCTCCGAACGTGGTTTCATATTAGTCAAAAAAGAGAAAACGGTGCCTGGCGTCTTTAGCGGCGAAGAAGAGGAGTACGATGGGTCAAAATGGAGGAGTCCGTCGATGGGCTGAGTAAGCGACGCGCACTGATTTGGGCACTATGCAAAGGAGGAGAAGAGTTGAAAAAACAGAACATAAAAGGAGGAAGAAAAATCATTAAAACTAAGTCAACGACCGAACGAAAGTAAGCCGTGCTCGCCGTCTAATTGACAATCTTTTCACCCGCAACCGGTAGCGCCAGCGGCTTCCAGAAAAAACTTCAAGAAAAAAACCTCAAGTCTCAAGCAGAAGGTTTAACATCAAATGCCAAACAACGTCTAAACGATTGCGGGATTAGAAGCCAAGGAACGACGAGCAGGAGTCGAATCCAGAGTCGCATACTTAGAAACAAAATAAAGAAGACATAGGAAGTGAACGTTTGAACAACAAATTCCCAAAACACCTCCACCATCTCGTGCTCGCGCTCGATTGCTGATGGAATTGTTGAGTGCAACCGCTAGCATCCGAATTTTCAAGTGAAAGCCTCTGGCAGAACGCCAAGAACCCACGGGTTGAAGTTGAATGCCAAGAATGACGTCCAGACGGTTACGATCTCAAAGCCGACACCAATACGCGCAAGCTTGACAATTGAGGCTGCGCATGCATACACGCAGCGACGTATATACCAAGCTTAGGAGGGGCGGGATAATCAGGCGATGATAGGGAGTCTGCAGGCGTAGAGGAGAGGAAAAGTAATAGGGGACGTGACGACCTGAACTGAGTCTACAGGTTTCTTTCCTCTTGGTCTAGAGCCTAGTAGAGGTGAGGATACGAAATGCGAAACGAGAAATGACAGGCAAAATGTGAAATGCGAAATGAATAACACAAAAACGCGAAAGAAAACGTGAAGCAAAACCAGCAGGTGGAGTATGCAGGCCAGAGCTCAATCGTTCCCCACACAGCGAAACAATAACGACAGGAACGACGAAGAAAAAGGTGAAGAAGGAAGAAGGCAATAGGCGGCGAGCAAGAGAGAGAAAGAGGCGGGTGAAGGGGAAAAGAAAAAAACCCACTATTTTTGCTTCGAAACAGCTCCAAGAACCCCTAGCCCAGCACAATTCGCATTCGACACAAATCTAGTCAAGAACAGTGTCACCACGTCACCGGTCGGCGTGGACAGGATGGGGGCGAGCTTGGGGGCGCAATTGATCAACTACGTGAGTGCGAGGAGTCCTAGACGGTTGGAACAGGGTTTGCAACGATAGCGATGGGGCAGGATACGGTGCTCACCTGGAAAATGGGCTCCATTCTATCGTTTTCTGTGTGTCAAATAAATTTTTAGAGAATTCGGTCGTAGGAAAGGAGCACTGTTCGTCGTGGCGCGACATTCAACAGCTGATCGATCAGTGTCACGCACGGATATCTAGTCGATCTAATCAGGTGGTCGGATTGCGGTCAGCATCAACTGCTAAACTAAACTGTCTCGATACAAAGCCTGCATAACGATGAAAACTATCTGAACTCAAATTTTCTTACACGATGACATAGTAAGTTGAAATACACGGAACGGTCAAGTAGTTGGGATCGACGAGGTGCACTGGACATCGGAGTACGTACTTATGTACAACGCCAAAGGAAAGATGACATGAACCATTCAAGATAAATGGATCAAAGAAGGGTGAACCATCCAGAGAACAGACTTTGCTCCATTTGCATCTTCGGGCTGAGTTTGGACGCGCCTAAATTCAATTATTACGGAAAAAAGGCAGACCGGCGCAAACATACGAGAAAAGGCATGGGTACAAAGCCAGAGTCCGTTCGAACTTGAATTCGAGTGTCACCAAAGAATCAAGGATGAAAGCCAAGCGGTAAGTCCCAATTGATATTAAAATTGCGGTGCCAACATGAGATGGCTGGGTAGTGAGCATCAGACTCAGAGACGGACTCCGGAAGAATAGAAAAAAAAGCTTTGGACGAGCGCTACCTCATTGTCATACCAAAGAAACGAGAAGGGATTCCCGCCAAAGCCAGAGGAGCGCGACCAGAGTCCGTCTAGAAACAAACTGCATGACTACCCATGTCGTGTGCGAATCCAGACGACGAGTCAACAAGAAAGGTGGTGTGGGGTTTATGAAAGTGGCAATGCGGACAGGAAGGTAGAATGAGAAAGGATTGACCAATAATACCACAGCTTGTAGGTAGAGAGCATTGAGACGGACCTCGCTCATAGAACAACAATTCATGGCTTTGGAAAACCGCTCCACTGTCACAAGTCAAGGAACAAGAAGCGATGTCCCGCCAAAGCCAGAGGCAAAGAACCGAAGTCCGTCTTGAAAATGTGCGACTACGCGGAGGGTAAGAGAATATCGACTAGAACAAGAAAAAGAACAAAAATTAAAAAATAGGAGGAAAGGATAAAAGGGTAAGACGAAGACATAGGTCGATGCATATATATGCATACGACGCTTGACATAGCCGGAGACGAACACGGGCTTGACTGCGAAGGACAAGAAAGCTGGGACCAAAAAAGGGATACGACTCATCTTGTCTGATTCGACACCCGCATATAACATAGAACAACAAGCAGAAAAGCGAGGAGACTGATCGTGCTCAGCACTGCGCCAGTGTTTTTAAAGACCTATGTTGGGAGGGATGAGCAACTTGACAGGACAGATCATAAAATCAAAACGAGCAACTTGTAAGATGAACCTGGAGCAGGGACTAGGGTTAGTAAGAGTTTGAGTGCATAGACATAGACATACACACGATAAGGACGTGCACGGCGCACGGTGCCGGCATACCGCGCTGTGGGCATGAAAGATGAACAATGAAAGGAGGAAGCATCAGGGATACATGGGTCAGACGCATGGGACAGGCCACAGACGACCGACGGATGGACTAATGGGCGATTCCAGGTCCGTGTATGCGAGCTAAAGTTGAAAAAGGGAGGAAGGAAGTAAGCAACAATGAACAAAGCGAAGAAGACAGCAAACGCGGAACATCAAGACCGGAAGAGGGAAAGTAAACAAAAACACTCACGATTTTAGCTTCGAAGCGACCCCCCGTCCTACCCGGCGCGCTATCAGCAATCAAGACGAAATGCGTCGAGAACAGCACCCCATCCACGGTCGTGGAGAGCGACGCACGGAAGACCGTCGAGGTCGGGGCGGTCGTTAACTTTAAGGGCACCGCGAAGGAGGAGGTCCTTAGGGGGTGGTTGAGGAGGCGCTTGAGGGCAGCACAGAGCTGGAGGAGCTTGAGGTGGAAGTGGCACCGACGACGGCGAGCTGGAGCCGGAGCTGGAGCTGGGAGATGACGACGATGAGATAGACAACGATGAGGACGACGATCAGCGCACGGATAATTGGATATCAGGTGGTCTGATTGGTCAGCGTCGGTTACTGTGCAGCATCAGGAAACGAACCAACCTGGGAAACGAACCATTTCTGTATTAGACTAATAATTTACATACCTAAATCAAATCTTTCAATTCCTCCTGGAAGAGCGAAGTCCAGAGACGGTCTGAACAACTTTTCGTGTATGTGAGCTTTGGAGATCAGATGCAAGGGCGTGTGAAGTTTGGTGTCCAGCCAAATAGTGCCAAATACGAAGAACGAGGTGGGGTGGACAGAGATGATGCTGCAGAGATAAAAACAGCCACTGGATTGTGGTTTTTTTGGTGGATATAACATATATACTAATTGTCCTCACTGTCTGAGCACTTTTTATCATTTCCAGAAGTCGCAAATTGCTAATAAATACACGAGTGGTTTGTTTCCCCGTTACGCCTAAAATGGCAACCATTCCAGGAAATTCGTTACCACGGTCGAAGACCTACTCCAACGGCTACGAAAAGTCGTGTATCAATGGTCAAGATGGGGGTGAACTCAATATTTGAACACTTGGAACGAAATTTTGTCAATTGGTATAGTAGCACGTCAAATACCCTTAGGTGGCTCGTTTCCCCATGATGCACAGTATTTTTGGACGTGTCTGGACTGTGAGGCCATGTGAGGCCTGTGAGGGCTGGGAAGCACGATGGGCTAGTTGTATGTAGGCTAAAAGGAAGACAGCATCCAGAGACGGACTCCAGGAGAAAATGCTCCTTTCAAAATTTGGACAAGTCCTTCCTTGTCATATAAAAACAATGAACAAGAAGCGACACCCGCGAAAGGAGAGGAGCCTAACCGGAGTCCGTCTGGGACGAAACGCTGCGACTACCCATTTCCATTTCGTGTGTAAAGGCTAACCGACGAGTTGACGAGAGAAGCGGTTTACTGGGTAGGAATAGCAAAATTAAGAAGGAAAAATGAGATCTGGAACAGATAGACCGCTGGCTCGATCACAACGCAGACGAGATATGAATGCAAATCATTGTTATAATCCAGAGTTGCAGAAGCCAGGGAAGGAGGCAGCAGAGACAGGGATATAAGCCAGATAGAGTCTCTTTGACGATGTCTACCCAACGCTATGGGGAGATTTGCCCAATATCGTGCGTATGAAGCTTCGGACATCGGCCTCAACTTCAGCATTTCGGACCACCAACATCGGAGGTGACGACACGATAAGAAATCCACACAAGACGACTGGGTAGAGAACATCCAGAGACGGACTCTAGGAAGTGTTTGTGTTGACAGGCTTTAGATCACTACCACCCGTCAAAGGATGGCAAGATGAGCCACCCAAGACATGTGAATCAAGGATGGGTGAACCATCCAGAGAACAGACTCTGCTCAACCTCCTTCAATACCTGGATTAAGTTTTTGATGCGCCCTAATTCAGTTATCACCGAAGAAACGCAAATCCCCAAAACTAAGGGGAAAAGGACGAGGATACGAGCTAGAGTCTGTTCGAACTTGAATTCGAGTATCACCGAAGAATCAAAGATAAAAGCCAAACGCTAAATCCCAATTAAGATTAGAAAGGCAGTGCCAACATGAGATGGCTGGGTAGTGAGCATCAGACTCAGAGACGGACTCCGCAAAAGCACTATAAGAGGAAGGCTTTGGACGAGCGCTACTTATTCGTCGTGTCGAGAAATAGGAAGCGGTACCCGCCAAAGCCAGAGGAGCGTGACCAATGTCCGTCTAGAAACAAACTGCACGACTACCCATCTCGTGTTCAAAGCCATTCGAAGAGTCGATAAGAAACGCTGCGCACGGTCCTGGGTTATAATGGCAAGAAAAAGAAAGAGAAACGAGAAACGGAAAGAATCGACGCCAAAGCTGTGCGCTAACCCCAACAGCTCATGGGTAGAGAGTATCCCGAAACGGACTTCACGCCGATTTCTGAGGCTTTGGACGAGCGCTCCACTGCAGAATCTGAAAAACAAGGAGCGTTACCCCCCAAAGCCAGATGATCATAGCTGAAGTCCGTCTTGAGATAAGTAACGCGCGGCTACGAGGTGCGTGAGGGAAGGAGAGTCAGGTAACATGACGAGAACAAAAACAAAAATAAAAATAAAATAGGAGGAAAAGAGATAAGGGCAAGAACGGACCCGGGCGTAGATCAAGGCGTATGCAGGTGCACAACGATTGATGTGTCCCGAAAGAAACGAAGTCAACGCAGGCTTGACATTGAAAGACAAGGAAAGAAAGAAAGAAAATTGGGATCGAATAAGAGAAGAATTCTGGAGGAGAAGAAATATACACAATAGTGGAAAGGAAGACTCATCTTATTCAACTCGAAAATCGCATGGGAAGAAGAGCGGAGTGAGTGCGAGTGCTCAGTACCACGCCAGTGTCCTCTGAACACCCTGTGTTGAGAAGTATGAATCAGGTTCGAGGACTGAAGTGATAAAAAGCGAAATGCTCATTTCTACCGATCCAAGGAGTCACGGAAGTGTATATCTGAACAAGCTTGAGCTCAGGGTGGTGCTAGGAAAAATATCGCCTTCGACGGGGATGCAGCCTCAACCTCGAGCACCCTGTCAAACTTGCACGCACCTAGCGAATACCGTTAGCGATGAGAGGACGAGGACGATGGGCCGACGACGGAGATCGTGCCCGCTACGGCTCCTGTGTTTTTGGCGAACCTGGAGCAGAGACTGGGGTTAGTTAGGGTTTGACAGTGCGTTGGAAGGAAAAGGATGGATGGAGGGTGGAAAGGAGAAAAGGTAAGAAAAACCGACATTCAAATTAAGGGGTCAAAATACAGGAACCGGAGAATGAACATGAAAAAGCGAACTTGAAAAAGGTATCGTCGTGCCTCCATTCACGGACTCCACTTCCAATTATGACAGTGCATACTTCAGGCTCCGACGAGCACCCCAAGATATTTTGGAATAAAGGGGCGATTTCGCCTGAGCCTTGGGATAATGGCAGCGAGAGCAAGTGAAGAGTCCAGTCAGGAAACACGAATGACGGTGCCGCCCCAATGAATGAATCGAGGATTAGGCATACAGCACGAAAAGAAACATAATCAAAAAATCCATTAAAATCCAAAAGAAAGAAATGAAGAGCGAGTGGAAAGCAGCGATGACAGCACGGCTCAAAGCGAATCGTTCACCCACCAACGAACTTCCCGGTTCATTACCAAGCTTGAACGGGCGCTTGCGGTGCATTTTATCGCACAACCCAAAGCGACTCGGCGTCCAAGCCACCGAGGAGGATGAAGGAAAGGTCTGTCGATGAGCTGATCCGACCGAACGCGAAGTGGTCTAAGCAACGAAGGAGGGGTAAAGAAAAAAAGAGTAGAAGAGTGAAACAGCTCAAAAAAACCCAACCGAGCCCGAAGGACTCCCATTTTGGTCACATCAGCAGCTCGATCTCTACTGTAGCACCGAGGACCGAGGGGCCAAACGGCGCACGACAGTTCCAGACGACTGCAGGAGGTAGACGACTAGCAGAAGTCCGTCGGGATGGGCGAGATGCCGTTGGGATTTGGTACAAGAAAGCAAAAGAAAAAAAAGGATAGGAGGGCAGAAAAGGTTAGAGTAGACATCAAAGAACCTATCACTAACTCCATGCCCAGCTCCGTGTGCTAGCCCAAGCTCATTCAACAACAGACCCCAAAATTTCAACCAAGAGTAGCTTGAACGACCGCCTGGTGGAAAATATCCCATTCACACCAGGCGACTCGGCGTCCAAGCCGCGGGGGTATGATGAATGAAGGTCCGTCAATGGCAGAGCGAGCGACGCACACACAAACAAGGAGGGGAGGGTCGACGAAGAAGAAGGTGAAGTAAAATGAAGACGGCAAAAGGAGACCAGGAACAGAGGAAAATAGGTGAAAGGAAAAACGAAACACGCACGATTTCGCTTTGAAACAGCCTCTCGCCCCGCAATACCCGTGTTCGACAAGAACCCAGCCGTCACCGCGTACGCGAGCGTGGACACCGACACGCGGAAGACCGGAGATTTTAGGGCGCTGTTGATGAGCTGCTTTAAGGCGGAGGGTCGCTTGAGTTCTGGAGGAAAAAATGGAGGGCAAGCTAGAGATGGAGAGCCGGAGTCGCCTGGATGGGAACGGGGTGAGCAACGAAAGGGTGGAGTAGGATACAGTGCTCACCTGGAAAGGGAGCTACTACATACGTTATCGTTTTCTGTTTTTCGAATCAAGTTTTAGTGGATTCGAATGAAGGAAAGCAAAAGCAAAGGAGCATCGTGCGTTGTGGAAGGAAAGAGAGTGGAACGAAAGCGTGAAAATTCAACAACAGATCAATCAGTCCTATCTAATCGATTTCTGATTGGTCAGCATCTGCTGCCAACTCATCCGCTGCTTGACACAAAGCCTAGATAATCATAAAACCCTATCCGAACTCAAATTTCTGAGTTTTTGAGAACCTAGTAGGTTGAGATTCAGCGAAGTCGGTATCGGCAAAATGCATTACACATCAGAGTACATCCTAACAGCAATCAAAGCAAAATCGTTCATGTAAAGTAGAATAAACGCAACAGGAACCGCCCAAGATATATGGATCCAGGGAGGGTAAACCATTCAGAAAACAGACTCTGCCTGTCAACCTTGTCTGGTATACGTTTTGGACTCGCCCCAATTCGTTTATCACTAAAAAAAAAATGCAAACCGCCAAAACATGGGAGAAAGGCATGGATGCAAGCTCGAGTCTGTTCATCGTTGGCTACCCAGTGATACCAGTTGGAACTTGCTCTGTATCACACATGGGTGAAATCTCTCCCCTCAGCCTCAGAATTCATACCATGATCCATCCACGTGGCAGTGCGAACACGATGAGAGGCCTGCGCGAGAGAATTGGGCTGAGGTCATTCAGAGACGGACTTCGGGAAGGTTCTCTCAAATTACAGCTTTGGACAAACGCCTCTATGCTACAAAAAATATACCTTATAGAACATGGAGGGGCAAATGGAAATTACCGTGCGCTACCGAGCGTAGCCGTGCACAGCATACCGTGCTACGCCCACTACCGTGCACCTACCGTGCACTTAATTTGCATTACCGTGCTTCCAATTGTGTAAGGATAGATGGATGGCCAATAGATCTTCGAGTCCTTAACAGAGCTTTTCCCTAGTAAGTGGGCGGGGTTTCGGTATCGGTTTGGGTGTGACCCGTTAAGGGGTACTTGCGATTATGGCGATTAGTATCTTATTTTGTTGGACCATGTAAGCGAAAATTTGTCTGAATGTCATCGTTTTCGAAAGAATAACTCTCTAAGCGGTACAGGCATTTGCATTTGACATCGACCTAGAACCACCATTTCTCAAAATTGAACTTCCCAAGCTCAAACTAGAAGCTCCTACGATGTGAGATCGCCTTTATTGGGATTGGATTACCGTGCATGAAGTACTATTGTACCGTGCATTAACGACCATTAACGAGCACTACCGTGCGCTTAACGGGCGTTACCGTGCGCTACCGTGCGAACTCCGAGCAGGTCCCGTGCGTTACCATGCGCTACCGTGCGCTTCTCAATCAGTACCGTGCAGGTACCGTGCACTTACTGTAGCTGCCATGCAATATACCTTATCTACCAGAGTATTGGACGTTTCTAAGTATAAATTCAATGTATACTCCAGTTTAATACCTTTCAGACGAGCCCCAAATTGTCCTTCTAGGTCAAGAACCACTTTCAAAATGAGAGGCCTTGTTTTTTGTCGTCCTTTCTTGTCGGGCGGGCTACTAACCAGAAAGGTACTTTGTAATATTATCCTCGTTGGACTACGACGATCTTAAAGCTTTATAGAAAGATTTAATACATTTACTCTTCGGATGATTTACTGAACCGAATATAATAGGCAGTTTGTGCGGAGCCACAGGGAGCCACCCGTGGTAAAATGTTGATGTGCGGTTCCGGCCCGTGGCTCGCTCGTGGCTCCACTGTGGCACTTCGAGACCGTTAGAATACAATATAGTCCGGGCTAATTCAAAGTTGCATCTAGTAACACATGTGCCGATCCGCCACCGCTCCGTCACCAACCCACAACTGGGACACCAGGAGATAACAAAAGGAATACAGTATGTCATGGAGGTAACTTTTTGCTGACTGACGCGCATGTACCGTGCAGCGGAGACGACTACCGTGCAACTATTGCTGAAACCGTGCAATTACCGTGAAATATTGCACGGTAGCTGCACGGTTGTGCTCGGTAGTGCACGGTAATTTTCTTGTGCCCAACATGGAGCAATACTCGCCAAAGCTGATAAGCCCGACCCGGAGTCCGTCTATAGAAGGCCTGACCAAGTACCCATCTTGAGCGCGAAGCTCGGTGATGGTCCCAATATTGACAACAATTGCAAGGAAAAACAAAAAATGGAAACCACACCACGCTTGACGAGCGAGAAGGGAACGGAGGTGACGAAAGCATTAAGTCGAAGTAAAAAAGAGAAATAAAGGAAATTGAGACGGAAGAGGAAACGAAATTGGGCAGAGAAGAAATGGCAAACGGTAATAACAAGGAGGACTCACCTTTTTCAACTCGAAATTCGCATATGGCAATGAATAAGAAAGCAGAGAGTGTGCACAGCACTGCACCTGTGTTTCTGAAGACGCTGTGTTGGGAGACGTAAATCAGATTTGAGACTCGAGTGATGCAAAAAAGTAAAAAGCAAAATACTCACTTTTACCAGTCATACGAGTCGCAGAATGTTATGTCGAAACGAGCTCTGGGTGGTGCGAGCAAAGAGGTCGGCTTCAGCGCGGATGCAACCTCGACCGCAAGCTCTGTCAAGCTTGCGCACTCGTTGCTAGAGAACATCGTTCGCGGTGAGAAGGACGAGGACGATGTGGCCGACAATGGAGAAAGTACCTGCTACGGCTTCTGTGTTACCGGAGAACCTGGAGCAGGGAATGGGATTAGTTAGCGTTTAACAGTGCTTTAGAAGAAAGAGGACGTATTGAGGGGGGGAAGAGAAGAGGTGAAAGCTGAAAAAAGGACACCACACCCCATGGATTACTCAGGCTCCGACGAGCGCCCCCTTACAAACTTGAAATAACGAAGCGAATTCGCCCGAGCCTCGGGATAATGGCACAGAGAGGATGAAGAGTCCGATCAGGAAGCACGACATTGCCCCAATGAGTGGGAGGGCTGGTATAGAGCACGAAAAGAAAAATGAATGAATGAATGAATAAAATAAAAAATTACAAGTCGAGAGCAAAGATAAAAACAGTGATAACGCCAGAGGCTCCAAGCAAGCGGCAGCCCCCACCAACCAACACCAGCCTTCTTTGGCTTGAACGGACGCCTTGAAGCGGAATAGGCCCAACCAAGGCGGCTCGGCGTTCAAGCCTAGAGGGTATGATAGAATGAAAAGTCTGTTGGTGGGTGATTAATTGATCCGCCCAGGCGCGAGGTGGTCTGAACAACAAAGTAGAGAAAAGGGGGAAAAAATGATAGGAACAAGACCTAAGAGAAAAGAACCCAACAGAGCTCGAAGGATTCCACCGTAAGCTGTGCCCACGTTAATCTCTACCGCTATCACCGACCGACGCACATCAGTTCAGGACAGGACCGAGGAAGGCAGAAATAAATCGAAAGACGACGGGCACAATTTGGAGTCCGCCAGGACGGGATGGGGGAGATGCAGTTGGGTCTCGGCACAACAAATGAGAAGAAAAAAGGACAAAATGAGAGCTCCGAGTGGCGTCCGAGCTCATTCGATAACGGACTCTTGCCCACCCCAAAATTAGGCTTGAACGGGCGCCTGAAGGAGATTATACCAAATAACATCAGAACGGCTCGACGTCCAAGCCTAGGAGGGGTATGACTTATCAAATGAGCGAATCCGTTGACGGGCTGAGCGAGCGACGCGTATGGAGTCGGGCGCCAAGCAAGGAGGAGAGGGTCGAGACTAAGAAAATCAAAGGAAAAAAGAAGAAATGGAGGAACAAGAAAGACAAACACTGAGGAACGCCTACGAGTTCCATGCGAAACGATCGGTATGAAAGGGGAATGGGAGATGTCAGTGATGCAGCATCATGCACTGAACATGCGATGGGTGGATAAGCGGTCGATCCAAGGTCCGTGTATGCAAAGGGCAAGGAAACAAGGAAGGCAAGAGCCAACGAAGAATAAGGTGTGGAAAGAATAAAGGATAGACATCCAAAAGGTGACGAGAAAGAGAGGGAAGAGTAAAGACACGCACAATTTTGGCGTCCCAGCAGCAACCCATGTCCTTCACCCGAGATCCATGCTCAACACGCAGTTGTTGGAGTCGGTAGGTTCCACCGCCAAGAGTCAGTCAGCACCAGGCCGGGTGTCCACGTCAAGAAACAACGAGCGGAAGCCTGTCCGAGTGAGCATATTTGAGTGCACTGTCCGCGACAAATTTCAGACGCACATTCGATTCGCTTGTCGGGAGAAACAATGCACAGCGAGGAGAGGGCGTGATCCATTCGCGACTCGCGAGGACCTTCCTCCGCTGGCCAATCTCCATTTACTTGAGTACGTTCAAGTCGGGATGAGCTTAAAGCTGCGATATCGGCTCGATCAGCTAAAGTCGTGGACTACATGAGTACATGCCTCGAGGTCTACGTTGGTGATAATTGGGTGATAGACCGAGAGTGGGAATGAAGCTTGATCATGGTCACGTTTGCGTTGGTTGAGTTGACCGAAACGCCGGCCGATCGGCCTATTTTTGGAAATAGGTGCCATTTACGGTCACAACTGTGTCGGACTGACAGCTTTTGACTTTCAGCCCCATGCACGTGAGGCCAAAACCATTATGTAATGCTCGAAACGAACCGCCGACGAAATCAGTTCGCTTCCATTGAAGTTCAATCTCTTGCTCTTACCACCACCTGAGTCTGAGTCGTCGCCGTCGCTGTTCTTTACCACCCCACCATTCTGGTCAGCGCCCCCTGCCTCTGTTTGTTACTCCGAGTCCTCCCGACCTCCTCCACCCCATGCCTCTTCCATCCGTCCAATGCCACCGTCACCACTGCGCCATCGCGTGTCATCCACGCGCCTCTTCGTCGTGTCAGTGTCAATGAGCCGTCGCATCGCGTTCCGTGACGCGTCTGTGGCGCTTGAAGCGTATCCGGCAACACCTTAGGTTAATTTATGTACGGTTCCAGCTGGGGAGTACGGTTTGGGGACTAGTGCCACCTCACAAATATACTTTGAGTATGACCATTAAACATCTCTATGTGTATCTAGTGTGCAATCAGTTGTAGTTATTTCTTAGGTACTGTCTTTCCTGTATTTTCAATCATATTGATAGCTTTCCTCTCCCTATTTAAAATCTAAAGGCATGAATGTATTCACAAGTCTAATATCACTTATAATTTGTGCTCCAATTGTGCTGTGGGCTCGGCACTCTAACCAAAGAATGTGCCACACTGTACAAATGAGCTGGTTCGGCGAAATGGTTGCATTACATAATGCCTGACATCACGTGCATGGGGCTAAAAGTCGCCAACTCGGACTGACTCACCGCCTAATTCTGACTCGAACAAGGGTCAAAGTGATGTCTTGAACGTAATTATGCATGGCGCAGTGGTAGCGCGCGGGGCCCATAACCCCGAGGTCACTCGATCGAAACGAGTTGCTGCTAACATTTATTTTTTCGAAGCTCCGGAATTGGGATATGTTACTTTGTAGTAAGTTGTACGAATAACATACACTCACGCTCGAAGACATATCTTTAATTTAATTTACCAGTTTTTCTATGAGACTGTACACGACTCCTTTGGAGCAATTAAATTATATTTTGTCAAATAATTAGAAAGAAATATCAGCCTCGGCATTTCTACCATCTATGTGATAGTGATGAGACGACAAGAAATCTACGCAGGATTCCGAGTAGATCAAGAGCATCCCTAGACGGACTCCAGGCTCAGATCCCGACAGCTGGGCTTTGGATGAGCGCGGCTTTGTCTTGGCTGAGAAAGCAGCGATACCCACCAAAGCCGAAGGAGCATAACCGGGGTCCGTCTATAGAACGCGACTACATGGAGAGTGCGGTAACATATTGTTGAAAAGAACAGAAAGTATACTTGGGACAGATCGACTTCAATGGTAATCCAAAAGTGACAAGAAATGATGAAATACTTTAATAAAAAGGCAAAAAAAAAGAGAGAAAGAAGTATGGGCGGTAACAGAGCCGCTGAGGTGTGCGCAGAGAAACGACTCTTGATTTGGCCAGAGTGGGATGCAAGGGAAAAGAAGAAATCGAAAAAAGAAATGTATACGGTAATCAAAGGAGAGTTATCTTGTTCGAATTTCAAGAAGGCGACTGCAAATGAGCAAGAAAGCAGAGAGTGTGCTCAGCCCTAATAAGCTCGACAATGAGCACAAGGCGAGGTCGAATGGGAAATAGACAGAAGAGAGATAAATGAAATAAGTGGAAAGTCAAAGCAGCGGAGACAGGTCGAACAAGAAAAAGTCGACTCAGAAATGGAATTGCCATGATACTCTCTCGCCTCACGGAGCTGTTACCATTGTCAAGTTAGGCTCGGACGACTGCCCCTAAGGACTTATATCGCAACCAGCAAAGGGGCGACGTCGCCCAAGCCAGTGAATAATGGCACAGACCAGGTGATGAGTCCGTTCAGCAAGCACGATGCTGCCCCAAATAAACGAATCAAATGAAGAGCAAGGAAGTAAAGCAAGTTGAATAGAGAATAATCAATAAAATCAAAATCAAGGTTAAAAAATGCGATAACGCCCGAGACTCTGACCATCGCAGACCTACCAACGGGCTTTATAATCCGGGACCTATAGGCTTGAACGGACGCCTGGCAGAGACGTGCTTGGCACAATTGAGGCGGCTCAGCGTCCAGGCCTCCAAGGACCGAATAGAGAGTCCGTCGGTGGGCTGATCTGGCCAAAGCGAGGTGGTCTGAGCGACGAAACAAATGAAACTACCAAAATGACTCAACAACCATTGGGCAACCTCTACCCAGACATCCTCGAACACCGGCGCTGCGCGTACACGCACAGGGCGGTGGTGCACGATGGATGATGCACTGGACAGGTGATGGACGGGTTGATGGTCCTTCCAAGGTCCATATATGCACACTTGAAGTTGAAGAAAGGAAAGGATAGAAAGCCGGAGCAGACAAAAATAAGGAGAAAAGGGGTAAGGAGCAAAATGAGGAGCTACGCACGATTTTGGCTTCGAAGTCACCAGCCCTGCGCTATCCTATCCGTCAGGAACTGCGTCACCATGCGGGCGGGCGGCGTGGACACCGACGAACGGGCGACAGTGGACTGTGCACGGTCTTCCTTCGAGGGTGGGCCGGTGGAGAATGAGCTGCCTGTCGGACGGGGTCAGCAACGTGGGGTACGAGGCAGAGGATGAGAATGGCAATGACGATGGCGATGGCGGTGGGTAAGAGTAAGGTACTTACCCCGAGGAGGAGCTGCCCGGCTGAACTTGACAAGAGAAGCAATTGGAAACGACTGTCCTAGGAAAATCCCAAAGAGCTTAGATATCGTCGACGATATGGATACGAAACAAGAAGTAGAGGTCTGTGTGAGATTGTGAGCATACCTTTATTAGTGTGTTGTAAGCAACGAGTGGCATACGTACATTCAATTCGCTTGTCATGACCAGCGAGCTAGGGAGAGGATGTGAGCTGGACTTCGATCCGTTAGCGATGACCTTCCCCTCCGCTGGCAGTCGATCTCCGTTGAAGAGTGTTCGAGTTGGGATAAGGTTGAAACCTGCGATAGACACGATCAGCTAAAGTTGGGGATGAGACTCGATTAGCACGTACGCGCGAGCTCGACGTCGGTCGTGATGATCATCGTTTGCGATGTTGCACTGCCAGTGCCACGTTTGCAAGGGTGACCGAAACTCCGGCCGATCGGTATATTTTTGGTAATAGATGCCATTTACGGGCACCACTGAGTGACTGACTCACTCGCCTCCTCTGACTCGAACAAGGGTCAAAGTGACGTCTTGGACGTAATTACGCATAGCAGCATGGCGCAGTGGTAGCGCGCGGGGCCCATAACCCCGAGGTCACTCGATCGAAACGAGTTGCTGCTAACAAACCAATTTTTTTCGATTTGCTTGAAGCTCCGGAATTGCCTTCGCACACTCGAAAACATATCATTAATTTAATTTACAAGTTTTTCTACGCGAGACTCTTCCGGCACTATTAGATTTGAGTTTAACAAGTAATTATAAAAATGTTGCTGAAGAGAGAAGTGGAAATTCAAAAATAATAAAATACCAGCCTCAGCGTTCGTGCCACCGATGTGGCAATAACAAGAGAGCAATCAGTTTACGCGGGGTCCAGAGTGTATAAAGCGGGTCAAGAGACAGACTCCAGGTTTATTCCGAGACAGCTAGGCTTTGGACAAGCGCTTCGTATCAAGGGCCATACAAGAAGCGATACTCGCCAAAGCCAGAGAAGCATAAACCAGAGTCCGTCTAGAGAACGCGCGACCACTTGGAGGATCTAGCAATGTCGACAGGACCCAAAAAAATGCTCTGGGACAGATCGACCTCCATGGCAGTTCAACAGGGGAAAGAAGTGATGGAACATAAGCCTCATAGAAAAAGTGAAAATAAAAAGAGAAGAGAAGGGCGGAAAGGTAGGCCCAGGCATAGTCTGAAGCGTATGCAGCAATATGATGCTTGACGTGGTCGGAAAGGAAAAAAAGGAACAAAGGCTTGAAATCCGAAACGAAAACGAAATGAGGATCGAAGACTGGAAGAAATCGATTAAACAAGACTATTCAAATTTAGAAAAACCCAGAACGAAGGGCTGAGATAAGGTGGAAATTGCCCCATGTGGAGTACCTTTTTTGTGAGATATGCAATGGAGGAAGATAAAGAAGAAAGAAAGAAACGTTCAGTGAGAAGGGGATGATCAAGAGAAACGGAGTAGCAAGCTCATGAGAAATGAGTAGAAGCTACGCACGACTTTTGCTCCGATATCACCGCCGTCTCCCCGAGACCATCCTTGCTCTACACAAACCTCGTCGAAAAGTACATCACCATGCCTCCCACTGGCGTGCACACCAAGTCACCGACACGCGGGAGACCGTGGACGAACAAGGTCATCGAGGGCAGGACATGGAGAAGATTGACGAACTGTATGAGGGTTAAACGGTACTTGCAGAGGAGAGGACGAGATGGATGACGAGCCATGGTGGTGGGGCTGAGAACAAAGTCAGCAAAGGGGGCACGAGGTCAATGATGGGCGACGATCGATCGAGACGGGGTAGGGATAGGAATACTGTGCTTACCTCAGCGTGAGGGAGCTGCCATTTGGTTGTTTTCTGTTCGTCGATTGATCCTTAGGTATGCCATTGACTTGAAGAAAAGGTGCAAGCCGAGTTTAACGTTGCCGCACGACAAGTGGAAAGTAGCCTGATCGTGGTCACGTTTAGGAGGAAGAATTTGCCGAAACTCCGGCCGACGGGTCTCTTTTTGGTAATAGATACCATTTGCGGTCAACCGGCCACAACTGACTCACTCGCATAATTCTGACTCGAATAAAGGGTCAAACTGACGTCTTGAACGTTATTATGCATAGCAGCATGGCGCAGTGGTAGCGCGCGGGGCCCATAACCCCGAGGTCACTCGATCGAAACGAGTTGCTGCTAACATTTCATTTTTTTCGATTGCTCAAATCTCCGGAATTGCGTATAGGGTAGGGAACTGGTACCAACAACTTATACTTACGCTCGAAGACATATATATCCCCAAGTTATGTTACAAGTTTTGCTAAGAGACTGTACAGTCCTCCTCCTGATCCACAATTAAATTTTATTTTGGCAATTAATCCTAAACATAATTCTCATCTGACAAGGTCGTGCAAGATCATACTAGTAATTAACCGACATGGTAAAACACCAGCCTTAACATTCGTACCACCCATACTCATGTGGCAATGACGGGGAAACAAGAAACTTGGAGAAGTCTACGTGGGATCCCAAGCGGGTAAAGAGCATTCGGAGACGGACTCCAAGCTTGCACCTAATTTGTTAAGCTTTGGACGAGCGCCGCATTGAGACACCTCACAAATGAAGCGGTACCCACCAAAGCTGGAGTAGTGCGTCCGGAGTCCGTCTAGAATACGCCCGACTACGCCGAGAGCATGAGGACATCAACGAGAACAAAAAAAGAGATAATAAACAGGAAGAGAAGAGAGAAGGATGGGAACGTAGCTCAGGCATACCCTGAAGCATCTGCAGGCACACAGTGCTTGATGGGGCTGGAAAGTAACGAAGAGGTGAACACAATGAAAAAGAAGAAAGAGAAAGGAAATCGAGGCAGAAGACCAGAAAAAATGGGAAGGAGAAAAGGATTTGGTAAAAGGAAAGACTTATCTTCCAAATTTAATATGGCAGCACATGATAAGCAAGCTTCCAGTCCGAGGAGTCGTGAAACTGTATAGCGAAACAAGCTTGGAGTGGTGCAAATTAACATAGCCAGCGCTACACCAATGACACTCGGAGGATGTGCGTCATCCAAAAAGATCAGCTTCGGCGCAGAACCCCATTTCAACAAGCGTAGCTGCGAGCGCCCGAGCACCCGATCGAACTTACCCTAAGTTGGCGAATACCGTTCGTGATGAGCGCGATCCGGACGACGAGGATGAAGAGACTCACGGCGGATGTGTGTCCGGTACGGCGCCTGGGTCTTTGAAGACTCTGAATAGAGGCAGGAGGTTAGTATTGCGTGTAACGGTGGAAGAGGCGTCAGGATTGGACGGGGGTGGGGGGAGAAAAGGTAAAGCGAAGCGAAGCTGAAAAACGGGAAGGCTAAAGCAGTCGCAAATAAACGAATAAAACTGGGACCTGAAATGAGGTTGTCATCATCCTCCTCCTTTACGGACTCTTTACCTACGTGTCAAATTAAGCTCGGACATCGCTCCTTGATCGCGTACTGCCACCTGCACACTCATTCCCACGGTATTATATACCTAAGAATAGTAGTAAAGGAGTACTACAAAGTCGAGTAAAAATAAAATGAGCACCAGTAAAACCCCAGAACCCCTAAACAATGCCCCAGGACACGCGAATGAGACCCCAGGTGCCATCGGCCCCGCCAAAGCTGAGAAGATGACACGCGGTGCTCGACTTGCAAGCACCAGCGCTGCCACAAATGTGACTGTCCCAAAACCACCCAGTAGCAACACCATTTTGAAAGCATTGAGTATTATACAGAACGTGGGCTCCCCCAGAAAGAAACTTAAGCACACCAAACCAGACAGCCCAAAAACCCCAACTGGGGCCCAGTTGAAAAACCCACACATGCAGCACGACATGACACCAACAAAAAAGTCCATGGCGCAGACTGCCCGGGACGTCGACACTGACTCGACCATGGCCGAGCCAATGCTGGGACCATACGAAAAGGGTGAGAGGTGGGGATCATCCAACACCATTGACTCAGTCGGACCCATCAAGAACGACCACGACCTCTTCTCTCCCCAGGCTCAGGCCCAAGGGGACTCACAATCCTTCAACGATGGAGCTAGTGAAATCACATCTGACCCAACCACGTTCTCAGAGGGGCAAAAACTGGACAATGTCCGGGCAAACCTTAGGGATGCATGCGGGTTCCTCCGCTCCCTCACACTACTGTCAACCGCGAGAGAGGACCCAGAAACAAACCAGTATGTGAAGGAGATCACAGAAATCATGGCCGGGGAAGCATTCCACACGTCTGCTGAACGCCATGCAACCTTACTAGCAGCCATTGCAGCTATTACGCAGCAAGTCACACACGCAGCTGAGTGTACTAAGCAGGATGCTGCTGCTATAGATAAGAAGCTTGACCGGGTCCTCCTGAGCTCATCAGAGAACACCCAAAATCTGGCCGTCATTGCGAAGCGTGCTGCCGATGGCACTAGCCTGGGGGCTGGTGCTACCCGCAGCGACAGCTCCATGACCCAGACAACACAAACTGAGGCCACAAAGAGTACACGAGTCCCGTCCGACCCAACCAAGGCACACCACCCAACTCGCCTGGTCATTCAATTCCTCCCCAATGGCATTGACATAGACAAACGTATGGACTCTAAGTCCATTGTCAACACTGTCAACAAGGCACTCGCCGAAAACCAAAGCTCATCACACCTGAAAATTGTTGCAGCATCATATAATAACCAAGGAAACCTCATTCTGTCGTCAATTGGGGGCCAAACTGCTGCAGAGCTAGCTCCGTTTGCAGACCTCTTCAAGGCAAAGATAGCCCAGGGCCAAGCTGTTGAGGCAAGGGAGGATAAACGCTGGTTTAAAATCCAGGTTGACGGTCTCAGCACAGTCTCGGTCACCATAGAAGGGGTACAGGGTGTATATTCCCCAGATTCTGTCCACGAAGAACTTGCTGCCTGCAACCCAATATACTCTGCTGCTGGGCTGAACATAGTTGCTCGACCCCGGTGGATGCGAACAGTGGAAGAGACCAGGAAGACCAGCCGGTCTTCGGTTGTCTTCGCTGTAGACAGTGAATCTATAGCAAAGAAAATCCTTGCAGGAAAGACCTTAGCAGCATTTGGCCGCCACTGCACCCTGCGTGCATACCAGGACCGCCCACCAATAAAGCAGTGCAAAAAGTGCTGGGGATGGGACCATGGAGCCGAAAAGTGTAAAGCTACAGACGATACATGCCGCCTGTGTGGTGAGGGACATTCAGAGTCAAACCATCCTGTAACAGAATGCCAGACCTGCGTTACCCTTAACGAAAATGGAGATATGGCAACCGAGGCAGATGGAGTTGGGTGCGACCACAATTTGAAGTGTGTCAACTGCAAGGCGGCTGGGGCTGATAACTTCTCCTCAAACCACACATCTGACTGTCGCCGTTGCCCCATTCGCTTGAGCAAATATGGGACTGCCCGAAACTACGAGCGGCTAGCTGAGAGGACAGAACACCCATGGACAGTTGTTGTCCCAAAATCAAAACCCACAGCCAAACCTAAACCCCGCGCAAGGAAAACCACAACAGTAAAACCCAAAACCCTCCCATATGGCTACCCTGAGCCTCTCCACTCGCAGAATGCCTTCTCGGTAATAGACCCAGATGCACCACAAAACCGTATAGCCCCCTGGGATGGTACATTTGATGGTGTCATGGTGGCACCAAGCACAGTCGAACCCACACTACCTAGGCCCTCTGAATGTTAGAGACACCAGCCAGAGATCATCACACGCAGCCAATACGTATTGCACAACTCAATGCCCAACGGAAGAAGGATGTGGTCGTCAACCTACTCAATGAGCACGTTGATGACTTTGACATCATCCTACTCCAAGAACCAGCATGGGGATTCATTGGTAGTGAGAATGGGAAGAAGGTCGTCGGCCCAGTAGCACTACAGGGATGGGTCCCTATTGTACCCACAACAAAAAACACAGATGTTCGGCCACAAACAATGACATACTACCGCAAGCGCGAGGACTTTGAGGTAACCTTGAGGACGGATATCCTCGAGGATCGGGATGGTCAAATCCTGGACATAAACCAACGAGGCCAGCCACAAGTGACAATCATTAACACGTACAATGATACACCAGGACTAAAACGCCAGTGCATCCTCAACCGGCTGCGCCAACTCAACCTCAATGACAACCATCCAACCATCATCACTGGGGATTTCAACCTCCACCATGAGCTCTGGTCAGACAGACCTGTCGCAAATGACCAGCTAACTGAGAGAATAGTGGACTGGCTCTCGGAGAAAGGATTCGCACTCCTAAACCCAAAAGGTGAAATCACCCACCCACAACGAAACAGAAACGAACGACCATCAGTCATAGACCTCACATTCGCAAACGGACAGGCTATTGCAACCAACATTGTCCAGGAGTGGGCAATAGACCCCAGTCTAGCCCATGACTCAGACCATTATGCAATCAAGTTCACAATAAACCACGCACCAGTGGAGATACACAACATAACAGGGGAAAAATACAGCTTGAAGGATGTTGACATGGAGGTATGGATGGGAGCGCTAGAGGATGAGATGTTGACAGCGAAGGAGACACTGGACCTGCTCCTGACAGAGGAACCCCTGACAGAGAGCAACCTTGACAACTGCGAGCAGGCCATGACGAAGTGCATCCTCAATACAATCACAAGGGCAGGAAAGGTTCGCACCCCATGTGCCCAGGCAAAACCATGGTGGGATAAGGAGTTGGCTGGGGCATCACAAAGAGTGGCGGAAGCTAGAGAGGAGCAACAGCGACATCAGGATGTACTCAACCAGAATACAGGAGGAACCATACGCAATAGGATCAAACGTGCTCGAAACTTCTTCAGGCGCCTCTGTAAATTCAAAAAGCAAGGGTGGGCAACCGAGAAACTCGAGAGTGCCTCCTCAAACGATATATGGGGCTTCCAAGACTGGTCAAAGGGTACCAGGAACTACCCAACCCCCCCAATCTCCACTGGCGAGGGCATGCCTAAAGCAGTAAGCCACAAAGACAAGTGCGAGGCACTCAGGCGCGAACTGTACCAACCACCACCAGAACTGGAGACAGAGTTCCAGCCCAACCTAACAGACCGCCTCGATGGCGACCTCATCTTCACACCAATAACACCAACAGAAATTGATGAAGCAATCGGGGGGGTGAGTGCAAACACTGCACCTGGACCATCACAGATATCGTACCAGGCAGTCAAATGGGCATGGAAAAACCCAACATGCTGCAGGTACATCACAGCTCTCATGCAGAAATGCATAGAGACAGGATACCACCCGAAAGCATGGCGAAAGGCAGTGGCAGTGGCGCTGAGGAAACCCAACAAACCAGACTACTCCAATCCACGAGCATACCGTCTAATAACACTGCTGGAATGCCTA